>CANTUV010000006.1:7515000-8765000 GCA_947685225.1 Garcia nutans
GCGCCTGCGGTGAACTGGGCAAGCCCAGCTGCCCGATTCGCCGCAGACAATTGCTGCGGCGAAGCCCAGTTGGCTATGCAGCAGTGCACCAGTGATCCATCCGATTTCTTATTTTTTCTTATTATTTATTATTTATTATTTTTATTATTAAAAATAACTATTAAATATCATAAAAATAAACATTATACCACAAAAATTATTTTAGACTATCGGATTGGGCTAGGTCAAAAATTAAGGGTTTACAGTTTGTCCCCTACTTGAATTATCTGAGACTTTCAGTAGAAGAGAGTGAAAAGCAATATGACTTTGAATAGATTTTGAATGAGGATAGGTACTTGGATTCGATTTGGGTACTTGGACCCGAGATTGAATTAGAATTGGGTACTTGAACCCAAAATTGGGTACTTGGACCTAAAACTGGGTACTTGGAACCGAGACTGAATTTGATTTGGATACTTGGACCCGAGATTGAATTTAATTTGGGTACTTGGACCGGTGATTGGATTGGATTTGGGTATTTGGATCCGAGATTGGGTACTTGGACCCGTGATTGAATATAATTTAGATACTTAGACCAGATATTGGATACTTGAATTCAAGACTGAATTTGATTTGGGTGCTTAAACCCGTGACTGAATTAGATTTGGGTACTTGGACCTGAGATTGGGTACTTAGACCCGCGACTGAATTTGATTAGGGTACTTAGACCCAAGACTGGATAGTTGGATCCAAGGCTGAATTTTATTTGGATACTTAAACCCGAGATTGGGTATTTGGACCCAAGACTGAATTGGATTTCTGGTACTTGGACCCGAGACTAGGTACTTAGACCCAAGACTAGGTACTTAGACCCAAGACTGAATTTGATTTGGGTACTTAGACCCGAAGCTAAATTTTATTTGGGTACTTAGACCCGAGATTGAGTATTTGAATCAGAGATTGAGTACTTAGATCCGAGATTGGATACTTGGACTCGGGACTGAATTTGATTTGGGTACTTAGACTCTAGACTGGGTACTTGGACCTTAAACCGAATTGAGTTTGGGTACTTAGACCCGAGATTGGGTACTTGGACCTGAAATTGGATACTTGAACCCGAGATTGGGTACTTGGAGCCGAGATTAGGTATTTAGACCCGAGACTAAATTGAATTTTGGATACTTGGACCCAGACTGAATTTAATTTGGGTACTTGGACCCGAGGCTGAATTTTATTTAGATACTTAAACCCAAGATTAGGTACTTAGACTCGAGATTGGATACTTAGACCCGGGACTAAATTTGATTTGGATACTTGGACCCGAGATTGGATTGAGTTTGGGTACTTAGACCCAAAACTGGGTACTTAGACCCGAGACTGAATTAAATTTAGATATTTGGACCCAAAACTGGGTACTTGGACCCGAGACTGAATTATGTTTGGGTACTTGGACTCGAGATTGGGCTGTTGGATCTGAGATTGGATACTTGGACCCAAGATTGAATTTTATTTGGGCACTTGAACCCAAGACTGAATTGAATTTGGGTACTTAGACCCGAGACTGAGTACTTGAACCCGAGACTAAATTTAATTCAGGTACTTAGACCCATGGTTGGATTGGATTTGGACCTGAGATTGAGTTGAGTTTGGGTACTTGGACCCAAAACTGGGTACTTGAACCCGAGACTGAATTAAATTTGGATACTTGGACTTGAGACTGAATTGGATTTGGGTACTTGGACTCGAGATTGGGTACTTGGACCCATGACTAAATTGGATTTGGGTACTTGGACCTGAGATACCTACATACTCTTACTCCCTGTGTAGGCTTAAACCCATGATTTTTTCAATGCGGCTTTGGTTGATGTTTGTCTTGTCTGGCTCTTCACACAAGCATGTATTTCTTCTTTCACAAAATGACTGGAGCTTCCTCAAGCAATGGGGCCTTCCATACCCCCTGATTCCATTCCCGCTTCATGTTTGCTTCATGGAGTATTACTGTTTACTTTTGACAAAGAAAAATGCAGTGTGATATGCTCATGTATGCATGATATGTATGAGTAATACTTACAGTGGTTTCATTGATTCACAGACCAAGGTAATCAGCTGAAGTGTTCTCAATGGTTCCTTTCAGAGGCTCGTTCAGGTCTTGCATTGGAATGGTAGAAAGCATTGTATTTATGGCTTTTATCTTCAAGATGTTGAGGACATGAGTGGTTGAGACTCCGAGCGGCAGAGTCAGAGATACATCCATTTCAAACTATGATTCAGCACGTCAATTGGTAGATTCTTCACAACCTTGCAAATAATTCTTTACTTTGCCCAGTGTGTCCTTTGAGGTTCTACTGTTTAACATATTTCCCTTAACTTAAAAGCTTTGTAAAAAAAAATTTCTTTTTTTATTTTTGAATTTTAAAATCAAATGTTGACTTTGCCAAATCAATGTCAATTTACCTCAGGACTTGATTTTCCAAATTAAAATATCTATAACATGACAACCCTTATTACCATACTAAACTCGGGAATCATTTTCATTTAAAAAGGAATGTTGCACTTCAGATAGGCACATACACATTACTTGGTTAAATGTCTTATTGAGTTTGGATATTGTCTATCTCATATGCATACTTATTCAAACTATCTCCACTAATAGACTCTACCTACTAAGAGAGATCAACATGTCTTTGATAGGCTTGAAATGGGGTCTATAAGGGACATGGCTTAAATGAAGGTCATTTTGATATTTGAGCTGATGTGACACAATGGACAAACCTTCGTACTACAAACTGCTTGTTGGAACTTTTGACAGTTGGGAGCATGAAAAGATAGAGCTTTGAGTGTTCTTCCATCTTCTTGGCATTAATCTAAATCTTGATTGAGATAGTCTTTGCCCTTGCAAAAAGTTTGGTACCCAAATTCATTTCTTTTCTCCTTTTCCCTTTTCTTTCTCTTTATTTTTCTTACTCTTCCCTTTCTTTGAGCATTTATCATTTTGTCCTTCTCTTTAGGATTGTTAAGTACAGAACCCTAGATGGTTTTTCCTCTTTTTCTTTGATTTTCATTAAATCTTTGATTGGGTTGGACTAATTCATGTCAAACTATTCTTTTAAACCAAATGGAAGCCTTTTACTACTTTAGGTAAAAGAGAACTCGGTTGGCTTTCTGAATTGTTTTGGGTTTTATTTTCTTTTCTTCTTTCTTCTTTTTTTTTTATCTTTTTTGTTTGTTCTAGCTCTAACAAAGTTGTCTTGTTTGTACCAACTTAAGTTTCTAATAATGGATGAGTGGAGTGACATAAATCTTCTTTAATAGGGATAAATCATTTGTTACTCTGATATTTTCTTGATATATTGGAGATATTGGTGAACTTCAACTACCCTTATAGTCTTGAAAACATCAACTATCCTTACAGTCTTGGCTATGCATTCCATTCTTTGATCTTCTTGCCTCTTCATTTTAGTGATCACATGACTTGTCAAAAGTATAACAACAGCTCAGGGTAGGTTATTGGGGTTTGTAAGCCAATGAAAAGAAAGCTAAAATTTTATGAAGCCTCAAAGGGACAACTAGAGATTGATATTTAATAGGGTGGATATTAGTTATTGGCTAATCAAATAATGTCTAGATCATCTTTCCCTTAAATAAGCAGAGTTCAATTTTATCTTGAAAGTTGGTCAAAGTATGATCTAAGACTGACTAGGACCTAGACAAAGGTCATTATGCAAGAGCCCTCTCTAAGAAAGCATACACAACTCTATATTGTAGAATAATTCTCTCATCTAGTAAAGTCATTCAAATAATGATATCTAGATACATTAATTTATGAACATCAAGCTAGATTCCTTATGATTGAGCACCAAAATGAATAAAGACCAACAAAAAATTTAATGAAAGTAATTTATTTAAACAACTTTAAATTTGGAAAATACAATTGTTCCATAAAACACCAAATAAAGAACATAAATTAAGAAAAACAAATAAGCCAAGAAAAGTTTATTGAGTTAAACTTCTTCTCCTTTCACATCTTCAATATTCCCATCTTGAAAAGAGGATAAGACAAAATCTTCCTACAATCCTCTTCCTACCATGAAAGTTGCTGGTGGTGGCACTCTGTTGAACCTAGGCAGAGGATTATTTTTGGTATTGGGCTTATCCGGCTCAAGTAACTTTTCATTATTAATTAAATTCTAGATCTCATGCCTCAAGTTCATACAGTTGTCCATTTTGTGTCCAGGCCTTTGATGGAATTGGCAAAATACTTTAGTATCAAAGTTAGGTAGAAGAGGATTAGGCAAAGGACGAGGAGTCAAGGGTGGTAACAATCCCTTCTTTTGTAGCTTATTGAGAACCCAAGACAGCGGCTTCCCTAATTTCGAAAAATGCCTCATTCCTCCTTGACTAGTGGCATTAACATCAGCTTCTTTTGTGTACTTTGATTACTAGGCTTATAATTTCCTTTCTTATTCCTTCTTGTCAAAAAGTGGTTCTTCTCCCTTTCTCACTCTTTGATTTATAAGCCAGCTAGCAAAAGGTCTTTGAAGTCCCTTATAAGGGTGTAAGACAGCCTTTCACGGAGGTTGGGCATGACGCCTCTAACTATCATCCTGATTTGGTCTGACTTATCAAGCCTCATTTTGAGAAGTGCAGCCTTATTTCTCCATCTTTTCACATAGTCCATAAAAATTCTCATTTGGCCTTTTCCTAATGGTTTGCACCTCCATCAAGGTTACTTTCAACTCGACATTGTACCCATATTGTTGAATGAAATCCTTGTACAATATGTCTCAATCTTTTTGAGTACTTTCCTCTAAGGTGTTGAACTAATTTTGGACAACAGGGTCCAATAAGAGTATGAAATATCTTAGAGTTTGAGCCTTAGTGGTTCGGAAAGACTGCATAGCAGTGATGTACTACTTCACATAGAGATGAGGATTTCCAGTACCATTGTACCTAGCGAAGGAAGGCATCTTGAACTTATAAGGGACCTCCTCATCTTGTTCAAACCGTTTGTCGATCTCAGACATCTCTTCGATTTTTAGCTTCTTTTTAAACTTCTTTTCTAAGTCAGCAATCATCTTCTCAACATCAGATATCTCGGTCTTTTCACAATTGTCCTTTTTACAACCTTTGGCTCCTTCTTTTTATCTTGAGGATCTTAGAAGTATTGAGCTCAGTCGACATCATCATTAACGACCACCTTGTCATCATCAAAAGCTACTTCATCAACTTTAGCCTTCCCCTTATCTTTCTTGGTGCTTGTGGATACTTCAGCGGTGTTCCCAAATATTGTAGTCATTTGATTCTTCATGATCTCAGCTAGAGCCCCTTTTTGTTCTTCTATTTTAGCATTGAGGGTGTTGTCCACCATTCTTTGAATTTGTTCGGGCTCTATTGCTTTTGGTGAAAAAGTGATTGATTCGCCGCTAAATTCTTCATCTCTAGCGTATGTCGGATTGTCGTAAGCTTTTAAACAGTCGTAATCCAGGATTGTGAGCTAAAAAGGATTAATGATATCTGATGTGATATATGTATGCACAAACAATAAACAAACAAGGATAAATAGGATGTTCCTTCCCACCTTATAACTTCCACACACAGATGACGAGTTTCTTTTCCTAGGTATATGGTTAACAAAATACCAATATGGGGTATCTTATTTTCAAATATTTTTCTCAGACATTTCAACCAATAATTATATTTTTTAAAATGAAAATCAGTTCATGATAATTCTCATTAATTCGGCTTTAATCCATCAAATCAACTAGAGCAGCTTTTATGCTATATTGGATTAAAACTAAATTAAGAGGTTTATTATAAATAGATTTCTCACTTGAAAAAATAACTAATAATTCATGCCAAAAACAAGCCCATTGTTAATAATTCTTAGTATAATCTAGGTTCACAATTGATTTTTAGTATTTTCATAATTGACCTAAATATTCATAAGCTCTTTTAAAAGATTATAAAAATAATTTTGTTTCTAAGCCCGTTGTAAAAAAATTTTAGAAAAAATAAATTTTGGGCTTTGTATTTGGGTTATGAGAAAAGAATTTTTGATTTATTTTTTTAGAAAAGTTTTATGTCCAAAGACCATCTTAAAAAGTCTTGAAAATAGCTTTGGTCTTTTGGACTTTAAAGAAAAAATTTATTTTGAGCTTACAATGTACTTAGGTCATATTAGAAAATGAACAAACTAAATAAGCCATGATTTAAGCCAAGATAAATTAATCATAGTCAAACAACAAGTATTTGGGGTAAAAACCTAAGGAAAGTAACTAGGCCGATTACATGAGCTTTAGTCTTTGGGTTAAAAGGCTTAGATTTCCATAGCAACTATATACCAAATGATACAAGGCTATGAGTAGTTATGCCATGCTCGATCTCCATACTTTGAGTGAAAGTATAATATCCCTTATATAATACAACACGGGTAACCCGGGTGTCCTAACTCACGCACACGAGGCAATCTAAATGATGCTATGGATAATATCATGATGAGAAAGAATAGAATAATATAAAGACCAATGAAATCAACTTCTCTTATCCCTAGTGGAGTTGCCACTGTGAGCGGAGATTTTCTCCCCCACTCCAGGTGGAATGATTCTTGCAACTTCGGCACTGTTTAGGTTCAAGGCCTTAGAGAACACGGGTCTAAGCCAGGAGAAAATGGAGTCGCCACCCGGACAGACCGAAAAAATGAAAGGGGTGGATGACTCGATTTCTAAGAAATCTCCAATCCCCTAATGGGTTCGGAAAGTTGGATACGTGTGGAGAAGGTGAGAAACAGCCCAGCACCCCCACAACGCCCGGTTCATTAGAACCGGCCTCCTTTGCAGGTCTTAATATTATAAATTCTTAAATATAACAATATTATTCATACTACATGCAATCATAAGAATAAATAAATACTTTATTAAAATCAAAACAATGTTCAAACAAAATAAATAAATGGACACCCATCCGAGGATGGAAACATGTCCTTACATTGTCCACGACTAAAAATAAATAGGACACCCACCAAAAAGGTGAAAACGTGTCCTTTACATTGGTCTAAAAAACTTTAAAATAAAATAAATTATATGATGTTTAACTAATGAGGTACCCACAAAGTAAAAACATACCTCTTACAATTTTAAAACTAAGACAAATAAAAGAGTATTAAATCATCTAATTATAAATAAAAGTAAACTATTCATAAAATAAAATAAACCATTCATCATTAACATATAACAAATCACATAATCAAATAAATAAATAAAATTAGAATTCAATCCATTAAATAAACAAGATTAAGGTTTAAGATTTAGGATTTAAGAAATTAGGATTCTGGGATTTAAAGTTTGAGGAAATAGGATTTTGGCTATGGCTTTAGGTCTTTACATCTAACTAATATATAGCTCATCTTCTTTGAGAAATGTAGACTTTACGTCTAACTAATATATAGACCATCTTCTTTGAGAAATGTAGACTTTACGCCTAACTAGTATATAGCCCATCTTCTTTGAGCTGCAAGAGCCACCACCAAACTTATTGTTACCATATGTGCCACAAGTGCAAATATGTTTGTATAATCTACCCTATATTGCTGAGAATATCCCTTCACCACAAGCCTTGCCTTGTACTTGTCTACTTCTCTATTTTCATTCAATTTTGTTTTATAACACATCACTCCAACTTTCTTTTTGCCTTTAGGTAACTTTGTTAATTCCCATGGGTCATTTCTTTTTATTGCTTCCATTTCACATCCATGGCTTTTCTCCATTTCTGACCTTTTACTGCATCTTCAAAGCGAATAGGATCAGTAGCTCCAAACATGGCCAGTTGAGTTTCATTGTCTTCTTCATAGAGTCCTTCTCCTATTTTATAGTCTTGCATCCAAACTGGTGGTCTCTTATTCCTCCTTTCTTCTAAGTTAGGTGAACTTTAGACCAAAGACTCAGAGGAAAGATTTTCATCTTCTTCTTTTACATCATCATCAAGATCAAACTCACTTCTCTCTCTCTATTGTCATCAATTACAACTACTTCCTCCTCTTGATCACCCCATTCCAAATCACACCCGATTACTTCTTCATGCTTCTTATCCAAATCCTAACTCTTATATTCTCCAAACACGATATCCCTTCTTATTATGATTCATTGTGAAGTAGGATCATAAAGTCGGTAAGCCTTTGACTCCTCACTAACCCCAACAAAACACAGCTCAAGCTTTTATCATTTAATTTTGTTCTTTTATTATCAGGTACATGAACATGAGAGATGCAGACAAAAACTCTGAAATACACAACCAAAGGTTTGATTCCACTCCAAGCTTCTTTTGGAGTCTTATTTCTTATGACTAATGTTGGACTTCAAATCAAGACATGCATCATTCAATTGACTGCTTCAGGCTAGAAGGTTTTTGGAATTTTCTTTTCTAAAAGCATACTACGTACCATATTCATAATGGTTCTATTCTTTCATTCCGAGACTCCATTTTGTTACTGCGTGTATGTGGCTATCAACTATCTTCGTATACCATTTACATCACAAAAGTTATTGAATTCTTGTGATATGAACTCTCCTCCTCGATCTGTATGCAAGCCTATCTCCTTTTCAACATGAACTTTAAATCTTTTGAAGGCATCAAGGGCTTCTAACTTTTTTCCAAAAAGAAAACCTATGTTTTTCTACTAAAATCATCTGTAAAGGTGAGCATATACCTTTTCTTACTATTGGAGATGGGCTTAATCGGTCCACAAATATCTTGAAGAATTTGTGAAGCTCTCCAGGTGCTCTTCTTTGAGAATGAATCTCTTTGTTGCTTTATATCAAATAGTTCTTGAATAGCCTTGAAGGAGACTGGAGTTGAGGTAAATCATTCACCATTTTCTTTTGCTGAAGAGTCTTTAAGCCTATAAAACTCAAGTGTCCATATCTGAAATGCTAAAGTTGCACCATATCCTCAGTGTTTGTGTTGAAGCAAGTAGATTTTAAAGGCTGAGATATAGCATGTAGCACAAACATCCATTTTGCATACATCTTCGTATCCATGATCAACCCTTTCTCATGATGAAACACCTTACACCTTCCATGTTGAAACAAAATAGCAAGCCCCTTTTCTTGTAATTGCCCAATGCTCAATAGGTTATTCTTTAGCACTAGTAAATAGAACACTCATGTGATAATATGTGTTATTCCATTCACTTACATCCTGACATTACCCTTTTCCATTACAACCATGCTTGAGTGGTTGCCTAGCTTTACTGAATTTCTGAAATTCTCATTCAGATTTGAGAAGAATTCTTTCTTCTCATACATATGATCGATTCATCCAAAGTCAAGGAACCACAAATCTTCATTGCTGACTTTGCTCATATCTACGTATGCCATCAACAACATCTCTTCTTGTGTTTCTGCATAATTGGCCTCCTTCTCCTTGCTTTGACATTCCCATTGAAAATGCCTAAGTTTGTGACAATTGTAACATTCCACTATGGTTTTCTCAAAGTTTTGTCTGCCTCTTCCCCATCCACTTCCTCTAAAACTTCTAAGGCCTCGACCCCTTCCTTATAACTGATCTCCATCAGTGATCTTCAAAGCATGTTCTTCTTCAAAATGAGCACTCATACATTGTTCATGCATAAGCAGGCTGTTTTTAACTCATCAATGGTTAAGGTGTCTATATCCTTAAGACTCCTCAATGGAACATACAACACAATCAAATTTAGGAGTCATAAATCTCAAAATCTTTTCAAAAACAGCAACATCTCCTTTGTTCTCACCATTTGCTTTCGTCTTATTGGCTATGGTAAGAGTCCAAGCAAAATACTCGTTCACCGATTCTCCCACCTTCATGTGGAGAATTTCAAATTCCTTTTGAAGTGCTTGCAACTGTGCCCTCTTGACGCGAGTTATTCCTTGATATTTTTGTTTTATGGAATTCCATATGTTCTTTGATGTATCCTTGTTAAGGATTGTTTCCAGGATTGAACAATCTAATGCTTGAAATAAATAGTTCTTCACCTTCAAATATTTTAGCTTATGATATTCAATGTTCCTTCTCTGTGCATCCATGAAAACAACACCTTTTGCTATTGCAGAAATTCCATTCTCTATTAAGGCCCAATATTCCTTTGAACTAAAAAATTTTTCCATAAGCATCGCGCAATGATCATAATGCCCATCAAATCGTGGGAATACTAATTGCACAAATAAACTTTCTGTTGTCATACTTGTGAAGACTGTTGCTCCAAACTCTAATCAAGCCCTGTAATGGAGCTCTAATATCAAATGTTAAAAAATGAAAAATTAAAGAAAAAAGAAGGGACAATTATTGAGGAGACAAGTTGTCTATTCTTAAAAAGAGAACAATTTTGGCTATTTAAATAGCCTTCCAAAACAAACTAAACAAGAATTAAGCAACTCATGTCTAACAACTTTTAGAAACATGGTATGCATAAAATAAACAAATAATAACACCCTTAAGAATCGAGATTTATTGAACTAAATAATAACAAATCAACTCAGAAGATATGTTATATTTAAATTTATATTATTATTTAAAATTATGTCACTATTTTGAAATACATTAATATATTAAATTTTTTATATTGTGTGTTAAAATAAATTTAAATATGTTTATTAATAATTTAAAGACATACATAAATAGCATTTTGAATTTCATATGTTTAGTCAATTTATCAATTGTATTTTTAATTTAATCATATAGTTTCCAAACTCATTTTTTTAACTTATAAATACAAATTCGTTAACGTCACACTAAGTTACTGAGTAATATTTTTTTAACTTATAAATATAATTTTTTTTCTTTCTCTGAATCCTTTTCTATCTAAATTTCTTTTCATATAAAATTTATCCTTAAGATCTAATATCTAAGCTTCCTTTCATATTTTCATTTTTTAATACTTTTATACCCTTTTAACTTTTATTACTTGCTAGTTAATTTGATATTTCTTGAATTTCTCTTTTCAAAATAAAATTAATTTCATTCTTTTGCATTATATGTTATTTGAATAAATATATTTTAAGGATTAGATTTAGATGAAAAGAATTTAAAAATAAAATATATGTTTATAGGTTAAAAAATAAAACTCAGCATTACTCAACATGACTCAGTAAATTTATATTTATAAATTAAAAAATAATGAATTTAAAAAATTATATGGCTGAATTGAAAGTTTATAAATAAATTAATTAAAAGGAGTAAAGTTTGAAATTTGTATACGTATTTAGCCGTACTTTAATGTTAATAAAATTTTAATTTTTAATGTAAATAATATATATATATATATATGTGCGCGTGTGTGTGGATAGATGTATGTGTGTATGTAATCATTTCAATATCAAATGAAAAGTCCAAGTGGTGGATTGCACCACCAAAGCTGAATCCTAATGTGCAGTACCAGAGTACCACAAGCAAGCAAAAACATAATATTTAGCAAATTCTAACAGATAATATAGTTCCTTATCGGGATTAGGCTACTGAACTAACATATTAGTGCGTGGCAATGTTTTTTTAGTAGTAAAGTCATACTAGTCCAAAAAAGTTAAGTTGGAAATATTATAAGTTTTAAAAAAAATTCACAACATATTAAATTTATTTTTTTATTATAACTACTAATTAAAAGAAAACCTCAAAATTTTTTAAATGAATAATTAAAAAAATGAATAATGGTTGGTAATAGTGGAAGTGTGAGTCAGGCATATCCTGTCACCCACTTAAATGGCAGAGACGCGTTCAGCGTGGACTAGACGCCCTTGGAATTTTTTTAATACCCCGTTTACCTTTTTGTACCGTTCTTTTCTTTCACATCTCTTTTAATTACCCACTCGCTCTCTTTTTTCACTTCCATTCTTTTCACCCTACAAGATTAAATTAATACTTCAATAACATACTTTCTAAAACATCAATATATATATAACTCGAATTTTAATATTTATATCTAGTAAAATAAAATAAAATAAAATTTTATTGTTCTTGTAAAATAATTTTTTTTAAATATTTTCAAACATAGTATAGCTTTAATTTTATATATACTAAAGATATGCTATATATTTATATCTATTTTGAGAAATTTTGCATTCATTAAATATAAACAAGTTATAAGATTAATATAGAAATTATTTTTAGTTACGGTTAATTTATTATATATACTACTATCATTATGGTAAAAAAAAATCCAAGTAAGAATAGTGATAAAATATTCTTCTGAATGAATAATTTTAGTGGGGAGCGCGTGAGTCGAAAGTAAAGCTACAGAAAGCAAACGTGATGGACGACCTTTTGAGACGGTTAGATATTAGCTGACAGATGTGGGCTCCACGTCCCGCAAACTCCAAAATTGAAAACTCTAATTTTTTTAAAAAATTTAATTTTCATTTCATTTTAATTTGAGTTTCATTTCAATTTTAGCTACTAATTAACATGATAGAGAAGTGGTCCCCCTCCCCCTTTGAAGTTTTGACTTTGACCGAAACATTAAAGAGAGAAGAGATAGATAGTAAGCAAGAAACAAAGGAGAAGAGAAGTCTTACTTTCCTATCTCCTTCCTCTTGAAGAAAGCTTTTTCGAGGTATTTAAGGAGCTTAGGATTGGTCTTTTTTATATGCAGCTCACACACCTTCATTTACAAAAACCTGATTACTTTCTCTTTATTTATCTGTATTTCTGCTCTTTTATTACATCTATTCAATACTGCTCATATATAGGTATGTTTCTTGATTGAACCCCAAAAAAAGAAAAAGAAAAAAGATATCAGCTTTTTAGTTAATTTAATGATTGGTTTTCTTTTGTTGGGTTTTCATGGATACTTTTGTGTTTTATTTTCTGGGTTTTATTTATTTTTTGGTTAAAATTTGAATTTTTGCATCTGGAATTGGTTAGGTTGACTTGATTTTTGATATTTTTTTATATTATTGATTTGGGTTTCTACTAGAAATTCTTTTAGCGAGCTTAGAAGACCATGTAGTATTTGGTTTGTAGAAATCTAGTAAGGTTTGCTTTTGTTCTGTTGTTTTAATTTTTGAGCTTCTTTCTGCTTGTTTGCTAAGAAAATCAAGGAAATAAAAGCTGGAGTAGATGGAAAATGAAGAGATTATTAATTTGACTTCTTTAATTAGGCTGCTTATGTTATCTAAACCATATAGTTTTGGAGGATTAGCTATTTCTAGGGGTTGGAAACTTTGACTATAATTTTTTTTTTTTGAAACTCAACATTATAGTTTCTTCTAATTTCGAAAAAAGAAAAAAGTAAAAAAGAAAATTAGGTTGTATATCTATGTTTCTTTTATCATTTGATTTGCTCTCAAGTAATTAGGATTTTTTTTCCTTAAATTGAACTGGTGTATTGATATCAACCCGTTGAAATTATGCAGGATTAGGGCATGTGCAGTGGTTCCACGAGTAAGCTTTTCCCTTCAAAGTCCACCATGGAAGAGGAATCTTGCTGCCTGAAGGACAGTACTTTATTCAACTGTTCAGTTTTGCTTGAATTAGCTGCCTCTGATGACCTTCTTGGCCTCGAAAGTGAGATTGAAGAGAAGGGTTTAAATGTTGATGAGCCAAGCTATTGGTATGGTAGAAGTATTGGGTCGAAAAAGATGGGTTTCGAAGAGAGGACACCTCTAATGATTGCAGCCATGTTTGGAAGTACCAATGTTTTAAAGTACATCATTGAAACTGGCAAAATTGATGTGAATAGGGCTTGTGGCTTGGATAAGGCTACTGCCCTTCACTGTGCTGTTGCTGGTGGTGCAAATTCTTTGGTTGAAACTGTCAAGCTCTTGCTGGATGCATTGGCTGATGCTAACCTTGTTAATGCTAGTGGAAACAAACCCAGTGACCTCTTTGCCCCTTTGATTAAGTCTGCCTGCACTTCAAGAAGGAAGCTGGTAGAGATGTTGCTAAAAGGTGAAAGCTTGAGTGAAGATGAAGAAGAAAAGCTGATTATGATGTCTCAGCCAGCAAAAGAAGGAAATGAGAAGAAAGAATATCCTATTGATGTGTCGCTGCCAGATATAAACAATGGGATATATGGTACAGACGAGTTTAGAATGTACTGTTTTAAGGTTAAGCCTTGCTCAAGGGCATACTCCCATGATTGGACGGAGTGCCCATTTGTCCATCCTGGAGAGAATGCCAGGAGGAGAGACCCAAAGAAGTATCCTTACAGCTGTGTCCCTTGCCCTGAGTTTCGCAAGGGGACATGCCAGAAGGGTGATGCTTGTGAATATGCACATGGTGTTTTTGAGTCATGGCTGCATCCTGCTCAATATCGAACCCGGCTTTGCAAGGATGAGACCGGTTGTGCGCGGAAAGTTTGTTTCTTTGCCCACAAGCCTGAGGAATTGCGCCCGGTTTATACTTCTACAGGTTCAGCAATTCCTTCACCAAAGTCTATATCAGTTAGTTCAGTGGACATGGCAACATTGAGTCCATTGGCTTTTGGATCATCATCTTTGTCAATGCCTACTGTGTCAACACCACCCATGTCTCCCTTGGCCGCAGCCTCTTCCTCCCCCAAGAATGGAAGCTTGTGGCAGAACAAAGTTAACCTCACTCTACCTGCTTTGCAGCTCCCAGGAAGTAGGCTAAAGACTGCTTTATGTGCTAGAGATTTGGATTTGGAAATGGAATTGCGTGGGCTGGAAAATCACACTAGCCAACTGCAGCAACAGCAATTGATGGATGAGATATCCAGTCTCTCCTCTCCATCTTGTTGGAGCAAGGACTTCAACAGAATTGGAGATTTGAAACCTACTAACCTTGATGATGTCTTTGGATCTCTTGATCCATCTTTGTTGTCGCCATTGCAGGGGATGTCCCTAAAACCTTCAACACCAACCCAATTGCAATCTCCTACCGGACTCCAGATTCGTCCAAGTATGAACCAACTTCGTTCAAGCTACCCACCCAATCTCTCATCCTCTCCAGTGAGGAAGCCCACTTCGTATGGTTTTGATTCATCAGCTGCAGTGGCTGCAGCTATGATGAATTCAAGGTCATCTGCGTTTGCCAAGCGAAGCCATAGTTTTATTGACCGTGGAGCGGCAACCAACCAACTTGGCGTAACTGCAGCTGCAAATTCTGCATCAATGATGTCCTCTAATCTTTCTGATTGGAGTTCTCCTGATGGGAAACTGGATTGGGGTATTCAAGGAGATGAGCTGAACAAGCTCAAAAAGTCAGCATCATTTGGGTTTCGCAGCAACAGCACTTCCCCAACAACAGCAGACTTGACATTATCCAATGTTGATGAGCCTGATGTGTCTTGGGTTAATTCCTTGGTTAAAGATGTCCCTCCTGTGGGAAGTTCATTGTTTGTTGCAGAGCAGCAGTATAATCTCAGTAAAGGAGCTCGCAAATCGCATCCACAATGGATGGAGCAGATGTACATAGAACAGGAGCAGATGGTAGCATAAGCAAACATCCTTTGCTCCAAAAATTATCCTGACAAAATACTTGTCGATTTCTTATTAGTATATGATAGTTGTATTTATGTTTAGAATATGGAAAGTTGAATAGTAAAAAATGCAGGCTGAATCGACCAAAAAAAAAAAGAAAAGAAAAGAAGAGAGCAGAAAAGTCTGCTCATATCATTAAATAGGCCAAGTGAGGACTTGGGATAAATTAGGAGGAACAACAAAGAAGAGAATTTTTTTTAATTATATATATTCTTATTTATTTATCTCCTTATCTGAGGAGATTGTACTTCATATTTCCAAGTTTTAAGATTCCATGAAATTATTGAAAGTTATCATTTTGTCCGATGATAATTCTTCAAGGCTTCTCTTCTATGTTGCTTTGTATGAAGACCACACTGTTTGTTCTGATGAATTGGTGAATCTGTTGATATCTCTTTTCTGCTTTATGAAATTGTGGAAGATGTTGTCATTTCGTTAATGATGGTACCAATTGTCAGAAGCTTTTATTGCACTGTTGATGGTTCTTGATTCTACGCCACGCTTAGCTGCATATTCTTTTTCTCTCATCATTTTGAAGCGAGAAATAATCAATTAGTCGTTGCATCTTAATAAGATATTTTCAGTATTTAAACATGCGCAAGCATATTATACATTTATTATTGATAATGAATATGATTTTTTTTTTCTAAATTTAAAAGTAATTTTTGATTCATGAAATTTATGAATTATCTTTTTATGCACCCATCTCAGCAATCAAACTAAAATTAATAACATGAAAAATAAATCCATTATGTCCAGGGATCAAGTCTAGACTGGTTTGATTATAGAAGGTGAGTTTAAATTTAATTCGAGTCTGATAACATAAATTTGTTCAAATTTAATTTTTAAATTTAAAAAATAAGATATGAGAGAGAATTGAGAATTTATGATATTTTTTCTTTGTAGATAAAAAAAAGTAGTGTTATATCTCCAAATGATAAAATGAGATATACAAATTCTTCTCAAACTTATTCAATGAATCAATGATCTTCAATCCCATAAAATGGAATAATTAATTATTAAAGTAATAATTTTTCTTTTTTAAAAAAAAAAAATTGAATGGATAATGGAGGAAGGTCTTATTATAAAAAATCAAACGCGTAAATACTAATAATAATAATAATAATAATTAAAATAAAAAAAGTAAATGGAGGCCCCACAGAAGACACCACTGTCTTTCTTGGTCTCTCAGCAATGCAAAATTCTTAGCGAGAAATGAGTTGTTTGGCCGCCCACGAGTTTTTTTCTCAACCAAACAATTAATTATTATTATTATTATTATTATATCCTATTCTATCCAAAGCACTTTCTTATGTACTTATCATTATTATTATTATTATTGGATCCAACACAAATACAATTATATTTTAATCTTTATTTTTAATTATTTTTTTATGTATACAGTGGTATAAAATATTAATTTAATAGATGAAATGTGAATTCAATTGTTATACATATATATATATATATGCACCAACAAAACATAAACTAAACTATTTCTAGTGTAGCTTAAAAAAAATTAAATTTTAAGTCAATAATGTTAAGAATATATACATTAATAAATAATAATCATGCTTTCTTATAAAGATTGCTTGTTGAATGGTATTTATCATCATTGACCAGAAATAAAAAAAAAATCTTCGGTTAAGCCATTTTTATTGTTATTTTAGGCGTGATACCATTTTGTATACTGAGCCATTTCTAATTATTATTATTAGTATCATCATCATCATCATCATCATTATTATTATTATTATTAAGAGGACATTGAAAATTAATATTTTCCTCTAGATGGGGATAATCGCAATAGCTAATTAAGCTGATTCAAGATAGACTAAAATAATTTTGGATTATTATTATTTCTAATTCACTTGAATCTTATAATAAAAAAATTCAATACTTAAATTGCATTTTCAACTCAACAATAATAAATTATTAAAAAAAAAAAGAACTCCTGCTATATTGATTCTTTGTTAATTGTCTCAAGTCTATTTGACTATTTCCAATGTACCAAAATAAAAGCAATAATCTATGAAAACAATAGTACGTCCAAATATAATCATTGGGTAAAAAATCGCTAATTTCAAATAATTTTCAATTTTAATAATTTTTATTTTTATTTATTAATTAAACTTATAAATTTTTAAAATAAATCACATATAATGAATATATATAGTTTTCACTTGCAAAATGAAAGGAAAAAATTTGATTATTTGATTAAACAATTAACTTATTATTTTAATATTTAAAGAAAAATAAATAAATAAAATGCCCTCTTTTTTTGAAGCCATAAAAAATGCCCTCTTAATTATATAATAAAATTGAGATTATTATGCAATAATAATATGTATTTAGTTATTGAATATTTTTTCTTTCATGTAGTCCCCAAATTTCAATTAGTTGAATAAAGAAATAAATGAATTCAGTAATTCATATTTTAATTAGAGTTCTGTTTTTCTATACTAATTTCTAAGTTTGGAAACTATTATCCTAGTTTTCTTGTATGATCAATATATTAATTAATACTTCTCTTCAAAATAAAAAAAAAATATAGATTTAGGTGATATTTTTTTTTTACTTCTTTAGCATATATTAATTAAAGAATCTTTAAAATCCATAATTTTAATCTATGGTGAGAAATTATATAATATGACCGTGGATTCAACTAAAGTCCTAATTGAAATAGCAAATTAGTTAAATCATGACATTTAAACATAATATATAATTTCTCCCCAATGGCAATTGCTGCTCATTGGCCATCAAGGTGCAGCTACATGTTGAAGAAGGGGGCAGTTGCCCCCTTCTGTTTTTGAAAAAAAAAAATTATATACATATTTATATTTATTAAAATTTTAAAAATTCTTAATTTCTCCCTTAAAATTTTAAATTACCCCTCTATTTTTTAAATTATACAATAAGTTAAAAAAAAATAAATTCCTATAAATTATTCTTTTCCAAATAAATATATATATTTTTAAAAAAATTGACTAAAAAATAATTGACACTCAAAAATAAAAAGAAAAAAAATTGGGACAAGAAACAAACTCATTGAAAAAATACAAAGTTGAAATTTTATTATTTTTTAATATATATATTTTTAATTCTTCTCTTCTTTTTTATTTGATTATTTATAATTTTAATATTGTGTGATAATTTTTGCTTCAACTATTTTGTAAGAGATTATATTTGTAATTCAATACTTTATTTTATTTTTTTATGTATTATTAGATGAATTTAGAAGCAGATACATATAAATATTAATATTTTACTTGATTATAAAGTTGTTATTTTTTAAAAAAAAATTTATAAATTATTATCAAGACATAAAGACATTTAAAGAGTAATTATTTTTTTTTCTTTTTTAATTTTTATATATGAAAAATATTTACAAATTATTTTATTTTTTTAATCAATTTATATATTAGTTTATAAATATATAAAAAAGTGATTATTTATATTATTTTTAATGCACATATGATATTTTTATTTTGCCCCCTTCTTTCAAAAGTAATTGTTTTTAATTTTTTAATTCTTCTCTTTGAATTGAATTTATTATTTATAATTCTAATATTGTGTGATAATTTTTACTTCAATTATTTTATAATTCAATACTTTTTTCTTTATTTTATTTTTTTATGTATCATTAGGTGAATTTAGAAGCATATATATATAAATATTAATATTTTATTTAATTATATAGTTATTTTTTAAATTATGAATTACTATCAAAATATAAAAACATTTAAAGAGTAATTATTTTTATTATTTTTAAATTTTTATATATAAAAAATATTTACATATTAATTTATTTTTTTTAATCAATTTATATATTAGTTTATAAATATATAAAAATGTAATTATTTATATTATTTTTTAATACATATAAGATATTTTTATTTTTGCCCCCCTTCCTTCAAAAGTCTATCTTTGCCCCATGTCAGTTTAGAATGATAAATTACTTGAATCGTAATAATTGAAAATGGCAAACTATTTGTTTATGAAAAAGCTGCGGGCACAATATTAACAAATGTTCCCAGCACCTTTGGTTTCATATGCATTTAAAATATCAAATGCACCTTTATCAAAAGTAGAGAGACAACTCTATGGGGGCATTGAAAATAACATAACAATGAAGTGATTTTTCCATTATAATACATGAGATGTTTGTAGCATTGGGGATTTTTCTCGTACAAATGTTCATGTTTTCTATAGGCTTCCATTTTAGTAGCATATGAAGAAAAGAATTTAGCATTATATTTTGGTATCACAGTCTTCTTTCTGATACAAAGAAGGTATTTTTGTAAATGAAAAAGTTTTGAAATATTTTTGAAAACTATTTTTAAAAGTGTAGTATATTTAATATTGAACTTTTTTTTTAAAGTGGATATATACAAGGAAATTTTACAAAAATACACTAAAACGAAAAAAATACGGATTTTAAAAAATATCAAAAATACTAAAACAGTTTCTGAAATTATAAAAATATGATGGAACAACAACTCCATAAAAGTCGTCATTTTTTAGATTTTCATAAATAAAGTATATATTATGCATATGTCTAATATCTTATGTATATACTATATATATATTAAGTTCTAGTTAAAAATATATATATTACTTTCATATCTTTTTTTAAATATGATATATATATAGTGTAAATATAGTTTATATGTTGAATTTCGAATGAAAATATATACACTGCTATTAATAATAATATAATATATTGTATATGTTCTATACATATTGTGAATATGTTTTGTACATATTTTGCATACATTGCACATATATATTACTTTTATATCATTCTTAGTTCTAGGGAATATTGTATAAATATTATCTAAATATTAAATTTCTAGTAACAATATAAATATATTACAAATATGTTATATATATATTGAATATATGTTGTGAATATAGAGATTTTTGTAATTAATTTTAATGTAACTTAAAACATTACCATATTGCAAACGGATAACTAGCAATAAAAACTATAACAAACTAAAAAGAAAAAAAAAAGAAAGAATTTAGTAACCAAATAAAAGAATCAATAGCAAATGAAAAAAAAAATAGAAGAAAACAAATCAAGAATAAGAATTTTTGAAAGAAAAACATAAAAGGGAAAGAAAAAACAAAGAGTAAAAGAATAAAATAAAAATGTTAAAAAAATGAAACATCAAATAAACATATATTTGAAAAAAAAAATGAAAAGGTTAAAATGAAAAAATTAAAAAATTAAAAAAGAAAAAATATCGACCGTAAATATGAAAATTTAACTTCAAATCCTGTGTTTCGCATAATTTCCTCTATGTAAAAAAGCACTTTCATCTTGTTTAAATCCTCTCTCAATCAAGTGGGCTCAATCTACCATTAATATACAATAATGGTCAACAAGACCCAAGCACATAATTCCAAGATTGCTGCAAAACGTTTTTAGGAAATTGCATCATTTACTTATTTTTAACTTCTCTTCATAAAACAACCAGGAGTTGTTTTTTTTTAAAAAAAATTTTAACATTGTTTTTATTTTTATGTTATCTTTTATTTTTTATTTTCAAATTTATAGTTCCTCTTTTTTTGGTTTTCTATTTTTTTTTTGCATCTCCATTACTGTTTTTCATTTCTCAATTTCCATTTTTTTTTATTAACCACTGTTGCCTCTTCTATTTCTAGTACTATATCCTCCTCCATTATTGGTCATTTTTCCATCTCTGTGAATGCTTTTCCTTTTTCCTTTCCATTGGTTGTTTCTCCATCTCTTGTTTGTTTGTGGATATTTACTTCTTTTTCTTACATGATTTTATATTTTATTTAGAAATTTGATTTTTTATTTGATCTTGTTTAGAGATTTCATTTGCATTTGTAAATGTTTTGATATATTTTTTTTTATTATCTTGTTCTTCAACTGCATTGATTAAGGATTTTGTTGTTCTTCAACAACGCACCTTACATTTTTACTAAAATATTTTAAAGATTCTCTTTGCTTCTATATTTGGAATTCATCATATGTATCAAACTACATGCAACATATACAACATATAAAAGACATATAAAAGTTTTTATATGCTTATTTATTTAGAATTTATTATATTTATCAAATTATATATAATATATAACATGTAAAGCAAAATATAAAAATTTATATATGTTTCTTAATTTGAAATTCATTCATATTTATAAAATTATGTACAACATATAAAATGATATATAAAAGTTCGTATATATTTCTCATTCTGAAATTCATTACATTTATCAAAATATATGTTACGATAAATAAAAGTTTGTATATACTTCTTCATTTAGAATCCATTGTATTTATCAAATTATATACAACATATATAATATATAAATGATATATAAAAGTTTTATATATTTTCTCATCAAATTATAACATATATAATATATAAATAAAAAATAAATTTTTTTTTATGTTTCTTCATTTGAAATCTATAATATTTATCAACTTATATGCAATATATATATATATAATATTTAAACGGCATATAAAAGTTTGTACATATTTTTTTATCTAGAATATATTGCATTTATAAAACTATATGTAATATTTAAAATATATAAACAATATATAAAAGTTTATATGTTGATTTATAAGTTTTATATATTTATTATATGATGATTATATGTTATATTTGTTGTTTATATATTAATTATAAGTCTTATATCATAAATTTTATATGAAATATATACAAAAACTTAAAGAAGAAATGATAATTTTTGTAATTAATGCTTATATATTTTTTTCAATTAATTGTTCACTTTTGTATTTTTTTTTTTAAATTTCAAAGTCACGTAGTTTTATAAGTAAGTTTAGTTGCTAAGTTAGTTTTATAAAAAGGAAATTACACAATTTACCCCATCTCTGCTTTCCCTTTTCTAATATACTTTTGTTTATTTTTCTTCTCATTTATACCGTCTTCTTATTTCAGTTTTAGTTTTGCTTAATTTTTTTTTTCTCATTCTTACGGATTACTTAATGTTTTCTATTCTTCCATTAGTGTTTTCGTTCTTTCCATTTTTCTTATCAATCTTTTCATATTTCTTTCCTTCCATTTTTTAATTTTTTTTAAAGATTTTGGCTTAGATATATACTTATTTCTTTTTTTTTTCTTCTCTCTCAATTTGTGTTTTTTTTTTTTTTTTGGTTTCTCTATTGTTTTTCCTTTCGAAGCTTTTTTTTAGTTGTCGACGATAATATTTTTTATATAAAAATTCTATGAAAATTTGTGAAATTCTTGAGCAGAATACAGTAAGAAGATGTTTCTGGTGTATTAAATTAATTTTTTTCTAGTTACTTTTATATTTGATTTTGTTGTTCTTCAACTATATTATTTGAGTTTTTTTGTTCTTCAACTATGATGTATTTTACACGTTAGATAAAATGCTTCAAAGAATATTTTTTTTCTATCTATTTTTTTTATTTTTCTTAATTTGTGCTTCTTAAATCAATATATATTTTTTCTTTTGAATTTAATTTTTTCTTTTAAATTTTTATTCGTATTTTTTGTGATGCATAAAGACTGTATATTACACAATATCTACGTAACATCTATACGCTAATTAAAAGCATATAATAGTTAGAATGCAATATTTATACAACATCTCTATGTTAATAAAAATAATATAATTGTAGGAATACAATATCTATATAAACATCTATAGAACATCTACATTATAATTAAGATCATATATACTACTTTTAAGAACATATAAAGTGATAAATGCATATTTTATATACAATTAGGATAATATTTGCATTAGTTTTTGTTAGTTTTGTTTTAGTTTTGTCTTATTTTTTACTTGGTTTTAATTATTTAGTCTTATTTTATATTTTTGTAAATAAATTTTAAAAAATTTAATAAAAATTTAATAAAAGCACAAAAAGGATAGAGATGTGCATGGATATGCAGATGACCATACATGTTGCTGCCAGAGTTTTTCTAGTATAGAGTTTTGAAGGACATAAAGGTATATAAACATATGCATGGTTATGTAATTGCTCATGCATGAAAATTACAATATACTTTGGGATTTAGTTTTCTTAATTTACTAGGATTTCTTTTTATTTCTTTTCTATTTTATTTAGAACTCTAAATATATAAATTTTTCTTAGTTTACTCTATAAGAAGTAGGACTTATCCTTAGATTATAAAAGTCAAACACATTTTCAAAAGGAGAGGGTGTTCTATGCAAAAGAGAGTTCTTTTTTTTTTCTTCCTCCTTGAAGACACAAAATTTCCATTGGAGAAGGGGATTAAGCTCAAGACAAAAATACCAATTTCAAAGTTTAATTTATTTTATTCTTATGTTTACTCTTAAATTCTATTTTAGTTTTAATTTTCTAGTTTTACCTATGGAATAAATTTATTTATATTAGAGAAAACATGAACTCTAAGCTATTGTGGATATTGATTTTGATTTATGAAATTGAATTAGTTTTATGCAAATTCATTGTTTTAATTCTTGGGTTTGTAATTTTATTGATTGATTCGTTAATGATGTGCAGAATAGAGAAGTTAAGGTTGATGATAAATGAAATTTAAATTCATGATTGTTATGATTTTGTATAACATTTTGATTGAAGATTTATTCGAATAGATAATCTAAAATTGACTTGTGACTTATATTCATATTCCTGAATAAGGTCAAATAGATTAGGTTTGATTATTATGCAAATTAATGTTAAAGTGCCTGAATGAGAGTTTGATATTGATTTAAAATATTATATTCCTGAATAAGGTTAACTAGGCTTTAGAATCAACCAACCAATCTTAACTCAAATTTGAAGATCAATGTTGATATCTATAATAGTTTAGGAGGATTGTAAACTCTAACATGTTTTATTAATTTAATTGTTCTTTATATATTCAAATTATTGAATTTTCTGAAATTTTAGTTTAGTTTTACAATTTACTTTTATTTTTTTCATTCAATTATTATTTCTAAAATAATAGTAAAATAATATAATAATTGGCTTTTAAACTTTGATTTTCGTGGGACAATATCTAGATTCACAAATTTATATTACTGATGCTACTAGTGCATTTACTAGGGTTAACTGGGATGCATTAAGCTTTTGGCGCCATTGTCGGGAGGGTGTTTAATGTTAAAAAGCCTCTTCTTCTTCTTCTTCTTCATTGAAGACAAAAACTCTATTGGAGAGGAGATCAAGCTTAAGACGAAGAACCAAACTTGCAGTTTGATTTATTTTATTATGTTTACTTTTAACTTTGTTTTTGTTTTCCAGTTTTAGTTATGGAGTAGAATTATTTGTGTTTGTGTTAGGAAAAACATGAATCCTAAGCTATGATGGATATTGATTTTGATTTATGGAATTTGAGTTAGTTTTTATGTGAATTCATCATTTTTAATGCTTAGGTTTGTGATTTTATGTCACACCCCGATTTTAGAGGCATGACGGTCATAGGGTTCGGGTTGATTTATTAAGCCAGAACATCGTAGAACCCAAAATCAGAACAGAGTAACAGAATTAAACAGTAAAACTTTACTGAGTTTTTTTTACAAATATTTTGCTCATATTACAACATACTTTTTTCCTTCTAATACATCTAACCGATATCTTTTCTAGCTTTCTTCCCCTTCTCTTTGCTATTCTTGGATATCATAGTGCCACCATTACTAGAGTTGCTCTGCCTGCAAAACAATACTAAAAATAACAACGAAAGAGGAATGAGCCGTAACTCAGTGAGTGTTTAAGCTTATTACGTTTGTTTTAATTTCCACATTAAGTGATTAGTAGTTTGTTATAATTTAAGATAGCTTCTTATATCCTTGGAGTTGATATTATAGATATTCATTTAGAATTCCTAGCATGTTTAAGAATTCTTTTATTATCATACTAAGTCGAATACTTATATTTCCTTATTCTAATTTTATTTTTCTCTTATTTTCTATAACTTTATTTCCTTATTTACCTATCTTAAGGTAGTGCATATGCAGTTCAACGGTTCAAAAATAACATTGGTAATTTAGAAATGACAATTTCAGAAATTAGAAAAATAATTTAAACTATGGTATATAGCCAAACAGATCAGAAATAATATTATTCATACCAATGCTTACTTAAAGATATCATTTTTAGTAGGGGATTCATATGACAGAACAGAATAAAGGGGTCGATGACCATAGTCAAGGACCATAATAGATTGGCCAAAGGTCACAGTAATTAGGTCAGTAACTTCTCCCTTATGCACATATAAAAACACCCATATATACTTCATAGTAGTTTAACCCCACTAGAGTTGGGCTCTGTCAATATGAATATCAGAAAAATAGGCTAGGTCATCGGGTTAATCTCAAAAGATATTTTCCAAAAGGTTTATCACAATAGAGTAGGGTTTATTTAGAAAATATAGTAGGAATACATAAATGTAACCATTTGCCCTCGTTATTTTATTCCTTAGAATAAAATTCTCTATTTATCCAAAAACCATAAAATATAGAAAATGCAGTTATTTGCTTATAATATTTTATTCCTCAGAAAAAAAATTTTTAATTATTCAAAAATTATTTCTTTCATTCTTAACTTAATATATTACCTAGTTCTTGAATTATCTTATTAATAAGATAATATTGCGTTGTGGAATATATCTCCATTTATTATTCTAGTTTTGTCATACATATCTTTGTATCTTATCATATATTTAGGATTTCTTATCCTCATAGGTAATAATAATTTCTTAATTCCTTATTCTCAGTTTGTTAATTAGCTCAACTAATGGTAGCTATAATTATAATATTATCTAATAATAATAGCTTTAAATTCTATTAATTTTATTACTCCATGTTTATTCAAACATTATATATTAACACTCCCTCTTAGTAGATAATTAATCTTAATAGCTACCATTGCAATATTACTTAATCTTTGTAATCATATTACTTAGCAATTATTACTACCTTCCTAAGAGCATACATCACTTATATCTCAAGGTATTACTCTATTTATCTAAATCTTTTAGATATCATATTTAATTCATATGAACTATTATTTCTTAAATATTCCTTTAAGGAATATAATTCTAACCCATCATATATATATATATATATATATATATATAATTTCCACTGTTAATCCATCATTTCTTTCTAAATCCTTAATCAACACATACCTTACTATGATAAACTCCTATGTAATTAAACTCTCTCCACATTTTCAACCATAACTTTAGAAAACATACTTGTATATATATATTCCAAAAATTTATATATATATATATACATCATAATTTTTTTTATAAATTGAAAACCTTTTAAAAGTTACTTTGAAATTCCTTCAAAATAATAATAGCTCAGTTTAAGCATATGTATATACTTTATATATAGAAAGTCATCTAATTATTCTCAAAACTCACTTTAAGAGTAATACACTAATTATAAATATAATCAAATTTTTTTTTTTTGTAATCTCTATTGTAGAAATCAATAATAAATATTACTTCCTCAATTAACATAGTAAACCATTTATACAAATTCATATATTAATTACTTATATTTTTATATAACTTAGAAAATAATTGATAATGATATTTGCTTAAGGAATACCATTTGGTTTTGATTTGCTTATAGTAACTCATAGAATCTTAACACAAAACTATCACTTTGGTAAATTCTCAACTTATTTTCATAAAATTGTTATCTTAAACTAATTCTTTCATTCACTTTAATTGTGAACTTTTGGTTCTAATCTACTAAAAATTTTAGATTCATTCTTGATACATTCTACAAGTCCATAAATAAATTTTCATAATTTTCTCCATTCAATTGCTAGATAAAATTTAATTTATTTTCCAATTTCACAAATTTGCCTAACTTTCTAACTTTCCTGGCAGTCTCAACTTTCAACTTTTTTATTTATTATTAAATCTTTACTAAAGATTATAACATTTTAATCATGTACACTAAACACCTATATATACATTATTAGCCAAACTCTTGGCATGATTACTTTATTTTTTATCTTAGGCGATCGAATTTAATTGAACTAATGTTTATACTAAGTTATACTTTGCGAGAACTATATTTTTGGAGAAAATGCAAAAAAACTGATCGGACCATTGATTAGTCCGACCAGACTCAAGGCTCAAACAAGAAACTTGCACAGAAAGGTTCATGGTGGAAGGTACTCCCAAAATCTCACAATAACACAGGAAGTTCGCTTGGACCATTGGAAAGTTCAACCGTACCTTTGGGTGTAAGAAATGGCAAATCACACAGTGAGTTTTACGGTTGAAAGTACTCCCATTTTCTCAGAGTATCAATGATTCCCAACTGGACCATCATATATCCCGACCAGACCAGTAAAGCAAATTTTGTCTAAAACATCCAGTAGAGTTCCCGACCAAAGGTACGCCTAAAATTTGAACGTACCATCATTATTTCGATCGGACCTGATATAAGTCTGACTGTACCATTTAAATATTCTTTAAATTAAAAGTCGTTACATCTCCACTCAATTAGTGAAAAGCCATGTGTACCAACCATTACAAGAGCATTAGCCAGTTTTTTAAATATTATGACCGGACCTTGATATTTTTTATTAGCCTTGCTAAATTTCGACCGGACCAATCCTAGTCCAACCATGAAAGTGCTCTGTACAATAATTTAATGGGAGATAAGAATTAAAAATTTTAGTTCCTACTCCAAACGGCTATATCAAGACTTAAATATATCAAGAAACTTCATTTTTAAGATGGATTGTGATTGTAATAGCCAAGTTTAACATCTTTCATTTCTTTGCATCGAAATTACATTTGTATTGATTGAATGTTGGGTGTGAGAATTAAAAACCATCAAAAGTTTGAGTGTGAGTTTGAAAATACTTAGGTTGTTAGAGTGAGCCTATGAAAACTCTTGTAAGAGTTGTGAGGATTGATCTCAAACCATTGTAAAATTTGGTGTGAGCTTGTGAAAAACGCAAAGTTAGAGTTAAACTTGTAAAAACTCAAGACTAGTAAAACCTTAACAAAGGAAGTGGATGTAGGATCAAGGTAAATCCGAACCACTATAACTCTTTGTGTTTTTTCTTTTATGCTCTACTTAATCTTCTTCTGCATCTTCTTCATCCTTTATTTTTGAATCTTAAATTTACCATCACTCTTCATATCAACCAATTTACCCTCTCTCTTGGTTGCTAATTTGAGACAATAATTAGTATCAGAGCTAGTAAATTTCTTCAAATTTAATTGTGAAATTTGATCCAAATGGCAACCATTCCATCTACAAACATCTCCATACATGGAAACCTAAATTCATTCCTTAGACCCTATTTTGATGGAATAAATTATTCCTATTGGAAATACAAAATATATTTATTCCTAGATAGTGAAGGAATTGAGCTATGGGAATTTATTAAAAATGAGTGAAAACCTCCTACTCATAAAGTTGAAGGTGTCCAAGTTCCTCTTCCAAAATTATAATAGTCAAGTGCCAATATGAAAGATCGGTTCAATAACAAGAGTGGCCTCTATCTTGATGAATTAAATATCAAGAGAAGAACATGGGAGAGCCCAACATCTCACTTATGCACATTGCATTTGAAAAACTCTTGAGAACTATTATGAGGGCACTACCCAAGTGAGGTTCACTAAGAAGTAAATGCATGTACATGAGTATAAACTATTCAAGATGAAGCCCAATGAAAACGTAATCGCATGACGAACCGCTTGCTTACCATCGTCAATGAATTAAAGAAATATGATAAGATATATGATCAAAGTGATGTTAATAGCAAAATTTTGAGAGCTCGTAAAGTAAGAAAGAGCTTTGAGTCAAAAGTTTTTTCCATTGAAGAGGCTCACGACCTTATCACCTTGAGAACTAATGAAATTATGGGAAAGCTACTCACTTTTGAGCTACACAATGAAAAGGAAGAAGAACAAGGTGAGAAAGAGAAAAGGAAACCAATAGCTCTCAAGGAAATCAAAGAAGTTGAGAGCTTAAGTAATGAAGATAGTAACGATGAAGAAGAAATGGCAATACTTTCAAAAATAATAAGCGATTGAAAGAGAAAAAAAGATTGCAAGCTAACAAAGGTACATTTTCTAAATCCTCCAAAGATAAAGATAAAAAGAATGAAGTGAAATGTTATGAATATGGCAAATCCGGTCACATCAAATCGGATTGCTTCAAGTTAAAGAACAAAAAGAAGTAGGATAAGGAAAAGAAGAAATCACTCAAAACTACATGGGATGATTCTTCCTCAATGGAAGAAGAAGAAGAAGAGGAGGAGGAAGGAATTGCTAATCTATATCTCATGGCTATTGAGGATGACTCCAATAAGGTAGATACTCAATCCTTGATCTTAATTGCATATGATGATGATATTGATGACGCCTTAGATGATAGTGATTTGATTGCACATATGAACCTTAGATTAGAATAGTATTTTTCTAAAATAAAATTTTATAAGGATAAATGTTCTAAGATAGAAAAGGATTTTGTATACTTGAAAAACTCTACATTAGAATTAAAAATCTCAAATAAACAATTGTTAAAATTAATTGATGAAATGAATAAAAATTCACATAGCTTAGAAAATATGATCAAGAAAAATAAAATTTTGAAGGATGAACTACAAAAGCTAAAAGAATCAATTTCAATATTTCATAAGGGAAAAGAGGCATTAGACACATTGATAGATAATCAAAGGTCGCCATCTTTGAAACATGGTTTATGATTCAATAGCTCATCCATCACTGCAGCTAATGCACCAATATTTATAAAAATATCTAGTGTCGAAGTTGTAAAGAACACCAATGCACAAAACAAACCTAAAAATTCTAAAAAGATTACATTGGGTACACAAGACTCTAGAACTAAAGTTTCAAGAGCAAACCATATACAAGGCATGTACATAAATACAAAAATGAACAAAAACAAACTCATTCAACACACACTTGTAATTGTGTGCATAGTTTATTGAATTTCAATAGGAAAATACATAAGTATAGAACCTTGTATCAATATACATATTGTATGAAATTTGGACATAAGATCACATTTTGCTATATTAGGAATGCTCATCTCAAGTTAGAGGATCCTTCTACCACTAACCCCTAAGGACCCAACTTCATTTGGATACCTAAAAGAAAATGAACATTATTGTTTTATAGATTTGCCTAAAATCTACTATCAATGAGAGTACTTGGCTTGTGGATAGTGGATGCTTAAGGCATATGATGGGTAATGCAAAGTTTTTCACAATACTCACTTACAAGTATTGAGGTAATGTTACTTTTAAAAATAATGCTAAAGGTAAAATCATTGGCATTGGCTCCATTGGCATGCTTGATAAAAATTTGATTGAAAATGTATGGCTTATTGATGGGTTGAAACATAATTTGCTTAGTGTAAGTCAACTATGTAATAAAAGGATATGATGTAAGCTTTGACTCTAAAGGATATAAAGTTACCAATTCAAATGTTGAAATTGCATTCAAAGGAGTTAGATTTAGCAATACATATAAAATTGACTTACATTCATATAATGCATTTGAATATTTAATTTCTATTGGTAATGATGCTTGGTTATGGCATAGAAGACTAAGACATGCTAGTATGGATCACTTACAATGCATTAGTAAAGAAGAACTAGTTGATGGTCTTCCTAAAGTAAAATTTGATAAAGATAGGACTTGTGAACCTTGTCAATTTGGTAAGCAACATAAAAGTTCATTGAAATCAAAAAATATAGTAAGCACTTATAGACCCTTAGAACTCATTCACTTGGATTTGTTTAGACCAAATAGAGTTGCCAGCTTAGGTGGAAGTTATATGCATTTGCACTTATCGATGATTACTTAAGATTTATATGGGTTAATTTCTTAGCTCAAAACAATGAAGCTTTCAATCATTTTAAAATATTTACAAAAAGAGTTCAAAATGAAAAAAGGTTGTGTAATCATATCTATTAGAAGTGATCATGGCAATGAAGTTAAAAAATGAGAATTTTGAAAACTTTTACAATGAATTTGGTATTTCATACAACTTTTTAGCTCTTAGAACATCACAACAAAATGGTGTGGTTGAAAGAAAAAATAGAACATTGGTTGAAATGGCTAGGACAATGCTTAATGAGTATGATTTACCATCTTACTTTTGGGCAGAAGCCATAAATACTGCATTTTATATTTCAAATCATGTTTACAAAAGGCCTTTGATAAATAAACTTCTTTTGAGCTATGAAATGGAAGAATACCAAAAATTTCATACCTTAGAGTATTTGGATGCAAATGCTTTATATTAAATACCAAGGACAATCTTAAAAAATTCTCATCCAAATCGGATGAAAGGCATATTTTTAAGATATTCATCATCTAGCAAAGCATTTAGAGTATTTAACAAAGGAAGTCTAGCAGTTGAAGAATCAATACATGTTATTTTTGATAAATCCTCTAAACTTGATCAAAGGAAAGGTAGTGTTTTTGATAATTTTGTAGGTACATTTGAACAATAAGAAACAATTAATGTTCCAAAGAACAATCATGATGAAGAAGAATCTCAAGAGCTACCCAAAGATTGGAAATACTAGAATGATCATATAAAAGAACTCATCATTAGTGATACATCAAAGGGAATAACTACTAGATTCAAACTTAAATACTTAGATGTTAATGTTGCTTTTATTTCTCAAATTGAGCCAATGACCATTAAGGAGGCTCTTAGTGATGAATATTGGGTGATTGCTATGCAAGATGAACTCAACCAATTTGAGAGAAATAATGTGTAAAAACTTATTCTTAGACCTAAAGACCATCTAATTATAGGATGTAAATAGGTATATAGGAATAAGCTTGATGAAAATGGTCTCATTGCTAGAAATAAAGCTAGATTGGTAGCTAAAGGATATAACCAAGAGGAGGACATTGACTATGATGAGACATTTGCCCCCATAGCTAGATTAGAAGCCATTAGAATATTAATTGCATTTGCATATTATATAAATTTTAAACTTTTTCAAATAGATGTTAAAAGTGAATTTAATGAGGAAGTTTATATTTAATAACCTCCCAATTTTAAAGATTATGAATTACCGAATAATGTTCATAAACTTACCAAAATACTATATGGATTGAAACAAGTTCCAAGAGCTTGGTGTGCTAGACTTAATATATATATTTGCTCGAAAATAGTTTTTTAAAAGACAAAGTTTACAATTCTTTTTATTAAAAAGAATATGCATAACATTTTGATTATGCAAATTTATGCTGATGACATTATATTTTGTGATACTAATGAATCTTTGTGCAAGGAATTTCCCTTTTGTATGACTAGAGAATTTGAAATGAGCATGATGGGTGAACTCAAATTCTTCATTGGACTACAAATCAAGCAATGTAAGGATGAAATCTTCATCAACTAATCCAAGTACACAAAGGAACCCCTCAAGAAATTTTGAATGAATGGATGGTTACAAGATTAGCAAGACTCCAATGAGCATATTCTTGAAACTTGACAAAGATAAAAGTGGTAAAGTAGTAGATGAGAAGAAATATCGAGGTATTGTTGAATCACTTATTTACTTAACTGCTTCTAGACCCGATATAATGTACAATATATATTTGTGTGCTAGATTTCAATCATGCCCTAGGGAATCACATTTGAATGCCACTAAAAGAATCTTGAACTACTTAAATAATACATTGCATTTAGAACTTTGGTATCCTAGAAATACATCATTTGATATTTTATGCTTTTCGAATGTGGATTATGCCGGTAGTCTTTTGGATAGGAAAATCATGATCGGAGCATGCCATTTTCTTGGTGAATGCCTAGTTTCTTGGTTTATCAAGAAACAAGTGTCGATTGTTTTATTTACTGTGGAAGCCAAATATGTTGCTGCATGTTTTTGTTGTACACAAGTACTTTGGATGAAACAACAACTGTTTGATTATGAAAAAACTTTTGATCACATTCTCATTAAATGTGATAACACTAGTGCCATTAATCTATCTAAAAATTCAATCCAATATTCTAGGTAAAAACATATAGATATTAGACATTATTTATTAAAATACAATGTTCAAAATTAAAATATTGTCTTAGAATTCATAGATACACAAAACCAACTTGCTGATATCTTTACAAAACCGTTGAACGAAGAAAGATTAAACTTTATAAAGCAATACTTAGGGATGATGGATGGAAACACCTTATTGTAGGAATTGAAAGTGCTTGAAAAACCTTATTTCATTTCGCATTTGTGTCTATTTTTTATCATACATTGAAGCTGCCAATTAAAACACATAATTTTTCTAAAATTCTTAATTTTTGGATGTTTTTCGATCAGACCACGTTACAGTCTAATCGTACTTGTTTAAAAAATCCTTGATTTCAATTTTTTTGTAAAAATATGACCATACCCTCTGTGGTATGAAATAAATTTTTTAAAATTTTTTAACCATTGTTCCTAAAATCAAAATCCCGTTGATACTTATTTAGTCTGATCGTACTTTTTTTATTTTTTAAATTTTCCTACCGGACTCTTAGAAGTATAACTGGACTTTTGCTATGGATTCAAAATTTTCTAGCCACTGGGACTCATTCAAAACATGCCAATAACTCCTTTAACAACTATAAATGGCAAGATTTTAAACAAAACACTATAAATACCACCCAATATTAGTGTTTACTTCTTTTTTTTTTATCAAATTCTCAACACTTAAACACTAAAATTCACAAATTCATTAAAAACCACTTCTTTCCTTCATCTAATTTCTTAATCAAAATTAATGGCTCCTAAAGAACCTAAGAGAAAGGCTTTAAGAGCTAAAAAATGGAAGAAAATTGCTGCCCCTTCTCAATAAGAAGATTTACCAAAGAGAAGTCTTAAGATTGCATTCAAAGATGATTAAGAAAAACAAAGGTATGCTACTCTTAAAGATAAAGTTGTAGAACCAAACTGTCTCTTCTCTACTCTCACTCTAGAATCTCTAGGCATTGAAAATGATGTTAGAGGTTATCTCCAAACCTTAGGATGGGAGAAATTTATTTTCTTAGAGCATGATGACCTTGATTGGGAGAGCTTAACAAAAGAGTTTCTCACAACTTTGGTTGTAAGCAAAAAGAGCACAAATCCCTTAGGTTATTATGGGATATCCTTCAGGTTATTTAACCAAAAATATGATCTTACATTTGAGGACTTTTTATCCATTTGGGCTTTTCAATTAGAGAGAATTTTTCACATCTCAAACCCGGTCCTTACTCTTAAAGTTCAATTAGAGTTTTGGAAAAAATTTCCATTGACACCTCTCTTTATAAGCAATCTAATGCCAAGAACCTTAGAACTTTAACTTATTGTATGTTGTATGGGATCATCACCTATACAATAACTACTAGGGGAGAATGCAATAAAAAGGTAACTCAAAAAAAATCTCTTCTTTCTTTTTTGTCTAATTAGAGGTCAACCAATTCAAACTAAAAAATTTCTTATTGACACATTCCTACACATTAGGAAAATCAAATCAAGGCTTATTCTTCTCTCTTCACAAATTACACAAATTGACAAATATGTTGGTGCACTTATACCAGAAAATAAAGCAACTCTCTCCAATCATCTTGATCCCACCAAAAAATCCATAAACATAAGCTATCTCAAACATGTCAAATGTATTAGGGATGATGATGGGACATATGTCAATCTTTTAGGAGCCCTAGGTGCTAGAGCTCAATAAAGAAAGAGACCTGGGATTGTGGAAGAAGATGAAGAGGCATTCCAAATTGAATTTCCTATAACTCCAACCACAAGACCTCAAACCTCCATCCTCTAACTTCTTCAAGATATAAATGGTTAAGTGAGTTCCCAAGGAACAAGAATTGATAGCCTTACTAACCAAATCTCTCATCTTCATCTTGACATCAACACATCCAAGAAGCTTTAGGACTACCAAAATATTTTGATGATGAACCAAGCTTATCTCCCTCAATCAATGGCTCTTTTTCCTCATGAAGAAGAGGGTGAAGCTTCTGCCTTTCACCCAAAGGAAGAAGAAGAGGAAGGGGAACATGAAGAAGAAGAAGGAGATGAAGAAGAATAAGGGGATGATGAAAGTGACAATGACAACCAAGATGATTAGGCCTTAGTTTCTTATTTTTGTGTTTGTTTTATGTTTCAATGTTGTTCTTATGCAATTTTGTTAAATGTTTGTTCAATGAATTTTTCTTATAAATAAATGTTTTGTTTAATTTGATTAACTATTCTTTTTACCTTTGTCAAAGGGGGAGAAATGAATTGAATTGAACAAATAAATAAGTAATTAACATTAACATACTTTGAACATGAATTTACATGAAGCACTTATTAAGGGGGAGTAAATCAACTTAATTTACCTTAAACATACTTTGAACACTTTAAAATTTAATTTAATTACCAAAGTAAAAAATGGAGATTATTAGCCAAACCCTTGGCACGATTACTCTATTTTTAATCCGAGACAATTAAATTGAATTGAACTAATGTTTATGCTAAGCTACACTTTGCAGGAACTTAATTTTTGGAGAAAATGCAAAAAAGACCGATCGGACCATTGATTAGTCTGACTAGACTCAAGGCTTGTTGAAATAAGAAACTTGCATAGAAAGGTTCATGGTATAAGGTACTCCTAAAATCTCACCATACCACAAGAAGTCTGCTCGGACCATTGAAAAGTCTGCTCGGACCATTGGAAAGTCCAACCGTACTTTTAGGTGTGAGAAATTTCAGTTCACACAGTAATTCATGGTTAAAAGTACTTCTATTTTCTCAGAGTATTAAGGATTCCCGAACGGACCATCATATATCCTGACCAGACCAGTGAAGCAAATTTTATCCAAAATATCCAGTAGAGTTCTCGACCAAAGGTACACCCAGAATTTAGACGTATCATTATTATTCCGACCAGACCTGATGTAAGTTCGACCGAACCATTTAAATAATCTTCAAATCAAAAGCCGTTATATCTTCACTCAATTGGTGAAAGCCACGTGCACCAATCGTTGCAGGAGCATTAGACAGTTTTTTAAATATTACAATCGGACCTTGATAATTTCGACTGGCCTTGCTGAATTCTGACCGGACCAAGCCTAGTCTGACAATAAAAGTGCTCTAGAGAATAATTTAGTGGGAGACAAGAATCAAACATGTTGGCTCCTACTCCAAACGGCTATATCAGGAATTGAAGGTTATAAATACATTAACAAACTTCATTTTTAAGATGAATTGTGATTATAATAGCTAAATTTAACATCTTTCATTTCTTTGCATCAAAATTACATTTGTATTGATTGAGTAATGGGTGTGAGTATTAAACACCATCAAAAATTTGAGTATGAGCTTGTAAATACTTAGGTTGTTAGAGTGAGCCTGAAAAAACAGTTGTAAGGGTTATGAGGATTGATCTCAAACCATTGTAAAGTTTGGTATGAGCTTGTAAAAACACCAGGTTAGAGTTACGCTTATAAAGACTCAATAATAGTGGAACCTTAATAAGTTGTTGAGGAAGTGGATGTAGGATTAAGGTAAATCTGAACCACTATACGCTTTGTGGTCTTTCTTCTATACTCTACTTAATCTTCTTCTACATCTTCTCCATTCTTTGTTTTTGAATTTTAAATTTACCATCACTCTTCATATCAACTAATTCATCCCCTCTTAGTTGCTAATTTAGGACAACAGACATATTTAAAATTTCAATTTTTTCTAACTTCCTTTACTATATTAAAAAATTAGGTTATTCAAAGCTACAAATATTGTATCTTTAACATTTTTTTTTTCTAGCATAACCTATTGACCCATTTTTTCAAGTACCAAACCGTTATAAGAACTCATGAAGTTTTTAATAAATGTCCTAGACAAATATAGAAACTTACATATAAAATTTCAAAATTTTATAAGTTCATTTACAATATTTTAATATTATATTTACTTAACTTTGCAGATTCTAGTTTCTCAATCATAATTCTGGTAGTATCAATTCTTAATTTTATTTCCATAATTAAAACTTTATTAAAAATTCATGAAATTTTAATCATATATTCTAAACATATATACAAGATATTTTTTTCTAAAATTTTAGATTTTTTGGGGTTATTTTACTATGTTTTCCAATTGACTTTCTTAAACCCTAAAATTCTGGCTCTACTGGCATAGCCATAGTAGCTTGTGTTCTTATATTTTTCTTTTATAGTAAATCACCTTAATTATGAAACTTTATACACCAACTATTAAAACATATATAAACGTCAAGAAAAAATTCTTACTTATTGAATCTCTCTAAATTAATCTAAAAATTCAAACAAAAATTCTTCACATATCATGAACAAAAATTCCAACAACTTCACATTTCATGATTTTACTTCATACCTTACATTAAATCTTAAATTTAACTTACTTTTCAATTAATACAATACAAATCTTAGTTTATAAGTGCGTTTCCATTTATATTATTCTTATAAAACTTTTAAATTAAGGATCTTTAGAGCACTCACCTTATTTAGCCAAAATATTTTGGCTCCTTACATTCCAATTCCTTTGCTTCCTCTTTTTGCTTTCACCTGTTCAAGTTAGCTATTTTCACCCATGTTCCATATGATTCAACTATAAATTGTGTTTAGTTTAGAAAGTCAAGTATGAAAATTTCTTTCCATCTCCTTGTTGTTCACATTTTTAAAGAAAAGGACATTAACTATTAATTTTTGACACCTTACATCACACGTGTCATCTTAGAAATACTTGGTGGTTAACTTATAACATTTGTCATTTTAACTTACCATTCATAAAGCTAAGAGTTGACACCTTAGCTAATCATGTAACACATATCAAACTTAATGCTTATCATAACATTTGTTTAAATTTCCCTTTCCTCTCATCTTCCAATATGTTTTTGATGACTAATTTTAGAGAGAATAAATTTCAAGGCACTTGTCACCTTTTCATTATTTTATCTAAATTTCCCATATTAACTCATACCACCATCATTTATTTGTTTCCCATTTTTTTATTACACATTTTACAAGACTTGAATATGAGCTTGACATTTGTTTTTTCTTTTACTTAGCATCTAAGAAGTAGAAGTAAAGGTGCCCATCTCTTAACTAAAGTAACATATGTCGTATAGATATACATGTACATATTTACGTAAACATTTATATACTTTACCGTGGCCCATACATTTTTTTTCACAATAATTGACCATGTATATATATTCTATTAAATTAATTTATATAATCCTAATTGGCTTAACATTTGACCTTAATTATTATTGGCTTAATACATCTTTGGCCCCTCTAACTTGACAGCTTTTGCTACTTAGGCCCCTATAGTCTCCGAGGAATCACTTGGCCCCTTCAACTCATTAGTTTCTATAACAATTGGCCCCCTTCATGCTGAAATGACACATCACATGCAATCATTGCCTACATCACACATGAAGTGACCAGATGAAGTTATATTATTTTCACTAGATGAATTTTAATATCGTTTTAAGCTATAAGCCCTACCTCTTGTAACCTAATTTCAGAATTCCTAATTTACCTCTCTTCTTCTTCCCCAGATTAGAAGTAAATGCCTCCTCCTCCAATGGCATCATGATCAAATAACATTTCTCTTCGATCCAAAAATAACTCAGCACAAAGTGATGTTATGATTCCAGAATGCTACTGTGGAGAATCAGCTGCATTGAAGATTTTGATGACCAAAACTAATCCTGGAAGATGATTCTTCAACTGCAATAAATATGGGGTATGTTTATTGAATTAAGTATGGAAATTATAATTTGTGTTTTGGTTGGAAAGATTTTTTGATTCTCTGCATTCGTTGGGGGCAGATTGAAGGGATGCAACCTTGTTAGTATTTTGTCTGGTATGAGCCAGAATATCTAGATAACTTGTAAAGGCCAGTTGTAAGGTTGATGAGAAAACTGAAGGAGGCTAAATCTGAGAGGGATAATGCAAAAGCCACTACAAATTGCTTGAAGATGGTTGTTGTATGTTTGGTTCTTGTGATTATTGCTATGTTGCGTTGAACTGTGCATAGTGCTCACTTGTAGGTTTTGGTATTACAATTTAGGGTTTTATCTAGGTTGGGGTTTTGGAATGCAATATGTACAACAATGTAGGGGTATTTTGGTGTTTTTTGTCAGTTGTAGTAGTTTTGTGAATTACGGTAGATAATGAAATGGACAGCTCAACTTAAAATGGTAGTTTGTTTTTTAGTTTTTTTTTTGGGTGAATTGCAATGGAGAACTTGTAATTGTTTGCCTAACTTGTACCCAACCTATTCGGAATTAAATTATCAATCATTTTGTATAATTCTTCTTATCTCTTAATTGAATTGTCAAATAATATAGTTGAATGTTTATTAAAAATTGGCTAAAGGAAATTGGACATAGAATTACTACAATTTAATGTTTGCAATTAAAGTTATAACAACACAAAATATGCAGAATGTGCAGATTTGACTCAGCTGGCCTTTATTCATAATCTACAATTCTCAGTTTACAACCCTAATCATTCACAAGCTGCATTTCTCACTTTATTTCATATTCATTCACAACCTAGAAAAACAAAACATAATTCAATATCTAATCCATAAGCAATTCACACATAATAATTCATAATCTACAGATTTACAAAACTCAAAATATACCAAAATAATAATGCATTAAGATAATTTTTTGTTCTTGTCATAAAATGGATATAATTCCAAAACAAGATTGTCACAATCAATCTAACAACACAACCATAATTATGCTTAATATCCAGATTGTCACTATCAGTCTGAGTATTCTTAGTGCATAATGCACTAACAAAATTACAAAATTAGAAATATAAATATGAACTAATTGATCACTCCTTTGCCCTTAGCCCTTATTGTTGCTTCTGCTGCTTGCCTCCTCTGCAATCTAGTAGCATTTCTTTATTGTTGAAGTTGTCTGAATGTTATTGCATCTTTCTCTTTAAATTTCAACCCATGTACTTTGAAGCCAATATCACTAGTAACTTCAGTAGATCTCTTGATCCATGAACCAGGGATTATCTTGCTATTAGGCCTTCCAATGCTAAAGCTCATATTCACATCAATTAAAAGCTTACATTCTCTAATAAAACTCCTAATTTTGTGCTAATGTAGACCCCATATCTACCGAATATTGTTTTATTTGGTTGTTGCTTTTGTTTTTATTGTGGACCATCAATTGGCCATCTCATTTGGCCTTTTCCTCCTCTGGTACTTGGTTGAACACTTGATGCACTTATCACAAATGATCTTCCTTGTGAGCCAGTTTCACTTGATTGAGATCCCATTCCTGAAATAGTATGTGAAACAAGATTTGGCTGGTATATTTGTGGAGAAGCATTTAGTTAGGATGAACTAGAGGTTGACCCCTTTGGAAAACATTAAGCACAATTTAAATCCTATTAGCAAATATCCAACAATCCATATGAATGAAAAATATTAATGTTCAAAAATTTTAGCACACCTTATTAGGACATCCCTTATTGTTATGATTTTATTGACCACATAGAGAACATGCTATTTTAGCACCACATTTAGTTAACTTTCCAATCTTCTTTACCTCATCCTTAGACTTTCTTCTATTTTCCTTTGACCTACTTAGAAGTCTCTTAATCTCAGGTGGCTAGATTTCAAAATAATCTCTCTCTCTCCATAATTTAATGCTAGGCACACATTGAATATAATGAGTGTATACCTTCTGATAAGTATTCCTTCTATACCAATGAGAGATGTAGTCTTTAGGATTCAAACCCCTAAAATTCATGACACATAATACATGTGCACATAGAATATTCCTTAGCTACCATGATCTACAAGTGAAAACCTCCTTTTCTTAAGTCAATTGTATGTCCATATTCTCCTTATCGGACCTCAAAACCAGCATCCCTATTCCACAAAATACTATAATTCATTACTCTCTCTTTTGCTACTTCTAATCTAACTATTTCCATAGGGGAAACATCACATATCCAAGTATTGCAAAAATCTCCCATTGTTCTGATTCTAGTCATCATTTTGGTCCTAATATCTTCAAGCATAGTAATGATGGATTTATGCCTAGAACCTAAAATCCAAGCATAAAAGTCTTATACATATTATTCTCAACTATATCATTCTTACACTTGGTCCCAAAGTACATCCTAACCCAGCATTCTTTATTATAACACAACAAATTCTCAATAATGCCTTTACCTAATTTTTTTAGAGCTACATATTTCTCCTTAAATTCTACCTCGAATGTTGATTTACACATGCCCATAATCTTTTTCTTCTTTCCTTTCTTCTCTACTTTTTTGCCTAATTAGCCATTAAATGTTTAGCACACATCATGTGCTCAATTTGGTAGCAAACTCTAAATAGCTGAATTAATCCCTATTAAAAGTTGTCAAGGAACCAGGAGTGGCTATTGGGCCTATTATGAGTGAGCAATCAAATGAGTCAGTAGAAGCATCCTCACTCGTGTGAAGCAGACCTTCTAATCATTTTTGTTATCATTGGGCATGTGTTAGTTAGCCTTGAAGTTAGTAAAGGCAGCTGGATAGTAGCTATATGTGAGAGAGAAATCTTATTAAATAAGTAAATTGTATAATAGAAATCAGATCAGAATTAATACAATCAATTCCTCATTCTCATTCTCTCTCTCTCCCTAATTCTTTATTTCCTCTCAAATCTTCTTTTTCTTTTCTACTGTAATTCTTCTCCTTCCCTGCTCTTCTTCTTCCTCTTCTGCCCCTCTTCTTCTCCCTTTCTCTATTCTTTACCAAGGAATATGACAGTTGGTATCAGAGTCTATTAAAGATCCAACACTAAAGCTATGGTTGTACTGCCAATTCCATCGAAGGGTAACGAAATATTTTTTCCTCCACCGGTTCTCCTCTCTGATCCAATTCCTCTCTCTTCTTCTCTTACTTCTCTTCTATTTCTCTACAATCTGATCTCAATCTAATCCCATCTTCTTCTATTCTTCTATAAACCTTCTTGTTGTTTGGGTACATGAGTCAGAAAGATCAGGAAAAAAAACTCTCTTCATGATCAGTAATCAAATGGAGAGCCAAACAGAAGCAGATTTTGATATTGCAGAATGGCTTCGAGAAATTATCTATTGCTGTGATTTTAATATAAATAGAATTAGTTGGATCCAAATGAAGTTAGAAGAGGAATTTAATATCAAATTACCAAGAATATTTGTGCAAGAATAGATTCTGAAATATTTTAAAACTTTAAATGAAGATGATAATCAAGAAGAAAGAGAAGAGACAAATGAATTTCAAAGTAATGCAAATTCTACAATAGCTAAGATAGACAATCCAAAAGAAATTGAGATAAACAATGTTGAAGACCTCCAATCGTATAGTCAAATTGCGGCTCTGTTTCAATTGGGTAAGATTGAATTATGCTTTGATTTTTCCTTATGCAAGGCTAAGATAAAGAATTTTTTGATTTCAATAATGTGGTTTTTATTTAGGAGACTGAGATAGAATTAAGAAATTGTAATGTTTGGGGTTTGATGTTTGAATCATGTATTCTTTTGAGTGATAAGGAGAAGGAATTTGAAAAGTGGAGAAGACAAAGAATGAAAATAAAAAATCTACTCAAGAGAAATTGTGCCTTGAATGTGTTTGATAAAATGCCAATTAAAAGAAAATAAAATTTCAACACTAATTAGAAGAAAGCAAAATTTCAACACTAAGTTCAAGGAAAATTTGATTGAAAGAACTGAGATGGTGAGAATCTTAAAAGATGACCTTTTGAAAAGCAAAAATAGGCAGAAGCAATTTACAGATGCAAAGAGAACGAATAGACAGTTTGCAATTAATGATCTAGTGTATTTAAAACTCCAGCCTTGGCAATCTTTAGTAGTTGTGAGAAAAAAAAAGTGAAGCTAGCTACTAAATATTTTGGCCCTTTTAGGATCGTGGATAAAATTGGAGCTATTGCTTATAAACTCCAACTGCCAAGGATGTTGTTGTTAACCCAGTATTCCATGTGTGTCTCCTAAAAAGATATATTGGCAAGGAGGTTCCCACAAGTTTAACTTTTCCCAAGATTAGTAGAAGTGGAGAATTTGTTGTTGAACCCTTGGTTATATTGGATACACAAACGGTGATGAGAAAGAATATTGCAGTACAACAAATGCTAATTTAGTGGCACATATGTACAAATCTGAAGCAACTTGGGAAGACACTAGCTTTATCAAAGCACAATTTCCTGACTTCTTCCTTTAGGACAGGGAAAAACTTCATGGGGAGGGTAATGTCAAGGAACCAAGAGTGGCTGCTGGGCCTATTATGAGTGAGCAATCAAATGAGTCAGCAGAAGCATTCTCACTCATGTGAAGCAGAGCTTCTAATCATTTTTGTTATCATTGGGTTATTAAGCATGTGTTAGTTAGCCTTGAAGTTAGTAAAGACACCTGGATAGTAGCTGTATGTGAGAGAGAAATCTTACTAAATAAGTAAATTGTCTAGTAGAAATCATATCAGAATTAATACAATCAATTGCTTATTCTCATTCTCTCTCATTCTCTCTCTCTCTCTCCCTAATTCTCTATTTCCTCTCAAATCTTCTTCTTCTTTTCTATTATAATTCTTCTCTTTCCTTGCACTTCTTCTTCCTCTTCGACCCTTCTTCTTCTTCTTCTTCTTTTCCCTTTCTCTGTTCTTTACCAAGGAATATGACAGTTGGTATCGTAGCCTATTGAAGATCCAACACTAAAGCTATGGCTGTGCAACTAAGTCCATCGAAGGGTAAAGAAAATTACATCAAATGTTTTTTCCTCCACCGGGTCTCCTTTCTAATCTAATTTCTCTCTCTTCTTCTCTGACTTCTCCTCTATTTCTCTGCAATCTGATCTCAATCTAGTCCCATCTTTTTCTATTCTTCTATAAAACTTCTTGTTGTTTGCGTACTTGGGTCAAGAAGATCAGGAAAAAAACTCTCTTCATGATTAGTTATCAGATGGAGAGTCAAACAGAAGCAGATTTTGATATTACAGAACGGCTTCAAGAAATTATCCGTTGTTGCGATTTTAATACAACTAGAATTAATTGGATCCAAATGAAGTTAGAAGAGGAATTTAATATCAAATTACCAAGAATATTTGTGTAGGAACATATTCTGAAATATTTTGAAACTTTAGATAAAGATGATACTCAAGAAGAAAGAGAAGAGACAAATGAATTTCAAAGTAGTACAAATTCTACAATAGCTAAGGTAGACAGTCCAAAAGAAATTGAGATAAACAATGTTGAAGACGTCCAATCGTATAGTCAAATTGCGGCTCTGTTTCAATTGGGTAAGATTGAATTATGCTTTGATTTTTCCTTGTGTAAGGCTAAGATTGATAAAGATTTTTTTGATTTCAGTAATGTGATTTTGTAAAGGAGATTGAGATAGAATTAAGAAATTGCAATGATTGGGGTTTGGTGTTGAATCATGTATTCTTTTAAGTGATAAGGAGAAGGAATTTGAAAAGTGGAAAAGACAAAGAATGAAAATAAAAAATCTATTCAAGAGAAATTGTGCCTTGAATGTGCTTGATAAAATGCCAATTAGAAGAAAATAAAATTTCAACACTAAGTTCAAGGAAAATTTGATTGAAAGAATTGAGATGGTGAGAATCTTAAAACATGAGCTTTTGAAAAGCCAAAATAGGCAGAAGCAATTTACAGATGCAAAGAGAACGGATAGATAGTTTGCAGTTAATGATATGGTGTATTTAAAACTCCAGCCTTGGTAACCTTTGGTAGTTGTGAGAAAAAAATGTGAAGCTAGCTACTAAATATTTTGGCCTTTTCAAGATCGTGGATAAAATTGGAGTTGTTGGTTATAAACTCCAACTACCCAAGGATGTTGTTGTTCACCCAGTATTCCATATGTCTCTCCTAAAAAGACATATTGGCAAGGAGGTTCCAACAAGTTCAACTTTTCCCAAGATTAGTAGAAGTAGAGAATTTGTTGTTGAACCCTTGGTTATATTGGATACACGAACGGTGATGAGAAAGAATATTGTAGTATATCAAATGCTAATTCAGCGGGCACATATGTACAAATCTGAAGCAACTTGGGAAGACACTAGCTTTATTAAAGCACAATTCCCTGACTTCTTCCTTAAGGGCAAGGAAAAACTTCATAGGGAGGGTAATGTCAAGGAACCAGGAGTGGCTATTGGGCCTGTTATGAGTGAGCAATCAAATGAGTCAGAAGAAGCATTCTCACTCTTGTGAAGCAGAGCTTTTAATAATTTATGTTATCATTGGGTCATTAAGCATGTGTTAGTTAGCCTTGAAGTTAGTAAAGATAGCTAGATAGTAGTTATATGTGAGAGAGGTAAATTGTATAACAGAAGTCATATTAGAATTAATACAATCAATTCCTCATTCTCATTCTCTCTCATTCTCTCTCTCCCTAATTCTATATTTTCTCTCAAATCTTCTTCTTCTTTTCTACTATAATTCTTCTCTTTTCCTGCTCTTCTTCTTCCTCTTTTGCCCTTCTTCTTCTTCTTCTCCCTTTCTCTGTTCTTTACCGAGGAATATGACAAAAGCCAAATTAAATACACATTAAATATGTACTCAAAAAATAAAAACACAATATATTCTAGCTATAGAAAGTTATACACTGATCTTCTGCATGTCAGTCATGATGACTGCACCATCTCCCTCTTGAAGCTGCAGGTCTTCCTTAAGAATTCTTAAAAACCAACTTCAAGTCTCCTTGTATTCAACTTTGACAACAACCCAAGCAATTGGGTACATCTGCCCATTTTCATCTTTTAAAAATGCACACAAAATATGTCCTTTGCATATCTCCTTGAGAAAGTAGTCATCTAGGACTATAACCCTCCTACAACCTTGCAGAAATCCTTCCTTCATTGCTTGGAAGCACGTGTAGAACTTATCAAACATCACTTTTCCTATTTCATTTTCATTTTTAGTCCTTGCTATACAAGTGCTTCCTGGATTTGACTCCAAGATTTCATCCGCATACCATTACAACTTCCCATACTCTTCCTTGTAATCACCCATGTGCTCACTCAAAATTTGCATTTAGCTCTTCTACACATTGTCTTCTCAACATTCACCTTCAGTTCCTTCTTACACAATTCCTGCAACTCCCATAGTTTAATCCTTGTTTGGGATATAATCATGTCTTTGAATACCCTTGCAATGAACTTGGAAGTACAAAGTTTATTTTTATTCTTCCTATAACATTTGTGCGTAGGATTATAAGTTTTCACCCTAAAATCACCACTATCTCCTTCAATACTGACAAACAATAGCCAGTTACACCTTTTCTCCTTGCACTTAGCACAAACCTTTATTTTTTCATTAGGTCTGATCTTCAATTGGACCCTCTTTGCAACTGCATAGTTGCTTAAAGCCTCCCTAAATTATTTTACATTCTCAAACACCATGCCAATCTCCCATAAATGAACCTTAAAACTGGGATCATATTGAACTCTAGTGCTTATTTTTCTCTTAGGCAGATCATCTTCTTCATCATCTTGGTCATTACTACTTTCTATACTACCATCACCACTACTATCAAAATACTTTTAATCCCTACCTACCTTCTCTTGGACTCTTTCAAATCTTCAACCACCATTATGATAACCCATATTGATACTAACTTCCCCTAAATCAATTATTGGTTCTTTTAGCTTGCTCCCTTGCAGCTCTTAATTCATCATTATCTTCACTACATTCACTATCACATTCAACATGGGGCTAAAAGTTAGGATCTGTGTCACTATCTTCACCACTTGAAAAATTTGCATCTAACTCAGTTTCATCATTGTCTTCAAGCTCAACATCTTCAACTTTATTCGACCCCTCTAGATTAGTACTTTCAACTTTATCAGACTCATCTACATCATAACCTTCAGCTTTTTCAGATTCATCTACCTCAACATCTGCAACTTTATGAAAAAACTCTACATCTCCTTCACCATGTTGACTAGGTTCAACATTCACACAGACATCTACATTAACATCCTCATACCCACCAGTTTCAGACTCATTTGCATGAGGTATTTTAACTACATTGTCACCCTCAGTTGTCCCAAGATTTACATTCTCATGCCATTGACCAGCACATGGTGAGACCACATTATCATATTCATCTAAATTATTATTAGAATTGAGATTCCTATCTTGCAAATATAACCCACTTGTCTCTATCACTTCTGCTTTGTTAATACCATTGTACACTTATAAATCCAACAACCCATTATTTTTTAGGCTTAAGGCATGGTTATATAGCTCACTATCAGTAGAAATAGCCTTTAGAGAACTACTTTTAGAAGGTTTGTAATAAATCATTTCAGCCCTTCAAACCCAAGTTGCTTAATATGTACCAATTCAGGGATTGATAAAGATCAATATCATAATCTGCAAATTTAACAAAACCTCCCACCTTACTCTTTCTACCTCTTCTATCAATTTTGATCTCACCACCATAATTCCATCTAACAGTAATTACCTTGTCCCCCATTTCATACGAACCCTAGGTTCTAATTCTAAATGAAAGAAATAATAGATTTAGATATTTCACCTGTGCTTTAGGACGAGGGTTCAAAATTCTTCAAACACGAACAAATCTATCTTCACACAGGGATGCAACTGGTATTCTTCGATTTTGCTTACTGGAATTCGAATATGACAAGGTTCATCAAATTTGTATTGTATACCAAATATTACAATTGATTTTTTAAATTTTAGGAAAATTAATTTTAGGGATTTTGGGAGAAGAGGTCGAAGTTAGAGGAGCTAAAGGAAATGATCTGTTTCTTTCAAAATGATGTGTCAATGGTTTTATTGCATGGTATCTATGTGGAGCTTATATTAGAGTGAGTATTGAATATGCACAAGAACATTCTTATTTTTGTTTTCTTAAGGGGCCGATTGTTATAGAAACCAACGAGTTGAAGGGGCCAAGTGATTCCTTTAAGACTATAGGGGCTAAGTGGCAAAAGCTGCCAAGTTAGAGGGGCCAGAGATGTATTAAGCCATTATTATTTTACAATAACTTGACCATTACTAATTACTATTTTATTAACCTTATTTTAATGGTTGACTAGTTAATCTTACCACAATGCTTTTTTTTCTTAATTAATAATTTAATTAATTTCTAAGTAGATTTTGCTATACATACCTTGTAGTAGTTACCTACTTTGAGTTTTATTGATTAATTCTTTAATGATGTGTTGAATAGAGAACTTAAAGTTTATGATAAATGGAATTTAGATTCATGATTGTTAGGATTTTGTATAACAAGTTTAATTGAGGATTTGTTGGAATAGATAATTTGAAATTGACTTATGGCTTATATTCGTATTTTTTAATAAGGTTGAATAGATTAGGTTTGATTATTATGTGATTTAATATTGAAGTGACTGAATAAGAGTTTGATATTAATTTGAAAGGCTATGTCCCTGAAATTAACTTGTGGCTTATATTCGTATTCTTAAATAAGATCGAATAGACTAGGCTTGATTGTTATGTTAATATTAAAGTATTTGAATAAAAATTTGATGTTAATTTGAAAGGTTATATCCATGAATAAGGTTAACCAAACCTTAAAATCAACCAGCTAATTTTAACTCAAATTTCATAATCAATGTTGATATCTATAATAGTTTAGGAGAATTGTGAACTCTAATATGTTTATAATTGTCTTTTTAACTTTAATATTTATGGGACGACTTCTGAATTTATGAATTTATATTACTAATACGACTAGTACATTTGCTAGGGTTAACTGAAATACATCAAAGACTGTAATTCGATATATACATAATATTTACACTATGTTTACGCGACATTTATATTATGCTTGAGAGCATTTAAAGATTGAAATATAATATTTAAACATTATATGCACAATATCCATATTATAATTACGAACATATAAAGAGTATGATATCTACACAATATTTACATCATACTTAAGAACATATAAAGACTAAAATATAATTTCTATGCAACATCTATATGTTAATTAAAAATATATAAAGTTGGTACTCAATATATATATAATATCTACGTAGCATCTACACTGTAACTCATTATCTACGTAATATCTATACAATATTCACATTATTTATATTGTATAATTTTACACATTATTCAATTTATGTATTTGTCATATGTTTTTTATTTCAACATATACTCAACATTTAAAACATATTAAATTGTCAAATTCTATATACTTTAAGTACTTTTTTTTTTGCTTTTTATTTAACATACATATAATATCTATACTTCTTTTTTGTTGCAGATTTATTTTGAATGAAACTGCAAATCAATTTTTTATCTAATATTATTTTTTATTTTTTAATTTATATTAATATTCGATTTTATAGCTAACGTTATTTTTATTGATGATTTATGTTTTCTTATTGCTAATATATTTTGAAGAAAATTATAGATTTATAATATAATTTTTTTACTTTCTATTGTTTATTTTTTCGTCTTTAATATTTTCTAAGTTTCGGTTGATGAATATGAAATTAAATTTTATTAATAATTTCAATTATTGATAATTTCTATTTTTTTTTGTGCTGATTTATTGAAGAAGAATATAAAGATTTGTTGCATAAGAAGATGAAGATTTATTGGAGAAAAAAGATAAAATAGTTAGGACAATGTTACTTTTGCCTAATTTTTATTGTTTTGGAAGTTTGTTTTATAAGTCTGCAAATATTAAAATGCCGTATTTGTAAAAAGAATTTTCTTTATTTGGTTAGTTTTGCAATTTCCTTTTGTAAATTTCCCAAATTTTTATATGGGCTTAGGTGAGACTACAAATCCAGGATTGAATTCTACAAACCGACACCGTTTATCCGCATCATTGCTGCTTGCTTGCTTCACTTCGGCATTTTCAAGCTCCATTTCTTATTGTTCAGAGAAGAGTCAATACTTCTTCGAATCAAATTCAAATTATGCTCTCAGGTATCTGTTTCTTTTCGTTTTCTTGCATTTGGGTATAATACACTTTAACTGTTCCATCAATTTCCTCCTCTTAGAAATTCGAAGTTTCTACCCTCCAACCTAAATTTCTTTCGCTTTTCACTGACTCGAGAAAGCAAAATTTTTGTTTGTTTTTAACCAAGAAGCTTTATTTAATATCAATTCTATTGACCTTATGTTGCTTCATGCACTTTTGGGTTATTTGATCATGAAGGAGAGGGGGGGAAATCCAGTCCTTATACATGGAAAGACTGGGAATAGCTAGAAACAAGGTCATTAAGTGAAAATTTCTCACCCATATTAGTTTGTTTTCATACATTTTTCATGTTATATAATTGCTTTTGAAACGTTAATTACTGGGGCTTCAATTTCCTTCTTATCTTTGTTCCTTGAAGGGTTGGCTACTGGAGGTTACTTGTAACCCAAAATTGTTAACTCGGAAACAAGGCATGTTCCTGGTAGATCTTGCCTCTTTGTTATTTCACAATGATATTCTCTTTCTATATGAATCTAAATGTGCAATTTCGGACAATGTTTTATCTCCTGAAGCATAATGCGGATAAATCTTAATTTATGTAATTCTACAATTATGAATGTGAGATCACTATGCGTCTCAAGCATCAAGAATGTTGGATATTTGGCTATTTGCAGGTCTAAAGGCGGAAAAACTGTATTTTTCAAGAATTAAGCCTCATATAAAGAACAGAATTAAATGCACATTTGACTCATCAGAGAAAATCACCTTTACCCCATGAGGAACTTGAAAAAAATTGGCCTTTAGTTAAGATGTGTGGGATTACAACAGCTAAAGATGCTGCAATGGCAGCAGAAGCTGGAGCTAATTTTATTGGAATGATTATTTGGCCCAACTCAAAACGTTCCATTTCACTTTCAGTAGCAAAGGAAATTTCAAAAATTGCAAGGTCATATGGAGCAATGCCTATAGGGGTGTTTGTTGATGATGATGCAGACACAATACTGAGAGCTGCAGATGCATGTGATCTTGACTTCTTGCAGGTATATATTTCTGATCTTTTACATGTATTTTTAATCTTTTTTAACACCCCGTACTGTGTAGCTTCATGGAAATGGTTCGCGGGCAGCTTTTGAAGATTTAGTTTGAGAAAAACAAATAATATATGTTCTTCATGCAAATGTGGACGGAAACCTTATAAATCAAATTTCAGATGAAAATTGCTCTATGGTTGATTGGATTCTTGTGGACAGTGCAACGGGTGGCAGGTACAGGAATATATAGCTCATTTACAGGAATATATAGCTCATTTGTCAAACTTCATTCTGTATGTATGTGTAAATGAAGCAGCCATCATCTCGAGGTTTAAAATACACAATTTTGGAACTGAATTATCCAAAGCAATTGCTGTAATAGTTGTTTATCAGCAGATTCAATTGGGTTTGCACTTCAAAGCAATTGCTTTGAAACTGGGTGAATTCATAGGATTACCTTAAGCTGAGCTGAAACATTGTTTGATGCCTGTTTAGTGCTTGCCTTGGCCAACATTAAGATGCTCGAGTATGTTTTGCAGATGATAATGGAGCATAAAAATAAAAGGACTTTCTTATTCATCTTTCAATTGCATTTTAAGACATGCTATTTGCATGTATGAGCTGAAACAAGTATTGCATCCAATGTTCAAATTATAAATTTACTTTATTTTGGAAATGAGTGGCTGTGAAAACAAAGTTACTAGTCAGTCATATACTTGAATTGCATCTGTTATGTATTTTGATTGTGCACTATGATTTTGGGATTGGAAAAAATTTGATTCAAGATCTCATACTTTGATCTTACATTTTCCATGAAATGTTTCCAGTGGCAAAGGATTTAACTGGGCATAGTTCAAGTTACCACCAATCAGAAGCAAGCATGGGTGGCTCTTGGCAGGAGGGATCAACCCTGAAAATGCTTATGAAGCTTTGTCTACCCTGAAACCTCATGGTATTGTTGTTAGTAGTGGCATTTGTGGTTTTGATGGTATCAATAAGGACCAATCACGAATATCTTCCTTCATGACTGCTGTCCGTTCTCTTCCTATTGATTGGTCATGACCCATGAGGAAAATAATTGATTCATAGTTGCTTAACTACAAATCACTTAATAAAAATTGCCATAAAGATATCGTGACATTATTAGTGTGTATTCTATTTAATTTTATCTATCTGAAGTATGACTTGTATTATTTTTTACGGGGTCCTTTTGGAGGAAAATTTTACATACTTAAGCACATGACCTTATTTCATCATACACGCAATCAATCAGAAATTCACGACTTGAATAAGGTAAGCTATGATTAAATTACTTTCTATTTATGCTTTTGAAACGTATCATGATTAGATTGGCTAGATGTATACACTTGAGCTGGGTGGAGTTTTGAACAATTCACTTACTAGTGTCCAATGGGAAGATGTGGTAGTGACACGATCTTCGATTTTGTGCCATGTATTTTTTTATCTGATTTTCTTGACTTTGCATGCATATAATTTGAGAGAGAGAAGAGAAACTAGTAGCCACAATAGTTCTCTAGTTTCTATCACAATTACATTATATAAGGAGCATTACTGTGTCCATATTAAAAACATTGGCTAATATTATCTATATGCTGTACCTATTATCAAATAATAAGTAAAAGAAACATGGTGGGGGCAAAATGATGGTCCCCAGTGACTGTAAGGCAATATGGAGCAATAGTTATCAGTAGTTAATCACTGGTCACAAAGAATCTTTGTTTGACAGGCTGAAATCATTTGCGGATTCATTCTGTTTTTTCACCTCCAACCAAATTAGGATCTTTTTGATAGTACACAACATCTCCAGCATCACTCACATAATGATCTTCTTTCATGCTTCTTATAAGACTTCCCAGCAAATGAAATGGAAGAGGTCCAGATTTTTTGGGTTCTCGGTAATATTTCCCAAGAACAGGCTTGGCTGCTTCAGTCTGTTAAAGGTTAAAAGCAGAGTCATTAATTAGAAGAAAATAATTAAAAGCAATTGTTGGTAAAAAATTAAGAAGATTAAACTTACTGCTTCAATTAAATGGTAGTGAGGGATTTGAGGGAAGAGATGATGAATCACATGAGTACCAATATCATGGTGGATGTTATTGATGATTCCATAATCTCTATCAAGAGTTGTAAGCCCTCCTCTCAGATAACTCCATTCCTATTTTTGATAACCATAACATTACAAGTTAATATTGTTAAGAAATGTGACGTAAATCTGCAATCAATGCTTACTAATAAGACATTCAATAACCAGTGATGCCTTAACCAATCTGGCTATGGCTGATACCTTTCCACGATACCAAGGAAGTTTGTCTTCATGGCCATGGTGATGCAAGTAGGTCACAAAGTCTAACCACATGACAAAAATCTGCGTTTACATGTAAAGCCAAATTAATTAGTATAAAATATAAAGCATAAAGAAAATATGACTTAATCAGTAGAATTTTTTTTCCTATGCCCTTGTAGAAGTAGAACTTAACATACCCAGTAGGGAATGCCATAGAGTTTAAGCATTTGGACAGGACCCATTACAAAATTTAAGCAGACTAGCAATGCAGCCATTGCAGTCCAACAGGCAGTCGAGGTAATAATATCGTTTCTCTCATTTGGTAGAAATAAATCACTGTCTGGATGAAAATGAGAGCCTTTCTTTCCAGGACTTCTAGACCACTGCAACGTAATTGAAACAGTTATCTTTATCATTTAAACTAATCTAATTAACATAATTAGTAGATTTAAAATTTAATTGACTAAGATACCAAAAAGGCTTACCAGATAGAAAGGATAAGCAAGCATTGGAAAAGGCAAGGTAAATCTCAATATCTTTGTGGCATTATCTAAACTTCTGAAGATTTTCTCAGACAACTGCAATTTTAAAAAAAATGGAAGATTTGGTATATTCTAATAAGTTACAGGTCTGAAACGAGGGAAAAAAAAACAAAAAAAAGATTGCTTGAGACAAACTTACTGGATGCCAAGACTCATCATTCTCAACATGTCCATGGTTTTGATGATGGGTTCTGTGGCTAATTCTCCTGAAATAGTCAGCAGAGTTACAATTGTATCATATTATATTTAATCACCAATTTTCATTAGAAAAAAGAAACAGAAATTGCAGGGAAGGGACCAACCATCCATGGTAAGGAACAAGAATTGAAGAATGAAGGATATGACCAACCACACTATTCAACTTTGGATTATTTGAAAAGCTCCCATGACCACTGCATAATTCACATTCAAAATAAGCTAATATACAATAAAAATACAACAGTGAAATTCAAAATTCAAGAAAGAATATTTACCAATCATGGCCTAGAACAAACAGAGCCCAAAACATAGTCCCTTGACCAAACCAGTAAAGTGGCCAGACAAACCAATTGTTAAAATAAGCAACAGTAGCAGCCAATCCAAAAACAACAGCTACATCTCTCACAACATAACTCATAGATCTCCAAGGATCTTTAACCCAACAATGTTTTGGTATAGCAGCTCTTATATCAGATAATTTGAAAGGTGGAGGAGCACCAGGGTCAAAAAAGTCTTCACCTTTTTCCTCCTCATGATTAGCACCATTAATTTCCTCTTTATCCTCTTCTCCACTAAAAGTAGTGACATTTACTGGAGCAGCAACATTCAGTCCCCAGTTTTTCTGTTTCGACCAACTAGAATCTTTCAAAGAAGGAAAAGGATTGAAAGTTTTTGAGACTGGCAATTGTTTAAGTTTGAAAAGGTTGGTGTTTTTTGATGCGAAACCAGTTCTGGGTTGTGGGTAGATTCTAGGGAGAGGTCTTAGGCCACATTCTGATAAAACCCAATAACTAGCAGCCATTGAAAACCGAGAAACTAAGAAACGCAAGAATAAAGAATAAAGAAATCACCAAGTTTATGGACTACAAAAACTAAAAAGAAATAATACAATTTGGAAAAGGAGGAAGAAATAACCCAATAATTTCTCTCAATAACCCAAGAATTTCTCTCCTCCACTTCTAGTTCCAGCTATGAAAAATCTCAACTTGTGCTTCTTGTTGCTTGTCTTGTCTTTCTGTGATCTGTATACATGTATATGTATATGCTATATATATATACACACAAACGTGTAGTAGGAAAGGAAGGTCATTCCAGTCATTCACGTCTATATGTGCCTAATTTTTGGCTTTTGGTTTAGTCGCTTTTTCCTTGCGGAATTATGGACTGTGTGACGAAAATGGGGAAAAAAATTAAGGGCAATTTAATTTTTAATCCTTACCTTTTGATTAAATTCATTAAAAGCCTTTAATTTGTAGAAACATAATAAAATATGCTTAATATTTCACTATATTAACTATTTTGTCCCTCCATAAAAAGTTTTTGAATAATCATTTTTCTTTTTGCCAAAGAATAATCCTATTTAGTCCCTCCATATTAAGTAAAAAAATTAAAAAGATAAATCTAACTTCCATTTATATTAATAAATAACTAACATACCTTTTTCTTCAACTTAACCCTAATTTCTTTCCTATTTCTCATCTATCACTACCACATTCAACTACACACGACCGCAATATAACTTAGAACCAAAACCAAATAAAAAATGAATTGATCAAAATTAAAACCACGATCACACCAAATTTTGAAACATTGATTTATAGTTTGATTCAAGTTTTTAGTTTTTAAAAACTATCGCACCGATAATTTTTATGATTTGAATCGACAGTTTGATCCACCAATTTAAATCGTTTAATTAGCACAATAATCTATGTATTGACATGAGCTACTATCTATTGGGCTGGCTGGCCTCCAACAATAGCAAAGACTAGTGCAATGGCTTATTGGGTCATTGCACTTTTTTATTTTTTTATTATCCTAATTAAGCTGTTGCATTTTTTTATTTTAAATTTTTTATTAACCCTATAAATATTACAAATATTTTAATTTTTTTTTACATTTTCAAATTTCAATTTCTCTTGTTCTTTTTTCATTTTTCAATCTACATTATATTATAGTTTTTAATATTTTCTATAATTTATATATTTTTAAATTTCCTCTTTAATATTTTCTATAATCTATATTGTTCATTTTTTAAATATTTTTTATATTATAATTTTAACCATTTTATTTTTATTTTATATTTAAATTTTATTTTCATTATTTTTTATTTTATTTCTATTATTTTTTGTTTTAATCTCATGTATTATTATTTTTTATTTCAAATTTTATTATATATTTTCTAAAAAAATGACAAGTGATCAAGACTAAAATTTTAGATCAAGAAAAAGAATAATATAACTGATGAATATTTCAAACCAATTGAAATAGAAAATATAATTGAAAAAATTAAAAATGATGATGATAATATTTAATAATTATATAAATATGATGTAATAGAAATATATAAATTTCGATTCATTTTTAAAACCCAAAAGGATACATAGGCAACTTATTTTTTTAAAAAAATTAAGTTGAAGTCTCCTTTTATTATTTTTTTAGAAAATTAGTCTTAATATTTTTATTTTTTTACTAATTTTAAGTTCAAATAATTTTTTTTAATTTTTTAATTAAAATTACATATAATAAACTGCCTCTTAAATTACTTCAAATCGTCCCAAACCGTTTTTAAACTATCCCTTTGAACCATCTCCTCAAACCACATCTCGAATTATTATCGAATAATGATTCAAAATAAACTGATAATTTCCGAATCATCTAACTATCCAATAAAAAGTTTGATTTAGATTTAAGAATTTTCTGAACTAGAACTTGCGGTTCAAGAACTGAAAATGATAATTCTTGAATTGTGGCTACGTTTACCTCCAACAAATTACTTCACTTATTTACCCTATCAATCTCATTTCATCATCATATCTACTTACTTTTTTGCCATTTCCATCAATATATGCTATAAAAATCTAAACTAGGTATTTTTTTTTATTGTCTATTCAATGCTAGCTGAAGCAATATGAGTGAAATTCATTGATCCCACTCAATTTTAGATAAAATAAAAAATTGCTTTATAAATTTTGTTATTTTTTTAAATTTACTTGCTAAATTTTTTAATTGACCTCATCAAATTCTAATAATTGATTTTACTAGATTATTTTAACAGGCTCCACTAAATAAAAAAATATTAATTATTTTTATTTCTATAAATAAGTATTTAAGGGATTCACTCAATTGGATACTTCACTTTCTCCTAATTCTCACACCCTCATCTTTTACTTCCCCTTTTCACATAATCATGATACCGCTCATCTTTTACTTTTCTTTTTTCTTTTTAATAAAATTACAGCACATGCTTTTCTTTAATCACTCTCTCTATCCGAGGGGTTTTCTCCTTCCTATTCTCTTTTTAACTCTTCGTATTTTTTTTTTAACACAATTTTAACTTTTCAGTATTAAATTAGTATATATTTTGATCCCACTGAGTAAGAATTTTGGCTACGCCACTGTTTTTCACGTAACCATTATGCTTTAAAAATCTATGTTCTTATATTATAGACGTTATGTGATTGCTAAAACATGGAACTTTGCCTATTGTACAACAACGAAGAGTCAAGCTTCTCAAAATCCAATTGATTTTGAGAATTTAAGTGATTTTAATGAAATTGAAAGTCCACATGCACCAAGAGTACCATAATCTTAAGAAACGAGATTAAATGGAAAGAAACTTGCTGATAATATATGAGTGACATTATTTGCTTCTCTCCAAGTAAACGGTTGTTCATGGAAAAAAAAAGGGTATAAAAATAGAGTAAAATTTTATTTTGTTGTTTATAGATAGAAGAAACATGACTATAGTATTGATTTTTAATCAGAACTCACTTTAGGTAGGTTGTGTACATGGCAAGAATCTTTTACAAATCAAGTGTAATTTTTTAATAAAGAATTAGTTAAATCAGTAATTCTTTACGAGACAAGTTTAATTATGTTAAAATTTAGGAATGGACTTGTTTATACATGTCTGTGATTGTAAATTTATTGGCCTATTAGATATTTGATTTACTAGCAATCATTGCTCTTCTGGTTCAAAAAATAATAAAAAAAAATTAGGATATATAATTGACAAACATTAACACTGTGTCTAATAAAATGAAAAAATCACAAATTTTATTTTTATTTTTTATGTTATATTTTGCTCAGATTGATAGTGCTAATGAAATAAGTTTATTTTGAATGAAGGACTAAATAATGGATGGAATGAAACGCCAAGGACCATTTTACAAGTTTTTAAAAAAATCATGTACTTACTAATGAATTTTATCAAATGGTAGGGAGAAATTAGTAATTTAATTTTTTAAAAATGATTTGTCTTCCAAAACGTGTGGGAAGAGGAAAAAGTGATGACTTGACGTGGGTAAACATTCGATTTAGTTCCTGTCATGATTGGAACAGAAATTAAATTTTCCCATTTTTCACAAAACATTTTTTCAAGATGATAAATGTGTTTAGATGAGTATGTGATTCACACAGTTGCTATTTTCTGGTCCATGCAGCGTCTAAGGAAAATTGACCTATCATACCATTTCACCTTCTAATTCAACAGTTCTATATTTTATGCATGATAAATATTAATTTTAGTATTTTTAAAGAGTAATTATTAAATAATTTCTTTTCTATTAGCTAAAAAATATTAATTACAATATTTTTTTTCAAAAATAAATTTATAATAAATATTTTTTAATTAATAAAAAAAATTATCTAACAATCACTCTTCAAAATAACTACGGTTAACATTCCTCTTTTACACGTATATGATATATTTTGATCACGTTCATTCATTAGAAATAAGCTGTTATAATTTAATAAAAAATTTCATTGTGATTTTATCCCCTTTAATTCTAAAAAAATAATTTATACAAAAAAATATTATTATTAAATTAAAAGCTTATTGATACTACATAATAATAACTTTTTTTACTTAAATTATGATATTCGAATACTATACTCTTTTCAGATAAAATTACTCTACATCAAACTTTTTTTTAATGTGAAATGATATTGGAAATTTTAGGGTGAGTTTGTTTTCAATATTAATATTTTAACTTGGGATCAAATTGGGAAATTTTTTTAACTTGGGAATTCAATATTAACCTTTAACTTGGGATTTTTTTTACTACTATCATTAATATTTTATTAAGAATTGGAACTTGTAATTTTACAATTCAACACGTTTGTTTATTGAACCTAAGAGTGTTTGGGATCAAATTTTTTTTTTTTTGTCCTTCCAAAGAATGGAAATTATATGCCAAAATACTAAAACTGTGGAAATATATATATTTCAGTTTTCAAACGTGAAACAACAGATAAAATTAAATTAATGAAAATACATAAATTTAATAGCTTAATTTAAAAGGAATCACGCTTAATTAGATGTTAGACCTAAATAAATTTTTAGTTAAGACTTCCATCCCAGTTTACTATATAAGATAAAATAAAAAAAAAAGGAAAAAATATAAACAAACATTGGTCAGAAATTCAAATCCCAGCACTTCCCAGCTCAATTTCAAGCAAACAAATGTAAAATGGAGTGTATTTCTAATCAACCCATCTAACAAATAATCTCTTATTGCTTATGAATCAAGTTTAATCCGTCCCACCTTGTAAGACAAAAGATTGAGACTTGAGAGGAAGAATATTAAAAAATATATGTATATATATATTTTAATAAATGTATTTCACTGTGTTATAGAAATTATATCACATCAACAACAATAAAAACAATATAAAATTAAATTAAAATTTTTTAAAATAATATTTCACTTTATCTAGCAGCTTTTTTTAAAAAAATTAAGCTTCTTGAGAATCACTTTATGAAAAAATATATTTATGTAGATACGAATTGAAATTCATATACATTAATAAATATAATATTTTTTACTATTTTAATAGATCCAAATTTTGAAAATATATTAAAAATTATGAAAATAAATATTTATAATTTAATAATAATAATGCTGATTTATATATATTAAAATTTTTTCAAAAATTAAAAAAATTAAAAAAACATATGATAATTTTTAAAAAAAATAAATAAAATCTGGTTCACAACTAGTAATAAAAACATAGAAAAAATAGTGAAAATGTGGGTACCGACCACCAAGAGAATTTTTTTTATTCCATATTGAGTGGCCATGTTTTAAGCAACATATAAAGTGGCTGTGACAAAAACATCACTTATAGTTGAATATCTGTATTGTAGCTATTGGACGGACTCCTCCATTTTCACATATTTTAATTTGTCTGCATTCACAAAAGAAAAACGTGGATATTTAATAATAACAATAATATAGTAAAAAGGCAAGTTACCCACCAAATTCATTATTGAATATTCTTTTAAAAATATATAAACTCTGAAACTCATAAGTGAATTTAATCATCTATCAAGGACTAAATAGTAATTTACCCTAGTATTTTATCCTAGTAAAATTCAAACCAAGAGGCATCAAAAGCTGCCAAAAAAATATAGAGGGTGAAGTCTTACATCGGCAAAGAATATAATGTTTGTTACAAGCAAATCTATGTTAAGTCTCCCCATTAGTATCCCCTCGAATTAAAAAAAAAAAAGAATGAGATTAATTTATATTTATTCAATTATTGATTAGTTACTTTGACCAGTCACAATATATATATATATAAATGGGTTTAAACACAGTAAAATACCCATTAAGACAAAACATTATAAACTTGGTTTCTGGTCTTTATAAATCTCTTAATTAAGTATATCGAATCATAGATAGCCAGCCAAAAAGGAATGTATCAATGATGGTAAGTTTCTAGGAAAGTGAAGCTGATTAATGAATCCAAATAGTAAAATTTAGGTATCAAATTATTAGATAGGTTCCACTATTTACGTTTCTCAATTTGTTTTGTAAGTTCTTGCTCTGTTGATGCAAAGTTCTTGCCTGATCTTTTGGGTTGAACAATAAAAAATATAGAAAGCTTGTTAAGAAATAGCCAAGTACAATAAATTAGGAAAACACATATTTAGAATGAAAAGAATGTTGATCAATATTAGACATGATGATGAGCTAAGTTTGAATTTGAAAAATGTTAAAATTTTCAAAGATCCAACTCATCGGTTCGTAATTTTCTTTATTAACTTAGATCCACAACCTAGTCTATAAGCAGGTCCAATCGAGATAATGGTAGTGGTTATTTCTTTTAAGGTCATAATACCACATCCACCTATATGCAACTTAAATTATTTATCGGAACCATTTCTATATGGAATTTTTTTTATGCATCATGTTGTTAATGGAAGAAACTAAATTTCAACATGAAGAGCAAAATATAATTATATAGGCAAGGGATATTGTTTAATTGGGTAAAGATTACAATTACCAATAAATGGTTCTTATTTTTCATTTTCTCCGATGATATGATATCAAAGTGCAAATATGGCTTAATCGTCAATGATCCTCTGTGGCCTTTAAAGTTCAAAGAGTACAAGCCCAAAAAAAAGGATGTATGGATCTAACTTTCAAATGTGAAACATATTGAATTTTTCGAGTCTAATGAAGAGCTAAGATCCAGTCCATTTGAGTTAAAGACCGAAGTAGAGATTTTTTTGAGTCCATTAAGAGCCAAGATCTAATCCAATCAAGACAAAAAGTAATGTCCAAGTGATAACAAGATCAAAAAAGAGAAAACTCAGTTTAGTTGCACTTGAGGGGAGTGTTGGAGTATGTTGGGATGTCAATCCGACACTGAAAAAATAAAGAAAAGAAAAGGAACATTTAATATTGTGTAATTCCAAGACAAAAAAAAAAAAAAACTTAAGCCATGTTATCAAGAAGTAGATATGTCAAAGAGTCCAAATGTCACAAGCCCAACGCTTCTAACATGTTCTTCTTGACAAAATGGCCTAAGCCAATTTATCTTAGAACCACTTTATATTATATGTCCCTTTTCTTTTCTTTAATTTTCTAATGTGGGACTTGGTACCCTAACATGCTCCAACAAACAATAAGAAGTTTGAAACTCATTAATTTTATTGCTACAAAAATATTGAAGTATACAAGCTTTTATATGAGCTTACAACAAAAAAATGCAGAAATTTACTCTAATACAATAGTCACTACCATCTTTTTAGCAATAACTAAACATCCATTATCAATCAATTAATTAGAAAAATAAGGACTCATCAATCAACAAATATGCATAAAATCAAGAAACAATTCAACAATAAAACAAACTAATTAAGTAGAATCAATTATAAGTTAAATTTTGAATCAATTTCAACATTCTTATATTCAGACTAATTAGAATTTATTCAAAGTTGAGGACATCACCAAATTTCCTTGTTGGAGCACCTCTTTCCAATGCCTAATTTTCATATTTTGAAATACTTCTCTTTAATATGCACTTCCCATCAAAATTTGTTATCAATTATTTTGGAGCACTTCTCTCTAATTTTTTTAAAAAAAGAGATTTTTCTTTTTGAGCAAAATTCACTTGCTCATTTTTAAACATTTAATCTTTTTGTATATGCCCAAATATTTTACAATTAAAATATTGTGGTTTACATTTATACCAACATTCTTTTCCATCATTGTTGTTTTTCTTACATACCCTACACGTTGGAAATTTTCTCTTCTTTAACTTTGAAAAAGACTTATTTGATATCTTGACAATGAATGTTCCCTTCATCGTTTTTTTATCTCTAATTGCTCTTTATTTGCTTTATAGCTTGCAAAACATATATTCACTCTGCAATTGTAATTTTTTTAGAGATCTTAAGAGTTTTCAAGTAAGGAAATCCGACTCAAAATTTTCAAGGAAACTGACAATTATTTTTTCTACAATTCTATTATTAAGAAACTCTTTGCCAAACAATATAATTTTGTTAACAATTTCCATGAGCTTATTAACATACTCCTTAATCCTTTCTGATTTCTTCATTTTTTGAATCTTACATCCTCTCTTAATAATCCAAACTCCCATATACCTCATAATTTGATCATTGCTAAATACTCATTTTTTAGCAAATCTCATATCTCTTTTGGTGTCTCACAAACCATAATATTAGTGAAAATCATATCAGAAATTGAAGAGGGTACATATAAGTTTTGCTTTAACTTCATGGCTTTTTCTTCATTGTGACTTTTAAGTTGAGTTGTAGTTGGATGAGATGACAATAGTGAGATTTCAATATCATTTTCAACCAAAACCCATAAATGAAAAGATTATAAAATGTTTGCATTTCGACAACCAATGATTAGTAATTTTCCCACATGAAAATAAAAGGTGAAGCAAAAGAAAAGTATTTCAGACTATGAATAATTAAGGAATTTTTCTCATTTTTTCTTTCATATACTTATAATCAAGAAAGGCTCTGATACCATGTTAAAATTAGGGCTTGCATCACATGTTGAAAGTATTGGACTTATGGCATTTGAACTTCTAAACAAAATGGCCTAAGCCATTTTTTCTTGAAACCACTCAATTTTATATGCTCCTTTAATTTTTTTTACTTTTCCAATATGGGATTGCTATCCCCGATATACTCCAACAACATGCTTCAACAATAGGCAAGAGCATCATTAAGAAAGCAAGGGTTAATTCTTGTCTTTCTTTTCTTTTTTTTATAAATAAAAAAAGGGAAACTATGCACCCAAGTCTCACTCACAATTCACCTCCTGTTGGTTTTGGGTCGGGTCCGCCCATGACGAATGGGTAGACTTATGAACCTTACATTATTAAAATATTAAATATATAATATTTATTGTTAAATATATAAGATAATATTTTAATTAAAATTTGAAAGAGAGAAGATAAATGAAACATTGATAAAATTTATCCAAGAGTTTGATTTTATTTGTAAAATTAAACATTATATCTTTTAGAAAAAAGATATTAGTTAGTTAATATAATAGTTATCAACTACTGAAAAATGTGAACATAAGTTTTTTCTTATTTTGTCTTTTTTGGTTCTTCTCTCCATTCCATATACTATGTGTGAGAGGGTAGAGAGGTTAAGACTGTAAAAAGACTTGGTTTTTAAATTGTGAAAAATGAGAACTTTCCCTTTTTGGTGATTGTTCTTTAAGGACTGGTAGTACAAGCACAATATTATTTTCCATGGGCCTTGTCAGAGGCAACATCTAATCCTCTTCTTATATGGATATTTTTTCAACAATAGTATCAGAGCTTTAGTTGTTTATGCTCCAATTTTAATAATCAATTAAGTTGATTAGTTGATTTTAAAATAATTTCTTGTGAATTATTCATGAATTTGATCACCAACTCATTTTGGCATGTTTAATCATGAAAAAACACATTCTTGCTTATGTTTATATGATTTTATGATTTTATATTAAAGTAGACACGTAAAGTTTTGATTTGATATATTATTTGTTAAAATCGGAGTTCAATTGTTCAAGATATGGTCTTCTAAAATTGGACACTTGAAATTGGATGAATTTAATCTACTTGGATTAAAATTAATTAGGATTAACCTATTGTTATAGTTAGAACGATAGGTTAGGGTATTTTTTAAGTTATTTTGACCACACCACTGGAACCTCAAACCTAAAAACCCCACTAAAAAAAGTCTGGCCAGCCATCTAGGCACCGCGTATAGAGGCTGGGCTTCCCAGCCTCCAAGGACAAGTGCAAGGCATGTGATCCGCCCTCTGCCTAGTTGTTTCGCGTTGTGATGTGTTGTTTGTTAGAAAAGATTCGTTGTTTTGTTGGGGCTAGATAGCTCCTTCCAGCATGTATGTGGGAGCATCTAGTTGGCCAAAATCTATTTTTTGAATAAAAAATGATCCAAACCTCTTTTTTCGCTATTTTTTCACAAATTGACTTTAAATTGTCTTTTGGATTTTTTGGTAATTTTTATTTTATTTTTTCAGGAACTCAAAAATATTTTTATTTTAAATAATATATTTTAATTAAGAAAATTTAGTTTTTAATTAGAAAAAAAATATTTTTTCACATGAAATTATTTTTCACCTGAAAATTTTCTAAATATCTGTAAAAATATGGTTTTGAATTTATATGTGCTTATTTTAATAAAGATATGTTCTTTATAAATTTTATTAATTGTACTATAGTGTATAATTATGATTTCTGACTAATTTCTCTTTGTGAAAAGTTACAACACATGGCTATTATTCTTAGGACACCCATTGTGGCACATACACCTGAGATTAGGACCAAGAAAAATGAAAAATTAGCAATTCTGAGAAATAAATTGAAAGCTCGAGAAATGCGTCGTAATAACCATATTTATGATATAGATTTTCTCATGCGCCAGGTATTGCATATACATTAAAATTGTCAACAAATGGTGTGACTAAGGGACTTAAGCACTCAATACTCAATGCACTTGGCAATGAGGGATTTGTTTGTGCATCCATCACTTCATGAGCTAGTTGACAAAGAATGGGGTGAAGGGCATATAACATATCGAGTTGTTCTTATATCTTTCTTTAGGGCTTTGTATTTTAAAGGGGTAGTGAGAAAGTCTCACACTAAGCATGAGATTATGACTCCTCATAGTGGGACAGATTTAGTGGTCAAAAGATTTTCTAAAGACACCATATATTTCTTACCAATAGACCTGAGGAATGTTCTTTGGTTTTCAGCTCTTATTAGGAGTCAAGTCATCCGAAGTATCCAAGCCTAGTTTTCTTTAAAATCCTAAGTTGTTCTTATTTTTTTATAGTCATGCACATAAGGATTTTCCAGATGATTTATTTGGCTATATTTGATTGTGTATGGTTTGATGGACTATAATTTTTTTATTTTTATGAATTAATGGAATATTCATTTTCCTTTAATCATTATTTTGTATAATTATTTTAATGCATGATATTAATTAATTAATCTAATTATTCAATATATAGTTTTAACTTGGATTGAATAATTGTATAATTTTTTATATAGATTTTACATTAATACTAATCTTCACATATAATCGAGACAATGACTAAAAACCTAGTGACCTTTTGACTTGAGATTGTATGTATATATAAATATTATTAATATATAAATTGATTGTAAAAATTATAATGATATATAAATTGTGGTATTAATAATAATTTTGTGTATATAATGTCTAGTTGTAAATGCTCCATTTTCCATAGCAAAAATGTCGTCTGCTTCCAAGAACATTGTCACTGAACTAAACAAGAGTGCCAAGTTATCCGAGGATAATTATGAGATTTGGAGCATGAAAATTTAGTACGTGTTGGAGGAATATGAGGCACTAGAGCCTTTGAATGCTATCATGGATGAACCTTACTAAGAAGGAACCACGACCCAATATAGGTGTAATCGTGATGCATTTATTGTCTGGAAGAGGAAAAACTTGCTTGCTCACATCACTTTGCTAAGTGCAATGGACGATGATATTATAAAGGAGTTTAGTAGCTATGAATATGCAAGGGACATGTGTGTACCCTTAAAGAAAAAGTCAGTAAAGCACTCACTATCATGTTTGACACTTGCAACAAGTGTCCTGAACACAACATGAGGAAATATCTCCAAGAGATGTCCAACATGATAAGTGAGCTTCATAATGTCGGTCATGAGTTAAATGAAGAGCAGAAGATCCAGACAGTTATTAGGTCCTTACAAGATAGCTATGAGCATATGAGAATGCACCAGACACATAGTCTGGCTATCAAAACCTTTAATGGTGCCTCCCATCACTTGAAATTAGAGGCTGACACACTTGCAACATACCACTTGGTGCGGCGGTGCATCTAGTTCAAGCTAATCCAAATGGAAATCGTGGCACTAAGCGCAAGTACTACAACAACAAAGGAAAGGGTAAGGTCAAGACAACAAAACAAGAAAAAGCATTCTAAGAAGAGAAACGTTGCAAAGGTCAAATGTTTCAATTGTGGAAATAAGGGCCACCATGCTAAGGACTGTACCACACCTAAGAAGGTACAATCCATTAACTCTTGTGTAAATGGAATAATGGTTTCAAGTTCAATATTGCTAACTAAAACTAATCCTCTGTGAATTGTAGATTTTGGAGCCACCGACCATGTAAATTGTAAATTGTAAATTGTATAATTAATTTACAATCATTATGTCAGTAAATTATTTCTATATGTATATGTTTATGCTTATTAAATGGAGATATTTAGTCTAGATACTTTAAGTGTAGTAAAGCTTGATATTTAATAAGCTATTAAGCACCCATTTGCCTTCTAATTAAATCAAGTAAAAAATATTATTAGTTATAGATTCATCTAGTTGGTAGTGAATAAGGTATGTAGATAACTTATTATATCCATCAAAATCAAGTTTAAATATTCGTATTGATTCCTCTGGATCCCAAAAGAAAAATATTCATAATGATTCATTGTATCTAGTGCTTGTTGATTTATAGGTTCCAAAGTGAAATGCATTATTTTCTTTTTGATTTTAAACCAATTGGTAACTCTTAAGTCTTTAATTTGGTCACAATGCCCTTTAAGAAAAATGGAGGGAGTTTATGACTAGTCACTTTTGTTGAGTTTGTATGGGATTTGCATTATGGAATTATTAGTTATAAAAAATAATAAAAAATTAGGCTACTTACCATCTGTACATGATAGAAGACTTTTAGTGGATGTTGACCAATTTATATATTTTTTATTTTAAATTACTATAAGATGCTACTATCATTGGTGTAATTATGATATATATATATATAAAATCATAGTAAGTGGCTAACTATTCTAATGAATAATAATGTTAATGCTATTATGTTGATGCTGATAAATTTAAGATCACTCTTTAATTTAAATTTCCTTGAAATATTGAATAAGGAAATGAGTATGTTATACTGTGATATAATTTAGTCTCACTTATCTTATAAATTAAATACCTTTTTATTTCTCAGTGTTTATTTTTTTGACAAATTTATCTGATAAAAACTGACTACTTGGGTCTGTTATGTACAAGTTGGTAATGAGGACAGTGGACTTGGTTTTCCATCATGGAGGAAAATGGAAGTTTACTCCTATTTTTGCATATATAGAAGGAGAAAGCAAGAAAGCACAAAACTTTGATATAAACTATCTAGGTTATTTTGATATTATGGATAATTATTGTGAAGATTTAGCATATGTAAATGTGTAAACAGTTTACTTCCATAAACTTGGAGAAACATTAGAGAAAGTGTTATTTGTGGTGCAAGGTGATGAGGATGTTAGAAAGATTATTAAATTTGTAATGACTGTAAAAGAAGTGCATTTTTATGTTGATCATGAAGTTGATGTGCCCGAGTTTGCTCAAAATATCGAATTCTAATGTGGTGGAGAACATGAGCCTGAAGTGATAACTTAGTATAGTTTTCATAACCTCAACAAGATAATGGGAATGAAGTTGCACCAGTGCCTGAAGTTGTATTTGCATCTATAACTTCACCTATATGTGTTGTTGAAAATAATGTATAAGAGATAGAATCTGAAGAGAAGGAAAAGAGTGATGAATCTGATGAAGATGGAAAAATTGAAGAAGGTTTAGAAGAAGAAGAAGGTTCAGAAGAGGAGGAAGGTTTTGAAGAGGAAGAAGATTAAGCAAATGCATTATCAATGCAATAAAGTAAGAAAGTCAGGTATGATGTGGATGATAATAATCCACATTTTGCGTTGGGGATGACCTTTGGCAATGCAACAAAAGTTAGAGCAGCAATAGAAAAATATGGTATTGCTAAAGGTCATGATTTAAATCTAATTAAGAATGAACCTAATAGGATCATAGTCAAGTGTAAGGTGGTAGGTTGTGAAGTTTTACTGTTTGTGTCAAAGGATGGAGAGAGTAAAGGAATTTGTTTGAAGACCCTAAGGTCTGAGCATAATTGTTATAGAATATTTGATAATTCAAAAGCATCAGCAAAATTTTTAGCAAATATATTTAAAGACTAGATGTACAGAAACCCTTTGATGAAGTGTAAGGAATTAATATTATACGCTAAGCAAGATTGAGGTTGAAGGTGAGCATTTCAAAATGCAAGAGAGTGCGAAGGATTATCCTAAATGAGCTAGAAGTTAGTTATAATGCTGAATTTGGCTACTTGGAGGCATATGTAGATTGTGTTAAAAGAAGTAATCCAGGACGTGTGTGTAAAATTGATTTATCCAAAGAATCAATAAAAGAAGGTAAAAGGATATTCTAGAGGATGTTCATTTGCTTTGATGAAAAGAGGTTGGAAGGTAGAATGTTGACCTATACTTGGTATAGATGGTTGTTTTTTGAAGGGAGTTCTTAAAGGACAAGTGTTGGTGGCTGTTGGAAAGGATATACACGATCAGATATTTCCAATTGAATGGGAGGTGTTACCACTAAGGAAAACAAGGTTAACTGGACATAGTTTTTAGAGTGGCTAAACAAAGAGTTTGAGTTGGGAGATGGAAGCTCAACTACATTTATTTTAAACATGCAGAATGTAATTCTCTTGTGATATATTTATACTAATTGATTTTTTTTTATTATACTCATTTAAATTTATACTAATTGAAATTTATTTGTACAACTTTGTAGGGATTATTTTTAGCTGCAAGGGATGTTTTTCCATAGGCTAAGCATAGATGGTGTGCTAGACACATATGTGCTAATTGGAGTAAGAGATGGGAAGGTGGTAAGTTAAAATTTTTTTTGGATATGTGCTTTGAGCACATTTGATGAGGAGTTCAAAGATAACTTGAAAGAATTAGGCAGTATGAGCAAGAAAGTAGTTGAAGACTTGTTGAATTATCCACCTTCAAATTGGTGTAGAGCTTATTTTAGTAGCCGATGCAAGTCAAATATTATTGATAATAATCTTTCTAAGACTTTCAATTCAACAATTCTTAATGCAAGATTCAAGCCAATTGTATCGATGTTAGATGATAGCCATGCTCAAGCCATGAATAAAATTGCAACAAACAAAGGATTGTTTGATAATTGGTTAGTGATTGGAGTCCTGCATGTATGGAGATGTTTCAAATGAATAGGGCAAATGCCTTTGGATGCAATGTTCTTTTTAATGGTGGTTTAGGCTACGAAATTAGTGATGGAGAGGATAGATACACTATTTTCATTGATAGGAAGTTGTATACATGTAGAGCATGGGATATTATAGGAATCCCATGCTCTTATGCTATTTGTGCTTTGGCTCATGCTAAAATAGACTCAATGATGCAAATATCGCATTGGTATCATAAGTCAAGTTACATTGCATCATACCAATATGCAATGCAGCCTATATCAAGAAAAAAAAATTCATGAGATGCAATGAGTTTGAACCAATAAAGCCATCACCTTAGATTAAGATGCCTGTACGACCAAAGAAGAAAAGAGTTAGAGAAACAAATGAGTCTAGCAAAAGTAGAATGAGTGGGAAGATATAGAAAAAGGGCAGCCAAATGAAGTGCAATATCTGCAAACAGGTGGGGCATAATTAAACAAGTTGTACAACTAATGTATCCAAGGTACAAATTAATTTATTTTTTACTTTTATCAATTTGGTTTATTTCTTTTATTTACTTATTAGTTGTAATTTAATAAAGAATCTATAATTAATATCTTTTGTTTATTTAGAGCAACCAGAGAAGTGTGAATCATAATGTTCTTGCTAGTAGCAGCAAACCCTACACTAGCACTTCACCAGCAAAAGAGAAAAGATAGATTAATGATGCTACATCAAAAGGAAAGGAGAAACTCTTACAGAATAGAAGAAAATTTGGATATGGAGTTTAATTGATGAGTCTACCAACAACATGACATATAATAAGAATAGAAATTGTTGGTTTTAATTTTTATTTTTTATTTATGTTGTTGAGTGTGAAAGTGTTGTGTGTTGCTTGTTTGGCTATGCATATGGTAAATGTACAATTAACTTGTTATTTTTATGTGACTTATGTTTGGGGGTATTGTGTTAAAATATTTTTTTAGTAACTAATATTAAATGTTTCGAGAATTATTGCAGCCTGGCATGGTTGGTGAAAGACACATTGGTGGTGGTGATGGTAGGATTAACCCTAACATTGTGACACGATTCCCCATTCCAAATGAAAGAGAAATTAGACTTCTAAAAGGCAACAATCAAGCACACAATGGAAAAAAATTATTTATTGGAGATGGGACTGATGTGACTTTACCAAATGACCTACCATTTAAGCCACCTCACCTACAATGGCGAGGACAATCTTGTTTCACAACTAGACAATTACAAGAAAAAATTGAACAATTAATCGGAATGCTTCAAAGAAGGTCAAAGTCAGATCCAAGAATTTAGATATCAAGTGTTGATATTTTTGTTTATGTTAGTGTAGTGCCATCAAACTATTTTTTTTATAAATCAAGCAATAAATATACATGATGATCGAGCTTGGATTGGTGATATTTTGGATGATAATTTGGTTAATGGTTTTGATAGGAAATTTGATATTTTGGGATAACATATTCTTATTTTGTTTTATATTGAATGAGAATAGATATTTTGAGAGCAAATTTTATTATTGTTTATTGGTACTATTTTGCTGTTATTTTTCTATTATTTTGTAGAAGTTGTTTAGGATTTTCTTTTGGACACAACTATATTGTGATTTAATCCACTAAGAAATATTAATATAGCTTTAACTTGTATCAATACCGACTGAAATACTAATTTGTTGCCAAGATTATTTAAAAACAAGTTTTAATCATATTTAGCTTGAAGAAATAGTGGCAAAACTTTAGAACTTTTTAAGTCAATTAACATGTATTTCTTTGGTTCATGCATTATCTCTTCATATTTTGCTTATCACACAAGAACTTGCTTATTTTAAATTACAGGTATATTGAAATAGCCAAAATTCATTGAGAATATTTCAAGAGTCTTGTTGAATTGTAATTACAATTAAGATAACCTTTATTAAAAAAAGTGAATAGATACTTATTTTTAAAATTAGGTATTTGTTCAATGTTGACAAATGATTTTGTTAATTTTTTGTTGTTAAAAAGTTTTTTTTTTAAATTCTTTGTGGAATTATATGGAAAGTATTGTTGGAAAAATTAAGTAGATTTTTTTATAAATCAGATCAGTGAGAGTGCAAAATAACAGCGGAAATAATACACACAAATTTGATAATGGAGTTCGGCTAATTGTGCATACGTCTCCAGACCCCTTAGAGATTATTTTATTAAAGAGAGAATGTATACAAAATGTTTATAATACTCACAACTCACAACCCACAAACAAATTATATCAAAAATAAATTTATAGTGGTTCGGATTTAATAATCATACATTCACTCCCAAACCTCAATTGGGTATTCTACTATACTTAGAGTTTTGCAAATTCACTCCCAACTTGGTATTTTCACAAGCTCACACCAAACTTTACAAGTATTTTCTTAAGGTTAACACTCAAACTCTTTACAAGAGGTTTCTTAGGCTAACTCTCAAGCCCAACAAGTGTTTATGGCTTATACTAAACCTTACAATAGTGTTTTAATGGCTAACACTCAAACTCCTTACAAAAGTTTTTCTAGGCTAACTCTAAAATCTAACAAGTATTTATAACTCACACTAAACCTTACAATAGTATTTTTTTAAGGCTAACACTCAAACCTCTTATAAGAATTTTCCTGGCTCACACTAAATCTTACAAATAGTATTTTCTTAAGGTTAACACTCAAACCTCTTACAAGAGTTTTTTTAGGTTAACTCTCAAACCCAACAAGTGTTTATGGATCACACTAAATCTTACAATAGTGTTTTAATGGCTAACACTCAACCTTAAGCTTTTCTCTCAAATTCTCTTTAATTTTTTAATTTTGGAATGATTTTCAAATGAGATCTTAAGGGTTTATTTAGGCTTCAAATTTTGGGTTAGTGAAATTTTGTTAAAGGTTAAGCACCCCCTTTTACCTAAGTTAGACACTTCCATTTTTTTTACCAAATTAGGCACCTCCATTTTTGATAAAATTAGGCACCTTTATTTTTGACAAAAAAATGAACCTCCATTTTGATAAAAAATATATATATATATATACCTCCATTTTTTTTACTTTTCAAATGGTGTAATTTTCTTAACAATCTCCCACTTGAAGACTGATTTTAATCTATCTTCACACCTCGATCTGTGCGGCATATCTTTTCAGTTTTATTACTCTTGCAAGCCAACTAAAGTTGAACACAACTTCAGTTTCTCAGCAGCCACCGCTTTTGTCAACATATCTGCTGGATTTTTGCTTTCCAAAGAACTACTCACAACTGTGACAATAACATTCTAACTTTCTAGTAGAGAAGGCAAAAGTATTAATGCTCGTACTTCTTCATCAAATTCAATCACAACTAAACTCAACTGGATTATGACTGTATTGAGTTCATTTAGATGTTGAGCTACTGATGAGCCTTTCGTCTATAGTCATCACTTCCACTCGAAATTGACTTTCTTTGAATCTTTTATGGCAATTATAAAATTGACAAAATTCTCAACTAGTAGCTCTGATACCAGTTATTGAAAAAATTATTGAGAGTTCAAAATAACAACGAAAATAATACACACAAATTTGATAACGGAGTTTGGCCAATTGTGCCTATGTCTCCGGACCCTTAGAGATTGTTTTATTAAAGGGAGAAGGTATACAAAGTATTTACAACACTCACAACTCATACCCAATTATACCAAAAATAAATTTATAGTAGTTCGAATTCAATAATCATACATTCACTCTCAAACCTCAATTGGGTATTTCACTATACTTAGAGTTTTGCAAGTTCACTCCCAACTTAGTATTTTTACAAACTCACACCGAACTTTACAATTGTTTTCTTAAGGCTAACACTCAAACACCTTACATGAGTTTTTTTAGGCTAACTCTCAAACCCAACAAGTGTTTATGGCTCACACTAAACCTTACAGTATTATTTTAATGGCTAACACTCAAACCACTTAAAAGAGTTTTCCTAGGCTAGCACTCAAACTCAAAAAGTGTTTATGGCTCACACTAAACCTTACAATAGTATTTTCTTAAGGCTAACACTCAAACCAGTTATAAGAGTTTTCTTAGGCTAACTCTCAAACCTAACAAGTGTTTATGGCTCACACTAAATCTTACAAATAGTGTTTTCTTAAGGCTAACACTCAAACCTCTTACAAGAGTTTTTCTAGGCTAACTCTCAAATCCAACAAGTGTTTATGACTCATACTAAATCTTACAATAGTATTTTAATGGCTAACATTCAACCTTAAGCTTTTCTCTCAAACTCTCTTTAATTCTCTAATTTTTGGATGATTTTTAAATGAGATCTTAAGGGTTTATATAGGCTTTAAAAATTGGGTTGGTGAAATTTTGTTAAAGGTTAGGTACCTCTTTTACCTAAGTTAGGCACCTCCATTTTTTACCAAATTAGGCACCTCCATTTTTGACCAAATTAGGCACCTTCATTTTTGACAAAAAAAAAAAATAAAACTCTATTTTTGACAAAAAAAAAATATACCTTCATTTTTTACTCTTCAAGTCTTTGAGTAGTTTGGTTTATTTCTATATTTTTGCTTTTAATATGCAGAACATATGATTTAGAATATCACAATTGCTAATGTTTAGACATCATAATTTTACAAGTGTATTGTATCAACTAGGAAAACTATAGAAAATTAATTAACCTAATAGTGTTGGAAACTTGCTCACAAGAATGTGCTATATGAGTTATTAGGTTGCACTTATTGTGCCATATCCGTTGGTTTTTCTGTTGTATCTTTGTTGGTCCATTTGTTGCTATAGAGAATTTTGGATTTCAGTTGCTCTGTTGCTCTTGTGGGGAGGCCTTGCTATGCTGCTATAACTTTTATCAATAATGAGAATATACCAAATATAATTTTGATGTGCATATTAAAAAAATTTATAAGATATTCAAGTTTCATCTTTGTCATTTTTTTCACCATTTAAAATAATTTTTGTGGAATAATTTAATTTAATTCAATTTTATTAATAATTGATTTAGATATTATATTGCATTGTGTAGAACATGAGAAAGCAGCTTTTTACTAAGGTTAGCTGAAAAAAAATGAAAAGATATGAATAAAATTTTTCACTTAAAAATTGAACAAACATCAATAAAATTTATCTTTCTTTTTTTTTCTTTTTCCATTCTACGAATGAAAAATGCTTGTGTATAAGAAGAATAATCAGATAAAAAAAACTATATCTAACATACATGTAGACTTGTAATCATAAACACTTAGAATTAGAACGAGAAAGGAGATGAGCTATAAATCAAATTATTTCTAGTGCCTGAAACCTTTATGTTTGGTCTCGGTTGCGGTGCCTTTGCAGTGCACTTTGTACTAATTCTCAGTAGCTCATTCATCTCCATTACTCCTTAATTTTGCTAAACCTGACTTTAAGAAAGCTAGAGTCAATGTTAAAAGCACCAAAAACCTAGCCCACCTTATATTATTTCTCTTATTGCGGTCAATCTTCCTATCTATTGGTTGATAATTTATGGAAGTGGTGGTAAATTTTAAGAGTGGATTATTAAGGGAAGAATCTTTCTCAAATGTAACCAACTTTCTAGTTGATGGGATGATACAGAAAATAAATGGATTGTATGAGACATTAAATTAACTTGTTCAAGTCACTTAAGATATTCAAGATTATAGGAAAGGCGCCAAAACTTCTCCCTCTCTCAAATCAAATTTAGCATTAAACATGCTTAAATCCAAAAGGAAAATTAATTGCGAAGTCCACGAGAGAATAAAATAATTAAATTTTATTAATGAATGACTTCTTTGATCTATTACACAACAATCTCATATAGAACATGGAACTTCTAGTTAGGAAGTAAATGTTGAAGTTTCATAAATGCTTTGAAGACAAGGAAATTAAAACCTTAAATTCTAGGAGCTTGTTTGTATAAGAAGTTTAGCATTAGCCAAAATTTACAACAATTTGGATATAAAAATATGAGTGTTAAAAGATTCTTCTACATTAAAATAATTATTTAATATGATCTTAGATGTCATTTAACTTTTTCTTTGGTGAAGAATTGTGAACATGTAGGTAAAACTTTAGTTCTACCTTTGCATTTTGTTTACAAGGGCTAATTAATGTTGTTAATTCATCCCTGGCTTCTGCAGCTTGCTGGGAGGAACCATTATTATTTTAGACTATATCTGTTATTATTAGGTAAAAAAGGCGATCAAGTTCATATCAAGTCGTAAAATCAATCATTTCCAACTTATGATGAGGAAAAGGACACCCTCGTATAGATGGAAACTTCTACAAGAAAGGAAGCATTCGAACAAGATTTTGAGAACACTCAACTGTTGCATTAATTTACAATTTCCTTTCTATTAGCATTTTTATAATTATTAATAACATTCCCTTAAAGCAGTAATTTAATACAATTGTCCCTTTCTATTTCTTATAATTGATTAGGGAATCAGATGAGTTTCTATATTAAGAGAACCACCCTAAGCCCTAAGCTCAACAAAGATGAATGGAAAAGAATAAGAAGTTTTTTTTTTTTGTTAGCTGCTAACTGAGATTGAGAGATACATGTAGGCATACGGTTGACAAGATAGTAGGTCTCATATTCCAAACATGGCAAATTTTAATAGATGTTAGAGTCGGGGGCTTATTTAAACCATTTTTTAAAAAAAGGGTATAAGTCGTTCAAAAAAAAAAGCAATAAGGGCTAATTTGCTACTATGACCATAGTTTATGGGGTTAAATCAAACATTTGGCCTATTGACCTACAACATATGGATAGATTAGTTAGAACTAGTCTCCTATCAAACTTTAATAAAGTAGAACTGCCTACTTGAAAATTTTGACTAGCGGGAAAAGCTACGAAAAAACCTTTCAGGAAAGGCACAAGAGATACTATTCCATTGTAACTTTTATATTCATAATTTTATGGTCCAATGAATATGAGGGCTAGGCACGATGCCTACTATTTTATCACCTTTATAAATGACTGTACTAAGTATGGTTATGTCTATTTGATTTCACATAAATTTGAAGCTTTCAGTTGCTTCAAGAACTATCTTAACCTGACTGAAAATTAATTAAATAAGAAAGTAAAAGCACTTTGAATCGGTGAATATTTTTCTAATTAGTTCAAATAATTATGTAATGAAAAGGGATAGAGCATCAACTGACTATTTCTTGAAATCTATAACAAAACGGTGTTGTTGCAAAGAGAAACAAGACTCTCCTTGAAATGGTTAAGGTTGATGATGGCACAAGCTAAATTGCTCATTGCCTTTTGAGGTGATGCATTATTAATTGCTACATATGTAATTAGTCGTGTGCCCTCTAAATCCATCCCCATAACACCATATGAGTTATGGATAGGTCAAAAACCGAACCTAAGCATCCTAAAACCTTAGGGACGTACTGCCTATATATATAATACCTTACATAAATATGGAAAATTAGGCCTAGAGGTAAAAAGAGTATCTTTGAGAGATATTCTGACTAATCTAAAGGATGTCTTCGTAGGTGAGAAAGACAATGGGAGGACAAATGAGTTTGAATAATACGATGTCACATTTTTAGAGAATAATTTTCCTAAGCAGGGTGATATAAATCAAGAGTTCTTATATGAAATTGAAGATCAAAGTTCACAAGGACCACTTCATCTAAGTGAGAGAAATTTGGTAGACTTAATTCCAACAACTGTTATGGCTAAGAGTGATCCTGGTCTGAGTGGGAGTACAAATCTTAATTCCAGTGGGAGTCCTATGGATCGTGATTTAGTTGATGTTCCTCGACATTCCAATTTGAGGCGGAGTAGTCGTGGAATTATTCCTCACCTTCGATTTAACATTTAAGGCAGTGATGAGGTATTCATAGTTGTGTCTCAAGACGATGAAGAGCCTAAAAACTTTAAAGAGGCTCTCTTATGCCCGGCTAAGAATAAATGGATAAAAGAAATAAAAGAGGATTTAGACTCCATGAGATCAAACCAAGTTTGGGAGTTGATTGATCTTTCAAAAAGGATGCAAAGCCAGTGAAAATAAATGGATTTTCAAAATCAAGCAAAAGGTTGATGGCAACATCAAGAGGTATAAATCCCATCTCATAGCAAAGAGGTATACACAATAGGAAGGAATAGACTACAGAGAGACATTTTCACTTATTGTGAGATTTACATTTATAGAGTTAATGTCAGCAATTGTGAAAAAACTAGATCTTGGGTTATATTAAATGGACGCCAAAACTACTTTTCTTAATAGAGAACTGGATGAAGAAATCTATATGAACCAACCTGCAGGTTTCGTCAAATAAGACCAAGAAAAAAAAGTGTGTAGGTTGAAAAAGCTAATATATGGCCTGAATCAGTCTTTAAGATGATGGTATATTTATTTTCATAATGCAATCATATCATATGGTTTTACGATAATAGATGAAGACTATCAAGTGGTTAAAAATAAAATTTTTCATAATGTCATTATATATATTGACGTCATATTAATTGTTGGAAATGACAAAGTATTTCTAGATGACATTAAAGGATGACTATTAAATAGTTTTAAGATAAAAGATAGAGGCGAGGCGGCATATATTCTCGAAGTAAAGATTTTAAGAGATCGCTCGAGGAATTTGTTGTCTCTTTCCAAGAGGCATACATAAAGACATTACCTGAGCAGTTTAATTTGTGTGACTGTAAACCCATAGATTCTCCTATAACTAAACGTGAAAGCTTGAGCCGAAGGTTGTGCCCTAAAACTTTAGAAGAAATATAATATATGAAGAATGTCCCTTATGCAAGTGATGTTGGGCTCCTAATGTATACAATGATGTGTACTAGGCTCAATATATATATTTTTTTCCATTGGGATGTTAAGAAAATTTCAATCAAATCCAGATTCAACATATTGGCAAGTAGTTAAGAGAATTTTAAGGTACCTAAAAGGCATTACCGATTATTTATTGTGCTATCAAGATGGAAGTATAAGTTTGAAAGGCTACATGAATGTTGATTGGGTGAGACATGTAGATCTCATGATTTATTTTCTTACTCAACAAGGGTGTTATCTCATAGAGTAGCAAGAAATGATCATACATAGCACTATCGACTATGGTGACTAAATTTGTAGCATTTTTAGTTACGGTACAAGAAGGTATTTGGCTTAAGAAATTCCTAGATCATTTGGGTGTTAATGCTGTAAATGAGTCAATCATGATACCTGTGATAGTCAAGTAGCCATTCTTACACCACAGACCTAAAGTTCCATTATAAAACCAAACACATAGACATTAAATATAATTTCGTTAGAGATATGGTTACACGAAAAAAAAAAGTTTAAATGAAATAAATTTCTACACATAATATGGTTATTGATCATTTCATGAAACCTATACCTAGAGATAAGTCTTTAGGATTGTGTAGGTGTTGATGTGTCTTTTTTTAGATTCCCAAACTTTGTTCACTTGTTATTCATTAATACCAATACATGATGTTTATATTTTTTTTACATGAATTCTTTAAATGTTTTTGTTACATTTAATGAGCATGGCGGACAGGATGAAGAATGACCTTCTCACTAATTCAATTGCCTTTATGAGTCTATGTGACAAGTAAAGATGAGGCCATTTCAAACAATATTATATGGGTGATAATGAGCTTATGTTTAAAGTAAGATGGTCGTCTCATTTATTGAGGCTCAAATAGCTAGTTTATCATGACTATGCGTGATTCTATCTAAGTTGCCAAATGTGAGTTTTAAGATAGTCTGGATAGATATGTGAACTTGAACACTGAGTGTGTCTAACCTACCATCTGCATATTATTTTCTTTTGAGACATGCACTACATGGGAAAGAATGAATACTATGACATGTGACTTATACCATAATGGGAACAAAAAAAAAATATGATCTCTATTTTGTCAAAGTGAGACTCTTTGAGAATTTAGGTTCTCAATATTATTACCCTTATGACTTTTGGTTGGTTTTAGGTTTGATTATGCATTTACTGTCTTAGGGTGTTAGTAGAGGGTTATGTATGATTCGTTCTAATGAGATATTTGTAAAAAAGCAAGTCTAGTTCTACAAGTCGACCAATTATGTTTGTAAGCTTATATAATCATGGATACAAATTGTCCTGAGATCTTATAGGGATAGTGGAAATGTGATAAGCAATATGAGGTACAACATACTTTATCTACTCTAAAGTCATTTCTGCAAGTGAGACTCTATATATCCTTAACAAATATATAACTCATAGCTTTAATAGTATGCTGGTCACAAAGTCTGTTAGCCTAGTACAAGCTGTCTTAAACAATCACTTCCTTAAGCATGTGTCTCGTCATGTGCGAGTGAGAGATATAAGTTTTCGGTCGAGTTTTCTCATGATAGGTGAGTAGATCCATAAATCCAATATCATTAAAATATTAATTATATATAATATTAATTATTAAATATATATAAGATAATATTTTAATTAAAATTTGAATTAGAGAAGATTACTAAAACTTGGATAAAATTTATCTAAGAGTTTAATTTTAATTGTAAAATCAAAAATTATATCCTTTTAGAAAAATGATATTAGTTATTTAGTTAGTTGATATAATAGTTATCAATTATAGAAAAAGGTGAATGTAGATTTTTTCCTGTTCTCTCTTTTTTTGGTTCTTCTCTCTCATTTCATATATTGTTTGTGTGAGGATAGAGAGGTTAAGACTGTGAAGAGATTTGGTTTTTAAATTGTGAAAAGTGAGAACCTTTTATTTTTGGTGATTGTTCTTCAAGGACTAATAATACAATCACAAGGTTATTCTTCCGCATGCATTGTTAGATGTAATATCCCCATTTTATTTGTTGGAATTTATTAATGAAGTACTAAACTTTTTTATTTAACTCACACACACCTTAATTAACAAATCAAATGCCTTTTATAGGCTACATTAAATAACAACCTCAACTTAAAATAAATGAAAAAGATCTACTAAATATTTTAATAACAATTATATCTTAACCAAAATAAAATCAAGAAAAAAAATCAAGAGATACTTAAAAACAAATTAAATTAAATTAAACCTAATTAAATTTTGAATCAATTCTTCAACATTCTTATATGGATATTTTCTTCTACACCTCCTTACCTCACCACAACCACCACAAGAAAAAGAGATGGGGAAAGATGAAGGTGACAATCAAATCAAATTAGTAGGACTGCTTTGAGAATACAACATGGCACATCAAAACCAAGTTTATATTAGATGCATCATGTTAGCTTGTTTTTATGAAATCTTGAGACACTTCATTCCATACTAATAAATAGCATATAAGAATAAATAAATGTACTATTAAAAAATTTGTAATTCAGAGATATTGGAAAAAAGAAGTATAGAAGTTACAGAATATTGAAATATCTAATCAAGTTATATAGATAGTCCTATAAATAGTGGCGTAAGTTTATAACTTATGAAAAATAACTTTGAGTTTCTTTTTTTTTCATGATGGAATATTTTTTTCTTAATATTAGAATGCATGATATTTTATAAATCCCAACTTTATTTAAGGAAAGTTAAAAATAAATATTTACTTTTTATTCTTGCAACCTAGTTTAATTTAATAGATACATATATAATTATAAAAGAGATTGAACAAATTATATTTATATAATTTATAAAAGAAGTAGATATTGGTTAAAATATTTCAAATTATAAGTATATAAATCTCTCATAAATATAGGTAGATTGTCAAATTGACGATCTACGTATGTTCTTTTGTCTTGTTATATCTTGTACATAATTACTTTTACTCTATTCTTTATCTTTATTTTCCTTCACACATAGAAGTATATATAATATTATGATAAACTCTTTTAATTATTTTAATAAATATAAAATATAAAATTATAATTTATTAAATAATTTAATAGTGCATATTTTAATAAATATAATATCTTAAATCACTAACAAAATAAAAAAAAATTTACATCTTTATAGAAATTTTTTTAATGAACTCATTAAACGAGATGACTGATTTTTTATTTTTTATTTTCCCTTTGAAACTTTGCAGGAATCAATCATCTAAAAAAATTTATGATCCAATCAACTATTGGAGGATCTCACTCAAGTGGTGGGATACATCACTTTTAAATTAAAAAAAAAAGAAAGTCATTTTTTATTGGCCAACCAAAGAATTGCAAATTTTCTTTAGGTGGTGGCAAACCAAAGAATTGCAAATTTCTTTAGCAGGTGGCCAGCCAAAGAAAATGCAAATTTTCTTAGTCAGTTGTGTTGATTACGCAGGGAAAGGAGGTGAAAGGCCTATAAATAGGCCTTCCTCCTTCAGTTTACAAAATATAGAAATTGAAGAAAAATTTTATAGAAATAGCAAGAACTTTTGAGAGAAAAAAATTTATTTGTGTGAAATAATTTTTTGTGAGTAATAAAATGGTGAGGTCTTATTTTTGGGTGTTTGAGAAATACTTACTACTATTTTTAGTTTATTTTATTTGTGAGTAACGTACTTCTAGAATATTTTTTTAGAAAAGTCTCTCTGTTATGAACCTACTATTTATTAATGAAAAAAATTATTCGAAGCTTATTTCGTGAACGTGGCCTAAATAAAAATAGTGAACCATGTTAAATATTTTGTGTCTCTCTTTTTGCTGATTATTTTTATTTTCTCATTTTTTCATTATCAATTTTGTCTCGAGCCCACTAATCCCATTGTGCCATAATTTTATTTTTGGAATTTATTATTTAATTTATTTCCCAACAACTGGTAGCAGAAACTAATTGGCTATTGTCTGTGTAATTTAAAATAGAAGAGTCAAATAGTATGTTTAAATTAACATCTTCAAATTAATCCATTTGGAAGCTTAGAGTGGAAGATTTTTTTATCTGCAAGGATCTTTATGATTCTATTGAATGTAAAATAAGCAAATCAACAAATAAATATGACTGTGATTAAGAGAAAATGAATAGAATGTCAATGGGTACAATTAGACAATGGATAGATAATAATATATATCATCATGTGGCTTATGAGAATAATATCGAGGCCTTATGGAAAAAATTTACAAATTTGTATGGAAGAAAATTCCTATAAAATAAGACTTTTCTTGTTAGAAAACTTGTCCATATGAGATTTAAAGATGGAAGTAACATGGCTGAACACTTAAGCAATTTTAAAAATATTATAAATCGCTTAACCAATCTAGAAGTTATATTATCTTATGAATTGTAGGCTTGTTTGCTTCTTAGTACTTTACCTGACAGTTGGGAGACTTTGGTGGTTATCTTGAGTAATTTAGTTTCTGAAGGTAAACTGTCCATGGATGTTGTTTGTTAATGTTTATCAAATGAAGAAACTAAAAGAAAAGACTAAGGCTCTTCTACCCACTCAGAAGCACTAGTTACTGAAAGACATGGTAGAAGCAGAATCAGACAGTCTAAAAATACAGACAAACGGTTAGTCAACCGTGACAAGTCAAGGGATAGATCCAAATCAAGAAAGAGTATCACTTACTATCACTATAGCAAGCCAGGACATGTGAAAAGATTTTATAGGCAATTAAAAAAGGAGCAAGAAGAAAAGAAAGAAGACAAAGATACAACTTCAATTGCACTTGATAGTGATGTTGTCATTTTCACTGGGGACAATTGTCTACATCTTGATAGCAATGAAATTTCTTGGGTTGTTGATTCTGGAGCTTCATATTATATGTCTACTAAACGTGAATTTTTTACATTATATATCAATGATATTTTGGCTATGTCATAATAGGAAATGAAGCTTCAGTCAAGGTTATTGATATGAGTAAAGTGTGCTTAACTACCAATATCGGGTGCAAGTTGCTGCTTAATAATGTTAGACATGTTCCTGAGATACGGCTCAATCTTATTTCTTCTGGAAAATTGTATGCTCTCTCATGCTAAAATTTCTAAGTCCTTTTGGGGTAAAGCAATGAGAATTGTAGTCGATCTGATTAACCTTTCTCCTTCAGTTCCTCTTGATGAAAATATTCCAAAAAGAGTGTTGGCCCAATTAATTTATTTTTTATCTTAGGCAATCAAATTGAATTAATCTAATGTTTGTATCAAGTTACATTTTGCAGGAACTTATTTTTTTTTTATAGAAAATCTCAAAAGTCCGATCAGACCACACCAATTTTCAATCGGATCTCTAATGCCAAGTTGAGAAAATTTACTCAGTAGGTTTTACAGTCGAAGGTACGCTCAAAATCTCACCGTACCTTGAACATTTTGTCCGGACCACCAGATAGTACGACCAGACTATTGGATGAAAAGTTACAAAACACACAGAGAGATTCATGGTTGAAAGTATGCTCAAAATCTCACTGTACCACAAGAAGTCCGACTGGACCGCATGATATACCGACCAAACTGTCAATGTATTTTTTCTAAAATCATCCAGTAGAGTTCTCGACCATAAGCATGCTCAGTTTTTGGTCGGACCACCATTATTTTGATAGGACCATTATGTAGTCTGACCGGGATGTTTAAAAAATTCACAAGTCAGAAGATGTTAGACCTCTATTCAATTAGTAGAAGCCATGTGGACTAACCGTTGGAAGAACATTAAGCAAAAGTTTAAGTATTCTGACCAGACCATAGGGTTTCACGACCAGGATCATTGAATACCGACCAGATTACACCTAGTCCGCCATGAAATTGCTTTAGCCAAAGAATTAGTGGGAGACAAAGATCAAACATGTTGGACCACTCCACAAATGGCTAGTTTATGACTTGAAGGCTATAAATACCACATGTAACTTCATTTTTATATGTTGTTGTGATTGTAATAACCTACTTGAACATAGTTCCTTTCTTTGCATCAAAATTATACTTTGTATTGATTGAGTTTTGGGTGTGGGCATTAAACACCATACTAAGTTTGAGTGTGAGCTTGGAAATACTTAGGTTGTGAGAGTAAGCCTGGGAAAAACTCTTGTAAGGGTTATGAGGTGTGTAATCTCAAACCATTGTAAAGTTTGGTGTGAGCTTGTGAAAACACCAAGTTAGACTTAAGCTTGTAAAAACTCAAAGCTAGTGGAACCTTAACAAGTTGTTAAGGAAATAGATATAAGATCAAGGTAAATTTGAACCACTATAAATCTTTATGTTCATTTCTCCATCCTCTACTTAACTTTCTTCTATATCTTCTATATTTCTTGTTCATTGAATTTTGAGTTTTAAATTTTTAATTTATCATCATTCTTCAAACTAACCAATTCACTCCCCCTCTTGGTTGCCATCTTGGGACAACAAAGAGTATGAAGAAGGAAAGATATTTTATATGATTATTTACGAGTTTTTGAATGCAGGGCAATTTTTCACATTTCTAAAGATGAGAGATCTAAGCTAGACTCCAAAGTAAAAGAATGCATCTTCTTGGGTTATGCCCATGAAGAGTTTAGTTACAGGTTGTGGGATTTTGTTAATAAGAAAATAATTAGAAGCAGAGATGTAGTGTTCTTTAAATATCAAACCATTAAAGATCTTTAGAAGCCTAAACTAGTCAAAGAAAAGATTTCAGACCTCACATCATAGTCATCTATTTCTGAGCAATGTGATGCAGAAGACCAAGATGTTAACAATGATGGTGAGCCCATTCCTAACAATGATAAGACTAATGAGGCTATTAATGAGCATGAAGATCAGCCTCCTCTTGCATCACCAATTAAAATTCAATTAAGAAGATCCATCAAAAATAAAGTGGCATCCTAGAAATACTCTTCTCATGATTATTTGATACTCACTAACGGGTGAGAACCTGAAAGCTATAAAGAGGCGATGGCATGTGATCAGAAAAATGAGTGGTTAAATGTTATGTAAGATGAGATAAACTACTTACATAAGAACCACACTTATGAGTTAGTAAAGCCGCCTAAAGAAAAAAAAGCATTGAAGAATAAATAGATTTTCAGAGTGAAAATTGAAAACAACATTTCACAACCAAGGTATAAGACTATATTGGTTGTAAAGGGTTTTGACCAAAAGAAGGGAATTGACTTTGAAAATTTTTTATCACTTGTGGTCAAGATGTCTTCTATCATAGTTATTTTTGGTTTAGCTGCTAGCTTGAATTTAGAGATAGAATAACTTGATATGAAGACAACTTTCCTCTATAGTGACACAGAGGAGAAATTTTAAATGGAGCAACCAGATAGATTTAAAGCTAAAGTCAATGAGAATCTTCTTTGTAGACTGAAGAAAAGCTTATATGGACTTAAGCAAGCACCAAGGTAGTGGTATAAGAAATTTGAGTTTTTCATGAAAGATCATGGGTATGCAAAGACAACTATTGATCACTGTGTGTTTGTAAAAAAAATTCATGATGGTGATTTTAACATCATATTGATTTATGTGGATGATATGATGATAGTTGATCATGATGATAAGAAGATAAGTTCTTTGAAGAAAGAGTTTAGCAAATCATTTACAATAAAGATTACTCGAGATAGGAAGAGAAGAAAATTATGGCTATTTCAAGAAAAATACATTGAGAAAGTTCTTGACAGGTTCAACATGAGCAAGGCAAAATCAGTTTGATCTCCACTTGCAAGTCATTTCAAGCCAAGTTCCAAATAATATCCTTCAAGTGAGAATGACAAAGAAGAAATGAAGAAAGTGTCTTATGCTTCTGCAGTTGGTAGATCGATGTATACTATAGTTTACACAAGGCCAGATATTGCTCACATGCTATTGGTGTTGTAAACAAATCTTTTCTAAATTTTAGAAAGAAACATTAGATAGCAGTGAAATGGATAATAAGGTATCTTAGAGGCACCTCTAGAATTTGTTTATGCTTTGGTGATGGAAAACTCGTATTGGATGGATACACAAATACATATATAGCCGGTGATATTGACTCCAGAAAATTCACTTCTGGGTACTTGATTACTTTTGCAAGGGGAGCAGTTTCTTAGCAATTAAAATTATAGAAATGTATTGCCTTATCCATCACTAAGGTTGAATATATTGGAATTACTTAAGCAAGTAAAGAACTACTGTGGGTGAAGAAATTTCTACAAGAGTTGAGCTTCAAGCAAGAGTAGTATGTGTTGTACTGTAACAGTCAGAGTGGCATCCATTTTAGTAAGAACTCTACTTTTCGCTCATGATCAAAGCATATTGATGTGGGATACTATTAGATTCGAGATGATAAAGCAGTTTTATATTGAAAAGGTTCATACAAATGATATCGGCTCTAATATGATGACTAAAGCTCTACCTATGAAGAAGCTAGTTACTTGTAGGAAGATTTTTGGTATAGAAGTTCCACTTATTTGAGTATGAGGGGAAGATTTGTTAGAGGATCTTGCTCAAATGGTGGGGCCCACCACTTTTAAATTAAAAAAAAGTCAATTTTTATTTGGTCAGCCAAAGAATTGCAAATTTTCTTTGGTTGGAAGCCAACCAAAGAATTGCAAATTTATTTAGCAAGTGGCCAACCAAATAGGCATTCCTCTTTTAGTTTATAAGCAAATTTCCTTAGCCAACTGCATTGATTACACAGTGAAAGGAGGTGGAAGACCTATAAATAGGCATTCCTCATTCAGTTTATAAAATATAGAAATTGAATAAAATTTTTATAGAAATAGTAATAAATTTTGAGGGAGGAAAAATTGATTGTATGAAATAAATTTTTTTGTAAGTGATAAAAAAGTGAGATCTTATTTTGGGTGTTTAGAAAACACTTATCATTATTTTATTTATTTATTTTTTTTTGTGAGTGCTGTGCTTTTAGAGTATTTTTTAAAAAAAAAGTTTCTCTCTTATAAACTTACTATTTATTAGTGAAAGAAATTATTCGAAACTTATCCCGTGAACGTAGCCCAAATAAAAAGGATGAACTACGTTAAATATTTGTGTCTCTCTTTTTGCTAATTATTTTTATTTTTTTATTTTATTTATTATCAATTTTGCCTGGAGTCCACTAATCCCGTTGTGCTCCAATTTTATTTTTGGAGTTTATTATTTAATTTGTTTTTCAAGACCAATTTCATGTATGGCACAACAAACATGTATGGCACAACAATTGTGTATGTAAATCAGCAAATATATTCGTTTGTAATTCTTTCCTCCATTTTTTAAGCTTTAAAAAAACTTTTGTTGTCTTTTTTCATTATTTGTTATCATTGATTTATTCTTTTTTATCCTGCCGGAGTAAAAATCACCTACAGGACGTTGGAGTTAAGCCAACCATTATATCTATTAATAGATCTATCCATTATATGCAAGTGATATATTATTAATTCTTTTTCATTAATGATTCTTTTTAGCTATTTTTCCTTTTTTCATTCTTCCGATAATTTTTGGGTTTTTTGTTTTTTCAAAAATAAATATAGAAAACAAGTTAATATTCATTATTATTTTAAAAATTGTGTAAAATATAAAACAAGATGAATCTATTTAGGCATCAATATTATTTTTAAAAAAATTACATTATATATCACTTTTTTAACTTTTTTTTTTCAAAAATATCTCACTATTTTACTATATCTTTAATATACCGAATTTATATTTATAAAAAAATTATATATTTTTAATATATTAGATGTATCCTTCTTAAAGGGGCATTTTTAAAATTTAAAATTGAAAAATGATATTTTAAAATGAAAAAATAAATGGATATTTTTAAAATAATTTTTATGGTATTTTTTAAAAAAAAATCCCAAAAATCATCTTTTTCCATCCATAGAAATAGAAATAATTAATGTAAAAAACTTAAGCAAGTTGTCTTTTAATGATACCTCAATATATTAATATTTTATTAAATTAGCAATGACATTGGCTTATGAGAAAATGGGAGAAAACAAAAAAAGATTTTCAAAATTACTTGCTGATTTTCTTTTTCAAGATGTTCATTATTTTGTTTAGATTATAATATGAATTTGAATTTTTAATTTATCTGAAATAATTATTTCGGAAAAATAATTTTTTTTATTTTCCTTTTCTTTTATTAGTTATTAAGACTTTCATATTCTTATATTTTATTATTTAGTTATTTTTGTTAAAAGTATATCAAATTTTAAAAAATGGTTGAATATATCAGTGTTACAATGTTATAATAATAAATTAATATGTTCTGAAATAAAATATGTCATATCCTTCAAAAATATTAATGCTTAACTATGGGAGAGAATTAGAATAATGCATTTTTAATTGTTTATGTAATTATAAGATATGATATAGAATGTGGATAGCCAGCCATTGAACAATAAATTAATTATGCAATAGAAATTATTTTTTTTAAAAAAATAAATTTTAGACTACATAAAATGAATAATTATAATATATTTAATTATGAATTATTATTATTAGTGGCTGAGGAAAATTTTTAATATAGCAAGTATATATTAAATATATCTCTAAAAAAAGATTTTTAAAATTAAAAGTTAAAAAGTGATATTTTTTTAAAAAAAGTGAGTATTTTAAAAAATAATTTTATTTTTGAAGTATTTGTTCAAAATAGCCTAAGTATGAAGGAATCCAACCTGAGGAAAATTGGGTAGATTGGTCTTAAAGCCCAAAATAAAATAGATCTGGGCTTTTATTTAATACAATACAAAACAAAATTTGCAAAAATGAAGGTCCACATTTTGTATTTAATTATTTTGTTAATTAAATTTTTAAATTCAAAATTCTAAAAAATAATTTTATATTTTAAAGTGGAAAAATAATCATGTTTATTTTTCTTGAAATATTTCTGCATCATTATATTATTCTTTAATTATTAGAGTAATTCACAAGATTTTATCACGCAATTACTATAATAATTAAAAGTTGGATTCCCAAACCTAGCTAATATTTGTATCAGTTCAAACATTAATAAAACTTATATTAATTTGTCAATTTTGGATGTGTATATATGCATAAAATATCTCAAAGTAATATATATGTTTTTAATTAATGTTCAAACTATACCTCCAATCAAGCCGATAATTTGCATAGACATTTCTACAATATATTTATTAATTTATTTATTTTGTAATTAATTAGACTTGTATACCAAATCCAATGGACCCAAATTGAACTGATTTGAGCTTATTCATGTTTTTTTTTTTCTTTTTGACAAACGATTCATGTGTACAATCTAAATGATTTGATATTGTTCATTTTTAAATTAAATTAACTTGATTATTGTACTAGTTTTCTCCGAATTTAACTTAATTAGTGATCAGACTTTGCCAAGCAAGAGTTCCTTGAAAAAAAAATTGATGGTCGATCTTATTCAACTTATTCAAACCTGATCTAAGTAAAAAAAATACCAAAATATATCAAAATATTTTTCATGCTAAAATTTTACCGAATCATTATTAGAAATCATATTTGAAATTGAATTTGCTAGACCGATCCTAATTTGGACCCTATTCAACCTGATTTTAACTCCAATATTAATTTTAGTCAAGTACTATATTAATGAAATATGACTAAAAATAATTTGCAATTCAATAAAATATTCATTTCATTGTATAAGTTAAAAGTTTAAATTTTAACTTTTTTAAAAGAAAATTCTATAAATATAGTGATAAATAACGTGTTAGTTATTAGTAAATTTCATCTCAATCAACTCAAACATCACAAATTCAATTATATGCATTTTAAGTTACAAAATTTTCTTGCCATTTGAATCTAATTAGAAAGAAATTACAATATGAACCTAATTTTAAAAAATAAGAAAGATATTTAAGGAGTTACAATGGTTAAGATATTTGTAAAATTTACACTATCCGAATCAAACTTGTTTAAATTTAAACTATTCGTACCTATCTCAAACGCGATTATAGTTATAATTTACTATTCATATTTATTTCAAACTCATTTATTACTCGTACATATTTAACTACTTATTTAAGTGTAAAAATTTTAAATTATTATAAATTTATACTTTTTTTGAATTAAATAATTATAAATAAAAATTTAATATTAACATAATTTTATTAAAATAAATTTAAACTACATAATTCTATAATTAAAATAAAATACAATAAATATATAAATAAAATTTAATTAAACATAACTATATATATAATCAAGTTTTGATAAAGGATACTCTAAGGTGTATACTCTAATGTATGAATCCATCACAAAAAATAAAATTTTTATTCATCCAAATTTATTTATAAATTATTTCATACTTTATATAAATAGATCGTGATGAGTGACTTATTATCTTCCTTGTATATTTCCATCAATACTTCATTAACATGGTCCCTTCTCTTGTTTTTATACATAAAGAAAAACTTTCCTTACTTTTTGGACCCAATTAGGAAAAAAAATTGCAATCTAGATGTAATAAAAAAATAAAATGATTAACATAATTCTTTTTATTGTCCTTACACTTAACAGAGAGAATTTCCTTTACCATTTGAATGTAATCAGGAAAAAAGAATTGTCATTTTAACCTTTTTTTTTTAAATAAAATTGTCATTTTAATCTAATTAGAAAAAGAAATTGACATTTATACCAGAATAATATTACCCCTTATATCCCTATTGTTGATAGAGATAAAATTCTTTTGTATGATTTAATGTGCGTATTATCAGCTAAAATTTTTTGGTATGATATAATGTATAGACTTATTAAAATTAAAATTTGAATTGTTTTTTTGGTATGATGTAATGTATAGACTTATTCAAAAACTTTATAATATACAGAATAATGAAATGTTTTAGTTAATATTTTTCAAATTAGAACTATTGGATATGAGCAAAGTTCTTTTCAATCAACTTGCAAATCACAAATGGATATTGTCATTGTAAATTTGTGAGTGAAATTAATGTGACTTTTCTTATATAACATATATTGTTAAAAATAAATTATTTATAATAAAATTAAAGATATTCAGTTTGGCTCCCTCTCAAATCAAATATAAAAAGAAAAGGTAACACTATATTATCCTCTTTATTAACTTTAAATCATGGATATTCTCAAACAACACTTTGATGTCTCTAACTAGAAGTTTTGTCTTACTTTTAGATTTTTATCTTTTTTGATAAAATAAAAAATTAATTAATCTAAGAAGACAGAACAAACATGCCACTGCCCATGACCAACTTGTCTCTTCCCTTCTCTTCCCCTCTCTTTTTTAATTTGAAAAGATTAAAAAAAAACCCCAATTCTATGTTTATTATTAAATTAATTAATTAAAATATTAAAATTTTTATATTCATATTAATATTATTTATTAAAATATTTAATACGTATATCTCATATTAAAATAAAAATATATTTATAAATTTATATTTTAAATAAAAATAAATATTTTTTTAATTTTTATGAAATATAAAATTAATGTGTTTATTAGAATTTAAGGTAGAAGGAATATTTTTTTTTTAAATTTTACAGGATTTTATATGCAAGACAAATTATAATTACAATACCCAACACAGCATCAAAACAGAAAAATTACAATTAAATAAAATACTATAACATAAAATATGAATTAAATCGGAGATCTCTTAAATATCAGAATCTAAATTTTATTTTTATTTTTAATACTACAGCTTCCCCATGCAACAAGGCAACAGGCTGCCACTACTTTTGCATATATATGTCCCGGATTTATTTGGTCGGACACGACAATACATAACAAATAGTAAACTATTAGTCATTTTTCTTTTCTAATTTATTAAATTTGCACTCATTTAATTTTTTAGGGGGCATAATAGTTATTCCACAATAATTGCTTTTGATTTAAATTTCATTTTAACATACATTGATTTCAATTTAAATTTCATTTTAACATACATTGATTTCAAACCAGCGGCGGAATCAAAAATTTACCGAGGGAGTTATAACGGCCGGTGCGGTGGTCGTCGTGGTCGGCGGTGCTGCGGCTGGGTGGGTGGGTGCTGCTGACAGTGGCTGTATCTTTTTAGTTGAGGAGGAAACAGACTGAGACATGGAGAGGGCAGAACCGAAAAAGGAGAAGAGAAAACGCAGCCCTTTTTATTTTTTGAACCGGCCCAAGCGGGCCGGTTTATTTTTTTTTAAGTAAATGCGCCGTTTCGCCAGGGGTTTATTTATAAAAAAAAAAAATTAGTCCCTGGCGAAACGACGCCGTTTCGCCAAGGACTAATTTATAAAAAAAAAATTTTATTTGCAGCGAGGGGTTCGTCTACCCCTCGCTGCATTAAAACTCTGAAACTCAGCGGGGGTTAAGTTTCAGAGCACGCCTGACTCCTCCACGCCTCCCTCCTTCTGGCTGCCGGTGAGGGAGGGTCGTGTTACCCCACACGACCTCATGGTGATTTCGCCACTGTTTCAAACTATTGTGTATTTAAAATTTAATTTTAATTGTAAAATTAGAAAAATATGTATATATAAATTTGAATTAAAAATATTTTAATAGTATAAATTAATAAATAATAATAAGAAATTAATAATATATAATTTGATAATAAAAAATACTCCCTCCGTTTCATTAATATAGAGAAAATTTTTTTTTTGGTGTATCTTTTATATAGAAAATATGTCATTTTAGGTAAATTTTGGGGAGTAGAATGAGACAAAATACCATTTATACCCTTGCCTTAAAAGTTTAATTTGAGGGATATTCTTTTTAGGGGTATTTAAGCCAATAGAGATGGAAAAAGTAAAATTTTCTTAATTTTCGTGTTCATCTTACTTTTTCTATGTTAATGAAACAGAGATAGTATGTGTTATTTCTGTTTAGATTTTAAATTTGTATCTTTTATAAGTTTTTTATATATAATTAATAAAAAAAAATAATAAGAAGAAGAAATTGAAAATTACCAAATACTTATACCATACTATCGTTATACAAGAATGTGATTGAGAAATTATCATTTTGGCCGAGATTGCATGTGCAACACAAATATCAAACTTTTAATACATTATTGACTTGTCTAACAATACAAGTGGCATTTTTATAAAGCCCTAGCTATTGACAATTTCTCTTTTTTAGTTCATCACGTAATTCTTATGGCCATTACTTTTCATCCTATAAAATTCTCATTTCTGGATGTCACTGACATCACTGTCTTTTTCTTTTGAAATGGAAGGCTTGGGAATAATTCTTTTAATTATTTCTAAAATGTAATATTAAAATTTTAATAGTTAAAATGTTGATCTAGAAACACAATGATTACATTAATTATTTTTACTAAATTATTTTTATAAGTTGAAGCTCAATATATATATATATATATATGTATATATATACAAGTGCTATATATACAATAAACGTTTTTAAAATTAAATCGGACAACTAATTAAATTGATAATTATTTCAAGATTTAAAAGAGTTAATTTGAATTTAATAATATAGTAATACAATAAATTTTTTATTTATATATTAAAAAATTAAAATTTTAAAAAATTTTAAAATTAAAATTTAAAAATATTAAAAATATACTTTATTAATAAAAAAGTTACTTTAAATCTAATACATATAAAAAAAATTAATCTAAAATTTCTCTTATTTTTATTAAAAATGACTTAAAATTTTAAAAATTAATTCGATTTAATTCGGTATGATTCGATTTAATTACTCTAATTCACTGTTTACTCTAATCTAACTGATTTTGGCTGATCTTTTATAAAATTTAATTTTTTAATATTTTTAAATTAGACCAACTTTCGGCCTGTCGGATAAAATTTAAAAAATACGGTATACAAGTCACAACTCATTGAAATGGCTATTACAAAAATAAAAGTTACAAACATAGGTTAACGAACTCATCTCATAACTCTATTTCCTTTCGTTAAAACGTCAAGTAGGATTTGGAAGAAATTTGGTATTCTGATTTCAATATTAATATATAGAACTTTCAAGTAGGATTTTATGTCAACTATTTCTGTTATACTGCCAAAAAATTTCCTTTCTTTTTAGAATTTTGAAACTGTATGGCATCATAAATTAAATTTTCCTATTCTGTATTAAATATGATATTCTAATTTAATTACTGACAAATATGTGTATATGTATATAAAATCATACCAAGATTAAAAAATTTAGAAAAAAAATTGCTCTTATAGTATAAAATTAAAAGCTATTGATAAAGTAAAAAATAAAATAAAATAAACTTGATTTCTTTCCAATCATGCTAAATTGCTAATATAACTTGCATTATTCCCCAATTTGAAATATTTGTAAATACTACCTTAATCATAATATCTCAAATTAAATTCAATGCAGGCCAATCCAACAAAAATTTTCAGTGAACATTTTCTCCTTCGGCAACTCTATATTTTTTTTTTAACTGTGCTTTTGGCAACTCATATTAATTATATAATATGGGTTACATATAAAAATATACAATTTATATTATATTATAAAAATTTATATTCTATACGTGTGAAGTCTATAATTTTAATAAACACGTGTGACATGCACGGACTCATTATATAATGCGCAAGCACAAACTATGATCCACTGTGTACCTGTCCATTTCTCTCGCCTTCACCTGCCTCTCATGGCTTCTTCAGCTCACAAGCAACATCAATATCTGCCAAGCATGAATAGCGCCACCTCAGCTCCTCCACCAACGCCCTCATCCCAACCAAATAGCCATCATCTTACGTCATCCGCCGCCGTAGACGCCCTCTCCCGTCTTCTCCAACGCCTCCCTCCTGCCCTTTCCCTTCCTACTCGCCGTTCTGCTCCTCCTACCTCTCCGCCTCTCATCTCCCTCTCTGACCCAAAAGCTCCTGATCTTCTTCTCTCTGCCTCATCTCAACTCGGCTATTTTCAACTCACTAACCATAATATACCTTCTGAACTCGCAAACTCGTCCGAGTCTGAATCACTCTCTCTCTTTGAACTCCCTAGAGATCAAAAGGAATCGTGTTTCCCTAAGAACTGGCCTCTAGGTTTTGACGATGAAGATGGGAATGGCGAGTCGTTTTGGTTGGACGCAGTGTGTTCAAATGAGTCAACCGAGTTGAAGTTATCTTCTTTACGTGAGTTAACTCAAGCTTTAGAAAAAGTTGGGCTGGAGATGATTGGAATGCTTTCTGCTGCAGTCGGGTTTGAGAACCCATTAAAGGATGATCCGACCCGTATTTGTTCATTGATGTTGGTGCATGAGGGTTCATATGAGGATAAACCTGCTACATCGAGCGGGTTTTATCCATATGTAATCGGGTTACAGTATCAAATCCGGAGCCAGAAGTATTCGTTACTTGCAGATTCAGGTTGGGTTGGTGTCATGCCACAAGTGGACTCGGTTATGGTTATTGTAGGCGATATTGCTCAAGTGAGTTTTGATTTTTTAACCTTTTACTTTTAACTTTCCAGTTTCGTTCTTATAGATGTGGTAATTTATAGTTAGATGTTTGAATGAAATGGTTGTTGAATTAATTTACTATACTGTTTATTGTTATGATAATCCTCTAATTAGGAAAAAAAATTCTACTTTACCATCATTAGAAAAAAATTCAGATAAATTTTTTTTTATAAAGCATAGTTAAGTTTTCTCCAGATTCCATAACCTTCATTTCATATTGACATACACTTTTTTTTTTCATTTTTATATTCCATTTTTATTATTTTTTAATGTATTAAATTTTTATTATATTCATATTCAATTTTATTTATTAAAAATATTTAATAAATATATGTGATGTTATAGAAAAGTACTAAAGTGTAATAAAAAATAAATATAAATTTATATTTTTTAATAAAAAAATATATGTTTTTTAATTTTTATAAAATAAAAAATGTGAGTATTTATTGGAAAATGGAAATGGAGAAATTATTTTTATATAAAAAAAAATCTATGTATATAGATGGGTCGACCACTCTATAGGACCCAAAAAACATTGCATCTTGGCTCCCAAGTCCCACACCAGCTTTACAGGCATATGAGTTAGACTTTCAGTGCCAAATGATTATAGGTGTTTGGTAGTGCTGTTGGAGCAATGCAATGTTTGTAACGCTTGAAAAATATAGGCGATATACATAAGCGACCCACCTGTCTGTGTCTCTTTGAGACTCAAGGGATCTCCATTTTAACGAGGAAACTTGTTCCTAAGTTATTATTATTTTTTTAAATTGGTTTCAAATCTTATCAGATATTGATACTGCAGGTCTGCTTCAGATTGGTTAAGTATAATGAGCCTATTTAAACTCAGAAACTCTTACATTTTTTAAAAGTTGCTTCCATCATATTTTGCAATTTCTTATTTTATAAATTAAAGGTGATCTCTTAGCTTTGAATAACATTTTTGGATAAGTTTGAAGAACATAAATTCATTTTTATTGAATGGTGAAATTTTGAGAACTTGGTTGGATTTGCCCGTATTTGTTTGATCTAGTTTGATTAATGAGTAGGTTTATCTATATACATACATGATATTTTTATGTATATATGTTCTACTAAAAGTAGTTGAAGTGCTAATGGCAAACACACACCAAGGCACGTTTGATATTAAAACTTTATGATATGAAAATATAAGAATCAATTTGATATTTATAGGTGAAAATATTATTTTATTTTATCTTAAAAATAATTGATTTTTTCACTTGATGTTTAAAAAATGATAGGTGTGGAGCAATGGGAAGTTGAAGAAAATAAGGGGAAGACCATTGCCATATATCGGAGATGGCAAGAATATTTCAAGATGCATATCAATGACATTACTTATAACTCTTCCCACAGAAAGCCGAGTGTCTCCTCTTCTTCCTAAAGTTGTCTGTGATGGCAATGGTGACGATAATGAAAGTGTAATTAGTGAAGAAGAAGAAGATGATGATGATGAAGAACAGAACCATGATTATAAAGAAGAAAGACTATTTAGCTCATTTTCTTTCGAGGACTATGCTTGGAGAGTCTATAATGAACCTCTCCTCTTCAAAGATCCACTTGATAAATACAAGATAATATCTAGCTAGATTTTCAATGAATTTTAATTTATCTTTCTTTTTTTTAGTTTCTTTTTTTTAGAATCCATATCATGAGATGTGACAAAAATTTTACGCTAGTTGTCACCTACCGCAATCCTCCTCCTTTATCCGGGCTTGAGACTGGCTATACATAAGAAACTCATGTATAGGCGGAGTTAACCTTAAATCGTATTGAGTGGAAAAGAAGAATCCATATAGTCGACCCTAATTGACTTGGGATTAAGGCTTTGTTTTTGTTGTTTAATTTATCTTTCTTTTCGACGTTCTTTTCTTATTTAATATTTTGTTCTTTCATTACTTTTAAGTATATTTTTTGTATTCCCTTTTTAGTTGTTGGATTGTTTTGATCTTTTTCTTCTTTTTTTTTTTCGGATTATTTTTAATCTTTGGTTTTCTGATTAATTAGTGAATGAAATATTCAATCACTAATATTGAATACAAATTATAATATTGAATATTTTCACTATCCATTTTGTGCTTGTCCTATGATTGAAACTCTCTCTCTCTCTCTCTCTCTCTCTCTCTCTCTCTCGATACCAACAAAACTAAGGGACCGTTTACAGGGGATAAAATAACTTTAATAGAATTAATAAAAACAATAAAATAATTAAGCATGAATAACAAAGATATAAACAGATATGATGATAAGCAACAGAAATAAGAATGATGAATTAAGGATATCGATTACATTCAGTATCACAGAACCGTTTCCGGCCTCAAGTGTTAAAGACTCCTTAATTATGCAATATGACAATATTGAGCAGAATATAAAAGAATATATTAAAAACATATAATAATAAATAATAATAAAATATAAATAACATATAAATAAAATATAATCTTTTAAAAGGTACGGCGGCGTTGTTTCATACCCGGTACAGAGGAGGACTTCAGACAAGTGCAAGTCTGACGTTGCTCCAATTTATATTTGGGTTTCCAGCCTTATATACCATTTTAAAGATTAAGTTAATTTTGTATCTTAAGTCTAGAATATTTTAATCAATACACACTCTTATGTCTATATTTTTTAGTATTCCTAATTATACTATGTCTGGTATAGATATACGGATCCCGTATAAATATACAGCGCTGAATAGAGGGAGAAGAAAGACAGAAAAGGATAGAATTAGAAGTCCTTTTCAGTCTGTAAGTAGTGCAATAATATTTTCTGATGTTTTAGTTCCAGATCAAGCTCAACTTGCTCGTTTTTTGCTTGCAAGAACTAGAACAGAGCATACTTAAAATGAAATGACAGAAGAGATATATAAAAATTTAAATTTATTTAAATAAATGAAAACAAAATACAATACAGAATATAAACTTTAAAACAGAATACAAATTATAAAATATAAGTTTATAAAATATAAACTATAAACTACCTTAAAAGAGAATCAATAAGGAATGGGATACAGTGATGGTAGAAATATAGGTGAAGGAGGAAAGGGAAGAAGGAAGCTAAACTAGGCTGAGGGTTCTTCAATGGCTTCTAAGTTGAGAGAGAAGTCTTTTTCGGATTCCTCTTGCCTTCAGAATGAGCTTCACTATATAGACAGAGGCTTTAAAATTCCACTGTTCTTGTCACATGCTTTGGCACTGTAGATGAATAGTAACATGTCGTTACTATTTGCTTTTACTGTACCTTCACGCGTCTGGAACTGTGGATGAATAGTACCTTGTCTGGTACTGTTGGCTTTACTGTGGGGAACTGTGGATGAACAGTTCTTCTGACTTTACTGTTGGATTCCCTCTGGTGAATACTGTGGATGAACAGTATCTTGTCAGTGGGCACCGCCTTTATTGACTTTAACAACTCTGAGTGGAGAAATGAGGTTTCTCCTGCCTTTAATCAGACGAACCAGATAAACTTGAATCAGATTCAACTTCTGATTCAATTATCTTTTTATTTTTCTTTTCTTTTTTCTTTTCTTTATTTTTTCCTTTTTCTCTTTTCTTTTCTTTATCTTTCTTTTCTTTTCTTTTGTCTTTTTTCTCTTTTTCTTTTTCTTTTTCTTTTTCTTTTTCTTTTTCTTTAATCTTTTTCTCTTTTTCTTTTTCTTTTTCTTTTTCTTTATTTTTCTTTTTACCTTTACTTTTTACTCTGATGGGAGACAATATTCCATAGCAATCGTCCTCATTACTGGGACAGTAATCCGAGTCAGATGTCTCGGTGGAAGATGATGTCATGGATGATGTAGAAGAATCCGAGGAAGAGGAAAGAGATTTCTTCCTTCTGAATTGAGCTTTAGATACTTTAGAATGGGCTTTAGTTGAAGATCCAGCAGAGCAGGTTCTACTGGGCTTAACGGGCTCAGATGTTGAGGGAAGAGACCCAACCATCTGTTCCATTAAGGCTCTATAATCTTCTGCAGTCTTGGCAGCTGCAAGAAGGGCAATATTTTGGGCTCTTTGGGCACCAAAAGAGACCTGTAGCCTTGGGTCAAGACCACCATGGTTTCTCTTTAGGAGCCATTCTTTAACAGTCTCCTCAGTGGTAGAAATGCGAAAGGCAGACCACCACTTAACTTTAGATTTTCTCAATACCACAGGGATATTGGTACCTGGAAGAATAGAAGATTCGAAGTACCATTGATATACCCAAGGTATATTGAAAGTTAAACTGAAAAGAAGAAGAGGAGGAAAATTCTTCTCAACAGGATTAGGGTTTAAGTGAACTTTATAATACCGGTAAGCCAATTGTACTTCAAGAGGAAGACAATTTTCATCATTACCGCAATAGTACCACCAATCAACGAACCATGATGGGAGGTTATTGACTTTAAAATTGGTCTCACAATAGATTAGCCAGGAATGAGTTTTAGCCGGATTTTGGAAAAACAAGGCTTTGGTCCAGGCTTCTATATAATCCCAATAATTATATGAAGAACAACAGGATAAGGAAGGAAGGGCTTTAAACTGCACAGGAACGTGCAACGGTTTTCCCCATTCAGAAGGATGGAGAATTTTCTTTATTTTAAAAGAAGAGTGAGATATAACAGTCTTTTCTTGTGGGTTATAATTGTGCTTTACAAACAAAGATCCTGAATCCACAAGAATATGAAGATAATATTCTTGGGGTTTTGAGGTTTCTTTTGGTTTGAAAAACCATCCTTTAGGGTAAACAGTTTCAATTATAGACCATGGGTTTTTTAGAGCAGACCCAAAATCAGCAATTAATTCTGTAGACCAGAAATTTTTGTTGTGCCAAAAAGCTTTAGACTTTAAAAAGAAATTTGAAGAAACAATTTGAGTTGAAGGGTTTGAAACATTCAACTCGTCTTTAGAAACATTTTGAGTTAGGGTTTTTGAAGACTGACCTAACTCCATTTTTAAAGGGATTGAAGGATTCATACCTGGGGCTTCAGGAGGCGGGAAGCCCATCTTTTCAAGAACTTTAAGGACCTCTGGAGATTGGGCCAGCTGAGAGACCCATAAATCCATTTTAGCTTTATCATCCTCTTTTTGGACAGCATCTGCCCAAGACTTTATGGGTTTAGGGTTCAAAATACTATCTGAGTGGTCAGATAGAGCTTTAGGTGAGTCACTGTTTAGTGTTTCTTTGGCTTTATTGGTGTTTTTCTTCTTTCTCCCCATGATTCCTGAGAAGGAATTCACGAGTAAGGAAATCAGGTAAACTGTTATTTTCTCCTTTAATAAACTCAATATCAAAATCAAAAATACTTAAAATAGCTTGCCATCTAGCAAAAATTTGTTTTGAGGCAAGGTTTTTAACATCTTTTTGTAAAACATCTTTAGCACTTTTACAATCAATTCTTAATAAAAACTTTTGATTCAATAAATCAGACTGAAACTTTGAAATGCATAAAACAATGCTCAAAATTTCTTTCTTTATGGTTGAATAATTTAATTGGGTTGGACTCCAATGTCCTGAATAGAACTGGACTATGGCTTCTCTACCCTCTTTAACTTGTTTTAAAATCCCACCAAATCCTATATCTGATGCATCAGTCTCAACTATTTTGGAGGCTAAGGGATCAGCTATATGTAGGCAAGGAATAGTTTTAACTAGGGTTTTAACCTGTCTAACTATGCCAGAGTGGACCTCAGTCCATGGACCTGGGTTTTTCTTTAACCTATCATGCAAAGGTTTAATAGTCCTATTTAGGTTGGGGAAGAATTCTATGACGTAGTTTAAACAACCTAAAAATCTTTGTAACTGGGCTTTATTAACTATTTGGTCAGGAAACTTATCTCCAAAAGCTAAGTTCCTTTCTATAGGTTCTATAATCCCCTGTTCTATATAGTGTCCTAAGAACCTAATCTTAGTCTGAAACAGAGACATCTTCGTTTTACTTAATACTAAACCATTATGTTTTATTATCATAAAAAATGTTTTTAAATGTTTAAAATGTTCTTCTATAGTTGTTGAATATATTAAAACATCATCAATATAAACAATACAAAATTTAGTGTAAGGGTTAAAAATGTCATTCATCACTCTCTGAAACTCAGAGGGTGCATTCTTTAAACCAAAAGGCATAACATTCCATTCATACTGTCCAAATGGAACAGTGAATGCAGTTTTATACCTATCTTTAGGGCTAATCTGAATTTGCCAAAAACCAGATTTCATATCAAATTTACTAAAAATATTTGCTTTATATAATCTTCCTAATAAATCTTTTTTATTTGGAATAGGATACCTAATCCATTTTAAAGCTTTATTTAGAGGTTTATAATTTATCACTAATCTAGGTGCACCTCTTTCTATTTCAGAGGCCTTGTTTACATAGAATGCAGCACAAGACCAAGGGCTTCTAGATTTAGTTATTAATCCTTTATTTTCTAAATCATTTATTTCCTTTTTGCAAAATTCAATTAAATCAGGCGCCATTTGAATGGGCCTAGCTTTAGTTGTAATAGACTTTTCATCAAAGCCTATTTCATAAGGTAAATCAACCATGTGTTGCTTTCTGTTCCAAAATGCATTTGGAATATCAGCACACAAATTTTTTTCTATTTGAGATTTTAATTTATTAATTTTATCTTGTGTAAATTTATTGTTTAACTGTTCATTTATTTTTTGTAAATGATAGTTATTCTTTAAATTACAAAGTTGTTCAGACTTTGCTTTTATAAGTGCATTTATCTGTAACTCATTTATTGAATGTGCCTTTAAAAGATTTAAATTCCTCTTTTTAGGTTTTTCTAAAAATGGGAAAATTATCTTTTGTTTTCTTACTTTAAAACTTATACTATCATCATTTACTGAATAAGGTGTAATTAAATTCATAAATGGCGTTCCTAAGATTACCATATGATGAATATTAGTTAAAATGAATATATTCTTTATTTCTAAATTATTATCTATAATTGATGCTTCTGCCTTACCAAGAATATTTAATTTAGATTTATTTGCTGCTGATAAACTTTCATTAGTTTGTTGCCAAAATCTTTTTGGTACTAAACTAGGTTTTATGCAATTTAAATCAGCTCCTGTATCAAACAATGCTATAGTTTCTATATTATAACTATCTGAGAATTTTAATTTTATTTTTATTAAATATTTCCTAGATGTTATTTCATGCAACATAAAAATTAAGTTATCTGGAATTTTATCTTTGCTGATCAAACTAACTTCATTATTAGTTTCTTTATCATTTACTTGTTCAATATCTTCATCAGCTTCTTCATCAGAAGAAGAAGTTGAATTCATTAAAGATTTTATTATTTGTGAATCATGTTCTTGTTTGTTTTTTAATTCTTTTAATTCTAATTTAATTTCTTTAATTTCTTTTTGTAAATCATTTATAGTTGGTTTATTCTTTATTATTTTATTTTTGTTTAATATTGTAGTTAAATCATATGTTTGTTTACTAGTACTGGGTAACATTGAATGTTTAGGTTTATCATCTTCTAAAATTTTATTTAACATTCTTTCTTGAATTTTAGGGTCACTTATAAATTTTATTGCTTCTAAAATAGATTCTTGTTCTTTAGTTAATACATTTAATGATTTACTACTACTATAATCAGAACTTGATTCTGATCCTATATCATCTATTTGATTTAGTTCTTCAGAATCTGAATATTCTTCAGAACCTGAATAATCTAAATATAGTTCGTGAATTTTATTTATTATAGATTCTTCTAAATTTAATTCTTGTAATTTTTTATCAAATTTACAAAATTTTGATGTGTGACCTTTTCTTCCACATTTATAACATGTTAAATCTTTATATGATGTAAATTTTTTATCTTTTTGTTTATAAGGTTTTCTACTAGGTTTTCTATATTTATAAGGTTTATAAGGTTTTTGTTTTTTATAATAATCATCTTTATCAAGTTTTTTCTTATAACTCCTTTTGTGATATTTTTTATAAGGTTTTTTATATTTTCTTGTAGTAGAACATTGTCCATTACAATCTTTATGTTTCTGGGTTATACTATAATCAAATTGTTTACAGAAAGATCCTAATTCTTGTTTAGTTTTTCTCATTTCATATTTTAACGATTTTTGAAGTTTTATATCTTGACAAAGCTTTAATCCTTCTTTTTGAACTATACTAAACAGTTGTCCGTAGGTTAATAGGTTATAAGGAATAGGGTTACCAAATTCCTGTTTTATATGGTTCCTAACTTTTTCTCCTAAGAAGAAGGGTAATCCTGCTAAGAATTTTTCTTTCCAGAAAGCCTGGTTGGAATCTTCTCTGAGCATTATCCTAGTTAGGAAAGTTGTTTTATAAAACTGAAAATCACTAAGTTTCTTGCATCTAAGGTTACTTAGTAATTCTGCATTTTTATCCTTTAAATGAGTAGGATCACCTATAAAATGAAGTGATATAGTCAAGATTAGCATAGCAACAGCATCTTGAATAGTATCACCAGATTCATCTAAAATAGGTATTCCATCCTCATAAGTTTTTACAGCATTTAAAATCTCTAAATGTTGTTCATCAGTGAGATGATTATCCCACCAACCTTTAAGTTGTCCTGTGAAACCAGCTATAAGGAGTTCAGCTATAGTCCTATCAGAGGTTCCTGTTTGGGTCCTATAAGCATTGGCAGCCATAGTCATCTGTTGAAGAAGACTCAGGATATTATATTCTGATAAGGTATCTATGTTCCATTCATAAACTGAGGAGGCATTATATTTATATTGTGTTAACACATTTGGTCTATCTGCTATACCTAAGTCTGGGGCAGACATTCTAGGTACTATAGATTGATTATGTGTTAAACGATTTATCTGCGGTTCTAAAGCTTTACTAAAGGTTTCTATATCTTCAGATTCAGGTTGAGAATCCTCAACTGATTCTGATTCCTGTTCTTGGGTGACTATACTAATGGTTTTAGAATCTCTAGACTGGGGTGTTTCTGGTACTACCTGTTTTGACCCAGAAGAAGATTCAATTTTACTTAATTGTTCTTTAATTGCTTTAACAAAATCTGAATCTTTGGATTTTACTTCTTTTTGTCCTGTTTTAGAAACTTCGAATGGTTTAAAAACATGAGTTTTAAGTTTTTTATCTTTTACTTCTTTTTCAATTTTTACTATTTTACTTTCTTTAATAGTATCTTCTATTCTGTTTAATTGTTGTCCTATAGTTACTAAATGTGCATTACTGAAATTATTTTGTTCTAAGATTTTCCTATTAGGATCATCTTCAGAAATTATTTTAAATGGTGCTATATTTATTTCTTTATCTCCATGTAAAAATACACTTGAAGTTTTAGGTGGATGTTCACTCTGTATGATTTTATCTTTTACTTTCCATTCTGTATCTTTATTCCTAATAGTTACTGGATTTACTGATTTTTCTAATTTAAGTTTACCTCTATAAATTCTTTTAAACCAATCAAAGAACTTCATATTAACTTCATAATGTTTTATAAAGTCAATATATTCTTCTTTAACTGATTCAAAATCTTTTACCTTTTTTATTACATTTTCTAATTTATCTTTATTTTTAATTGCTGTTAATTCTTTATTTAATTTTTCATAATTAAAAACAAATTCTTTATTAATTACATTTAATTCTCTATCTATGCTATCTACATTTCCTGTCATGAAGGAAGCTGTAGGTGACATAGGTGGAGAAGGTGAGTGTTCTACATTCTGAGGTTGATTATAATTAGGGTTTGGTTCCAAAGGGTTCATTGTTCCTGTTGGATTATAATATAAGTGTGGAACTGTTGTACTATAATCTACACCTTTTAATTTATTACTAGATTCAGGTATATCTGATGTAGAATACCTAGGCTTTACTACTGTTTGCAAAACAGGTTTAGGCTCATTTTCTTTATATGAAGCATATATTACAGAAGGTAACTGTGAGGCTCTACCTATGTCTACAGTTGAAATAGATGAGGAAGAGTCTGAATACCTACTGCTTACACTATGTCTACTAAATTTTAATTTAACTTTACCGTCTTCATACTGTTCGATTTTACTAAGTTCTATATTGGGCTTAACTGTAGTTTTTGGCTCTGGGAGAGGAACAGCATCCTCTAAGACCCATTCATCAGGGAGACTAATATCTTTCCACTGAATAGTCCTAGGAATTACTGTATTAGCTTTACTTAAATCTGTTTGTAAAAATTTAGTTTCTCCTAGTTTTGGTTGCATTATATATTTTGTAGCAAAAGCAGACATCATAGCTTTATAATTTATTTTATACATTAATGCTACAGGAATAGATCCTTCAAGCATTTTATAATTATGTGTTTTAATTTCTAAAACTACACTTTTTAATATATTTGGATCATTTAATGAAATTGTAATATCTGGGAAGCAGTCAAATGAGATTGGACCGCTACTCAGACTGGTTTCTATAGTTCCTAAAAGTGAGTCATTAAAATTTACAAACCTAGCATCTCTGACAACTGCCAGAATACTAGTATTTAATCCTTCTCTAGTTAAAGGTTTTATACCTATTTGTACTAATCCTATATGTATATACTTGTATTTTTTAGCTTTATGATGTTTTATAGATTCTGCAGAAAGTAAAGTTATCTTTTCAAAAGGTTTACTTAACTGTACATCTCTTTCTTCAGCTTTAATTATATAATCATTTTTAAATATATTTAATTTTGGTATTTTATAAATCTGTTCTTTATCTATCTTTGGTATTACCCAATTATCAATTGCTTTATTAAAATCTTCTAAAATTACTTCATTTCTGTTAACTATCCTTTTTACTTCTGATGACTCAGAATTATCCGATTTAGTTGTACTAGCAGATTTACACAGAAAAGGCTCCATTTTTAAATATTTGAAAAATAGATTTTTAAAGTTTATTAATGTTGGTTTTGGTAGCGACCACTGACTTACTGCCCTAAACGCCTGTCCGTCGGCTGACACGGGTCTTACTGCATATCCAATACCTAGACAACACTAAGTCCACTTCTAGATCTATAAGTCAAAGATTTAAATATGGAAACAGTTCTATATCTATCTACTACCACCCCTAAAAGAAGATGGCTCTGATACCAAGTGCGCACAAACAAATATTATAGGCCAAATTTATAAAATAGTCATAAAAAAATAAAAAATTAAGATCATATATTTACTAAATTACGAGTCATAATTAAAAATAATCTTATAAAATATATTAAAAATATATTCAACATATATTCAACATATATAAAAAATATACTTAATATACATTAAAATATACTATATTTTTATAAATTTTGGTATATTTATAGCATTTTTATAATTTTTGTAACATCTAAAATTTTTAAAAATTTAATAAAATAAATTAAAATTAAATTTGATAAATTAAATAAATAATTTAAATGAAAAATTGAATGATTTTAAGTGAAGTGGATGTATATGTGAAATATACATAAAATATACATAAAGTGTATAAAAGTCAACTTTTAAAAATCAAAAGTCAACAGTCTAAGAATATTTTTGTAATTAAACTTTTGAAATGTGAAAATTTTTATTAAATCGGATTGTGATATTTTTATACCGTATATACGTATCTTATATGTACTGGGTATATGTATTATACGCATATAGAATATAAAGTTGTTATATTTATTTTGGTATCAGAGCTTAGGTTTGAGGTTCTCGACCTAGATTAATTTTTAGAGAGAGAAAATAAAAATTTTAAATATGCTTTTAAATGGCAATACATGCATTGACACTGACAATTTATCTGATCTCTGATGTGACAATGTCCGTTCGATGTAACGGATATGAGTTGAGATGGCGTCTGGATTGCATAGATCATAGTGACACATTGGAAGCGTCATTCTAGATATTATAGATTAAGAATTATTGAAACTTTTATTTAAAATTAGGATTCATAACTGATTCAATTGATAAATAAGTAAAATTAAAAATAATAATAATAATTTAGGAAATGATTTAAGATATGAAATAAAAAGTTTGAGAAATGAGTATGATAGTTATAAAAAATTCTATATGTGTGCTACAAAGTAATATTGTTCGAATTTTTGGATAAATCTAAGAACGTTAGATAAATTTAAAAATTTAATAAAAAGTTTTTCTATATGTTAGAATTTAATGTATAAAAGTTTATAATTTTTAAAGATGGATCACTAATTAAAAAAAATAGAAGAATTAGGTTGTTGGAACAGTTTCAGCAACTCAGAATCTTTGCAAATTGAGATACATATTTAGAAGCTATGGTAAACCAACCCCGAAAAATCTAAAAATTTACACACAATATCATATGTATTCCTAGAAAATATGGTTAAAATTTTATGAATTTTTATTAAGGTTTGATACCTGAAAAAATTGGATAACCGGGTGTTGCCAGAGTTATTAAAGAGACATATTATGTGGGTTTGGAAGATTAATTTTTAAATATAGGAAATCAGTTTAGAAAAATCTAAAATTTTAAATATAAGTCCATATATATATCAAGTACACATGGTTAAAGGTTTACAAGCTTTTATAAGGAATTGGTGATGAATATAAAAATTGAAAAGTGGGATTGACATAAAACTGAGGAAGTTATGCAGTTTTGTGTAGGTGAGTAATAAATTAATTTCATTAGATAAATGAATGAGGAAAATTATAAAAATTTATATACAAATGGGTAGAGGTATGAATAAAGAATATGAATTTTTTAATAATTTAGAACAAAGAGATTATAATTAAAAATCAAATAGATAAATAGTATATGATAGTGAATTGTTCATTGAGGAAAAATGATGCATGATTTAGGGTTGAGTATGTAAAAGTAAAGTATCTAAATTGATGATGTTAATTAGTGTAATGAAATGAATTAGTCTTGTTTAAATGTAAATGTTATTATTTTAAGATTGAGAATGTGACATAGATGAGATTTGGTGAGGTTTATATTGTTGGTTGCATTATGTGAAATTTGAATTTTTAAAATGGATTTCCATAATTGTGAAAGTGATGTGCTTTGATATTATATTAATATATAGATAATATTTATAAAGTTAGATGTTAAAAATGAGATTAATAGAATGAAGTTTAAGTAAAGTAGTAAGTTGAAAATTTAGAGTTGTAAATTTTTTTTGATGAGGATTGCTTAGATATTGATGGTTTAATGATTAATGAGCATGTGAGTAATTTTGAATGAGTAATATTGTTTACGAAAGTATCATGTAATACGTAATGTGGTTGATAGTATAAAAACTGGATATGAAATAAAGAGGAATGATAAAGAAAGTGAAAATGAGTTTCATTAGGTAATTTTATTGGTAGTAATGAAAATGAATATGAAGAACATGGTAAATGTATGAAAATATGAGAGAGAACTCACATTGAAAATGTGACTAAGATTTATATAAAGTGAAAAAAAAAGAAATGAATAAAGATAATTTATTTAAAATATAAGATGAAAAAATTAAAAAATGACCTAACTAATATTATAAGAATTAGAAATGATAATATTCTATGAAATGTGATAAATGTTAAATTTATATAGATTGTGTGTAAATGAGAAATTGAGTATAATTGTGTGATTGTGTGTATATATGAATATGATATGTGTGGTGAGTTGTCCAATATGGACACTATTGTGATATGTAAGAAAATATAAAAATAAAGTCACATTATGAATGAATATGACTTATGGATGTGTATGTAAATCATTTAAAAATATGAGAAATGTTTAAAATATGAAATAATATGAATTTGTGAGGTGAAAATGATCATAATAAGGTTGATCACCTGAAAATTGTGATAATGTGATGTAATGTGAAAGTTATCAAGTATTGAGTTTATCATTTAAAGATGTAAAAAAGTTTTATCGAAGTATTATTGTATATTTGTAACCCTATATAATTACTTATTTGATTTAAGAAAGAGAAATTGATAAAAAATTTATTGAATAATTGAATAAAATTGGAACATGAATATATATATATATATATGAGTTGTTGATAATAATGTTGGTGGATCAAATATTTAGGCTAATAAAAACAAATGAATAAGGGTAAATTATTTTAAAACATAGTTAATTCTTCATGTAGTAAGAGTTTAAATAGCAAATATATGATTTTGAAATGTCACAGGTGTGACTACTAAGATATGCACGTAATATCGAGATAAGAATTGTTAGAGAAAGAATTATAGTGAAAGTGGTGTTTATTTATGACTCACAGGCGTAGGCTTAAGATGACACAACTGTGAAATACATTTGGTGAGATTGATAGTTTGGTTTCATGAGATACAAGCAAGATTTGTGGTTAATATAGTTACGCTCATAACCTTATGTTAAAATTTTATTTATGACCATATATAGTGTGGAAACATAAGAGAATTGTGAAAATATGATGAGCTATAAATGGTGTGTAAGGAAAGTGATGTTATAAATATGGTAATTATAATAAATGTTAGTAAAAGTTATATTGAATGTGTTTGAAAATAGTATAAAATTAATATTATTTGTAATGATAAATTCAAAGAGAATTAAGATTTGAGAATAAGTTTGACTTAATAGAGTTAGGTCATGAATTGAAATAAGATGATAAAATTAAAATAGGCTAAAGGTTGGTCAGAATAGTATACGGCTGTGATGGTCATACTATGATAGTTAGATCAATTGATTTGGAATGTAATAAGTTTATAAGTAATTATTGAAATTCAATGTATATAGTTGTATTAAGAGTATGAAAAATATATGACAATATATATAATGCAGCGTTCTAATATATATATATATATATGCATATGAAAGGAGCAAAGTTATATTAGTTGTAAATTATTAAAAGAGAAAAATGTTAGTTATAGTATAATTGGAATGTATATATATATATATGTTGAGTTGATGAATAATCTATGAGAATGAATCTTAATAAGAAAATAAAATATTGTTATTGAATAATGATGATATTAAATTAATATATGGTAATTGTACAAAGAGTAGGACTAAAGTGAATATGAGTAAAATTATTATGTTAAGACTTATTAATTAGAATTGAGAGTTGTTATCATTTATAGTTTTTACAAATAACTATTTGTAAATATAAGTAAGGTGATAATTAAATGGAGATACAATTCTAGAAATGACTATGATAAATGAATATGATGACGGAATAGTCAGTATTAAGATATAAGTTATTAATATTTGAATTTAAGGCTATAAGAGTATATTTTTAAGATAATGAAGTGATTAAATATCTTAAGTGTAATAGATGTGTGGTGCATATATACTAAAGAGATGAACTAATTTTATTTTATGACAATTCGGTTAAAGAGATGATAATCTATTGTGATTGTTTGACTAAATAGAAAATATATTAATGAGTTATGAAATTATGAAAATGTAATTAAGAATAATCTTAAGGGGGAAGAGTAGAAATTATGTAATTTGATTAACTAATGATTTGATGGGATGATTAATTTCATAAGAGATTTTAAGATTATATTTTGATTTGGACGTTTTATTACAATACTAGATAATTTTGAGGAGGAAATTTTCTTTAGGAGGAGAGAATTGTAACATTCAGAATTTTTAAAAATTTAATAAAATAAATTAAAATTAAATTAGATAAATTAAATAAATAATTTAAATTAAAAATTGAATGATTTTAAGTGAAAAAGAGGGATGTATATGTGAAATATACATGAAATATACATAAAGTATATAAAAGTCAACTTTTAAAAGTTAAAAGCCAAATGTCCAAGGCTATTTTTGTAATTAAACTTTGAAAATTAAAAATTATTTAAATGATTCAAAAATAAATTATTTTTAATGGAAGACGTAATTTTAAAATTTTTATTAATTAAATAATTAATTATAAATATAAATAAATTATATATATATGGTTATAAAGAAAGTGGAAGGAAAGAGAAAATTTAATTTTTCTTCATCTTCTTCTTCTTCCCTTGAAGGCCGACCCCCATAAGTGACCAAGCTCAAGATTTTTGCTTCTTCTTAGCTCCATAAATTGAAAGATTTTCAAGATTTCAAGCGAAATTTTGAGGTTTTCCTCTTTAATTAGTAAGTTCTTTAACTTTTTTCTTTAGAATTTCAAGAAATTGAGATTATGTTGATTTTGAGTTTTTGTAGTTGTATGATTTAATTGTCTATTTGGGTATAAATGAAGTTTTTTTTTTAGTAGTTAACAATGATTTTAAAGTTGGATTGAAGAAATGGTTGAATTTAAGTTAAGTTTGGTGAAAAGAGAGAATTTAGAGTTATGGAAGAATTGAACTTTTGAATTCATATGATTTAATTATGCAATTTGGTTCTAAATGTATTATTTTGATGCATAAATAAGTATTTTAAAATCAAATGATGGATTTGATTAAGTTTGACTAGAGTTTGTGAATGAAAGTGTTGAATTTAGGATTTTGGAAAGGAAATTTTTAAAGATTGGTTAATTGATTGGTTTTAATGCTTAAATCATGTTCTTTAAAGATATAAGTGATAGAAATAAGATTTAATTCATAATTGGATTGAATTGGAATGGAGGATCTTCAATGGGGAAGGTTATGCCATTTTAGGATTTTGAACATAAGTATGTATTTAACTAATGTAATTGGTTTAAACATGTTAAAATATATTTGTAATGATATTAATAAACTTAAAACACCAATTTGAATGGTTTAATATGGTTTTTCTAAGTTAAAGAAATGTTATGTTATATTTTGGGGTTTTGATTAAAGTGATGTATAATTAAGATTTGATGTTTGAAATGCCTTAGAATGTGATATTAAATTATTGATTTGATCTCATTTGGTATAGACATATATTAAGGAGAGGTGATTTGTCCAACCCTAGTGTTGAAGGGCAACTTGAAAAAGAAAGCTGGTGAAAGTTTTGAGCTTGCATTTGAAAGCTTTTAGAGGTAAATACAAACTTTGGATAAATTGGTTATGTTTGCATTACATTGGGCTTAACATATTTTGGTTAAGAAATGTGTTAAGCTACTTAATGCATTGATTATTCATGAACAATGTGCTATGACATGTGAAGTATTATATATGCATTAAATGCAATGTGAAAAGCCATTGTTAATGGCTAAATTGTATAAAATGTGAATTATGTGAAAATAGCCCAAAATACTTGGGTAATGTGATTTTGATGTGGAATGTGATATATTGTGATGATTTATTGAGATATGATGAAATGTGATAAATTAAAATAAAATGACATTGAGAAAAATGTGAAAATGAGGCAATGCGCCTAATTGATAATGAGAAAAGAGCCAATGTGCCTAATTGATTATAAGAAAATGAGAAAAAAAATTGATGATGAAAAATTTGAAATAATTGTGTGCCTAATATGTTATTCAATTTTCAGAGTTCTGTGTTTGGTGGCATGCCTATGAGGTTATCCTCATTATTTGCATTCGGGGCTAACTTTTAAGCAATACTTTAATTTGCCTTCGGGGTTAGACGCTTGGCGTCATTGTGATATGATTTGCCTTCAGGGCTAGCTTTTGAACATTACTTTGATTTTTCTTTGGGGCTAGACACATGGTGTCAATTTGGACCAAAACAGTAACTCTGAAATTTGAATGATATATTAGATCCTTTGGGCTCATACTTGTGTTTATTCCTATATAAATTGTAAAATGATTAAATGATATATTTTATGGTGAAATTAAGTACCACAATGCGAAATATTATGTGAAAGCATTTTGCATTGACATTGTTTTACAGTTTTATTATTATCAAAGTTTGTACCGCTAAGCTAAAAATTTAGCTCGATTGTAATTTATCGCCCAGATGATATGGGGATTCGGTAGAGCCGAAGAGTTCTACTAAACCTGATCGGGTCTAGGCTTGTGTTTATTGAGCTTGGAGTGTTTGTGGATACATTAAGATCAGAGTCATTTGCTAGCATGTACATATTTGATATTATAATATACTTTGATATTGTGTATATTATGTTTATGTTTTTAAAGTATATATATATATATTATAAATTATAAAGACTCTTTGGACAAATTGTATAATGTGGGTTGTTTATATGAATATTTATATGTATATATAAATAAATATTTTAAAAAAATATGGAGAAATTAAGTAGTTGGGATGGAAATATATGATTTATTTTATTGAAAGTGTATTTTATGCAGGTTGGGTAATTATTGAAAATTTGGAATATTTAAATTACAGATAAAATTTAAGCAAATTTTTTTCAAAAATTTTCTAATAAAATGCTTATTTTGGAATCTATGGATTATAGAGAATATTTTATTTGTTATTTAAATATATATTTTTAAGTATTTGAAATTTTAAATTTGAAATGTAAAATTTTTTATTAAATTAGATTGTGATATTTTTATACTGTATACACATATCTTACATGTACTGGATGTATGTATTATATATATATAGAATATAAAAGTATTATATTTTTTTGTTTCATAATATTTTTGTAATTTTAATTTATTTTTGTAAATTTTTAAAATTTAAGCCTTATTGAACTAAATATTTAGATAAAATATTGTATTAAAAAAATTTAGGCCTTTTAACTAAATATTTAAATTAAAAATTAGATTAAAAAATTTGAACTTTATTCAAAATTTTGTTGTTTATCTAAATATTAAAAAATAACATAAAATTTAAAAAATTATGTAAAAACAAAGTTGTAATATTCTTTTAACTTAAACCATATAATATATATATATATATATATTCTAGTTGTCTATATAATTTTTTATTATTTACATATATATATATATATACATAAAATTAAGGGACATTTACAAAATTACCTCAAAAATAATTTTTGTTTTAAAAATACTGCACTTTCAAAAAAAAAATTTTAAAAATACTAAAACTAATATATATATTTTTTAAAAAAATATCTCACTCCTCACTAAAATAATTTTTTTAAAAAAAATACCTCATCTCTTATATCAAGAAATATTTTACTACAATTTTTATTTTCTTTTTTCAACTTTACTACTAAATAAATATATATTTAGTAAAATAATAAGAATTAATATTTTAAAATATATTTTCAACCAATAAAATATATTATTTTTTATAAAAAAAATTTTAATTTTGATTACAAATAACAATTAACACTCAAAAATATATATAAAAAATATATTAATAAAAATTATTAAATTTATTTTTAAACAAATTTTACATATTATAAATATAAAAAATTTTAAAAAATTTTAATTTTATTGTGTAGATGTTATTGGTATATTATGTATAAGATGCAGATATTATGTTTATATTATTTGTTATGTATGTTATGTGTATATTGTATGTATATTATGTATATATTATATGAATATTGTGTGTATACTATATATATATAATTAAAAAATAAAGTTAAAAGAATTAAATAAATTATATAAATATTATGTAAATAATATATGTATATTTAGTGTATGTTATTTATATGTCACTGTTTGTTGTATATATATTTTGTATCTATTATGTTTTTTATGTGAATATTTAGAATATTAAAACAAAAAGTAATTTATAAGTATAAACACATAAATAAAAGCAAAATGAAAAAATAAAACATAAAAATGAAAAAATACCATAAAAACATAAAAATAAAAAAAATTGTAAGAATGAAAGAAGAAAAGAATGGGTTGAATACAATGAAAATGAAAATGGAAATTGAATTTTCGTATTTCATGTAATTTCCTCTAAAATTAATATATATTTATATTTTATTTTTATTATTTCCTAGAGCGAGTTGTCTTAGATAATAGGCTCTCTAAACTTATCTAAGCCTAGATTTGGCAACGGGACAAGACGGGAACGAGAAATCAATTCTCATTGCCGCTCCCATTTTGGTGGGGACTTCCTAATAAAGTTCTAATAAGAGATGAAAAATTGAAAAATAAATAAATAAAGAGAAATGCAATTGGATATTAAGATTTATTTATATTAATTATTCACTTAATTTGTAAAGATAAATAATTAAATGAGGACATATAATTATTATTATTAGCGGTGAAGTCAAAGAGAGGCTAATGGGGGCTCAAGCCCCCCACTGGCTGGCTCCTCTTTTGATATATATATATATATATATATATGCATATATTATCGTTTGAGAAAAAATAATTTTGTGGGCTGATAAGAAGTTATATAAATTTTTATTTTTTTTCTCAATTGATTATGATTTTTGTTATTAAAAATATATTATTTTATGCTGTCATTTTTAAGAATTCTCTTCTTATTTTTTTCAATCAATTTTTTCTTATATAAAATACAATTCCAAAAATTTTTTCAACAGTTCTCTTGCTCTTCCATCTATCTTTCTATACGTGGCTTCTAAGAGTTACTTTTTTTATTTTGTTAATTTGAGGATCTATAAATTTTTATATCATTAAAATTATTATTTTTCATGTTATGTTTATTTTTATCCCTATATATATATGAATAGAAAATTATACAATATTTATATTCAAGAATTCGCATATAAGATTATAATGCATTGATTGTGTCACAAAAGAAAATTTTCAAAATTTTAATTTATTATTTTTATACTTGTTCTAATTAATTTATATCATTAAAGGGTGAACTAAAATATATGATAAATATAAAATTTATTATTCTGGAATGAAAAAATATTTTATGAGATTTATGATTAAAAGAATATTTGACCTAACTATATAAATTAGGTTATAAATACTAAGTTAATATAAATTTATAAGTATTTAAAATTTTATGCATTTATTTACTTATTTTGAGTGTTTATAAATAGTTAATAAACATATAATAAATTTATTAAAAATAATTTATAAACATATTAATTTATTATTAAAATGACTAATATAAAATTATATTATTAAAAATATTTATTAAATAAATATGGATAATATAGTGAATTATTTGCTCAAACTAATTTATTTATAAGCACTAAAATAATAAATTAAAATTTTAAAATATAAATTTAATAAATAGTAAGCCTTCGTTGACTTCAAATCTTGCAATCCACCCTAATTATTATTATTATTATTTTATATTTAAAAAAGATGGAATCTAAATAGCGAAGCAGAATCTAAATTCTGTACAAGTGATTATAGCAGATGGAGAAATGGGTAGCTATACGAGAAGAATTATCAATATGTTAAAGTCTCTGTTGAAGGAAAGCTTGGTATGTGGGTGTATACGTAATATGTAGAGTTGCCTTAACTTGTAAAAAAAGGGATGAATGTAGCAACCAAAAGAAATCAAAGTGAGTAAAGTACACAAAGAGTATGATAATTATTTTTGTATTCACTATCTACTGCATAAAATAAAATAAAATAAAATAAAAAGGGTTTTCTTAGGCTTTACTTTTCTCTAACATAAAGTTACTAATGATTTGCAAATGGGTTTATAATTAATTGGCCTGGCCATCTCAAATACAAAATAATCATCATTAACAATAGAGCCTTAACAATGCATCAAAACTAAACATCTACTTAATTTGGTAGTTGTTGGGGATAAAGAAAGATCACATAACGTGCTTTTCATCAAATAGGTAATATATATAAGGGCATAGAAGCTTCAAAGTTGTGTGCTTGTAAATTAATAAGAAAGATCATTAACTTGCACCAACTGTAAACATTGACATTTGAAGTGTTGATTAGGTGAGTTTTGAATCTTTTGACCAACTATTATATGTTCTTCACCCATAAAAGTTGCACACTAATTAAAATCCTACATCTTCTATTGGTTTATTCAAAATAATTAAGTTAAAGTCTAATATATTTAACAATTTTTTATTAATTATTTCTAGCTAGCAATTAGTGATTTCAAAAAGTTAAATGTCAATAACAAAAAATGATTAGACTCTCAAAAAAAAAACAAAAAATGATTAGTTTTAATTTAATAATATTAAAATCAGTTTTTAAAGATATAAAATTGCAAACTGAGGTAAATTGATTTTTTAAAAAAAAATACTTATCCAAATAAAATGCAATCTATTAAATACATGAAAATTTTAATTTCCTCTTTCCTCTTTTTGGAATGAAAAAAAGTTAAAAATCAAAGTCTCTTAAATTTAGTTTCAAATTCTTTTGATTTCAGAATAAAAATATAACTAAATCAATTAATTAATGAAACTATATGATATATTAATTAACTTAATCCTGACAATTTAATTTTAATTCATCCATAAATTATTTAAATAAAATGAAACAATTAAAAAAATTGCGTGAAACTATATATATATATATATTTGAATGTGCATGTAACTAATTTATTTGGGATGATATTATAATATAGACAAAATCACATACATTAAAGCTATTTAATTTACATTATCCCATCTAAATTACATTAGTGTTCAAAAAAAATCTAAATTACATTAATTTTCTTTTTAAATGGGTCCCTTTATCTTATCTATACATGTAAGATGAACTCTTAACCGTTTGATCAACATACATTAGAGATTGATTTTTTATCCCACTGTTCAGTGTACAAAAATCTAGTAGAAAATAACCTTTGATCAACCACACCATCCTTTTTTGTTATAACATTTTCTTTGATTAAGACCATCTAGGCTAATAAAAACTTTGAATTCACTCCTCACTCTCTCTATAATACTGTTAGAACAAAAGAGATTTTAAGGAAAGTAGTTTAAAAAAAGAAAAGAAAAAAAAGGATTATAAAAGAAAGAAAAAATTAAAAAAATTGAGAGAGACAACTCTCCCTCCACCAGAAAGCCTTACCCTGCAGTTTCTTGAAGAAAAACCCTTCTCACCAAATCGCCATTTGAAACTAACTGTCACACAGAAAAAGAAATTTAAAAAAAAAAATCCCCAAATTTCTTTGTTAAGTTTCTGTCTCTTTCTCCTTCTTAATCTTTCTCGATGTTGTTCTTTTATATTTTCATATCTCTCCCTTCTGTTCACTCATCTCAATTCCTTGTCTCATGCAGCCATCAAGAAGAAAAACAAGTCCTCTGCTTTCCTCTGTAACTATAGCCATGAAGCACAAGAAGAGCAATAATCTCTCTGTTTTCGTTGTGGTTTTCTCTGTTTTTCTGTTTGGGGTTTTCATGTACAATGAGGATGTTAAATCCATGGCTGAATTCCCATTTTCTTGGCCTAAATCTCAAGAAATTCTAGAACACGAAAACCCAGTTCAAGAAACTATCAGGAATGATCTTGGAACCTCTGTTTCTTCTATTATTTCAAGAACTTCTCTTGAAGCAACTCGAAATCAAGAAACCCATAATCAAGATTCTGACGACAATCCCGCCAAATCCATTATTACTACTAGTAAAGAAGATGAACGGAAGAAGATTGAATTACCAGTAATGGATGAAGATGATGAAGAAGAGGATATTGAATTGCCACCAGAAGAATGTGATCTTTTTAAAGGGCAATGGGTTTTTGATAATGAGACAAGGCCTTTGTATAAAGAAGACGAATGTGAGTTCCTTACAGCTCAAGTGACTTGTCTTAGAAATGGCAGAAAAGATTCTCTATATCAGAATTGGAGATGGCAGCCAAGAGATTGTTCTTTACCAAAGTATGCAAAAAATTCCAAATTTTCTTTTTCTATATGTCGTTTGTGTATTTTCTTGAATTGGGTTTTAATTAATTTTTTTTTCTTTTTATCTGTTTTAAAAAAGGTACAATCCAAAGCTAATGCTAAAAAGGCTAATGAACAAAAGGCTAATGTTTGTTGGAGATTCATTAAATAGAAATCAATGGGAATCAATGGTTTGTCTGGTTAATTCTGCAATTCCCGGTGGTAGGAAGACATGGAGGAAGGAAGGTTCTCTTGCTATTTTCACACTGGAGGTACTTTAATTATTTTTTTAATTTTTTTCCTCTGTTTCTGTTTGGTTTATGACAGTTGCAATGTCATTATCCTTGTTAATTTCCTTCCCCTAAATCTTTTTAGACAAAATTTATCTAATACTTAAAGTGCACTTTTCTTGCACTTAATCAAGAAATTAATGAATATTTACCTTTTCTAACTTTTCTTTTGAGTGATTAGTACATTGTATAAAGGATGTGATTAGTCTAAAATAGAGTTTTGCCAAATGCTAAATTTTTCACTAGTAGAGTGAAGAAGAAGATACTGCTAAATGGATAATTTCTAAAATTATTTAAAGTCTGTATGTTATTATAAGAAATGTATTAATAGGTGAACCGAAAATACTTGTATGCCAACTCTACCTAATATAACTAAGACTATGGTTGGCCATGCAATAATACATATAATTTGATGACATTTTCATTTATTTTTTATAATATATGTGGACCTTGGTTTTAATAAATATTTATTGGTTTGATTTTCTTTTTCTTTTTTTTTCTTTTTAGGATTATAATGCCACAGTAGAGTTCTATTGGGCTCCATTTCTAGTGGAGTCAAATTCTGATGATCCAAACATGCACAGTATCCTGAATAGGATAATCATGCCAGAATCAATCAATAAACATGGTGTTCATTGGAAAAATGTTGATTACTTGATTTTTAACACTTACATTTGGTGGATGAACACTGCTACTATGAAAGTTCTGTAAGTATAATTAATTATATAATCTTCTAATTAATTTATTAAACTTTTTAACAAATTATGAGTTTAATTTATTAATTATTTTTTTCTATCGAATAGACATGGATCGTTCGATGAAGGGTCTACAGAGTATGATGAGATCGAACGGCCAGCAGCTTATAAGAGAGTATTGAATACATGGTCTAAGTGGGTAGATGAAAATATTGATACTAATCGTACCACAGTCTTCTTTAGTAGCATGTCTCCTCTTCATATAAAGTAATGTTCACATCTTAATATATCTCTCATAATTAATTCTTTTTAATTTGAACAATTAACCACGTGATTTTTATATGTTTTAGTATTATAATTAGCCGTGAGCATACTTAATCTCAGTCAAAATTTGTTACATCATTTTCTAATAATTTAATAAAAAAATGTATTAGCTTTATGTCATTAGGTATATTAGGTGATTATTGGTGGTTGATAGTGGTTATGTGATTGGTACTAATTAGCATGATTTGACATATATATAATTATCTACATAATTTTTAGTGGGCAATCCACTAATCATCATTATACTCTAAAATGATTAATTATTTATTTGATTGGATTTTTCTTTTTCTTTTTCTTTTAATTTGCATAGGAGCTTGGATTGGAATAATCCTGATGGAATAAAATGTGCAAAGGAAACAATTCCAGTTCTCAATACGACAAGGCGTGTGAATGTGGGAACTGATCGTAGACTACTTGTTATAGCATCAAATGTGACAAAATCAATGAAAGTGCCTGTAAATTTTATCAATATCACTACTCTTTCTGAATATAGAAAAGATGCACATACTTCAGTTTATACTATTCGACAAGGCAAAATGCTAACACTAGAGCAGCAAGCTGATCCAGCAACTTATGCCGATTGCATTCATTGGTGTCTTCCAGGATTGCCTGATACATGGAATGAGTTCATATATACACGAATTATCAGTCATAATCGCTCGTGATCTTTGAAGATTTATAAGTGAAAATTTTTTTTCTTTCTTTTTTAAATGTGTTCTTCTTGTAATTTTTCCATACATTTCTTCTCTCTTTTTTCTTTTCTTTTTTTTTTTACCTTTTTATAGCTTGAATTTTAGGTTCACATCACCCACACCATTTTTTTTTCTTTTTTGTTTTGGAACTTCATTTATCCTTACTTTATTAGGCATGGAAATTTTGTGTTAATTGGAAAAAAGAAAGTGCCTAGGCAGCTGGAAAAAAGAAATTCGACTAGTTAATTAAACTTATTTGAATTGTATAATGCAAATGTGGAAAACAGAAAAATAAAGTAACAAAAGAAACTTGTATTAAAATCGGACTTTCTCTCTCTGAGAGTATGCTTGGTTGTTCTCTCTTTTGAGAGTTTTCTTCGCTTTTCCTTTCTTCCTTGTTGTGTTGTTGTTCATTTCTGCTTTCATGGCAGAGAATGATGATAATATTTCTGTGGAGATGGCTGCTTTATCGGTTAATGGGGATGTGATTGAGGGGCTGGAGTTTAAGGAGGATGAGATTGTGGAAGAAGAGGAGGACTTCTCCTTGTGTTTGGTTGGCCGTTTCTTAACTGAACGTCAGATAAACCTTCAGTTCATGAAGCATAATATGGCGTCTCTTTGGCAACCTTCTATGGGGATGTCGGTGAAGGAGATCAAGGAGGGTAGATTTTTGTTCAGATTTTACCATATTGTGGAAAGGGATCGTGTGCTAAGCATGGGGCCTTGGACGTTCAATAATCACCTATTATTGATTGAGAAGGTTGAAGGCTATGATGACCCCTTGGATGTACCCCTTCTTTCGACTTATCTGTGGGTGCAAGTTTATGGGTTAAAGTCGGGGTTTAATTCTGATCATGTCTTGGAGAGGGTGGGAAATGAAATGGGAGTTTGGGTGGAGAGTGATCCAAATAATTTTACTAGGTCCAAAACAGTCTCTATTTCATGGGATTCTTATCTACGCATGAGAGTGAAATTTGATGTTAGGAAGCCCATATGGAAGGATTATCATATCAGGAAGAAGGGTGGTCAATGGTTTCAAATTCATTTTGCTTATGAAAAACTACCTAATTTCTGCTATATCTGCGGGATCCTTGGCCATGGTGAAAAGTTTTGTCCGAGTCTCATTGATTTGGAAGGAAAACCTGCTGCTAGGAGATATGGTCCTGAGATGCGAGCAGGCCCCCGACGAAAGCAAGTTACATTGGGGTCACGGTGGTTGAGGGAGGATGATGATGTCTTTGCCGGAGAGGAGGGTGGTGGAGGGTGGCGGAAAGGAGGAGTTGACCGTCCAGGTGTTTTTGGGAAGTTCGTAAATCAAGGCTTGAAGGAAGGAGTAATGGAAGCAGATGATTTGGTAAATAAAGATGGCACGAATAAGGCAGGTAACGCTGATGTGGGAGATTCTGCCTCTGATTCATCTAATCATACCAATATGGAAAACAAAGGAATTACAATCAATGAGACCAAGAGGAGGAGAATGGGCCTGGATAAGCAAGATAATAACGGTTTGGGCAATACCAGCTCTGCCAATCCAAAAAACGGACCAGCGGTGGGCCTCGGAGGGAGGACCCGCCGATCTCAATGAGTTCCATAAGTTGGAATTGCCGTGGGCTTGGCAACCCATGTGCGTTAGAAACCCTACAAGAAATAGTTCGGGAAAAGAGGCCTCATTTTATTTTTTTAATTGAAACTTTATGTAATTTTCAAAAAGTCAATGAAATAAAAGATGTTCTTGGTTATGATGGTGCATTTGTCGTTAATAACATTGGGCGTAGAGGTGGTTTGGCTTTCATTTGGAAGTCAGCAAACAATGTTTCCCTTCTCAGTACTTCCTTCTGGCACATTGATGTACTTGTGGAAGTGGCTCAACTTGGTGAATGGCGGATCACAGGCTTCTATGGGAGGCCCAATAGACAAGAAAGGCACCATTCCTGGGTTCTTTTAAGGGACCTTGCTGCTCAATATTCTCTTCCTTGGATCTGCTGTGGGGATTTCAACTCCATTTTGGCCCAAAGTGAAAAGAAAGGGGGGAATTTTCAGCCACATAATTTGATGAACGATTTTAGAGAAGCCGTTTCTGCGGCTGGTTTGTCTGATTTTCGTATGTCCGGCTATCCATTTACCTGGGACAATGGGAGAGACGTTGACGATTTGGTGGAAGCAAAGTTTGATCGTTTTCTGGTTAATGATGTGTGGAGAAGTCATTTTGTTATGTCAAAGGCCCAAGTTATGGATTACAGTTCATCTGATCACTTGCCGATCTCTTTACAGGTCCGTGTTTTTTTACCCCGTAATTCTCCAAGACTTTTTCGTTTTGAGAACTCTTGGTGTATGGAGAGTGAATGTCGTCAGATCGTTGAGTTGATATGGTCTGATGCTAGTTTGGGGTCAGTGTTGGATAAACTGAGGTATTGCAGTGACAGATTAGGGGAATGGGGAGACGCTTTAAGGAAAGCTCATCAGATGGAAATTGTTGATTGTAAGAAGACGTTAGCCTCGTTAAGGGGTATTCGTGATCCAAGTAGCAGAGCTAATTTTAATTTGGCCAGACTTCATTTTAACGAATTGCTTAAGAAAAAAGAAGCTTATTGGCGGCAAAGAGCTAAAGAATTCTGGCTTAGAGAAGGGGATCAAAACACTAAATTTTTCCATAGAAGAGCTACACTTCGTCGGAAGAAGAATAGAATAGATCATCTTAAAGATAACTCTGGGGTGTGGCGAGATTGGAATTCTGGGTTGGAAGATGTGATTTTGGACTATTTCAAGGATATTTTTAAGTCACAAGCTGGTCCTTCATCTGCGATTCTCGATTTAGTCCCTTCTCTGGTTTCGTCTTCCCAGAATCATGATTTGATGGCAGAATATACCAAGGAGGAGGTGAGAGTTGCCGTTTTCAGCATGCAGGCGGATAAATCGCCCGGGTTAGATGGTTTCAATCCTAGTTTTTACCAGAAACACTGGGATATCATTGGAGACCAAATTACAAGCTTTTGTATTTCGTGTTTGCAAAAGTGTTCCTTTCCAGTGGAGCTTAACGAAACGGCAATTATTCTAATTCCTAAGAAGAAAGAGGTGGGAAGCATGTTGGATTTGCGACCTATAGCTCTTTGTAAAGTGCTTTACAAAATTATTGCGAAGATGGTTGCCAATAGAATGAAGAAAGTTTTGCCTGGTATCATTTCTCCTGTTCAGAGTGCATTTGTTCCGGGACGTAATATCCAGGATAATTCTGTAGTTGTGTACGAGACTTTACATTATATGAAGGGGCGGAGGAGAGGTAAGGTGGGTTTTGCGGCTCTTAAAATTGATGTAAGCAAAGCTTATGATAGATTGGAATGGAATTTTATGAGAGCCATGCTTCTGAAGATGGGGTTTGATGTAAGATTAGTGGAGTTTTTATATCTTTGTGTATCTTCAGTTAATTTTAAGGTTTTGCACCAAGGAAACCTGTTAGAGACAATTTTCCGGAGAGAGGGTTGAGGCAAGGCGACCCCCTATCTCCCTATCTTTTTATTATCTGTATGGAGGGCTTGTCTCGGTTGATTCAGAATAGAGTTGAGAATGATCAATTAACGGGTGTTTCTGTATGTGGAGGAGCGCCCATGGTTTCACACTTGTTTTTTGCGGATGATAGCATATTCTTCTTTAAAGCTTGTCACTCACAGGCCAACAATTTAAGGGAGGTTTTGCAGTTGTATGCGAAGGCGGCTGGGCAGCTCATCAATTTTGAGAAGTCATTGATTTATTACAGTGCAAACGTGGATGTTGATGTGAGGCAACAAGTATGTACTATTCTACAGGTTCAAGAGCATGAGAACTTGGGGAGTTATTTGGGCCTTCCAACGTCTATAGGGAGGAATAAAAAGGATGTTTTTCAGTTTGTGAAGGATAGGGTGTGGACTCGACTGAATTCCTGGAAGAATAAAGCTTTATCTAAGGCGGGTAAAGAAGTTCTTGTTAAAACTGTTCTTCAAGCCTTGCCTATTTATGTCATGAATTTGTTTTTGATACCAAAAGGTACGTGTGAGAATATACAGCAGATGATGGCTCGGTTCTGGTGGGGTATAAAGCCAAATGGGGAGCGTAGTATCCATTGGGTAAGTTGGGAAAGGCTCTCTCGTCATAAAGACTTTGGTGGTTTGAGTTTCAAGAAACTGCAACAATTCAATGTTGCCATGTTGGGTAAGTTGGGATGGAGTCTTTTTAGAGACTCTAACTCCCTAGCTGGTCAGATTCTTAAAGCGAAGTATTTTCCGGATTGTTCGTTTTTGGAGGCTCCTCTTGGTACTAATCCTAGCTATGTATGGAGAAGCATTCAGGAATCTCAAGAGTTGCTGAAATCTGGTTTATCATGGAGAGTTGGTGATGGTTTGAATATTTCTATCTGGCTTGATAGTTGGCTCCCTGATCCTGAGTTTCCTTATGTAACAACAATTTTTGATGATCAGTTCAGGGTGTATATGGTCTCCGATTTGATTCAAGATGGTAGTTAGAATGTGGATCTTATCAGCTCTGTGTTTAATGATAGGGATAAGAGTCTCATTCTCTCAATTCCTTTGCGAGTTGGTCAACATGTTGATTCCCAATTTTGGCAGTTTGAGAAAAGGGGGGAGTTCTCTGTTAAAAGTGCTTATAAATTACAGACGAGGGAGTTGGAGACTGATCCGATACGCAGAAGTTTTTGGAAGAAATTATGGTCTATCCAGGCAGCTCCAAAAATCAAGAGTTTTTTGTGGAGAGCAGTGTCTAATTCTTTGCCTTGTAGAAGGTCTTTGCGATCGAGACATGTTCCAGTTCCGACTGTTTGTCCAATGTGTAATATTGATGATGAATCTGTTAAGCATCTCCTCATTGACTGTGCTTTTGCTAAACAGGTTTGGCAATCCTCTACTTTAGGTTGGTTCTCCCCACAGGTTGATAACTTCCAACAATGGCTTGTTCGGGCCTTAGCTCTCTTCAATCCAAAGGATTCAACTGCTCTTGCTTATCTTTGTTGGTAAATATGGGAAGAGAGTAATGGTGTAGTCTGGAGGAATTTAATTCCTAGTAGCCAAGCCTGTCGTCTCCGCAGTATCCGATTGTTTCAAAACTGGTCTAACTCACAGTCTTCAGTTGTTGGGGCTGTGGGTGGTTATGGTGGAAGAAATATGATGGTTAATTGGGTAGCTCCTCCTACGCAATGGCTCAAGCTCAACGTTGATATTGCTACAACTGTAGGAGCTAACTGGACAGGTGTAGGGATGATTTTACGGAATGAGAAAGGGGAGTTTGTAGCTGCAAAGATAGTTCGTATGGCAGGGGCGTTTACACCATTGATAGCTGAAGCAATGGGAGTGTATGAAGCATTGAGCTGGATCAAGAACAATCACTGGGAGAAGGTTATTTTGGAGGCTGATAATCTACATGTTATTCAGGCGCTCAACTCTGATTATTTGGATGATATTACTATGTTTGATGGTGTGATTATTGATTGTAAATCTCTCTTACAAGAGATTAGTTGTGAGATTTCTTTGTCTCATGTTGTCCGTTCGGCGAACTGTGTTGCTCACGCTTTGACCCAAGCAACCCATTCTTTCCCGAATATGGTGGAGTGGTTGTCTCACCCTCCTGAGATTGTAACTCCATTTTTACATCTGGAATAAAATTCTCTCTATTTATCTTCAAAAAAAAAAAAAAAGAAACTTGTATTAAGACCTTTCATTATATGCTTAATTTTCCATATATCTTCCATATATCTATACTGGCTATTGATTTCTAATTTAAATTTTTATGTTAATATTATTCGTTTGATTGTATAATTGGCTATGAGGGATTTAATAAAAATTGAGATTAAAAGTTGATTGCATATATAATTTGTTACGAGTGATATGATAAAATTGAAGTTAAAAGTTTTTTTTTTTTTGAGAGAAAATTGAAGTTAAAAGTTGATTAGTAAAATTGTGATGTAATTATATCTCTATTAAAAGTAGAGTTTTACGTGCAATCATCTAATTAAAAATTAAATTTACTTATATTATTGTATTTTTTAAAGTTTTAAAATTATCTGTCGAAACATATATAATAAAAAATCTATATTTTTTATATTATATTTAAAGGAAACGTTTAAATTTAATATATTATTATTATTATTATTATTAATTTATATATATATTAAAATATTTTTAAAACATTTTAATAAATATAAGTTAAATAAAAAATTATGATTAAAACTCGTACAAAACGCGCCAGTTCTTAAATTATTAGGAACTGATCATATATCAAATAACAATAAAATATTTTAAAAAATAATTTAAAAATTATAAATAAGTAAATATTAAACTTAATACATTAATTAATATTATTTTTAATAAATTTCAATATTTCCGTTTGTCATATTTTAATATAATATCGTAGCACTATAACATCGACATGGTATTATGATAAAAAGAATCAACATATGCTTATATATATATATATATATATTCATTTAAAATAGGAGAATTATGTGCATTTGACATTATAGATTCTTTTTGCCTGAAAAAGGAAAGCAAATTCCTCATAATGGGAACAAACAACGCAATAATTTATCATAGGATTTTTTTTTGGTCTTATAAGAAATGATTTGGATTAGTAGGTTAGTCTTATAAGAAATGATTAGGATTAGTAGGTTAAGTACTTTCCTAGAATGCTTTAATAAATTATTAATTAATCATTTAACAAGTACTATTGGTTACTTGATTATTGGTTTGGTAATTAAATACGTCCCATATAATATAATAATGATAATAAAAAAATTAAAATCCTGATGTTATTTAAGAAAGAAAAAAGAAAATATTGATTCTCCATAAGGATTTAAATTTAATTTACAATATGTGTTGAAATGATTGGCACTAAGAAGTATCAAAATGGAAAATCATAATTGAACATATCCAAAGAAAGAATTGATTGAATTTTGTAGTTTAGGACATCTGCTCTTAAGTACTGGGTGTTGAGAAAATTGAGAAATAAATCTCAATTTAACAGTTTTTTTTTTTTTTTTAATTTGGGCCAAGTCCGTTGATGCAATGTAAGCTAAAAACCATAACATATACAAAGTGTTTGAGAGAAAAAAAATCTTCAAAAAAATTTATTGATTGAATTATGAATGAATACAATGATTGTGAATGACTATATTTATAGACATAAACAAATAATGATCCTAAAAAAAAATAAAAATCTTAATGGGATTAGAATTAAACAAATAGAAATACTAAAAGAAATAGAAATACCAAAAGAAATAGAAATATTAACAGGACTAGAATTAGAAAAATAATTAGCTTAGGAGAATTATGATAAGAGTCCTAGAAAGATTCGGATTAGAACTAAAAAAAATCAGATTAGGAATTTATAAATTACTGCCCACATAAGCCTCATTCACTTGGAAACAACTCGTCCTTGAGTGTAAATTAGTGTTTGGATATAGTGGTGCATCATCAGGATAAAACGGATATAGGTTAGGACGTTGAAGGTTTGTCAAATGCTCATATCTTCTGGTAAATCAACAACATAGGCATTGTCATTAATTTTATGAATAATGGTATAATAACAATATTTCTTCGGCTGCAGGTTGCTATAGGAACCCACTGGAAATCGTTCACATTGAAGGAATACCATTACTTCATCTCCGATTAAAAATACTTGCTTGCATTTGTGTTTATCTGTTGCTTTTGTATATTTAGCATTGTCTGCTTCAAGCTTCGACTGAACTTCTTTTTATACATCAACAATTTGCTCTCCCATGTGTTTAGCGACCACACTTTTGGTTGCATCTTTGGATAAGGATACCAAGTCAAGTGCATGTTGCGGTACCTTAGTGTAGACGACTGAAAATGGCGATCTCCTAATAACACTATAGATAGTACTATTATAAGCAAATTCAGCTTGAGATAATGTAATGTCTTCTTGCCCAGGTTTACTTCCATATATGCTACAAATCAAGTTGCCCAATGTACAATTCACAACTTCTGTTTGACCATCACTTTGTGGATGAGCAGTGTTACTAAAATTCAAGGATGAATCAAAGAGTTTCCACAAAGTCCTCCAAAAATATCCCAAAAACTTGCTATCGTGATCAGAAGTGATGGATTTTGGCATACCATGTAAACATACTACCTCTTTGAAGAAGAGTCTTACAATATGTACAACATCCGATGTTTTGCGACAAGGAATAAAATATGTCATTTTGGAAAATATATCAATAACAACAAAGATAGAATCCACTCCTCTTTGCATTCTTGGTAAGCCCAGTATAAAATCCATAAATAAATATTTCCAAATATTATTAGGCATAGGTAAAGGCATTTATAGACCAGTATTTTCTGAGTGGCCCTTCGAGGATTGACATGTAAAATATTTAAAAACAAACCTAGTTACATCCTTCCTTAGTTGAGGCCAATAATATCTTTCCTTAACTGCAGTAATTGTATCTTTCCTTATCTCGGCCCAAATGTCCCGCCAAACCTCCTCCATGCAAATCTCATATAACCTACTCTCGTAATAAGGTTCAGGGTAGGCAAAGTTAATTCTCATGCATTAAATAACCATCAAGTAAATATCGTCAACTGGATGTCCTTGGATACACTTTCTCCATTTATCACCAAAATCTTCATCTTCAGCATAGAATTATTTTAATTGTTCAAATCCCACAATTTCATAACTCAAAGTCAAAAAGTAAGGCACCACGCCTACTTAAAGCATCAACAACTTGATTTTGAACTCCAAATTCGTGTTTTAACTGAAAAGGAAAATTTTGTAAGAATTAACACCATCTTGCAAGGATGTCTTTGCTAAATCCGAGCTTGGCTATTTAGGTACTTCAAGGCTTCATGATCAGAATACAAAATAAACTCTTTTCCCACAAGTAATGCTCCCATGTCTTAAGAGCGCACATGACTGAATAGAATTCTTTATCATAAGTGCTCCATTTTCTCCATACATTACTTAGTTTTTCGCTGAAGTATTAGTTTTTTCGCTGAAGTATGCTACTAGCCTTATCTCTTAGAATAAAATAGCTCCAATCCTAATTCCACTAGCATCACAATCTACTTCGAATAACTTTTCAAAATCGGGTAATGCAAGAATATGTACAGTGATAACTTCTCCTTAAGTAGTGTGAAACTACTCTCTGTTTCATTTTCGCAATTGAACTTCCCTTTCTTTGAGCACTCGATTATAGGTGATGCAATGGTATTAAAATCCTTAATGAAGTATCAGTAGAAAGAGGTTAATCCGTGAAAGCTTCGAATCTCAGAAATATTAGTTGGACTTGGTCACTTTCTTATTGCTTTAATCTTTGCATCATCCACTTGTATGCCTTCAGTACTCACGATATATCCCAAGAATAGTAGTTTATTTGTCCTACATTTCTTCAAATTTATATAAAGTTTGTTTTTCGCAAGGCTGTTAGTAACTCTCTCAAATGCAGCAAATGATCCTCATCGAATTTGTTATAGATCAATATATCATTAAAATAAACAAACACAAAAGATTCAATGAAAGGCTTTAATACCTTATTCATCAATCTCATAAAATGTGTTAGGTGCATTTGATAATCCAAAAGGCATGATAAGCCATTCATAAAGCCCCTCTCTTGTTTTGAAGATTGTCTTCCACTCATCTCCCGGCCTTATACAGATTTAATAGTACCCATTCTTCAGATCAATTTTGGTAAAACCACCTTGTACCATGTAATTGGTCCAACATGTCATCCAATCTTGAAATTAAAAATTTATAGCCTACAATGATTTTATTTATAGTGTGGCTATCAACACACATTCTTCAACTTTCGTCCTTTTTTGGTGTAAGTAGAGTGGGTACAACACATGGACTCATGCTCTCTTTAATAAGACATTTTCTCAACAGTTCCTCCACCTTCTCTTTAAGTATTTTGCTTTCCTTTAGGCTCATTCGATAGTGTGAAAAATTTGGTAAACTTGCTCCTAGGATCAAATCGATATAATGCTAGATGTCGCATATAGGAGGTAAACCATATGGTATTTCATTCGACATTAATTCTTTGAATTCTTTTAATAAAGGCCAAACTAATTTTGAAAGCTCCTCCACTTGAGGTTTTGGTTCCACCTCAAGGACTTGCTTTATAATCAAGGTGTACACTTGACGCGGACCCTTAGCAACGATGTCAGCAAACCCAACATATAACAATGGTAGAGAACTCCTTGAAACTTGATAATCACCTCCTAAGGAACCCAACGCCTATAAAGAGACGCGAACTCACTATGATTGAAGGATTTAGTTGGTAAGAAGCAGGAAAATGCCATAACTCTTATTGATAAGTAAACCTAATTCTTGATGCAAAGAAAGAATTAAAGAATCCACTCTAATCTCTCTCATACGAAAATTCACAAGAAGAACTTGTAGAAGAATTCGAAAATTTTTATTAATTGATGTATATCAAATTCGGCCTAATAGTGCCCTTAAATAAGGGTTACAAAATTCATAATTGTATATGGAAAATTAAGACTAAAACATTCCTAGTTGCATAAGGAAAACATTCTTAATTGCATAAGGAAAACATTAAGTATGGAAACAAAATCCTAATCCACTAAGGAAAATATAAAGTATGGAAACAACCAAACTAATGCCTTTAACATAAGAAATGGCCCACACTATTTGGGCTGTCCATGGGCTTTAAATTACTTCCCAAGGCTCCCCCATGGACCTTTCTTGCACGTTGGACCTTTCTTTAGCTAGCCTTTAGCTTCCACACTAAGCATCATAATCAGCTTTGGTGTGCCTTCTTCAAGCTCTATCTCCATCTTCTTGAATGATAATTCTTGAAGCTCTTTGGAAATCTTTTCTTGAATATGCAAATCCATACTAGCTTGATATCTCTTTGTCTTGCTCCTAGAAATTGGTCCACTTGCTAGCTTCAAGGGATCCTTTCTTGCATCATTCTCCCCCTCTTCAAAAAGATTTGTCATCAAATCTGCATCATCAAAAGGAGAAAGATCACTTACATTGAAAGTAGTACTAACATTATACGTACCTGGTAAGTCGATCTTATAGGCATTGTCATTAATCTTCTCCAGCACTTGGAATGGGCCATCTCCCCTTACTTGCAACTTGTTCTTCCTTTGGTTAGGAAACCTCTCTTTTCGAAAATGCACCCAAACCCAATCTCCTACTTGAAACTTAATCTCACGTCTCCCTCTATTTGCAGAATCAGCATATCTCTTGTTCCTTTTCTCAATATTCGCCCTTGCTTTCTCATGCTTCAATGATTCATGGTCCGAATGGATCACGAATTCCTTGGGCAGCAAATAATGCTCCCATACCTCCAATGCTCTCACCAAAGCATATAGCTCCTTGTCATAAGTTGAATAATTCAGCTTTGCTCCATTAAGCTTTTCACTAAAATATGCAATGTGCTTCTTCTCTTGCATTAAAACAGCTCCAATACCTACACCAGAAGCATCACATTCAATTTTAAAAGTAGAATTAAAGTTAGGTAAAGCTAAAACGGGTGTAGTAGAAAGCTTCTCTTTCAAAGCATCAAATGCTTCTTGTTGCTCCTTGCCTCAAGCGAATCCCACTTCTTTCTTGATTATGCTAGTCAAGGGGGCTGCCAATGTAGAGAAATTAGGGACAAATCTCCTATAGAAGCTTGTCAATCCGTGAAAACTCTTCACTTCTGTCACACTGGAAGGATTCGGCCACTCTTGGATAGCTTTTACCTTCTCTTGATCAACTTCAATTCCCTGCATACTTACAACAAAACTAAGAAAAAGAACCCTATTTAGACAAAAAGAACACTTCTTAAGCTTAGCATAAAGGTTTTGCTCCCTAAGGATTTCAAGCACTTTCCTAACATGTTCAACATGTTCTTCCTCAGTTTTGCTATAAATCATAATATCATCAAAGTAAACTACCACAAACTTACCTAAATAAGCTCTCAAAACATGGTTCATTAATCTCATGAAAGTACTAGGTGCATTAGATAAACCAAAAGGCATAACTAACCATTCATACAAACCATATTTCGTTTTGAAGGCAGTCTTCCATTCATCTCCAGGCTTCATGCGAATTTAATGATAACCACTCATAAGATCAATCTTTGTGAAATATTTTGCCCCATGCAATTCGTCCAACATGTCATCAAATCTAGGAATGGGATGTCTATACTTCACAGTAATCTTGTTTACAGCCCTACAATCAACACACATCCTCCAAGAACCATCTTTCTTGGGTACTAATAAGACTGGAACGGCACAAGGACTAAGGCTCTCGCGAACCAAGCCTTTCTCCAAAAGCTCTTCAACTTGTCTTTGCATCTCTTTTGTCTCCATAGGATTGCTCCTATATGCTGGCCGGTTTGGAATTGTAGAACCAGGTATAAAATCAATTTGATGTTCAATCCCTCTTAATGGCGGCAAACCACTAGGAAGGTCTTCAGGAAACACATCCTTAAAATCCTGCAACAAAGATACAAAACTAGAAGGTAAAGAATCAAGAGATTCTTCACCGTCAGTAAGTAACAATTCTTTATACATAATAATAAGTACAGGCTGCCCTACATCTATCTCTCTTGCTCTTGCATAAAAAGTATGTTTTGCTTTTTCTCCTAGCTTATTTTCTCTCACCAATGGGCCATTTATTTGTTTGCTTACTTTCTTTTGACTCTCGGCCTCTTTTCCCTTTCTGCACTCACTCACTTTATTATTTTCTCTCTCCCTACCCTTAGAATTACCCTTGGGTGTTGAAGAAACATCATTGGCCGAATTTGAACCCCCTTGGTTCATGTTAGCCGAAACTTCTTTCTCTCTCTCTAGCATCCTCTTCTGATCTTCATACACCTCTTGAGGTGATAATGGTGCTAGAACAACCTTCTTTCCTTCATAAGTAAAGGTATACTTATTAGAAAAGCCATCATGTTGTACCCTTCTATCATGCTGCCATGGTCTTCCTAATAGCAAATGTCCAGCTTGCATTGGCACTACATCACACAAAATCTCATCTTTATACCACCCAATGGAGAATGGTACCTTGACTTGCTTCAACACTTTTACTTCCCCAGCGTCATTGAACCATTGCAACTTGTAAGGATTGGGATGTTTAAAACATGCTAACCCCAATTTATCCACCATTGTAGTACTAGCAGCATTGGTACAACTTCCACCATCAATGATAAGTGTACAAACCTTACCATTCACCAAACACCTAGAGTGGAAAAGATTCTCCCTTTGATCCAAGCCTTCTTCCTTGACTTGAATATTCAAGGCTCTTCTAGTAACAAGCATCTCTCCATGTTCAGCATTCAAGACTTGATTCTCCCAAGCCTCTTCATCATATTCGGCCCTATCACCACATTCGGCCCCCTCTTCTTCTTCATGTTCAGATTCTGATTCAATTTCCCCTTCATGAGTTGCAATCATCACCCTCTTATCCGGACATTGAGAAGCAATGTGTCCACTTTCCAAACACTTGTAGCATTTAATTTCCCTACTTGGAGTAGGTCTAGAAGGTGTTTCCTTGGCTGTTTTTGCATCCCCATCATTCGGCTTCTTGAAATTAGGATTATAGGAAGAATTCTTTTGGAAAGAACCCTTGTAATCCCCTTTGTAGGAACCTCCACTCGAACTTGAACCCTTGAAGTTTGAAAAATTTTCCACTAGCTTTAGAGTAGCTAGTTTTTGAAATAGCTTTATTCTTCAATCTTCTCTTTATCTTCATGGCCTTTTGAACTAATTCTTCCATTGTGTTGAATTCATACATCTCCAATTCATTGGCTATGTTCAAATTCAATCCCCCAAGAAATCATGACATCTTCTTATCTTCATCTTCATCAATATTTGCCCTGGCCATGATCATCTCCATCTCTTTGTGGTACTCTTCCACACTTCTTCCATCTTGAACTAGTCTTGCTAGTCGATTGTACAAATCCCGAATGTAGTGAGATGGTACAAATCGGCTTCTCATTAGTTCTTTCAAGGTTGACCATTCAGGAATAGGCCTCATACCTTTCCCTCTTCTATTAGCTTTCAATTGATCCCACCAAAAGGTAGCATACCCTTTGAACTCTACGGCTGCCAAAACTGATTTCTTCTCTTCGGTATAGTTATGGCATTCAAAAATCTGCTCAACTTTCCTCTCCCATTCTATGAACTCTTCTGCATTGTTCTTCCCTTCAAAGGAAGGAATCTTCATCTTGATGGAAGTAAGGTCACCATCAGTGGTAGGTTGATTTCCACCTTCATCTTCATCTTCTACCCTTTCGGCTGCTTCTAGGGCTTCAAGATTTCCTTGCCCTTCTCTCCTAAGCACTCTTCTAGCTCACATTATGGGATTTGGATGTGCGGCTGGCTGCCCTTGTTGCACTTGCTGAATTTGTTGTGCTTGTCGTGCTGCATTCTCTTGCAATCTAGTATCCATCATCTCCATTCGACCAAGCATTGCTGCCAAAGTCTCATTAAGCCTAGCCAAGCTTTCGGCCATAGATCCTTCTTTGCTAGTCTCTTCTCCTTTTCCAGCCATGTTAATAAACAAACAAACTCAAAGAAACAAGATTAGTAATAATCGAAATTCACTCAAGTGTTTAGAATTACCTCACTTTTCTTGTCTTCCTTGATTGCACTTCAGAACCAAGCTCACCAACCAACAATTGTCAAGTTGTTCAAGAAACTAGAACCTATATCCTAGAACTAGATAGAAAACAAGACAAGTATCCGAAAGCAATGCAAGGTAATTTGCACTACACGATATAAAACCAAGTATCGACACAAGCAAATGATACTTAGCAATGTAATGGAATTAAAAGCTAGATAAAGAAATCAGAAATAATGAAGACAATAAACAAGATAAATTTAGATATAATGAATAAAAAATAACCCACACTTGGCAAGCTGCTTTATGGACCTAATCAATTCTACCCAAAAAGCTAGCTTCTAGACTCTAATTTCCACCTATAACACTCAAATAACATGAATATTAAGGTCTGATTTTCGAATTCCAAAGGCCCCTCAAAAGGTGAAATTTTTCGCCCAAAAATTTTGTTACTTCTCACCCACCTAGATCTGATCCTTAGCACCCAAATAGCAAGAATATCAAACAATTTTTGTTGAGGTGGTTTTGTACTCTTTTTTTTTTTTTGCTTCCTCTCACTATCCCCTTGATTCGGGACTTAATTTACTCCCAAGGACTTTTCGAAATCTGGACTTAATTCGCAACCCCAGATTCACTCAAGACCAAATCGAAATCAAACTTGAATACAAACTCTAGCTTTTGCTTTCTTTCAAGAATCCTAATTCTTGGTTTTGAAATTCTCCAAGAATCCTTTCCTAGGTTTCGTTTTCATCCTAAGAATACCCTCCTTCAATTCGGCCTTGATCAGAATTGATATATGACTCTTTTTTGAAAATTAAATACTAGACTCTTTAAGAACCCTAAAACACAGAAATTTAAAAGACTTAAATTAACAAACCCTAGAAAGACAAAGTAGATAAAAAATTACCTTGTAGCAAGGCTCTGATACCAAATGACGCGGACCCTTAGCAACGATGGCAGCAAACCCAACGTATAACAATGGTAGAGAATTCCTTGAAACTTGATAATCACCTCCTAAGGAACCCAACGCCTATAAAGAGACGCAAACTCATTATGATTGAAGGATTTAGTTGGTAAGAAGAAGGAAAACGCCACAACTCTTGTTGATAAGTAAACCTAATTCTTGATGCAAAGAAAGAATTAAAGAATCCACTCTAATCTCTCTCACACGAAAATTCACAAGAAGAACTTGTAGAAGAATTCAAAATTTTTTATTAATTGTTGTATATCAAATTCGGCCTAATAGTGCCCTTAAATAAGGGTTACAAAATTCCTAATTGCATATGGAAAATTAAGACTAAAACATTCCTAATTGCATAAGGAAAACATTCCTAATTGCATAAGGAAAACATTAAGTATGGAAACAAAATCCTAATCCACTAAGGAAAATATAAAATATGGAAACAAAATTCTAATCCACTAAGGAAAATATAAAGTATGGAAACAACCAAACTAATTCCTTCAACATAAGAATTAGGTTTATATGGGCTGTCCATGGGCCTTAAATTACTTCCCAAGGCTTTATATGAACCCCCATGGACCTTTCTTGCACGTTGAATCTTTCTTTAGCTAGCCTTTAGCTTCCACACTAAGCATCATAATCAGCTTTGGTGTGCCTTCTTCAAGCTCTATCTCCATCTTCTTGAATGATAATTCTTGAAGCTCTTTGGAAATTATTTTATTAGTTTTTGTTATAGATTTGTGTCTTGTTTATTATGATAATTATTGTTTTATTTAGATATTTTGTTAGTTTTTATCGGTTTGTTTTGTGTTTTTATTAATTTTGGTATTTTAGTTTATTTCAGTGTTTATGTTATTTTTGATCTAGTTTTTAGTATGTGTTTATGTTTTGTTGGTTATTGTCTATTTATTTCTTGTTTAAAGTTTTGTTGCAAGTATTGTGTTAGGTTAAAAAAGGCAAGGAAACAAATTGAAGGAGAAAGGGGCAGTGGCTGACGCAGGCAGAGGACACGGCCAAGTCACTGGCCATGTCCCATACCAAGTTAAAAAGGAAGAGCAAGTCCCAGTAGCAGACACAAAGCAAGGGACATGGCTAAGTCAGTGGCCGTGTCCCTCCAATGAAGCCCAGACACGACCAAGTCACCTTCACTTGGCCGTGTCTCACTTAGTTCCAAAGCAAAAGAGAATTACATCTTCACAGAAGCAAACACAGGCAAGGGACACGGCCAAATCAGTGGCCGTATCCCTCCAAAATAGTCCAACACGGCCAAGTCAAGCTTCAACTGGCCGTGTCACTCAATCCAAGAAGAAAAGAAGGAATTCTGAGACAGAAGCGGACGCATGCAAGGGACACGGCCAAGTCACTGGCCGTGTCCCTCCAAAGAGCACTCACACGGCCAAGTCACATGCAACTTGGCCGTGTCTCTCATGAACCAAAGCCGTAGCGAGTTTTTAAAGCGGACGATTCATATAAAAAGAAAAGAGAAGCTAGGGTTTGGGGTTGTTGACGATTTGGAGAGCTGATTTAGCCGTCTGAGAGTGAGCTTAGGGTTTTGACAATTGTTTTCTTTAATTTTGATTACGTTTTTGATTACTTTAGCTTAGATTAGTTTGTTCTAGCCATTGATGCATTCTTCTTGCAAGATTTGAATAAGAGATTCTTCAGAAGCTTCAAGGAGTTTGTAACTTGGTTTTGTTCTCGAACTTATTCTCTTTATTTTCATTGAAATTGTATTTATGGATATTATCATGTCTATTTTGATTTCTTTGAACATTAATGAGATGAATATGTTTGATTGCATTATGAACTAATTTGATCTAGTATAGGGTTTGTATGGATCTGCTATGATTGTATGAATTGGTTATTCTCTTAGCTAATAATTTCTTTAGCCTTGATTGAATGAAATATTTTAATATATAATTGATTAGCCACCAATTATGTGTTTTAGGTATTAGATGATGGATTGAGAGATGAAGTCTAATGCTGGAACAATTCAATTAAGGACTTGGGTGAATTCGAGATACAACCTATTAAAAATATTATTTCAATTATAACAAGATTAGTTGAAAGAGGTTTGAATGCGAGAGCTTATTTCCTTGACTTGATTAATTGAGTTGTTTGAGATTTAATCTTTGAAATTAAATTAATTAAGAGGAATAACTGTTCATACAAATAAGTAGTAGAGAAGTGCAAACCCTAGACTTTTCTATCAAGTGAATCAAAACAATCAGCTTAATTTACTTTTATTCGTTTTAAACTTCAATCAATCTTCTTCATTAGTTAACAATTTAAATTTTCTTCTTTATTTGTTATTCATAATCTGATAATCAATTAGCCACCTTAGCTTCCTTGTGAGACGACCTTGGGGCGATCACCCTTGCTACAGCTACCTCGTATACTTGCGAGTGACGCTTTGTGGTAGAGTTAATTTGAGCGTAACAAGTTTTTGGCGCCGTTGCCGGGGACGCTAATTGGCGTAATTATTTATTAAAAAAGAAAAATATTTTAGATTATTTTTTACTATTTTCATTTTATTTTGTCTTTTGCTTTTAATTGTTTCTTTTTCTAGAAAATTTTGTTTATGCAAGGCAGGAGATCACTCAAAGGAGAGCTACATCCATTCATTCCAGAAATTCAGAGAGTGAAAAGGAGTAGAGAAGAGTTTGAGCTCTACACCAGATTTGATACAGAGGAGGACACTTCTGAATTTGAGTTAGATTCTGCACAATCAGTTAAAATGGCTGAAGAAAGACAAAGAACCATGAGAGATTTTGCTAGACCTGTCATTGGAACTTTCACTTCTTGCATAAGATTGACAGATGCAGCAAGGAATTATGAGTTGAAGAACATTCACTACAACATGCTGCCATCATTCTATGAAGTTCCAAATGAAGATCCTTTGAACTTTATTCGGGATTTCTACTCCACCCTCAACACTTTTTCATTGGGATGATTAACAGAGGATCAGTTGAGGATGCGGTGTTTTCCATATACTTTGAAGGATAGGGAAAAGAGCTGGCTTATGATGTTGCCCGAAAACTCACTGACAACTTGGGAGCAAGTTTATAACAAGTTTATGGGTAAGTTCTATTCACAACAAAAGACAGGTGAGTTGAGAGGGAAGATTGCCACATTCTCTCAATTTGAAGGAGAACCATTTCATGAGGCTTGGGACAGATTTAAGATGCTATTGATCCAGTGTCCACATCATCACTACCCACTTCAACTTCTGAACCAGTTTTTCTATGATGGTCTCACCCAGCAATTTCAGAACACTGAAAAATAATGCAGCTAGGGGAGCTATGGGAGAAAAGACAGCTAATGAGACTTATGAGATCTTTGAGATGTTGGGAGCTAATTCTCAACAAAAGAGTGTAAGAGGAAGAAGTAAAGGGGTGAATCAATTTGAAGCCAATAGTGAAATGATTAGTCAAATAGTTGAATTGACAAGGCAGGTTCAGATGCTAAACATGAAGAACAATATTTCTTCATCTACTCAAGAAGTGTGTGGAATCTGTGGAACATTAGGGCATGGAGCAAACAGTTGCCCCTCTGTATATGAATCATATGGGAATGAAGCTGAGCAAGTTAATGCCATAGGGGGATTTCAACCAAGAGCTCGGAATGATCCTTATTCAAATTCATACAATCCTGGTTGGAGGAATCACCCAAATTTTTCTTGGGCAACAAATAATTCTCAGCAGCCTTTCCATTTGCTCCAGAGACAGAACCAACAGCAGGGCCAATCCTCAAATCAAGGGCAGTCTAAGATAGAGAGTTTGGAGAAAAGTTTACAAGCTTTCATCAAAGTCAGTGTTCAAAATCAAGAGATGACTAATAAGAGGCTGGACTCATTAGAAGCATCCTTTAAAAAAGTGGAGACTCAAGTAGGACAACTTGCACAACAGATGCAGATTCAACAGAAGGGAAAATTCCCAAGTCAACCTGAGCAGGCACATTCAGTGACTGTTCTTAGGAGTGGTAAGGAAATTAACAATAATGTTGAAAATGATTTTGTGAATGCAGGTGACCAAGAGAACAAGGAGGAAGGAGAACCAGAGAACAAAGGTGATGGAGTTATATCAGTGGAGAAATCACCTTCAGCAGATTTACATAAGGCAAGCAATCCGTACCGGCCTCCTATACCATTCCCTAGCAGGTTGAAAGATGATAAAAAAGATAAGCAATTTTCTAATATCTTCAACATGTTGCCTAAGGTAAGTATTAACTTATCCTTACTTGAAGCAGTAAAGAATATGCCGGCTTATGCCGAGTTCTTCAAAGACCTGATCACCAAGAAAAAGAGTTATGAGCCAAACGAAAAGGTGATAGTTTCGAGGTAGCTAGTGATGTTCTGCAGCATAAACTACCTCCCAAACTAAAGGATCCTGGTAGCTTTATAATTCAACTTTCTATGGGGAATGGAAAGGGGACCGAGGGCATGTGTGATCTAGGAGCTAGTGTGAATTTGATGCCTTATTCTGTGTATAAAGAATTAGAACTAGGGGAACTCAAATCAACCAAAATGATGTTGCAATTAGCTGATAGATCTTTTAGATTCCCAAAAGGGGTTATAGAAGATGTGTTAGTTAAGGTTGGTGGGTTAATAGTACCTGTAGATTTCATAGTTCTTGACATGGAAGGGAGTAATTCTGCACCATCAGCACACACTATTTTACTGGGTAGGCCTTTCATGGCTACTACCAACACCTTAATAGATGTTAAAAATGGTAAGTTGTCAATGACTGTCTTAGGACAAATTGTAGAATTTTCTATTTTTAACACTTCTCTCATTCCTACAACTGCTTTATATGAGAATTGTTCTTTAATTAATTGTGTTGATGCAGTTGTTTCAGATGATTTCTTGCATACAGGTTCCTCAGGTAAAGTGGGACTGACACTGACCTTAGAAGAGGAGGCTAAACCAGTGGGGGAGTCCCAAAAGTGCCTTAACCCAAAGGCATATGAGAGCTCGAGGAATTATAAGGATCACACTAAAGCACTTCATGACAGATTTATTGGGCGACAGACATTGAGTCCAGGTATGAAAGTTTTACTTTTTAATTCTTGACTCCGTCTGTTTGCAGGTAAACACAAATCTCGATGGAGTGGTCCTTTCAAGGTAACTAAGGTATGTCCTTCTGGTGCCATTGAATTGCTTAACTCTAGAACTAATAAGATTTTTAAAGCAAATAGACATAGAGTTAAACCATATAAAGAAGGATTTCAGGAAGTGAGGATCAATGACAGCACTTTGATCCATGATCCCTAAGTCTTGCATGATGTCCAGCTTTATGACATTAAAGAAGCGCTAAATGGGAGGCAACCCAATAGTTTAAATTTCTTTTTCATAGTTATAATTTTATATTTTGCAATTTTGATTTTATGTTTAGTTTAAATAAATGGAAACCCTAAAGCTCTCTTGCATCTTGTTTTTGAACATTTGTGCCTGTGATAAAAAGGTAGAGTTTTGCCTCACCAGGGTACGATGGAAGACAGGTTGTCCTTTAACTCTTTTTCTTTATTATTCTTGTTTTCCATTGAGGACAATGTAAATTCTAAAGTGTGGGGTAATCTTTTAGCTTTCCTTTTGTTTTGGTTGTCTTGGTGTGTTTTATTGTGTTGTGCATGGTATAATTGTTGAAAATTTATTGATCTTTTCTGTGATTCTAGCATTATAGTTGAGACTTTAATATCAACATAGAAATGAGCATTTGAATTCATTCATGATCAATTTTTACATTCTGCAATTTATGACATATAAATCTTTGTGAACCCACCTGTGTGAGTTTTGAGCCTCATAATTTGATATTATTATCAGTTGATTTTCTTTTCTTAAGTGTGCACCTTCATGATTTTGCATCTCTAGAGTTTGCTTTTGCATACTAATTGAACTCACATTATGATTTATTCTCAAGTTTTAAAATGATGAAGGCAAAGTAGGTTAGCCCTTTAGCTTAAAAAGACCTCCCTTAATATTGATTTCCTTAGTGAGCCAAGTTGAGCCTTTGACTTTTTCTTGTTTGATCAACACAATTCTCAATTTAACATGTTCTTATTATCATCATACCTGCATTGAGGAATGGAGTTTTATGATATGACAATAGGATGGTTTGTTTCAAAGTGTGGGGCAAGCAAGTAAAAAAAAAAAAAGAAAAATGGAATTGCTAATTGAGGGTTGAAATGCATACTTTGCACATTGTATTTGATTAAGAGTCATTATTCTTTTCTTCTACATTTTAAGCTAGATGTTCTATGCAATTCTTAATTTTGTATATATATATATATATTAAAAAAATGATAAAAGTTAAAAAAAAGAGAGAAAATAAAAGAAAAGTTATATATATATACAAAATTCATATATGTTCTAGCATTGGTTATCAAAAGAGGAATGTTGAGTCATGTATTTTTATGCAAGTATGTAAGATTATCAAGGGTTGGTGAGTATGTCATTTGAGGGAGTTATGCATTTCTTTGCAAGAGTATTGTCTAATTTAGATACTCAATTTCTTGATGCTCCAGCCTAAATGCCTTTTCTCACACCTTTACCTTAGCCCCATTACATCCAAATGAAAGACCTTCAGATTATTTCTTGAGAAAATCAGTGAGAGAGATTGGATAATTAAGCAAGTTTATAGTAGTATGCAGTCATGAGTGGTTTGAGTGATTAACCTTTGAAATCAAGTGAAAAACTTAAATGAGAGATGGGATTTGTATGTCTGGATTAATGAATGAGTTAAGAAAATCTTGATTGAAAGTAATTGCAATTATTTATGTCTAACTCTTAAAGTATTTCATCTTATATGTTGGAATTATGGTTAAGGTTGTTTGAGTTTTTAATTTATGCCATGTGAATTTGCTTGAGGACAAGCAAAGTTTTAAGTGTGGGGTAGTTGTTTTATTAGTTTTTGTTATAGATTTGTGTCTTGTTTATCATGATAATTATTGTTTTATTTAGGTATTTTGTTAGTTTTTATCGGTTTGTTTTGTGTTTTTATTAATTTTGGTATTTTAGTTTATTTCAGTGTTTATGTTATTTTTTTTATCTAGTTTTTAGTATGTGTTTATGTTTTGTTGGTTATTGTCTATTTATTTCTTGTTTAAAGTTTTGTTGCAAGTATTGTGTTAGGTTAAAAAAGGCAAGGAAACAAATTGAAGGAGAAAGGGGCAGTGGCTGACGCAGGCAGAGGACACGGCCAAGTTACTGGCCATGTCTCATACCAAGTTAAAAAGGAAGAACAAGTCCCAGTAGCAGACACAAGCAAGGGACACGGCCAAGTCAGTGGCCGTGTCCCTCCAATGAAGCCCAGACACGGCCAAGTCACCTTCACTTGGCCGTGTCTCACTTAGTTCCAAAGCAAAAGAGAATTACATCTTCACAGAAGCAAACACAGGCAAGGGACACGGCCAAGTTAGTGGCCGTATCCCTCCAAAATAGTCCAACACGGCCAAGTCAAGCTTCAACTGGCCGTGTCACTCAATCCAAGAAGAAAAGAAGGAATTCTGAGACAGAAGCGGACGCATGCAAGGGACACGGCCAAGTCACTGGCCGTGTCCCTCCAAAGAGCACTCACACGGCCAAGTCACATGCAACTTGGCCGTGTCTCTCATGAACCAAAGCCGTAGCGAGTTTTTAAAGCGGACGATTCATATAAAAAGAAAAGAGAAGCTAGGGTTTGGGGTTGTTGACGATTTGGAGAGCTGATTTAGCCGTCTGAGAGTGAGCTTAGGGTTTTGACAATTGTTTTCTTTAATTTTGATTACGCTTTTGATTACTTTAGCTTAGATTAGTTTGTTCTAGCCATTGATGCATCCTTCTTGCAAGATTTGAACAAGAGATTCTTCAGAAGCTTCAAGGAGTTTGTAACTTGGTTTTGTTCTCGAACTTATTCTCTTTATTTTCATTGAAATTGTATTTATGGATATTATCATGTCTATTTTGATTTCTTTGAACATTAATGAGATGAATATGTTTGATTGCATTATGAACTAATTTGATCTAGTCTAGGGTTTGTATGGATCTGCTATGATTGTATGAATTGGTTATTCTCTTAGCTAATAATTTCTTTAGCCTTGATTGAATGAAATATTTTAATATATAATTGATTGGCCACCAATTATGTGTTTTAGGTATTAGATGATGGATTGAGAGATGAAGTCTAATGCTGGAACAATTCAATTAAGGACTTGGGTGAATTAGAGATACAACCTATTAAAAATATTATTTCAATTATAACAAGATTAGTTGAAAGAGGTTTGAATGCGAGAGCTTATTTCCTTGACTTGATTAATTGAGTTGTTTGAGATTTAATCTTTGAAATTAAATTAATTAAGAGGAATAACTATTCATACAAATAAGTAGTAGAGAAGTGCAAACCCTAGACTTTTCTATCAAGTGAATCAAAACAATCAGCTTAATTTACTTTTATTCGTTTTAAACTTCAATCAATCTTCTTCATTAGTTAATAATTTAAATTTTCTTCTTTATTTGTTATTTATAATCTGATAATCAATTAGCCACCTTAGCTTCCTTGTAAGACGACCTTGGGGCGATCACCCTTGCTACAGCTACCTCGTATACTTGCGAGTGACGCTTTGTGGTAGAGTTAATTTGAGCGTAACAGAAATCTCTTCTTGAATATTCAAAGCCATACTAGCTTGATATCTCTTTGTCTTGCTCCTAGTGATTGGTCCACTTGCTAGCTTCAAGGGATCCTTTCTTGCATCAACACTTGCTTTGTTTCTTTAGCTTCTACTTCAAACTCTCTTATGATAGTGAAGAATGTCTTTTATTTTTATTGGCCTCTTTATTCTTCAAAGGAAACAAAGTATACTTCACTCCTTCCTTCTTAAGACTATATATATTCTTTCTTCTAGAGTGGTAAGCATCAACATCATATTGCCATGATCTTCCAAATAATAAGCGGCAAACATCTATATCTACCACATCCCAATAAATTTCATCTTTTGTATTTGCCAACAGTGAATGGCGCTTTGCACCTTTCATTTACCTCAATAGTGTCAAATGTTGCCTTGATCCATCCTAAGTGTATGGGTTGGGATGTTTTTCCATTGTGAGCCCAAACTCTTTATGGTCTCTTTACTTATAATATTCTCACAATTTCCATTATTAATAATAATACCAAATATCTTGCCGTTAATAGCGCACCTAGTTTGGAACAATTAATGTCGTTGAGTCTGGTCCTCTTGCTTTAGAGTTAGCATCAATCTTCCCACAATGTAATTTTTACCTCCATCAAACTCCTCATTATATTCTTCCTTATCTCCTTTAGCTTCACAACACACCTCAGATTCTTGCTCTTCGTCTTGTGCAACCACATTCACCGTCTTTCTTGAAGGGAAATCACTAGAGTGATGACCCTGTTGATTACATTTGTAACACTTTCCAATGGTTGGTCTGGCATAAGAATTATTATTCTTTTGTGTTTCTTTCTCCTTAGTTTCATTCATCGGCCTCTTTCCCATTGCCTTACTATTTTGTGGTTGCTCCTTGTTAAAGCGATTTGTGCTAGTCTTTTCATTGCGTCCTCCATATTCTTGATCAATTTTGCTTCTTTCAACTGGTCCCAAAGCTTTATAGGAATCGAAATTCCTTCTTCCTTTCCCTTGCTGCATTAATTCAGCTATCAAAGCCATATTCTTAGCTTCAGATAAGGTTAGTAATACCTAAATACCAATTCGATCTTTGATTGCAGGCCTCAACCCCTCTAGATGCCTTGCTACTTGTTGTCCTTCTGATTTATGGAGGTTATTCCTTTCCTCTAATCTCATAAATTCAATAGTATATTCATAAATTGTTCTACCTCCTTGTTAACATCTTTGATATTGTTGGATAGTAATTTGCTCATAGTCAGGAGGTAAGAATTCTCTTTGCAATAAATATTTCATTCTATACCAAGTGTGAACAAGTCATTTGCCTTTTCATTGCCTCCTATATTGTAGTCTATCCTATCATGCGGAGGCTCCACCTTTTAGCCAATAAGCTACCAATTTAACCTTTGTTTCCGGTGCTGTCTCCATATAATCAAAGAACCTCTTTACATCAGCTATCCAATCTAACATTTTTTAAATGTTAAGATTCCTATTGAAGTTACGAATGTCAACCCTTAGTCTATACTCTTTATTTTTCACGTTTATCAAATCCCTGCATACCTCTTCTTCCATAATTATATTAACTCTGAAACCTGGGTTGGTCTTGAAGTTCATAATCTTCTTCTGAATCTTCATCATCATAAATATATTGCCTCCCTATAGGAATTGTTCGATCAATAGGGTTGCCACGAGCTAAAATATCTCTTGGTCTTCTATTGCCCATCTTCTCCCTATTTTCATTAATTCCTAGAACACCGAGATGGTCATCAATTTCTTCGATTCGTCTTTCTATATGCTCGAATCTATTGTCCATTTGTTACTCTAGTTGTTGCTCCAAACATTGCAATGCTTCATCCCTTTGGTTAAGGACTCCAGCTCCCCGATCACCATTGCAAGAACCATTATTGTCACCACCAGTAGCCATAACATGTCTCTGATACTATCTGATGCAGTGTAAGCTAAAACCCTAACAACATAAGTATTTGAGAGAAGAAAATCTTCAAGAAACTTTATTGATTGAATTATAAATGAATACAATGCTTGTGAAGGGCTATATTTATAAACATAAACAAATAAGGATCCTAAAAGAAAATAAAATAAAAATCCTGAAGGGATTAGAATTAAACAAATAGAAATACTAAAAGAAATAGAAATATTAAAAGGACTAGGATACCAAAAGAAATAAAAATATTAAAAGGACTAGGATAAGGAAAATAATTATCTTGGGAGGATTATGAGAAAGATTAGGATTAGAACTAAAAAAATCAAATTATGAATTATAAATTATTGCTTGCATCATCCACGAAACAAACTCTGAATAATTTTTTTTCATTAATAAATAGTAGGATTACAAGAAAGAAACTTTTTTAGAAAAATATTATAGAAGCACAACGCTCACAAATGAGATAAACCCAAAATAATGGTAAGTATTTTTAAAATACACAAAAATAAAATTTTACTATTTTATCACTAAAAAATAAATACCTCACATTAATTTTCTCTCTCTCTTTAATGGTATTTATACACATACCATTTTACAATTTTAATCTCTTTCTTTCTAATTTTTTGTTATATCTCATATGTTTAATTGAAAAGGGAAGACCATCTATAAATAAACTTTCCCTCCTTCATAATTGCCAGAATTTGTGGCAATTTTTTTTGATAATTTTTTTAGTAAAAAAAGGTGGCATAAAGAGCAAAGGTGGTTAGCAATACCTATGTGATTGGTACTGTCACCACCATACAATTCTCCCCCTACCAACAACATGGGTTAACTCTCATTCCTTCAGATGATTGACAAAACTCAAACTTTTCTCTTGTAAGAATTTTGTCAACATGTGTACATCATTCTCTTTAGTATGAATATTTTCAAGCTGTAAAAGCTTCTTTTTCAATACATCTCTGATCTATTGGTATCTCACATCGATATACTTTGATCTAGAATGTAATGAGAAATTCTTTTCAAGATGAATGACATTTTAACTATCACAGTAGAGTGAATATCTGTCCTGCTGAAACTCAAGTTTATCTAAGAATTTTTTCATTCATAGGAGCTATTTGCATGATTCAATTGCAGCAATGAATTCTGCTTCAATTGTTGAGAAAGTAACTCACTTTTATAGCCAGGAGTCCCATGACACAGCTCCCTCTGCAAATGAAATCAAGTAACCTAGTATAGACTTTCTTGAGCTAACATTGCCTGTCATAACTGCATATGTATAGCCAATTAACATAGGTTTACCATCTCCAAAGTATAAACATATTTTGGAGGCTCCATAAAGATATCTTAGAATCTATTTCACTGCAGCTTAATGTTCCTTACTAGAATTTGAAAGGAACTGACTAACTACTCCTACTGAATGAGTAATATTTGGTTGTGTATATACTATGACGTACATCAAAATTCTAAATAATGAGGTATATGGAACTCAAAACATCTCATCTTTCCCTTTTTCTATGGAAGAACATTATTTTAAACTCAATCTAAAGTGGTTAGCAAGAGGACAACAAACCACTTTAGCTTTATTCATATTAAATCTTTGAACTACTTTCTCACAGGCAATTATCGAAGGTTTGTGAAAGGTTTTTCTTCGATAGCTACTCCACTCACCAGATTGCTTCGAAAGGGAATTAGATTTGTGTGGACAGATCAGTGTCAAGCTAGTTTTGATCAGTTGAAAGAAATGTTGACTCAAGCACCTGTTCTTACTTTACCCGTGGAAGATAAACCTTATGTAATTTATAGTGATGCTTCACATAATGGTTTAGGATGTATCTTGATGCAAGAGGGTAAAGTTGTAGCTTATGCTTCTCGGCAGTTGAAGTCGCATGAGCTCAATTATCCAACACATGATCTGGAATTGGCAGCTATAGTATTTGCTTTGAAGATTTGGCGACACTACTTGTATGGAGAGAAATGTTTTATTTATACAGATCACAAAAGTTTGAAATATTTGGGTGTTCAGAAGGAGCTGAATCTTCGGCAAAGGCGATGGTTAGAACTGATTAAAGACTACGATTATTTGATTGATTACCATCCTGGTAAGGCGAATGTAGTTGCTCATGCCTTGAGTCGGAAGTCTCTGGCAGGTTTGGCTGTTTATTCGCTCTCGTTGCTTGTTGAGTTGAGAGCGTTACATGCTAGTTTTGAAGCATGTGATGATAGTGCATTGTTGGCTCAGTTGCAATTGAGACCAGTATTGTTGGATCAGATTAAGGAGGCTCAATTGACAGATGAGAAAATTCAGAAGATTGTTTCAGATTGCCAAAACGGGGAGAGCCAAGATTTCTTTGTGAGAAGTGATGGTAGCCTTTGGTTTAAGGATAGATTGTGTGTTCCTGATGATGCTAAATTGAGAAAGATTATTTTAGAAGAAGCACATCAGTCGGTTTTTGCTATACATCCGGGAAATACAAAGATGTACCATGATTTGAAACAGCATTATTGGTGGTCAGGTATGAAAAGAGACATAGCGGAGTTTGTATCCAAGTGTCTCACTTGTCAGAGGGTGAAAGCTGAGCATCAAGTTCCAACAGGGTTGCTTCAACCTTTATCAGTGCCTGAATGGAAATGGGAGAGAGTGACAATGGATTTTGTGTCTGGTTTACCTTTGACACAGAGGAAGCATGATGCTATTTGAGTGATTGTTGATAGGTTGACAAAGACAGCTCATTTTCTTCCGGTTCGGATGGACTATTTACTTGAGAAGTTGGCTGAACTATATATTAGTGAGATAGTGAAGTTGCATGGAGTTCCAATTTCTTTAGTGTCTGATCGAGATCCTAGATTTACTTCAAGATTTTGGAAGAGTTTACATGGTGCTTTGGGTTCTCGATTGCACTTTAGCACTGCTTTTCATCCGCAGACAGATGGGCAGTCAGAGAGAGTGATACAGATTATTGAGGATATGTTGAGAAGCTGTGTCATTGATTTCTCTGGAAGTTGGGACAGATTTTTGCCACTTGTAGAATTTGCTTACAACAACAGTCATCAAACCAGTATTGGCATGGCACCATTTGAGGCATTGTATGGAAGAAGATGTAGAACGCCTCTATGTTGGAATGAAATTGGAGAGGGCAAATTAATTGGTCCTGATTTGGTTAAAGAAACTGAAGAGAAAGTGAAGATAATTAGGGATCGGTTAAAGACAGTTTCAGATCGACAAAAATCTTATTCAGATTTGAAGAGAAGAGACATAGAATTTGATGTTGGAGATAAAGTATTTTTGAAAGTGTCTCCTTGGAAAAAGATATTGAGATTTGGTCGTAGAGGGAAGCTGAGTCACTTGCACACATAGTTATTTTTTTCTTTTTCTTTGAAACTCTCTAGTTGTTCCATGTATATCTCTTCTTTCAAGTCACCATGAATGAAAGCAGTCTTAACATCCTTTTGCTTGACCTCTAAGTCAAGACTTGCAACTAATCCTAGCACTATATGAATTGATGTCATCTTCACCACTGGTGAAAAAGATCTCATCAAAGTCAATTTTTTTTCTTTGGATGAATTCCTTAACAACTAATATAGCTTTGAAACGTGGCTGGAAACTATATTCTTCATGATTTCTGAACACCCATTTATTCTCTAAAGTCCTCTTGCCTATTGGCAACTTCACCAGCTTAAAATTTTTATTCTTATATAAGGATTTTAACTCATCTTACATGGCTTTGATCCATTTCTTCTTATTCTCATCTACCATAGCTTCTTGGTAATCCTCATGTTCTCTCCCATTAGTAAGCAGCACGTACTGATCACTAGAATATCTACTAGTAGGTTATCTAACTATAGTATGTCTCCTTATTGGTTCCTAAGCTGCATATGGTACCGGTGGCTAATTTTGAAAATCATCTTTGTCATAACCTTTATTTGGTTGATTCTACATGGGAGCATCATCATTAGCAATAGTATGTTGGCCATCTTTAATTTCATCTCCAATTTATCTCGACACCAATTTTAGAGGAACTAACTCAATATTAATTAAACCTCCATAAGATCTAGAAACATTCTTTTGCGTTTTTCAATATCTTTGATGGTCTCTTTTCAATAAACACTGCATCATAGCTTCTAATACGCTTCTTTTGAATTGAATCATAAAATTAATAGCCAAGCTCATCTTGACCATAACTAATAAATACACTGTTGTGTTTTAGTATCCAACTTTGACCTCTTATCCTTTGATGTGTGCATAAATACCTTGAACTCAAAAACTTTTAAGTGATCATAAGAGACATCCCTTCCAGACCACACTCTTTCTGGTATGTCAAACTTCAAAAGAAAACATGGTGAAAGATTCAGAATATGAACCACGACATTCAACGCTTCAACTCAAAATGATTTTGGTAGCTTTGCATATGATAGCAGATATCTAACTCTCTCTATGAGAGTCCTGTTCATTCTCTGAGCTACTCTATTCAACTAAGGAGTTTTTGGTGGTATCAACTTTTGTTGAATGCACTGTTTAAATATCTCTATAACTTAATTTTTATTCTTCAAGGTATAAGCCCACAGTTTCTTTGAATAATTATTAATTAAAGTCATGAAATAGGCTAATTGATATGATCTTGAAAGGACCGCACATATCAAAGTGTACTAATTGTAATATCTCTAGCTTCTTTTCATAATTGGAAAATTTTTTTAAAGCAACTCTATTCTGCTTTCCTACTAAGCAATCAACACATTTATTTAAATGAATATTGTTTAAACCAACTATATTCTTCTTTTTGACTAGCATTGACATTCCTTTTTCACTCATGTGACATAGCCTTTTATGTCAAATTTTAGCTACATCATCTTTCTTTAATGCATTAACTATGCTCTTGGAGATTTTAGTAAGCATCAAATAAAATATAGAGACTTTGTTATCTCGAGCCATAATGAGAGAACCTTTTGTGAGTTTTCATTGGAAATTTTGGAAGGTATTGCAATATTCTTCATCATTAAGCTTTCTAGGAGAAATCAGATTAAGTCTGATATAAGGAACATGCTTTACATCTTTTAACAGCAATATAGTATCATTGTTGATCTCCCAGTGAATATCACCAACACAAACAATCTTAGCACTACCATAATTACTCATTTTAACTGTCCCAAAGTCACATGGTGTATAAGTGACAAAGAACTCTCTCTGGGTTGTAGCATGAATAGAGGCACTAGTATCAATTACCAAACTACTCTCATAATCAACCACACTGACCACATAATTATTGTAAACAAGAAGAAATTAATGTTCAATTGTAGCGGTAATTCTCTCATCATCGCTATCATCTTTCTTTTTATCCTTCTCTTTCTCCTTTTTCTATTTCCAGTAATATTTCTTAATATGTCCCTTTTTATGACAATGATGACATTCAACATTGGTAACTTTATTAGACTTGTCTCAACTAGCATCTCTATTTTTATCTCTATTATTTAATCTCCTATTTTAACTTCTCCCCCTGGTGGTTGTAGTCAGAATATCTGATTGTGAAGAGGAAACATGTTGTGAGCGCCTTCTCATATCTTCATTTAGGATGTCACTTTTCAATAATTTCATTTTAACAACACCATTAGGAGTAGAATTTATGGACTAATGGCAATGAATTAAGAACCATTAGAGCAAGCACCTCATCATCAAAGGTGACGCCCATGCTTGACAACTGATCTATAATTCTTTAAAACTCATTCAAGCAATTTGTAATGAAATTGCCCTCTCTTCATCTTATCTACATTAATTTTGTGAGATAAAATAATTTATTATTGCCGATTTTTAAAGCATACAATTCTTCAAGCTTAATCGATAACATTCTTGTATGGGTCTCACCACATATATGGTTATACACATTATCTTCTATAAATTGTCAGATGAAACTACATACTTATTCATGCTCAAATTCTCATTCTTCATTTGTTTTGTCATCAAGTTTGCTCATACTAAATACCAGTAAATATATCTTCATCACAAATAAGAGATCTTTCATCATAAATCTCCAAATATGGTAATTTGTGCCATTTAAGTTTATCATTTTGCTCGTCTTTATCTCAATCTCTTCGAACCAAAATTCTGATACCAGTTGTTGAGAAAATTAAGAAATAAATCCTAATTTAGCGTCACAGCAGGATCGGAGAATCAACAATAATTAAATTAAAATTACGAATAAAATAAAAATGATCAATAAGAAAGAGACCAACATTTAACGCAATTTACCTTTTTTAATTTGAGCTGCGTCCACAAGACAAACTCTAAATAATTTCTTCTATTAAGAAATAGTAGGATTATAAGAGAGAGACTTTTGTAGAAAAATATTCTAGAAACACAATACTCACAGATGAGATAAATCCAAAATAATAATAAGTATTTTCAAAACACCTAAAAATAAAATTTAACTATTTTGTCATTCAAAAATAAAAACCTTATATTAATTTTTCTTTCTCTTAAATGGTATTTATACACATACCATTTTACAATTTTAATCTTTTTCTTTCTAATTTTCTATTATATCATGTATGTTTAATCGAGGAAGAAAAGCTATTTATATATCTTCTCCTCCTTCATAATTGCCACAATTTGACAAATTTTTTGACAAATTTTTTTAGTAAAAAAAAAGTGGCATAAAGATCAAAAGTGGTTGGCGGTACCCATGTGGTTGGTACCGCCACCACTCATACTAGGCACTTCGCACATAATTTTTTTTATTATTGAAATTTCTTCAAAAAAATAAAAAAATATGTTATAAAATACTGACTTTTTTTAAAAAAATCTATTTATTAATTTTAAATTTAAAAATACTCCACTTTCTTAGTATAAATCTAATATACCATAGGTATAACTCACTTCTAGAAATATATATTTAATATTCTAAAATATATAAAAATTATATAATATTTTTTAAAAAATTGAAAAAATGACATATAGTATATTTCTTTTTTTATTATTTACAGTCCCATGAATATAAATATTGGGTCTTCTCACCCTTTTATATGTTTCTTATATATCCCTATTGCATTTAGTGGGTTCATAATTTTTACCTTTCTGAAAGGTCTTCACTTGTTCATTTGACTCTACAAATGGCTACCCAATTTCCAACTTGACTTTAAAAGGAAAATATAAAAAGAAAGAAAAAAAAATCAAGGTTCTTATAATAATTTTTTTTAAGTTAGTGAAACAACTCATTTTTCTTACAGCATTGTTTCATTGTTATCCTTAAAGGAATTTATCACTTTTGATTTTATTATTGGTATAACAGGCTGGACTAAAGGTTAAATTAGCTTTTAGTTTTCAATTTGTGTCTAATTAAACTTTAAGTTAAATTAATCATTCATATTTGAGAATTGATACAGTCAAAAGTTTATTATACTATTGATAGGTTTTGCTTTCTTAAGGAGTTTTATTATAAAGATGAAAAATTAATTTTTAGTTTTAATAAAAAAATTCCAATTAACCTAAATAATAAAAATCCATACTACTAAATTGATCCCAAAATTAATTTTAAGTATAATTGAATATAAATAAAAAGAAGATGAAAACAAATTTAAACTTTAATCCTTATAAGTTCTTTGCATGATGTTTCAATATATTGAATTACTGTTATAAAATAAGAAGTGTTTTGACTATATATATTGAAATTGTTGATGAAATATAAGAAATATAAAAATTGTAAATCTGTAATTTTTTTATAAAATTATAAAATCTATAATCTATAACGATCTTTAATCATCTTATAAAAATTTCTTGATGAAATATAAAAATATAAAAATTGTAATTTAGTAATTATTTTTATAAAATTGGTATTTTCATTCAGTATAAAAATTGCTACAGTTAATAATTATATTTACAATTTCTTACTAATTAAAATGAAAAATATTAAACTTATTTATGCTTACAATTATACTTTATTATTATAAACAATGCATAATTTATGATTTATTGCTATTTTATACTGAATTTTACAATAATAAATAATTACAAGACAAAATATTGTCGAACAATCAATTTTTGTTTTGTTCATTAAATAGCTCAAAAGCGGCTTTCTTTTAACTTCTTAAAAAATTGATACTCGTTTGTGCACTGTACAACTCTTTTAGAGTATATTTTGTGTAATCAGATTTGTATCAATAATTAATAACAACAACGATGTAAATTAACATATTATTTTCATCTAGATTGCCTCAATATTTATCATATTTATTTCTCATTTTAATAGCCACGGTGGACAACTCTAGATCATCATAAATATTTTTTAGTTCTTTCAACAAAACATGGATCTCTGTTATAGTTTCTCTTCCAAAAATGACCTCTTCAGTCGAGTAACGCATAAGATATTTACCTAAACCAAGTACGTCCTTGAGTAGATCCCCTATACGCTCGTTTTGAGTATGAAATATCTTCCTCAATCAAAGGACTTCGATGTGCCCAACTTTCTCAATCTTATTCATTCATTCAATTTATTTAGTTGGAAAGGTTGCTTTCCGGCTAAGTCAAATAGCTTTTGCACTTATCCCAACCCTGTCAGTCGAGTAATTTAGTACTGCTATAAGCCCTTCCCTTGATGGGAGGCTGCTTTCCGGTTGAAGATCTTGTTGCTTTAAAGACTTTTCGATCTCAATATTCGATCTAAGTTAAGTTTCCCTTTCTTCTGCCTTCGAAGCGGATGAGGACTTGTTGAAGAAGCTTTCCATGATTCTCTCAGAACTACTTCTTTCAGGCTCTTCTGGCGAAGTACTAAGAAGCTTTGGCCGCCAGTAGAAACTGTGGACTTCCTATCGGAACCTATCGGCACTTCTATATCTTTCCCCAAAGGTTCCCGAATACACTGGCTTAGCAGATCTGTAGGTAGGAAAAACCATAGTTTCTGGTGTTCTATTAATCCCCTATTTGATCCAGTTTAAGAGGTGTGTCAACATCTTCTTCAGACATAATCTCCTTGGGATGCCTATTCACAGATGATTCTAGATCTTAACAAGTCTGATCACCATCTATAGTATAGAAGGATGGAAAGGCGGATTGATCATCGACTCAAGCACGTATTGCCAGTTTCACATTCTAACATGTCCCTTGAAAGGTCAATAAAGAGCGCCTCCCTCTACACTAAACCAAAAAAAAGAGTTGCAAGTAGAATATTTAGAGCCCAACACCCTTAAAGTCATTTTGTAAAATTTTTCTAAAAGCTTACAAAATCGCCTAAGCTTACAAAATCGCCTAACACATGCCCAATCATCTGAATTAGGCCTACCATTTATCTCCTCATATTTACCATTAATTTCGTAATCTCTCATTAGATCATCCTTGAATTATCTATCTTGCTCATTATACCTCTCAAATGCTATCTTAAATCTTTTAGCTCTATCTAGTATGAGATATGTGGAATTTCATTTGGTGGGGACATCTAAGGCCGATAATGCCTTGCACTGAATTCATTCCATAGCAATTCACTCCTTAAATTTGGCTAGTCTAATTGGTAATGCTCTGATATATTTGATAGCACATCTCACCTATCTACAGACTTAGAAATATCACTTAACCCCTCTACAACTATTAAGTTCACAATGTGAGACACACACTTCATGTGCAAATATCTACCCCAGATATAGTTAGACTCCATTTAGATATTTTCTTTTCAAACTTGATATTGCAATATTATTGGAGAAAGCATTATCAACTGTCATAGTTATAAGTTTATCAATTCCCCAATCAAACAAACTTTTCTCCACACTCTAAGTCAAACCATCACCCTCATAACTTGTAATTGGACAAAAATTAATTACTTTTTTTCACAAGTTCCAATTCTTATCTATAAAATGCGCAATGAGACATAAATAATTAATTCTTTATACTGAAGTTAAAGTATCAATGGCGAGACACACTCTATAATAATCATTCTGCAATACCTTTTTTTAATTTTTTTCTCTTCAGCAAATAATTCCAACATATCTCTAATCAAAGTTCTTTTAGAGGGAACAATAACTTCAAGACAAAGTTGGCGGAAAATTTTTTTAAACCCGGGATGCTCAACAAATTTTAAAGCCAATTCACATTCAACAACCAACATAGCTAATGTCTTTCTACAAGCAAGTTGATCAAATTTCCAATTAATTAAGCATGTATCTCTAGTGCCCACTGATTGAACATTCAATTTTATTTGCTTTATATCTCTTCCATTCGTTAGATTACTTTTGCATATACCTATATGATATTTTAATGCACTAGTCCCATTCTTTTTATATCACAAAAAGAAACTCCTTATCAAAATACTTACATCGCACTTTAGCTTAACCATTATCATCCTTACACTACAAAAAAATACGCTATCTGCAACGGACAAAATCCGTCGCAGATCCGTCGCAAATCAAGTCTTGCGACCGATCTGCGACCGATCTGCGACGGATACGATCCGTTAATAAAAAAGGCGTCGCAATTTTGAATTTGCGACAGGCCGTCGCAGATTGCGACGGATTTGCAACCACTCGGCGGTTGCAAATCTGCCGTCGCAGATTCCGTCGCAGAATGTCGTCGCAGATTTCCGTCGCAAATTCGTTGCAGATTCCATCACAGATTGTCGTCGCGGATTCCGTCGCAGATTCCGTCATAGATTTCAGATATCCGTCACAGATTCGTGGCAAATCCGTAACAATTTAATATTGATTTTTATTGGAACTATTTGTATTATCAATTAATTTTATGAGAACTTTATAAATACATTTGGAACATTTAAACACAATCTAAAAAAACACTAATTACATTGATAAAAATAATTTTTTTATTAATCTTCAATATAATAAAATATTTACAATTTAACTATCTTGAAAATAACAATATTTGGGAAAAAGTAACACAAGTGTCTCACAATATAGAACTCAAAACAAATCAAACTCTAAATCCTCTGTTGTTCCTCCTTCCTCTAGCTCTCTCAAACTTCCTTCCCTTTGATCGCACATAGGGTTTAGTATGGCTGTGTGGCACACCAGGAGCTGGGCCAAAGTGTTTCACAGCTTCACAGGCATTCTTTGGACCTCTTAAAAGAACCTGAACAAACATTTGCATTAATAAGCTGCAATATGAGCAATATCATGTAATTTGTAGCAAAACAGAAGGCAAATCTTAAGATGACTCAAGAATTCTATATCAAAGAACATAAACAGCACACAACACATATTGAATTTGAATCTGATCCTTTTCCTAGTAAATGTAACATAAAGCTTGATATCAAAACTTCACCAGCATCAATAGCAATTCTAAAAATGGAATTACGATAATTCAATGACATACCAGTCATGAACATAAAAAGGAAAAATAGGGGCATTATTTAACTCCACATATAAACTAAGATCAGATGAACACATACCCCCTTTGTTCCTTCATTTTGTCAGTTACTTCTCATCGGATTTGTCTCTCTTTTGAAGGCATTAAAGAGATCAATGAAAAGACCAGCATTGAGCAAATTCATTCCAGCCATCCCAAACAGAGCAAGTGGTAACTCTACCCCCTTACTTGGGAGCATCTGTAAGTAGCTTGATGGTGATTAAAATGTGAGACACAGATCTTGCAAAAATGAAAGTGACCCCATTAAGAATCCACTCCAACTTCACAGCTTTGCTCCGAGCATCCCGAACACCAGCCATCCTTCGTACTTTCGTCATATGTAGGAAGATCGAATGCAGCTATATCAGGAAAGAACATAAAATTCAGAGTTATAAAACCACATTGGTATATGTAACTGCAGTTGTTAAGAATTTTAAAATTATAATTTTCAAACTCTGCTGTTTTATTGTTTCATTGGCACTATCACTGGCTTTTACCCCTTTTCCAAGAGTCTACCTAACAGCTAGGATTTCTCTATAAAAGGTGAAAAATTAAATACAAGCAAGGAAAATCGTAGAAGAAAGACCTTCAATCATGAACTTCAGTACTTAATTTTGATTTTGAAAGGATGACCCAAAACCAAGTCAAAGTTTCACTAACAGTGTCTTGCAAAATCTCTTGTGCTGAAACCAACAAAATTGAAATCCCGCTTGTTTGAAAATCATTTCAGATGCGAATTAAACATACATATTGCTGCTTCGGTCTTGCTTATCTTGATAATATATCTATAGTAGTTTGTTGAAATAATGCTTTGTCCATCATCACAATGAAACATGAATTATGCACCTCACCCAAAAGGCATACAAGTTTCCATTTCTAAAGGATGAAGACCTATATTCATGCCTGAAGACCTTAAATATTCATCAATTGATGGAGAAGAGTCCTCAGGAAACAAACCTCACAAATCAGAATAAGAATAAGGTAGTTGATTGTGACATTTCAATACAAAGCCAGGGTAAAGCAGATGAGAAGTATCAGATGGTGCATTAGGATGGAAGGGATCAAGCCACTGTATAATAGATAAAGCAACATGTCCAACTGATCATATGCAAAATAACCACACGAGAAAACACAAAGTTGGGTATGCCCACTGCCAAATACCTCCAACCAGCTGTGACTGCTCAAACATACCATTCGGACCATTTTTTAGACACTGATGAACTAAAATAAACAGCACTGCAGAGGAAAGCCAACATAAGTAACAAATTAATAACAACAATCTCAACAATCTCTAAAACTACTGTCTATCCACCCATTGCTCTTTTAATTGTAATCAGTGATCAATCAGTTTACCTCAATTCATTAGTAGTTCAATCCATATTGTTTTCTTTCATTATAAATGGAAGAACCCTTCTAGAAGTAAGTTATAAAACAATCAACCTAGGAGAATCATTCCTTTAAACAACCTTCAAATTCAACCTACAGTCGCACCCTGCTTCACATAAATTATACTTCGGACAATTTTCCAGAATATTTAACTCCACATATCGAACATGTGTGGAGATTGAAATCAGATTGACCCAGGTCCAAATGAAATTGTGCATAGCTTCTCTTCTTGTTGAGAACTTTTCCAGAATTTATCGATTCTGGCTTCAAAGTGGGATTCTTTGAAATGGGTTTTTCTAATAGAGCAGTTACGGGTTCTTTCTTGGCTTCAATTGTCTTATCTCTAATGAAAAAACCAACCCAAAATTCAACAGATAAGAAAAAAAAACTCATTTGGGTTATGATAACCCAAGTTGTAAAAACATGTATAATTGGTTTAATCGAATAAAAAATAAATTATATTCTTTTTCTAAGCTTTCTCATAAACCAAACAGAGCCCAAATCGGGATATGCATCAAACTAATAAAAAAGCAATCTCCCAATCAAAACCCAATAAATAAAACTACAAAAAGAAGATTAATTCACTGAAAACACGTACCCGTCTAATTTTGGAGCTCTACGCTTGTAAGTATTGAAAAATTCGTGTTTAGCATTCTGCCAAAGCGCCAATTCATCATCACCGTCCTCTGTAATCGGATTGGAGTTTGCAGAAGAAGACAATGGAGATGGCTTGAAGAACAAACTTATTTTGGACCGCATTTAGTTTTTTGAATTCTCTGTGCGAAGTGAGAGCCAATTTAGTCGATTCAGCTCAAAATTAATTTTGCGCCAACAAAAATCAAAATTTTAATTTCCCGCCTAAGTTTTCATCGCTGAATCTAATTATACAAATTTAAAATGATTTAACTAAATCCAATTTTAGTATAATAAAATATATAATTTTATACTATTAATATGTTATATTATTAATTTTACTATTTTAATTTACAAAATACAATTCATTATATTATTAGTACTATTAGTACTGTTTATTGCTTAATAACTAATAAGTATTTATTATAACCACTAAATACGTAGATCACTTAATAAAAATACCATTTTAATTTAATAAAATATTCGTAAATTTGAATTATGAATATAATTCTATCATACTCCACTTTAAGATAATGAATTACACAAAAAAAAATTTAAATACTAATTTAAAATTTTATATTAGTGATAATAACTAAAATTTAATTTGTGATTATAAATTATTTCTCAAAATTTCTCTGATTTGTCCTTCCGTCGCAAATCCGTCGCAGATCCGTAGCAAATTTGCGACGGAAACATGTCCGTCGTAGATTTCCGTCGCAAATGCCGAATATTTTTGTGGTGAGATTTACTACGGATTTGCAACCAATTTGCGACCAATTTCTCAAAATTCCTCTAACTTGTCCTTCCGTCGCAAATCCGTCGCAGATCCGTAGCAAATTTGCGACGAAACTAGTCCGTCACAGATATCCGTCGCAAATGCCGAATATTTTTGTAGTGTTGCGACGATTATTTGCGACGGTATGATTTTCGTCGCAGATCTGCGACGGATTTGCAACGGATTTGCGACCAATTTCTCAAAATTCCTCTGACTCGTCCTTCCGTCACAAATCCGTCGCAGATCCGTAGCAACTTTGCGACGGAAACATGTCCGTCGCAGATTTTCGTCGCAAAATTTCGAATATTTTTATAGTGAAATTTGCGACGGCAATAGACGGTAGCAGATCTCCGTCGCAAATTGGTTTTTTTAGTGTTTTCTCTCTCGCGCCAACTTTTGCGACGATAATTTGCGACGGAATGATTTCGTCGCAGATCTGCGACGGATTTGCAACGGATTTGCGACTAATTTCTCAAAATTTCTCTGACTTGTCCTTCCGTCGCAAATTCATCGCAGATCCGTAGCAAATTTGCGACGGAAACATGTCCGTCGCAGATTTCCGTCGCAAATGCCGAATATTTTTGTAGTGTTAACTTTTTACTTAAGTGTTGCCAAATTTGCGATCTATCCCTTGTTTTATTCTTTTTGGAAGGGATAGGGGCAGCAATATGTGTTCCCATGTTTGACTGAGGATCATATTCAACTTTCTCATCATGGTGACTCGCCATCTACATTACAATACAACAAAAAAAAGAGCTTCATTAGATAATGAATAGTGAAGGATTATCAACTCAAGAAATTGCAAAATTTAGAAAATAAAACTTTGAATTATTCAACGAAATCAGAAACAGCTTTTGCTATAGAAATTAAAGCTCCTAAAAGATTTGAAAGATTTTCACATTCAACTATTATTATTACTATTATTTTCACATTCAACTATTATTATTACTATTATTTTCACATTCATAATAATTATACTTGCATGTTTAGTTTTATACATACAAATAGTCAGTTGGACTTCTTTTTCTTTTAAATGAAATCAATATCACCATTTGTAGGTGCATACGATTGTCAAACCAACTTTGCAAATAAGAAAAGACCATCTCACATATTGTTTATATTATAAGAAATAAAATAAAAAGGGGCAACTTATGAATAGAGTAATTCCACTTTCACAATTTTAGTTACTAAAAAAACAGGTCATAGTTCAAAAGTGCTTTGCCACATTTTAGACACGTAGGTTAACCAAACTAAACCAAGAGTTCTGTTAAACCCCACACCATTCATCATAAGACAATAGATTAAACACTAAATTCAACCAAAATAGGTTAATAAGACAATAGATTAAACACTAAATTCAACCAAAATAGGTTATCTTAGATTAGTATTAATAACATATGCACTCTAGTAGGTTCACCTACATAAACTGCCCTGCGGCCTCTTTAAATAAACAAAGAATATAGTCAACAAAGAATATTGTACTGAACTAAGGAACCGGCTTTCAACTTAATAATCAATTACATTTACAATATTTCCCTCCTTTCCAATTTATCAAATGACATCTCAACACACACAACATGCTTAGGTTATGAGTTAAAAAAGCTTATTCTTTCACAAACAACAAGCAATACAATATATCCAAGATGAACTTTCAATTTAACAAACCCTAACTTATTAAAATCAAACATCTCGTGAACCCCAATGGCCAAGGACAAGTTTAGCCTAATTCATTTATTGCATATTTAATTTGTAAAAACAACTCCAAGTAGATTTACTTTTAACCTTATAGCATGTTTAATTTGATAAAAACATAATCTACCAAAACTTGTAAATCCAAATAAATCAATACCAATTCAGACAAAACACAAATAACTCATATTCAACACCATCAGTTTCACAAAAAAAAAAAAAAAAAACTCAAATGATGGAACCTTACCAATTGCACAAATTGCAAATGGATTAGATGTAAAACAAAGCGGTAAAAATCAAAGAAAAGCCAGTTGCAAAAATTGGCCATTTTTAAAAAAATTGGAAACCCAAAAGCGATAGGTAAAATTGTAGAAATAACCGATCCCTTTCTTTGAGGTTGTTGTGACTGCGAGGCAAGGTGTTGGCGATAGGTGATGAGACTGCTGCTGGCTATTGGTGACCAAAGACAAGGCTGTTGGCGAGGGAAATGGTAAGTGTCTCTGAATAAGAGGAGAGAGGAGAAAGATGATGGTGGTGGTGGCTCAGTTGACTGGTGTTGAAGATGTGAATGTTTTAGGTAAATTGATTGAAAATGCAAGAGTGTAAAACACTATGTTTTGATATTTAACTGATGGGCTAAAATCGGTTAACTATTACTTAAAATAAAAATTAAAAAAATATTATTTATTTAATTGACTAAATATTATATAATCGGTTAACTAAACTGACATATTTAATTGGTTATAATTGAACACATGGACGGTTAAAAGAAAATTATCCACCCTTATTACTTGTATCGTATTATGAGTTTTTGATCAAAATATATAAGTGGAATCTTTGTTAGCTTCATTTTTTTTTAAAATTATGAATTGATAAATTTGTAGGATAATTATTACTCCAATTTAGTGCAAGTTATTAACAAAGAAAAAACATAAATAGCTACGGGCGTTAAAACAATTATTGCAATTCTCAAAAGGCAATCATCGATAGCTGTCTAATTAGATTTGTAAAGAAGATGAACATGACTCTTATATGCTTTAATTTCTCATTATGCCCCTCACTTTAATAAGAAATTATAAAATATTAATTATTTATTTATTTATTTTTTACCATAAATTTTCTCCTTTTTTACTTTATTTTTCTTTTATTAATTAATTATTTTATTTTAACCTTTCATCCATAAATACTCATATATATATCTTATATATTTTAGATATATATATATATTATTTATGTATTATTTATATAACATAAATAATATATACTTTGTATATATACTATGTATATAATATATATATCTTATATATATTCGATGTATAATATGTATTTAATATATACAATAAATATATATTAGATATATATTATATATTTTTTATATATACATTAAATACATACTTACATATATCTCTATTCATAGTTTAATTAATCATCAAATATTTATTTAATTTAACTAAAATTACAGATATTATATTTAATTCACTAATGTTATATATTTCATATCATGGTTCATTTTGACAACGCGGATTAGAATTATTCTTTTTCATGTAACTCGTATTCTTATGCTTGTTAAGGCACAAACAAAAAAGAAATTTAAGATTAATTATGTATAAAAAAAAAAGGAGAGAATCGATTAATTTATTTAAATTTATTGAGTAGTGTCCATTATGAAAAGTAGTGACAATAATGAAATTGGATTTTTAAGATTCCTTAGAGTCTAATCATGATATTTGAGCATAGTCCATGAAAAGAAGTTTTAGAAAAGCTAAAACCTTTCAACATAATTCAAGCGGTCAAGGAACAACATCTTCTCCATCTCCAAGAAAGTGATTACAAACATAAACTACATGATAATAAAATAAGGATTCCTTAGCGTTCAAAAAAAAAAAGGGGGGGGGGGGGGGGGGGGGGGGGGGATTCCTTCACTTATGATTCATTAAAACTTGCTTTATCATAAAAATTATATATGATTCATTGTATCACCAAATCAATATCATTATAAATATTAATTCGATATTAGTAAAAAATAAAAATAAATTTAAATTTAAATTTAAATTAAATCTCATTGGTGATAAAATATTATTAAACTGAAAGCACATTGATCTCATATATATTCCTTTATATATATTCTTTATAAAAATTAAGATTATAATTTCAATTATACATTTATATGAACAATACTCTTTCCGTATCATTTACATAGAAAAAGTAAAATAGACACGAAAATTAAGAAAATTTCACTTTTTTTTCATCTTTATTTACTTAAATACCCCTAAAAAATATCCCTCAAAACCTACTTTTAAGACAAAGGTATAAATGGTATTTTATCTCATTCCACTTCTCAAAATTTATCTAAAATGGCATATTTTCTATATAAAAGATACACCAAAAAAGTAAAATTTTTCTATATAAATGATACGGAGGGAGTATATTTTATGCCAATAATTTAATATATATATATATATAGAAATATAGTATGATGATAAATATTAAATATTGAAAAATATTATAAAATAATTTAATAAATTTATTTCTTTAATAATAAATTTAAAATTAATTTTTCTATGTAATAATATATTAAATTGTCAAATCTTATATTTATATTATTTATTTTTACCATTGATATTATTAGAGCTGAAGTGGGGCAAAGAAGGATAAAGTCCTCTAAATCTGTGGACCCACACTGCCATGGATGTACAACCATGGTCACACATACTCTGTCTATAATACGCTTTACGTATAGAGATCGAATATGGATTTTGTTGATTTGATTTACCCTTTTCTTTAAAAATTAAATAAGAGAGCATTCAAGCTCTCTCTTCCATTCTGTTCATTAAATGCTCTGTACGTCTATACTTTTTCTACTCCTATCTCATCACTTGCCTGTTTGCTCTGCTCTCCTGCACTTTTTTATCCATCTCAATCAATGAAACTTTTGTCTAGATTCAGCCATAAATGGAGTAATTACTTCATACTGTTTATGGTTTTCTTGATCTTGTTGTTTAAAGAGTTTATGTATAGTGAAAACTTCAAGTCAATAGCAGCGTCTTTTTTCTCATCGGGCATTAAATTTCATGAAATCCATGAAAAATATTATGACCCAGAAGTTATGTTACCTCCAAAAAGCTGCAATCTTTACATTGGCAATTGGGCTTTTGATAATGATACTCATCCATTGTACAAAGAAGAAGAGTGTGAGTTTCTCTCAAGGCAAGTTACTTGTTTGAGAAATGGAAGGCAAGATTCTTTATACCAGAATTGGAGATGGCAACCCAGAGATTGTTCTTTGCCTAGGTAAGTGGTTTTGTTTTAAATTCTGGTAATTTTGTCAATTATGCTTTGGCTTTGCATTTTTTTCCTCTGTTAATGGTTGTTTGATTAAAGGTTTAAACCAAGATTGTTGTTGGAGAAACTTCGTGATAAAAGGCTTATGTTTGTTGGAGATTCTTTAAATAGAAATCAGTGGGAATCCATGGTTTGTCTGGTTCAATCTGCCATTTCTCCAGGCAAGAAGAGCATGACTGACTCAGGATCTTCTTCTATTTTCCAAATTCAGGTACACATGTTTTTCAATAAAAAGTACCATTTTTTTTGTCTTATTAAAGAATGGAACCGATCTCTGTTAGTTTCTTATACAACTTTTCTGTTGTCTGTTGAAACCAGCAAGTGTAGTTAATTGTAATGTTAATTTAGGACTTTAATGCTACAATAGAGTTTTATTGGGCTCCATTTTTGGTCGAGTCGAATTCGGACAATCCACAGAAACACAGCATATTAGACCGTATGATTATGCCTGAATCGATAAAGAAGCATGGAGATGAGTGGAAGCGTGTGGACTATTTGATCTTTAACACATACATTTGGTGGATGAACTCTCCTAACATGAAAGTCTTGTAAGTTAATTAATAACTTAAGCTCCAAAGTTCTTTATATTATACACAAAACAATTCCTGTGAAGTTGATATGTTTTGCTTGTGGGGTTAATGGAAATAAAGAAAGCAAGGAACATTTGATGAAGGCAATGTAGAATTTGAAGAGATTGAAAGGACGATAGCTTATGGAAGAGTTCTTAGGACATTGGCTAAGTGGGTTGAGGAAAATGTAGATACTAACCTCACTTCTATTTACTTCATGAGCATGTCTCCTCTACATATCAAGTAAGCTCCACACATCACAATTAATGCTTACATTGATTTCGATTCAAATCGGTATTTGGTTTGTAGATTACTTGATATTATAAGCTACAAACCTTATAATGCTTATCTTGAATTTATCAATATAAACTGAAATCATTTTGTATATTACTTGATATTGTGAGCTACACATCTTGCAATACTTTTCTTGTATTGTCAATACAAATTGAAATTCGATTTGTAGATTACTTGATGCTGCAAACTACAAACCTTAGAATATAGATACTATTATAGTTTGAAGGACATATATGTACTCATCTTTATTTTGTATGCATCTATAAATGATTACAGGAGCTCAGATTGGAATAATCCTCAAGGGATAAAGTGTGCGAAGGAGACTACTCCCATGACTGCACCATTTAATGTAGGCACTGATCGTCGCCTGTTTGTTATTGCAACGAATATAACTCAATCAACCAAAGTGCCTATTCACCTGATCAACATTACAACGCTATCAGAGTACAGAAAAGATGCACATACATCGATATACACTACCCGCCAAGGTCAGCTGCTCATGCCAGAGCAGCAAGCTAACCCAGCAATGTTTGCAGATTGCATACATTGGTGTCTACCTGGGCTACCTGATACTTGGAATGAACTTCTATACACACATATCATTTCTCATTCTTGATCTCCTTGTACAATTTACTTCACAGGTTTCAGTTTTTTGTTCTTTAAAGAAATCTTTTTCTCAGAGGAAGGGAAAATTTATTTAGCTTAATGGCAACCAAAGCAACTCAACATTAGTTTGATGTGGGCTGTGTGATTTTGGATATAAATCTTAAATTTTGCAGCTGGTCCTCTGTTTTTTGCAGGGGCAAGTAGCCTATGAATTTTTTTTTCATAAGTAACTATTACACGTTGTCTCCGTTATTAACTTATTAGATTGATTGAATTTTTTGTAGCGATTTTTTTTAAAGAAGAGTTTAAACTTGAGGAAATTATATTGTATAGTATATATATGTATATATATTCAAAAGTACCTTATTTTTTTACTATACTTTTAATATATCAAATATATATTTATTGTTATACCTTTAAAATTTGAGTATATTTTTAGTATATTAAATATATGTTAATAATATACCTCTGAAAATGAGTATTTTTTAAAATTAAAAATTGAAAAAAAGTATTTTTTGAAATTAAAAAAAAAAGTAAAGTAAATATTTTTTAAAATATTTTTAATTTTTAGGGCCCTTTAAATTATGATTTCATAAATGGGCTATCGGCCCAACAAACCCAAGTAGAATTTTATTTGCTATTGTAGATGTTGAATTGAAAGTTAAAAATAGTTTGTGGATCTCAAGGTGTAAATGTGGTTATAGTTTTGTGCGGTAGTTTGTTTTATCTGTGATTAAAATATAATTCTATAAGCTTAAAAAAGGGGGATAAATAACCTTGGACTACTAGTTTATATTTAGCTTTTATTGTTTGATGGTTTTTGTTTTATGATTAGAAAATCATAATAAAAATTTCAAATTATTAATTTAAAATTTTATTTTTCAAATATACTCTTAATAAATTTTTCTAATAACAAATATATTCTTATAACTTATTTTTTATTTTTATAATCCATCAAAATTTTATAAAATTCTATTAAACAAAATAAAACCAATTTATTTTATCATATTTTGACATATTATTTTTTCAAATATGATAAACAGTAATTACAATATCATATTATACATTAAAAGCTCATAATACCAATCGTTGTAAGCTTTAATCCAATTAATAAGGTTGATATTCTAAAATTATAATGTGTCAATATTATTTGATAATTATTATCGATTTCACTGTAAATGTACTTAGTAACTTAAGAATTATACGTTCATTTAAATGAATTGTCCATAAAATATTTAAATTTGATGTAAATATCAGTGTGAATACTTTAAGTCCGATGAAAATATCAGTGTGAATGCTGATTTTTATTTTCGGCAAAAAAAAAATATTGGCAATACCTGATATATTTGAGAAAATAATAAAATATTAAAAATTGAAAATAAAAAAATAAAAAAAAAGTCACGTGCATCAAGATAATAATTTCTTATTTATAATAAAAAATTTATTTATCCGACAAACAAACGAGGCAAACATGTGCACATTTTTTTATACAAAATCACTATTCTGATTTTTATTCTTTAATGAATAAGAGTTTTTTTTTGGAGTTAAATCAGTAGCGGAATTAGAATTTTACTGAGGGATCGGATCTGCGGCTGTTCCGAGCAATGGCCGGTGGTCATAGTAGGTGGCGATGGTCGGCGGTGTGGTGGCTGGCTGCCTGGTTGGCTTGCTGCTGGGTTATTTTGAGGAGGGAACGGGGAGAGGGAAGAAGGAGAAGGGAAGAGAAGAAGTGATGCGTTAAAACGTAACCTTTTTTTTTATTTTTGAACCGGCTCAAGTGAAATGGCGTCGTTTTGCTTGGACCGGTTTTTTTTAAAAAAAAATTAACCTCTGGCGCCGTTTTGTCAGGGGTTTATTTATATAAAAAAATTAGTTCCTGGCGAAACGACGTCGTTTCGCCATAGACTAATTTATAAAAAAAAATAAATATTTTTGCAGCGACGGATTCGTCTTCCCTTCACTGCAACTCTTCGAAAACTCAGTCCCCTTCAACGGGAGTTGAGTTTCCCATGTCTCCACGCCACCGCCGAAATTTTCTCCTTCTGACTGTCGATGAGGGGGATCGTGTGACCCCACACGAGCCTATAGTCGTTTCGTCACTGAATTAAATACTTGACTTAACTTTCATTATGGTGTTATTTATATATATTTTTTTGAGTTGTATCTAGAAGAAGTCAGAAACTCGATTAAGTAGATCACCGTTACACTAAACTTTTCTTTTATTTATTTAATATGAGTCCATCTTTAGAAATTATAAATTTAGACTAATATGTTCAATATCAACACACATTTGTCGAAAATTATATTCATTAATTTTATAAATTTAATGAGTTGAATTATATTCAAATCAATGTTTATAAGTGTGTTGTTAGTTAACAAATTAAACTATAAATCTAAAATGAATTTTGTATTTAATAAATAAATTATTAAATGAATCGATCCTTATTTAAAAGTATCACTTTAACATCAAAAATTAAAAATAATTAACAAGGACGACATATTAATAATTTTAATAAAAATAAAACTAAAATAGATATAATTTTTTTAAAATTTTAAATATTTAATACACTGAAATCAAAAATTAAAAATTAATTAAAACGGTGAACATACCAAAACTTAGTTAATGGGTAACATAATAAATTTCAGTGGCGGCAACAACTTTAAATTAAAAAAATTAAGGGAAGTTTTTCAAATATTAAAATCTGAGTGGGTCACATTCCCTTTTCAATTTGCTATAGATCCGCCCTTGGTTATACTCCTTTGCAAATGAATCATCACAGGCCTTTTTTTTTTTTGGTTTAAATAGAAGCTTTCTTATTTATTTAATAGTATAGGTGTAGAATTAATATTATTCGAGACGTAGATCGCAGATTAAAATTCTTTATCATTTTATAAGAAGATATTTAATATAATTTAAACTTTCATCCTCATCTATTTACTCAATCAACTGAGTTATTCATCTTGGCATACATAAGCCATTTTTTTAAGCATAAAATACATTATAATATCGGCCAAGCAAAAGAAAGCATAAGTCTTCTTTTTACTGTAAAAGAAACAAATATCAGAGGTATCATCCTCTCAATCACTAATTATAGGAAGATAAAAATATTTATGGTCAAACAAAGAAACTAAAATCAAACCAAATCAAACAACTAAACAGTAAAATGATAAGAATATTAACAAAACCTATACCTCTAACATCATCAGCTAATGAATAAATTGAGGGAAATATAAGATCAAACATCCTAAAAAGAAGCTATAGAGAAGAAGAGAAAAGTCATCGTAAATAAAGACCTATTCTATAGGGGTTGCAAGAGTTGTTGGAAAACCATCTTCCTCGATCTTGAACAGAGACTCTATATGGGGGGATATGAGCCATAAACTGTAGAACTTTGTAAACCAACTGATGCATTTTTAATACCCATGTTTAAAAAATAAAGGGGAACCCATAGTTTGCTCCTACTCACTTTAAGATCGGTGGATGTACACATGCTGGGAACAAAATAAATGCAAAAATTTCCCTCTATATTCATCCAAAAAAGGCACCAATAACATAGAAGAAATTCTTGTCTTCAAGAAAACCTACAAAATGAAAGAACAAAGAACTAGATACAAAGATTTAGGAGGCAAAATACAACAACAACAACAACAACAACTAAGCCTTAGTCCCAAACAAGTTAGGGTCGGCTGTATGGATCCTCAACAAAATAAGCTCAAAAGACACCAAAAAAGATACTCCAGCCTTAGGCCCCTTCCAAGACACGGATTTTACGTCTCCATTCAAGTCTGTCATTAATCAAATCCGCATCAAGATCTAAGGCACGTAAGTCTCTTGCTATCACCCCATTCCATACAGTTCTAGGTCTTCCACGACCTCTAGCCCCCTCAATCAACAAATTCTCACACTTACGAACCGCAGCATTAGGAGGTCTTCTTAAAACATGCCCATACCATCTAAGTCTTCCTTCCCTCACCTTATCTCTGACATCCGCTACTTGGACTTTTTGTCGAATATGAACATTCTTAATTTTGTCCAGTCTGGTATGTCCACACATCCATCTTAGCATCCTCATTTCTGCCACACTCACCTTATGCAAATGTTGTCCCGTTGGTGCCCAACACTCACTACCATAGAGCATCGCAGGTCTAACAACCGTCCTATAGAATTTACCTTTCACTTTCAGAGGTATTTTCTTATCACATAGAACCCCAGTCGCACCCTTCCACTTCAACCACCCTACCTGTATTTTGTGAGCCACATCTTCATCTATACGGCCATCATTCTGGAACACCGAACCCAAATATTTGAACTGCTTGGTTTTAGGAACCAAAACTCCATCCAACTTAACCCCATGTTCCTGCTTCTTCCTTAGACTGAACTCACAATGCATATATTCCGTTTTACTCCTACTTAACTTAAAACCCTTGTCCTCGAGGATTTTTCTCCACACTTATTTAGGAGGCAAAATAAGAAGGCAAAATGAATCATCATTAGCCATTCAAATGATATATTTTTCTTTTATTGAAACATATATGTATATGTATATGTATATGTATATGTATATGTATATGTATATGTATATGTATATGTATATGTATATGTATATGTATATAACAACATTATAAGGGTAATGATAGGTATTATAAGTCCACATAAAAAAAATAAATCTAATAAGTTATAATTTTACCACCATAATAAAATCTTAATACGATATGAGTAGAATTAATTAAAAAAGTTAGGGTGTGTTTGTTTCGTTGTAGATTTTTTATTTTTTAAAATAAATAATTATTTTTATTTTATATTTTTTAAAAATCTATTTTATGTTTTTAAAAACTATATATTATAATTATTAAAAATAAAAATTTTTAAAAAAGATAATGTCAAAAAAAAATTTTGCTGCTAAAAAAGAGTTTTATTAATATAAAAATATCTTATATATAAAAAAAGAGTTTAATTAATATACAATTTATTTTCAAAACTAAAACTCTTAAAATCATATTTTGAGAATTACTTATTTAGCCTGAAATAATTTTTATTTAATAAGAAAAATTCACAACTTAATGATATTACATATTTAATCTCAAATAATTTTTATTTAATAAAAAAATTCACAACTTAATGATTTTACTGAACACTTTTTAATTCTTTTTATTAAAAAATGGTTTAAAAAATAAATAAAAGCTATCCCAAATACATCTCGATATTTTAATTTAATGATAAGATAAAATCATTCTAACTGTAAACGCTAGTAATATGCGCTCGAACTCATATATTCTAAAATTCTTCTTTCAAATGTTGAAAAAAATGACAGAAAAAAAGGTTATAATTAAACAGAAGTAGAGCAAGTAAAACACAAAGAAACATTGCGCGGTTGCTTTCAGGATACACAAGTTATCACAACCACAATAATGGCATTAGGTGCTTCAATGCAAGGGACAAACCAATCCAGCTCATTTCTCATTCTCTATCTCTCTTGTTGAAAACTTGTTGTCGGCAGCTATGCTTGCTTCTTAATTACCCTTCTACTTTTAATGGCTTTTGTTATTAGGTATCACAACCAACAAGCATTTGACTTTTCTTACTTTCTATTTTTTTAATTATCTTTTAATTGTTTTTAATTTAATTGCAGCCTAACTATTAAAATTTCATCACGTTGTAACCCTACTAAATCCCCTAATTATATACATATTTTTAATTATATATTATACCTTTTATTCATTCTTTATTGATAATTAATACTGATGCTCGAATTTAGTTATAACCAATCAAATTAGATAATATCAAAATATCATATTATGGATAATATGATGGAAACTAATTAGTGACATTTACAAAACTATCTAAACAAAAAAATTTATTTTAAAAATACTACAAAAAGTAATATTTTTAGTTTAGAAAAATTTAGAGTAAAATTTAAAAAATACCTCACTTCTCATTAAAATAATTTTTTTTTTCAAAAATACATATTCTCTTGCTATAATCAATATTTTATTATAATTTATATCTTCTTTTTTTTCAAACTTCACTATATCGATTTGGCACGATTAGTTACTTCTAGCATGTCAAAGCCCAAGGATCACTATTGAGATACCACCACAACCATAAGTGCTGAGATTTTCTGATCTTATAACAAGAGGAGCATGGGATGAAGATTTGGTAAATTCAAATTTCAATGCAAGAGATAAGAACCTAATATTATCAACCCCATTGTCTGTAAGGCCGATTAATGATACATAGATCTGGAATGAAGTGTCTGGAGACTATACAGTTAAGAAAAGCATATAAGATGAGTTTTTCATCACTCTCTGAATTGAGCTTAGCTAAAAGCGAAGAGCATATGTGGTAAAAGCACTGGTTCATTGTAGCAGCTCTAAAACTTAAGAATTTTCTATGGCATGCCTGTCATGGAGCTATCCCCACTAATGTGCATATCATTTCGAAAAACTTGCATATTGATCCATTGTGTCTTGTATGTTGCGAAGAGAATGAGTCATTATCTGATATGGTGTCTAGTGGCACAAGAGAGTTGGAGGCTTTCTAAGTTGAGTTTTTGCCTAGACTTGAGTTCTTCTTTTAAGGAGTGGTTGTTTCATCGTCTTGGCTCTATTTCAAAAGTAGACACAAGCTTGTCACCTTTAATTTGCTAGTACATTTAGTGAAATAGAAATTTAGTGTTCTGGGAAGGGAGACCATCAACCTTTGACTAAATTCTTCACCAAGCAACAAATTTTGATGTTGAGTGATAAAAAGTTGGATTTTTAGGACTCATTGGATTATGGTTCAGATTCTTTACTAGTTGACTTATAACCTACAAAATAAAAGATTAGTGATTCTAACTCTAGTAGGGAGACTCCGATGCCTAAGTCAATAATTACTTTGTCTTGGTAAAAAATGAGTTTTCTTAATTGTGAAAAGGATAGGTTTACTTGTGGGGATCCACTCTTATTTATAGTTGGGAGGTAGGGGACATGAATTGTATATATCAACAGGTTTTTTGGATGTATAGGCGGATTTTTTGGATGTACTGACATTGTAGGTTTGTTATGTCAGAATCTTATCGGTTGAGTCTAAAGCTTAGTTTTTCTAAGAAAAGAAATACCAAACTTACACTCAAAGGCTGAAGAATGACTACAACTCTTCTTATAAGGAGCTCGATTCCATGTTATGAAACTTATTCCTAAAGAGCTCGGTTCCTTCTTTGGAACCTGAAAGCTCGATAATGCCTGGGTAATATCACTAGTCCCCTACGAAGTATTTGACATTAATGTCAGAAAGGATAGATGTCAGAGGGAGAAGTTGGGTGAAATGAGCAGGAAAAGCAAAAAATTTCTCACCCAAGCCACTTAAGGTGATCCTCTATAAATAGGGGCATAGCAAGCTCATTTGTCACCTGTTGTAAGTTTGAGAGTCCGGTTTATTAGAGTTGTTGATAAGGATTTAGGTGATATATCTCGCAATCAAGTGGATCAGTATTCAAAAAGTAGCTGGAGGCTAACATTGTTGTTGTGCGCTATAGGTGAGCCTTTACTGTTATTTGTAAGTTATTATTATTTATTATATTTAGGAGGGAAATGAGTTTGAGTTTGGAGAGTGGGAGTATGTCGACAAACGAAGAGAGAGAGAAATAACCATATATACAATATCAGTGATCCATCACGATTAGATACTGATAATATGAGCTCATCTAGAAATCGGGCTCTGAGCAGAGAGTCAATCAAAGGGCAGTTGTGGGTATTGGGAGGGAAACCATGACAAATCTGGATCTTAAAGACAAAGATAAAGTTGGAGCTCAGGTTGGGACAGACTGAGATCGGGTAAAAGATATACGATGCTTATTGAAATAAAAATATTTGAAGGAGATCAAAGAAAAATATTAGATACCAAACAAATATCAAATAAAACTGTCAGGGAAGAATATGAGGGGAGATGACAATCTGTGACCCGATCAAATGATAGTGTATGAAGAAGATCTAATTACAGGAGTTCGGTTCCCTTTACGCTCGTTCATTAAGCCATTTTTGTCCATGAAAAGAATTTTCCTCAGGTAATTAAGTCATGGAGGACTGTTGTAGGGCTCAAGATTTTGAGTAAGTTGTTGTCCGTGGTGCCTTCAATGAGAATCCTGGCTGGTCTATATAATCTAAAATCTCAGCCTAGCGTAGATGAGAATTTTTCATTTTTGTAGGCTCGGCCAGAGCTTAGACTGTTCTTTGGGAAGTCCTATTCAATGAATGGTTGGAAAGATCACTTTTTCATTATAAAAAAGGGGGCGGCTTTGATTGCCGAGCAAGGTAAAACAGAGCACCACACTAGCCTAAAATAAAGAGGGCGAACCTTGAGCCAGGGGAAAAAGAAGTTCTTGATATAATAAAATAGGACATTCAGAGAGATAAGTTGATTGTCCTTCAACTGATAAGGAGATACTTTCTGATTGGAAAGGACCCTATTGAACCACTCCCTGAAGATCAGGCTGGTAATACTTTGCTTGTATTTCATTTTGTTACCCCATTAGTAATGGTTCTGATTTGCTGTGTTTGGTGCAGATATGGAGAAAGGAAAATAGTTGGACTAAAAAGAGAAGCTAAAGAAAATACAAGCAAACCGTGCTGCTAAAGCTGTCAAATCAAAGTAGAGCAGAGTTGCGGGAGAAACAAGCTCCAAAAGGAAACAAATAGAGGAGGAGACGACTGAGGTCAATGATAGGGAGGTGACAATAACTGCACATGCTTCCTCTCTACCAGAAGCTAAGGTGATCCCTGAGGAGGGAATTGAGCTCTGATGAATCATAGGGGATCCCGAGGCAGAAAAATAGTAAGGAGCTTTACACACGAGAGCAGAAGGAGCTTACTCTGAGGGCAATGAGCATGTGCTGAGCCCCGAGCAAGTGCATCAAGCTCTGTTTGAAGAGTTTAGGGTTTGATATGGGCCATATTATTTTGTAATCGACGCACAAGTCAAGAATTTTTGCCGAGATTTTCTTAGGAAGATTCCCAAAGAAAATAGCTATTTGGGCAAGATGGAAATCCATGAACTGCTGGAGTGATTTACCAACTCGGTTACCAATGTAAAGGCAGTTCAGGTTTGATTTCAATTTAATTGACTGTCTTCTTGGGATATTAAGTATGGTTTCTGTTTTAACAGGCTGGTCTGCTAGCTCTTCATGTGGGAGATTGGTTCAACGGGGGCTCTGCATAGGTATAAAAAGGCTAAGAGCGATGCCAAGAAAGCAGTAGAAGCTGAAAAATAAGCAAAGACCGGGCTGAAGGAAGTTGAAGTTTGGTTGGCCATAGCTGAGAAGCAGACAAAGGAGTTTGAGCTCCAGGCTGTAGCAACATTTGAAGCTGAGTATAAAGCTTTAGCAGAAACTTCTGAGGTTTGCAAGCAATGTTCGAAAAGCTCGTTCCGACTTAGAAGTCATGGAGAAGGACTTGTACATCATTCATGAATTGTTAGCCAAAGAGTAGGAAGATTTGAGAAAATTGAATGAAATGAATGAAGATCGGGTCTTGGAAGGTATTGTGAAATTTCAAGAGGTCGTGAAAGTATATATCAAAAAAAAGTATCTGACATAGGACTTTGACTGGGTAATGGACGTGGATCTTGATCGAGCTCCAGATTATGCGGATCGGGAACATATTGATGCTAGTGGAGAGGCGGACCCTAAAAATGTTCTGTTGTATGCATTGTATCATTATTAGCTCAATTTTAGAGCTAAGACTTATCTTTGTACAACTATTATGAATAAAATTTTATTTTATAGCTCAGTTTACATCAATTTATTTGTGTTTGTTGAGAAAATTTTATATTACAGATAACTCAGAGTGACTAGCAGTGTTTTTAGTTCAGCGTGATTAAGGAGCTCATGCACAAATAGGGTGCTTATACACGATTGGTGTGCTATTAGCTCAGTGCAACTAGGGCACTTATGCATGATGTGCTATTAGCTAGACATGACTAAGGTGCTTATGAACGATTAGAGTGCTATTAGCTCAGCGCAACTAAGGCATTTATGCACGATTGGTGTGCTATTAGCTCGACATTTATATACTGATACAATTGTGTCACTTTTACTTAGAATGAAAAGACAATTACACGAGAGCATTTTAAGAGTATCTGCTTTTTCTTTCCTGCTCGATATGCATTAGGCATAAATACAGAAATAATATCATCAAATGAGAAATATAAGAAAGAGAGAGCATACACAAACATACTACAGCTTGCAGAAACTACTAAAAGTATTTTTTTAAATTGTTTGCGTTACATGATCTAAGGATCTCCTTCTCTTTTGTTGTGCAGAGCTTGTAGAAGTTGCTCTTGGAAATTTTAGCTATTCGATAAAGTTCCTCCCAATTGGCTCTGAGCTTTCCTAGTCTGGCCGATCCGTGAGTAAATACAATCCTTCAAAGGACCAAATCTCCTTCACAAAATTGCCTTAAGCGACTCTTTTATTGTGGAAATTAACCATGTGGGCTTTGAAGGCTTCTACTTTAATACTTTCTTTATCTTTTTTAAATTCTAACATGTCCAGGTTGTACCTACAGTCTGACTTTTAATCTTCAGAGAAGTTAAGGGTTCTGGTTGATGGCAAGCCAATTTCAATAGTGATAATTGTTTTAGTTCCATATGCCAATGCAAAGGGGGTTTCTCCAGTAGCGGTTATTAGTGAGGTCCGATAAGCCCATAGTACATTATATATCTCATCTGTCCACCAATCTTTAGTTTGTCAAGTCTTTGCTTTAGCCCCATTAGAATGATTCGGTTTGTTACCTCGGTTTACCCATTGGCCTGTGGGTGATAGATCGAAGTAAACTGAAGATTAATTTTAAGCTCAGTACAGTATTCCTTGAATTATTTGTAATCAAATTATATTCCATTATCTGTGATGATTGTATGGGGAATACTAAACCTTGTAATAATTGCTTTGTTAAAAAACTTGATGATCGTAGTCGAGGTGATGGTCGCAAGAGGCTAGACTTCTACCCATTTCGTGAAATGATCCACTGTAGCCACCAAAAATTTTCTTTGGGCTTTGGCTCAAGGAAAAGGGCTTAGGATATCCATTTTAAATAGTCAATTGACTGACTACTAACTAAGAATATGAAAACATTTGCAAGAATTTAGGTTGGAATTTTAAATCTAGTTTTAACCCTAAACTGATAGCTTCATATTCAGTGACATTATTAGAAGCAGAAAAATCCAGCCTTACAGAATATTAAAAAAATATTTTTCTTGGACTCCAGAGAATTATCTCGATGCCAGCTCCTTTAATACAAGATACTTCATCTATGTTGAGAAGGCAAGCCTCCTTAGGAATGGCTCTTGGAGGTTGCTCATATAACTCAATAACGAAGTCTGCCAAAATTTATGCTTTCATAGCCTACCGGGGCTCATACTAAACATCAAATCTTTCCAGCCGGGCTGCCCATTCTACTAATCACCCTGAAGTTTTCTATCTTTAGAGGATCTTTTTTAGGCATGAGTTGGTGCGCACAATAATGATATGTGCATCAAAGTACTATAGAAGTCTTTCTGAAGCAATGTGGAGGGCCAGAGACAATTTTTCTGAAAGAGAGTATCTGAGCTTAGGACCCTTTAAGACATTACTAGTGTAATTAATTGGAAATTATTGATTATTCTATTATCTTATCAAGACCAAGCCAATAGTCGCTGGTGTAGCCGAAAAGTACAAATAGAGTATGTAATTTGGCACTGGCCTGCTAAGTAAAAGAGGTGAATTGAGAAAATATTTTAGCTCGAGGAACGTCTACTGGCACTCATATGTCCATTGAAATTGCTTGACACTCTTCAGAAGCTTATAAAAGGACAAACACATTTTGGCTGAGCATGAAATGAATCTTTCAAGCGCTGTAATCCTCCCATTCAACTTCTGCACCTCTTTGATGTTCTTGGGCAGTTCTATTTCCATCAAAGCCCGTATCTTCTCAGGATTGGCTTCAACACCCTATTTTGATATCATAAACTCTAGAAATTTTCCAGATTGAACTCCAAATGCACACTTCTCTAGATTAAGCTTCATATTCGCATGTTTGAGAATTTTGAAGACCTCCTCAAGGTCAACAGGATGTTCAGCCGAAGTTTTAGATTTGATGATCATATCATTAACATACACTTCAATAGTTCAACCAATTTGATGTTGGAAAAGTTTATTAACGAGCCGTTGATATGTAGCACCTGCATTTTTCAAATTGAACGGCATAACTTTGTAGCAGTATGTATCTTTTTCTATAATAAAAGAAGTTTTGCTCTGATCTTCAACCTTCAAGGGGATCTGATGGTAACCAGAAGAAGCATCAATAAAGTTGTATTCCTCATAATCTGCTGTTGAATCTACAAGGCGGTTAATGTTCAGGAGTGGATATGAGTCTTTTAGGGCATGTCTGGTTAAGACCAGTAAAATCTACACACATTCTTCACTTACCATTAGGCTTCTTTACTAACACCACATTGGCTAACCAGTGTGGGGATAAAATCTCTTTAATAAAGCTTGCCTTCAATAATTTTTTTACCTTTTCTTCCATAGCCAACTATTTTTCTAGACCCAAATTTCTTTTCTTTTGTCTAATGGGAACAGCCGTAGGATGTACATGGAGTTCGTCAATTATAAGTTCGGGAGAGATCCCAGTAACATCGGTGGGATCCCAAGAAAAGACATTTTGATATTGCTTTAAAGTCTAAGTTAGGGCGAGCTATTTGTCTGGGCTGCTGGAGCTTACTATCTTCAATATCTTTATTTATTCCCACTGTTATGTCTTTCAGCATATCGACAGTCTTGGCTCAGGATTCAGATTTGCCAGGCACATCAAGGGAGTCTACTGGGAGAACCATGTTTGCATCTTTAAGAAGGACAACATAGGAATCGCCAGCCATTTGTTGATTACCTCTAAGGATTGCTACTCCATGATATGCCGGGACCTTCATGACTAAGCTTTTTTATGGAAATGCAAACATCCACCTTTACTAGCAACGGGAGTCCAAAAATTGCATTGTACGCAAATTTCATATCAACCACCATAAAACAAGTATGATAGTTTCTGATAACTGACTCATCTCCCAACTAGACATTAAGCATAATCGAGCCAAGTACCAGGATGCTATGTTTGGAAAGACTAATCAAAGGAGCAGAGATGGGTTTTATGATAGCCAAAGATAAACCGAGCTTCTTATATGCTTCTAATGTCAAAAGATTAATGGCGCTACCAGTGTCTACTAAGATACGTTGAACTAGATAATCCTGAATAACTGCCTCTACTACCAAAGCATCAGCATACGGTCCGACGATCTGGTGAGATTCTTTCGGGCAAAAAGTAATGATCAAACTTTTTGGTCGAGGATTCTGTCACTGAAAAGACTTCTTTTGCCTTGCGCTTCTTAGAAGCATCTATTATGTCATAATGTTCTCTACCTGCTATGATATGGATAAATCCTACTGGGGCTTTCTTAGAGGCTCGTGAGTAGTTAGAGATTGATCTTGGCTGATCTTTATCTCCAGATGCAACGACAAACTGGCTGAGGCATCCCTCTCAAACCAGTCGTTCAATTTCCCGCTTCAACATACCACAATCATCAGTTTTATGGTCATGAGCTTCAAGAAAACTGTAATATAACCCCCGATCTCAGTTAGGATCTTCTCTCATTGGCCTGGGCTAGTTTACTTCAGCATTCTCTTTGAGCCTTCAAAGTATACTGGCTCGGGAAGCATTCAACGATGTAAAATGCTTAGGTGCTTCGGATATATAAAAAGTCCTGTGCGGGGTTGAATGGTAAGACAAACTTGTTAGGTTGTGGTTGTAACCTTTCTACGAAGAGCTAGGATTAGTAGATCTATAGTGGTGTGCTTTTTTGGGGATCTCATTTTAATGGCTCGGGAAGATGTTTAGATGATTCAAACTTATTGAGTTCATCATGAATTTTGGAGGTCTGACCTTGATCCTAATGATTAGCACGAAGCTCTTTCCAAATCTGAGAACTTTCATCCACCTTAATATATTTATGAGATCTGGCCATTAGTTTAGTAAAATCTTGAGGTGGATTTTTGCTTAAGGAATTTGAAAATTGGGCGCACTCTGTGTTTCTGATTAGTGCTTCTAAAACTGTGTCAAAGTTCACTTTGGAGATTTTACCCACCATATTATTAAATCTTTCCACATATTCTCTCAACGTTTCTTTGGGTTTTTGGACAACTTTGAACAAATCTATAGATGTTCTGCTAGGATCTATAGAGGCCACAAATTTGTTTACAAAGTGCTCGGTGAGTTGGCTGAAATTATGTATATAATATGGTTCCAAGTTCTTATACCATAGCTGGTCATTATCAATCAAGGTTTTTGGGAAAAGCTTGTACAAGGCAAGATCTGAGGTGGTATAAATTAGCATTGTATTGAAAAAGTAGTCAACATGATGATAGGGATCCGTTATTCCATCATACTCTTTAAACTTTGGACTGTGGAAGTTTGGACATACAACACTAAGGATTTCCTTGGACAGAGGGGAACGGAAGGTAGTATCATATTGCAGTTTTATTCCCTTGTGCATTCGCTTTATTCTTTCATCAACTAGAGCCTTGATGTCTTCCTAATTGAATGGCACATTCTTCTTTTTGAGTTTTTGAGAAGTATGCTCTGAATAAGTAGATGCATGGGATATAGAATGCTCGGGGGAACAAAGTCTCCATCTAGTCATGTTCTCCAGGTCTAAGGCGTCATTTTCTATTTGGGGGTGATGATTAAATTCAGGCTGAAATTGGGGTGGGCAATTTCTAGGTGGGTAGGGAGGTGTGTTACAAGTCGGTGGTGATGTATATGTTAGTTGGAGTCAAATCTGATGGTAGCTGATGGCCTGGAAGGAAAGTTTGGGTTTCAGTAGATAGAGGTTCGGGTTGTGTCTGTGGATGAGGGAGGCTTCCAACAATTTGCGGTCTAAAAACTCTGATGAAGTTATTCAAAATGTTTGTGAGCTCTTTAGCTGTTTGGTTTGCTAGGCCCGAGGATTGTACTACTACCAAAACTAGTTGTACCAACGGAATAAGTAAAGTGGAGAGAGCTGCTGGGGCCGATTCGGCTTTAGGTGTAGCTGTTGAGGGTCCTGGTGTTGTATGGTCTACATGTGACGGCTGGCTTGGGGTTGATTGCTAGGGTTAATACTATTGTTCAGGGCGATGAGATTTTATGGTGTATAGGGCGGTAAAAGAAGTCTCTCATTTGTGATTTGAAAATGGTTGATGGCTCATGCGTGTGATCTTGAGTCCTGTTATCTATTGCTTGGGGATCAACTAGTCCACGCTCACCGTACCAATGATGACGAGGTAGATTTTTAGGACTTTTTCTTAGGTTGCAGTTTGGGTTCTTTATTGGTTGACTTGTCACCTGCAAAATAAGAGATTAGTGGATCGAGCTTCAGTGGGGAGACTCTGATGCCTAAGTCAATAATTGCTTTGTCATAATAAAAAATGAGATTTCTTAATTGTGAAAAGGATAGGTTGTGAAAAGGATAGGTTTACATGTGGGGATCCACTTTTATTTATAGTTAGAAGGTAAGGGATATAAACTATATATATCAATGGGTTTTCTGGATGTGTCAGTAGATTTTCTGGATGTACCGACATTGTAGGTTTACTGTGTCAGAATCTTTTTAGCTAAGTCTAAAGCTCAGTTGTGCTAAGAAAAGAGAATATCGGACTTATACTCAAAGGCTGAAGAATGACTACAACTCTTCTTATAAGGAGCTCGATTCCATATTTTGAAACTTCTTCCTAAAGAGTTCAGTTCCTTCTTTGAAACCAGAAAGCTCGGTAATGCCTGGGTAGTATCAAGTTCCATGTGACAAGAGATATTACCAATCAACCGGCTTATCCATTAGTACTAGCTCCATTGAAATGGATTAAATCAGATACAGGTTGGCTAAAACTTAATGTAGATGCATCTTCTCCTGCCAACTTGGACGCATGCAGAATTGGTTTTGTGATAAGGGGCCATTTAGGCCAATTCGTTGCAGCAACAACTCAGAATATGAAAGGGAGATTTGATGCAAAGCAATTGTGATAAAGGAACCACTAAGCTAGATTCATGAGAAAGGATGGAATCAAGTGATAATTGAGTCTGACAGTTGAGTAGTAATAAACCACTTGTTCGAGAGAGTTTCTCTTCCTTTGCATTTAGGTCTGATTCTAGATGGTTGCTACTCTCTTATTTCCTTAGGTATTAATGTTAATTTTAGATTTGCCAATTGTTATGCGAATATTGTAGCTCATGTTTCTGCTAGAGTTGCACTTTTTGAGTTAGAATGTGGAAAATTGTTATGTAACCCTCCATGATGGATTGCTAATTTGTTTCCTCTTAATCATTAAATAATTTTATTCATTTTGCAAAAAAATATATAATAAAATAATAAAAATTAATATTTTAAATTATTTTTTTAACATATAAAATTTATTAATTTTTATAAAGGATAAATTTTAACTATAAAAAATAATAAAAAAGCAAAAAAATATAAAAAATGTATTAATAAAAATAATTAAATTTATTTTTAAATAAATTTCATTTATTATACATATAAAAATTTTTTTAAAAAAATATTCATTTCATTATATAGATGTGTAGATTTTTGATAGCTGTTATAGATATTTGATAGATGTTATATATATATATTATGTATTTATTTATTTATGTTATATATATTTTATATAGTTATCGTGTAAATATTATGTATATATTATATGAATATAAAATTAAAAAATTAAAGTTAAAAAATATTAAAAATATTTTATGGATATTTAATAGGTATTTAATAAATATTTAATAGATATTTGATAGATGTCTGGTGGATGTTGTAAATATTTGATGAATGTGATAAATATTTAGTGAATGCTTAATATATATTATGTATATATTATTTAATTATTATGTGTGTATTTTATATTTATTATATATATATATTCTATATATATATATTTATATGTATATTAAAAATATAATATAAAAAATTAGCATAGAATTAAAAAACCAAAGATTTTGGTCAACTGTTGAAAAATGAAAATCTGAAAGGGACAACCAGCGTAATTTTCTCAACTAATTATCCTAGATTTGTGCTCGTTTAGATTTTAAGTCTACGTCTTCTCTTGTATTAAAAAACAAAAATCATACTTTCAGACTTTAGTTATAGCCAATTAGATTAAATATTATTAATGTATTACACGTGTTATATAACAATAATAACTCATTTTTTTAATAAATTTAATTTTTATTAAAATTTAAATATAATATCCATTAATTTTCAATGCAAGTCCTCTTTTATTTAATTATTTTCCGCTTCGGTAACAAAATCTCATTTTAACCATTTAAGTCCAATTAACTAAATGGCTATTTTCCATCATGCAAAAAGAGAAAAAAAAATGGTTAGATTCAATAATACTCCTCTTCAAGAAATGACCTATAAAAAGTCAATTATTTGGGCTGTCCATTAATATTGATTTTGATGCGTCTAGTCAATTAACTAAAAACCTCTGTGTGTGTGGTTTGTGGGGGTATGTGGGCTGCCCTTCCAAATGGCGTGGGGCTTGGAGCTTAGACCCTTCAATCCCACATCGGTAAGTGTTTAAAATTGTAAGCATAATATATGAGATAACGTCTCTTTTGAACTTTATCATAATTTTGAGTTCCACGCGTGTTCTATTACTGTTCTGAATAAAGAAAAACTAACAGATGAATATATAAAATATTATTTTACCACTCTGAACAAGATCTGAAAAATCTTTTTAAAATACAAATTAACGGTTTTTAAAAATCCCTTGTTTAAAAATTATATTAGGATATATATACATAATTTGCTTTACTATAAAGAAAGGTTAAAAACAAAAATAAATAGATAAAAAACAAAATTATACATTTATTGCAATAATATATTAATTCAATTAAGGGCAAAACCATCAATATCCACCACAAATTTAGCTCTTAAAAGAACTAAAAAAATCACTTCCATCAAGAAATTAACAATGAAGAACAATGGTGGTAGTGTTGGCCAAAGAAGCACTTATCTTCCAATCTTATTTGTATTTTCTGTGTTTCTCTTTGGTTATTTTCTTTTTAATGAACATTCTAGTGTTATTTCACTCCCATTTCCTAGATTCAAAGAAACCTTACAGCAAGAATCTTCCAGTTTCAGCAATATTAGTCCAATAGTTCAAGAAAATGGCAAGATTGATAATGATAAACACCGAGAATTCAAAGAAGGAGGAGGAGGAGAAGAAGAAGAAGAGATTGTGCTGCCACCAGAAGATTGCGATATTTTCATAGGAGAATGGGTTCTTGATAACCGTACTCATCCTTTATATAAAGAAGAAGAATGCGAGTTTATTTCAGATTCAGTGACTTGTCTCAAAAATGGAAGAATGGATTCTTTGTATCAGAACTGGAGATGGCAGCCCAGAGATTGCCATTTACCCAAGTAAGTTTTTTTTTTTTTTAAAAATATATAGTTAATTTTGTGTTAATTGAGTGAAATAATAATAATTAATATGGGGATCTTTTTTTTAAATTATCAAGGTTCAACGCAAAATATTTTCTCAAAAAACTTCAAGGAAAAAGGCTAATGTTTGTTGGAGATTCATTGAATCATCAACAGTGGGAATCTATGTTCTGTTTGGTTCAATCTGTTATTCCTCCACAGAAGAAGAGCTTGATTAGCTATTCGAGTTCACTTACTGCCTTCAAAATTGAGGTATGTTTCTCTTATATATTAACACTGTTTACACATTTAGATGTAAGATAGTATACAATGGTCTGATCCCAGTACTATTCTTAAACAAGCATCAAAATTTAAGGTTTTAAACTAATTTACTTTTAGCTCTGCGGCACTGAAAAGTTTGTAAGAGTACTTTAAAACTGTAAATTCCAATATAATTAGAAAAAATTGAGGATTTAGCTTTGGCATGCCTTTTGAAGCTGAGGCTGATTAACTTTAACACAAGTCATAAAGAGTTAACTCAACTTTACAAGCACAAAGGAATGATGAACCCTTAAACTGGTGGGGCCCATTGATCTAAGGGTGCACCTTTTTTCTAATACAATTTGATCTAGTGCAGATTATTTGTGGGAATTCTTTAATCTGTCCTTGTATCAATTAATTTTTTGACATTAGAGTAATAAATTGCAGTTATTAAATATTTTGAATTAATGCAGGATTACAATGCAAGCATAGAGTTTTACTGGGCACCATTTTTAGTAGAGTCAAATTCAGACAGTTTAGCAAATAGGAATGGCCAATCAGATCGTATGATAATGGCTGAATCAATCTCTAAACACGGCCTTCATTGGAAAGATGTTGATTTCCTTATATTTGACTCTTATATTTGGTGGATGACTTCTCTTTTTACAAAAGTATTGTAAGTATCCACTAAAAGTTTTTTTTTCCTTTTTTAATCAATTATTATTATAATTTAATATCAGTGAGAATTGAATTATGGTTAATTATTGAAAGATTCACATTTATATATATAAATATATATATATATATATTTCTAGTATGATCAAGAGATTGATTAATTCATTTTCTAATGGAGTTGATGGAAAAGACGAGGATCGTTGGATGATGAAGTAATTGAGTATGATGAAATTGAGTTGCCAATAGCATATGAAAGAGCTTTGAGGACATGGGCTAAATGGGTGGAAGAAAATGTTAATCCAAAGCGAACTTCTGTTTTCTTCAGCAGCATGTCTCCTACTCATATAAAGTAAAACAATCTGAGCTTCTTTTTCCTTTTTCCTTAAATAGTTAGAAATGATTATTATTTTTTTTTACAATATTGAAATTGATCTTCAACTTCAATATGCAAATATTATAGGAGCTTGGACTGGGACAATCCTGATGGGGTCAAATGTGCTAAGGAGACTACCCCAATTTTAAAAACTAAGCCATTGGAAGTAGGCACCAATCACCAGCTTTTTAAGATTGCGCTGAATGTGACTCAATCCATGAAAGTACCTGTCTATTTCCTTAACATAACCTCATTATCTGAGTACCGGAAAGATGCACATACCTCTATTTATACAGCAGTTGATGGCAAGTTACTCTCGCCGGAGCAAAAGTCTGATCCGGCCAAATATGCTGATTGTCTTCATTGGTGTCTTCCAGGGTTGCCTGATACATGGAATGAGTTGCTCTATACACGTATTATCTCTTCTTCTTGAATCATAATTTTTTTTCTGTTTAAATTAATGTTAATTTCTTTGCTAATTGAAAATTTTCAATTCGGACATATTTGCTGTACAAGTTTTAATAAGATAGAAAGGTTAAGAAAATGTTGAATTATTATTATATTGTTCTTCCATTTCATTTCTAATTTATTCTAGTTTACTGCTACTTGTCCTCTAGTTTATTTATTTTTATTTATATTCAATCCTTGTAATTTTCGCATGATGGGAAACTATATAAATTTTAAAGAGAGGCCTTCTGATACAGGATTAAGTATAAGAATATAACAAAAACCACTATAAGGACTTTGGAGCAGTTGAAGTAAGTAACCAAATTCTTCACTTCTTCATATGGTGATCCTGCAATTTCATAAAAGGGGTTGGAAAAATAAGATCTTTTATATATACTATTGGATCTATTACATTTGCTTAGAAAAACACTAATATTTCTAAGGAAAACAATAATACCACAATGAAGAATTTTGGCAGCAGCCAGAAACGCCATTCCACTCCAGTTTTAGCAGTTTTATCAATTTTCTTAATATCTTTCCTTGGATTCTTTGTGTTTAATGAAAATGGTAAGTTCATTGCTATCAAATCTTCAACACCTAGACTCCAAGAAATACCATTCCATTCCAAGAAAGGCCACGATCAAGAATCAAGTAAGGGGAGTGAGAAAATGCAGATTCCATTTGTTGAAAAGTTAGACGAAGAAGATGTAAAGGATGATTTGCCACTGGAAGTCTGTGATATATTCACAGGAGAATGGGTTTTCGATAACAAATCATATCCTTTGTATAAAGAAGATGAATGTGAGTTTCTATCTGAATGGGTGACCTGTTTAAGGAATGGAAGGCAAGATTCTTTATATCAGAACTGGAGATGGCAGCCCAGAGACTGTTCTTTGCCCAAGTAAGTAGTTAGTAATAGATTTAACAGTTAAATTATTAGATTCACTGTTGGTTTCAGGAGCTGACATATTTGTATGTATTAATTTTTGGGTAAAGGTTTGAGGTAAAACTGTTGCTAGAAAAACTGAGAGGAAAGAGGCTTATGTTTGTTGGAGATTCTATACATTTTAACCAGTGGCAATCTTTGATTTGTATGGTTCAATCTGCCATTTCACCAGGGAAGAAAAAATTAGACTACTCAAACTATACTACAGTCTTCAAAATTCAGGTATCCTTGTCCTATAGCATTTTAGAATTCACAAATTGTATGCACATACCTAAAAACTATTCAAGCAATGGCAGTCTTTTCTTAGCCAGTTTGCTTTCATCCTCAGATTTTTAATTTTTCACAATAGGTACATATCTATAGACATGTTATATCTTTAATTATCCATCCATTCCCTTGCAAGAGTGTGAAATTATTTTATCATGTGGCTTACATCAGGTATATATCACAAGCTTAAGACTATTTTCTCATGTTTACTTGATTTTTGCAGGACTATAATGCTACCATAGAGTTTTACTGGGCACCATTTCTAGTTGAGTCCAATGCAGACCCTCCAACAATGAGGGATGGCAAATCAGACTCTATAATAATGCCTGAATCAATAGCCAAGCATGGAGATAACTGGAAAGATGTGAACTACTTAATCTTTAACACATACACCTGGTGGCTAAAGTATCCCACTATCAAAGTATTGTAAGTTCTATTTGACTTGCTGGTATACATTACTTTTCTGTAGTTATTATATGGTCATAAGGATGCTATTTGCTTGTTATTGATGTAAAGAAAAGGATCATTCGATGAAGGGGCCGCAGAGTATGATGAGATCAAACGGCATATAGCTTATGAGAGAGTTCTGAGGACATGGGCCAAGTGGGTAGAGAAAAATGTTGATCCTAATCATACCTCTGTTTTCTTTAGCAGCATGTTTCCTCAACATCTCAGGTATATATATAAAAAGGCCAAAACTTAACCTTTTGTATTGTTTGCTAAAAATAATTGGTTTTGCAAAAAAGTTAGAGCACTCACTTTTGACTAAACCTGGTAGGACCTGAAGTTTAGATTAATCTTTTTATTCACATATATAAAACAATCGCTTGAATTCAATAAAAAATATAACATAGAATAAAGCAACAATAATAGTACAATGCCAACAGCCTAGTAAACATAAGTGTAAGCTCAACAACTCCACAAAAGTCAACTATTGAGTAAATCTTTAGAAATAACAACTCACAAATTAAGGTTTTAAACAAGCTAATTCCGCCAAATTACAAAGAAGTTCTATCAACTCAAGAACTTCTTTTTTTTTAGGAGCTCAGACTGGAATAACCCAGATGGGATCAATTGTGCTAAAGAGACAATTCCAATTCTAACGTCCACACTGGTGGATGTAAGCACAGACAGACAAGTTTTCGCAATCACAACAAATGTGATCCAATCAATGAAAATAGCAGTTCACTTCCTCAACATAACAACTCTCTCAGAGTATAGAAAAGATGGACATACCTCTATTTACACCTGTCATGGTGGTAAATTACTCTCTCCAGAGCAAAAGTCTAATCCTGCCATGTATGCAGATTGTCTTCATTGGTGTCTCCCTGGAGTTCCAGATACTTGGAATGAGTTACTCTACACACACATTGTAGCACAGTTTTGAGTCCAATACATGGATGATATTGTAATTATACATTGTATGATAGAGTGTGGTTAGATCATCTGTAAATGTTCTCAAAATTTTATATTTATTATTTCTTTCATGCATTTTATCAAACAGTTTGAAAACCCAGCATTGAAAACTAGAAAATTGCATTGTATACGGATTTGAGAAATTCTTGTACCACATTTATAATTAATTGTTGAGTTTTTATATAATAATGTTTGATAAATTTAATTTTTTTTTATGAGATTTAATTAAAATTAGTGTCTTAGCAAAGTGTAAGATATAACCATAAGATTATGATAAAAGAAAAAAAAAAAGATAAAACCGTAAGATTCAAATTTCATCCATAAAAGTAATATCAAAATTTTATTTTAATATTATACAAAATTATATTTTTTTATACAATTAATTTTAAGAGAGAATGTATAAAAATGTCCTTAAAATTTGTACGAATGTACGGATAGACTCTTAAAATTTATTTGAACTTATTGATAAACTTAAAATTTTAAAAAATTGACAAATTAGCTTCTTTAAAGAAAAGCTAATTATTGTTGACCGTGTTTAGTTTTTCGCTAAAATATATAAATATACCTTTTAAATTTATACAAAAATAAGAATTATCACTTAATCTTTTTGCTCAATTATGTGTTAAAATGATATTTTTAACTATTTATAAATGAATCAAATATATTTAAAAGCATTTTTAATAAATAATAGTTTGATTAAAATTATTATTTAATATTCTTCTAATAAACTTTTAAGATCATTATTTCACATTTTATATGTGTTATATTGCATCACGTATGCTACATTATTAGGATAATATATTTAAAATGTTTTTTTAAAATATAAAAAATAAAAATATTGTGAAAATATCTATGAAAAAAAAATTGCTCCTAATTTGCACATCCGCTCCACCAATTGAAAGAGAATATTTAGATAATGAATGAAAAGACTCAAGTCTTTATGAAGGAGGTGTACGAGCACTTTGAGCAGCAAAACCAACTCAAAGAGCAACAAATCACTCCAGACTCCATTCAAAAACAAATGAGTCAGCTGATTGATTTGATGAAAACTATTTCATCCCAACTACAATCCCAACAATCCACCCAAACTTCTTCTAGTAATACTACTCAGAATCCTCAAACCATCAACCCCCAAAACACCACTGCTCAACTTTCCTCAACCAATAATCATCAAAACACTATGGCTCAGAGCCCACAACTCATTATTCCACAAAACACCACTACTCAAAACCCTCAAGCCATTAATTCCAGCAACACCCCTGTCCAAGACTCCCAAGCCATTATTTCCCAAAATACTACTTTTTAAAACCCTCAAGCCATTAATCCTCAAATCATAACTGCATAAAATTTCCCAACCATAATTTCTTAAAATTCCTGTCTAAATTTCCCCTACTAACATCCAACACCACAACACTACCAAAATTAACCAACACGCCACTTCATCTTAGGCTACTTTAAGCAGAATAGCTCCACCTCACCTGACCATCCCAAACAACCCAATGCATATCATACACTAGACCCACCATAACAATTAACCCATACAAACACAAGTGGATCCTTATTCCAATGAAGGCACCAAAAGTGCTAGAATGGGAATTCTTCCTAATCCATACACCTCCCATCAACCTAATTCAAATTAAACCTATCCCCCAACCACCAGAAACACACTGTTAGCAGGCACTAACCATACTAACACAGCTACTCTTCCAAATCAGTTTGGACTTCAGGGCATGTTACCTAAACTGGAATTAACCCAATTTGATGGGGATAATTCAAGACTCTATATTAGAAAATGCTCTCAGTATTTTCAACTGTATGGAGTACCATATGAACAAAAACTATACATTGTCTCAATATATTTTGGTGATAAGGTGGATTCTTATTTTCAATGCTGGCAGGTGCAGCATCCTGCGTTAGATTAGGAAACCTTTATTGAGGATTCATGCAATAGGTTTGGTGAATTAAAGGCAGCAGATGTGGTTGAGGCCTTTAACAAAATGAAACAAAAGGGAACAGTAGCGAAGTATCATGAAAAGTTTGAGGAACTCAAATCCCTAATACTAAAATATCACCCTTGGCTTGACGAAGATTATTTTGTTTCAAGCTTCGTCAGTGGACTTGGTAAGGAGCTCTAGTACCAACTATCAAGAACCTATGTTAAAACAAAGAAAGCAAAGGGAAGTATAGCAGAAGGAAGAAGAGAAGCCAAGGAAGATAAGAAACTATAGCATAGAATATTGCAGAAAAAAAGAAGAAGAAGCAAGAAGGAGAAAAAGAGAGAGAGAAATAGAAGATAATAATTAGGAAATGATTGTAATTCTGATTGATTGCCTTGTAATCTTTTACATCAATATGTATAAAAGATTATTTTTATCATTCTTGGTCACTACTCCAAGGACTAACAACACAACAACAAATAATAATATTTCAGCTCATATTTACAAACTAAAACTACTATAATTTCACTCTTTCAGCACTCTCCAATTAGCTTAGCCCACACTCATAACAGATTCTTTCACATTGGTCCCAGTAACACCTCCTGATGTTGAATTGGATTCTTCTTGAGTTGCTGGAACTCTTGGGACCATTTCCTCTTGGGACCATTTCCTTTGCTAGAGCAGAGAAAATTAGGCCCTTCTTCATGATTCCTTCTTCCTTCTCCCTTAGAAATTCTTCCTGTATCATGACATTACCCTCCCCTTGAAACTCTTCCTTTTCCTCAAGGAAGGAGTTGGGAAATTGGAGTTTTAAGAAATTAGTATCCTCCCAATTAGTCTTCTGCTTAAACATATTCAACCATTAAACTAACACTTGTTACACCTTCTTCCCTAAAGCAAGTTTCAAATTCTCTTTGAGTAAAGTGTTAAACTCTTATTTCTTTCTAATTTGCATTCTTTTAAACACCTTCAAGAAAACAATTTCTCTTAAACGAAATTTTAATTTTTTTTTTTTTTTGCCTTCTCCACCTCTCAAAGTCATTTTCCTTGAGACTCACATGAAAACATGATCCAATTATCAATCCATAATCAGTACAAATTTTCAATTTTACCCCAATTTCATTCATGAAACCCACTTTGCTAAAATCATAAAATGTTATATAAAATATAGTCTTGCACCATGAGAAATCAAAGCATAATTTGATTTGGAGAGGAATTGTGGAAGGAAAGGAAGAGAAAGAAGGAGAGAGAGAAGAAGAATAAGAGATTGTTTTGTAAGAGAGAAGGATTTTGGAAAGGAAGATATAGAAGAGGAAGCCATTAGAGAAATAGAGAGAAATATAAGGTGCGTTTGGGAAGGAGAGAATGACAGTGATGAGTGAATTCTAATAATCTGCAGTTAGAAGAAAATTATATAACTTTTTAATATTTAAATAAATTTGTTAATTTATATTATTAAGCTAAAGTGAAGAAGCATACTTATGAATTTGAATTCAGTTATACTTTTAAAAAAATTATAAGCTTATGAGTTTATGAAATTTTTTTTCATTTATATGTCTTAATTTTTATTTCTCCACCAGACCACATGGAATCTCCTTGCTTCGAGTAGTTTACCACTAATTAATTAATATTACCAAAAATTATGAAACCAATATTATATGAATAGTGTATTGTGAATGGACATTTTAATTTCCAGTATTAAGACTTTTAAGATATATATTGACTAAATTTTGTAAATGAAATTTTTGATTTAATTCTTTTTATATTAAATACTGAATTTAACTATTGTCAATAGAAATTTCACAGCTATTATAAATTATTTATCACGATATTTAAAGAAAATGGATTCTTTTTTTTTAATGCAAAAAATGAATTCTATTTATATCATGCCAATTATTCTTAATTATCTTTTGACTTTATATTATGTTTTTTCTTTCCTGTGTTTGGTGCCACCATTAATTAATTAATGAATCGTATATGAACATTGGAATAAACTTGTCAATTAAATTTTAATTTATATTTTCAAGAGATTTTCAAGGCATATAGTTTATAATTATAAACCACCATCTGATTTGATTCTTTTATTTTATCTTAAATATCTCTTTTTGTTTTGGATCGAATAGAATATCGATTATCTGTGTTTCTCAATTATCAAAATCTCTTTCAAAGCTCAAATGCTAGTAGCTGTCATGTTAATTTCATTGAAACCCTTTGGTTGGTTCCTGAGAAATCCAAAGAAAATTTCATGAGGCCAAGAGCAATAAATTATTTAGAGATAGAAAGAGACTCGCAGGATGATTCTTGGTGGGTAATGTCATATTCAACTTTTCTTTTAAAATCTCTGGTTTTAAACTGTTTTTTTTTTTTCTCAATAATCTCTGTTTTTGAAGTTATTATTGACTAAAAGAATGAAATTTTTGTACATTAACATCTAATTTAATTCTTCTGGTTTCTGTTAAATACTGAATTTAATTGTTGCCAACATAATTTTTTGCAGCGTAATCAGTAATTTCTCGTACAAATTGGAAAATGAATTTTGATTCTTGCTGCATATGATGAAGTTTTTGCATGAGTAAAGTTGAAGTCAAATCACCTCTTGATTTGATTTTTCACTGATAAGTTGAGTCATATATGAACAAATAAAATAATTATTTTTCATATCCTCAGAATTAGTGATAATGGGTTGGTAGCATTTCATCTTCAATTAATCAAATATAAAATACAAATTTGGACATATGCTAGCTAAAACTTTTAGAGTAATGATCAATTTCAGTCTTAATAGACAAATTAGTTCATAATTTGCATGCTCCAACTTAGAAATAAAGAACTAATATATAATCACAAAATTCATGGCAAAGAATCAGGGCTATTGAATTATGCTGCAGATTCATACATGCAAACAACTTTCTGACCATATTATCAATTAAAAATTCAAAAAAAAAAGGTAGGCAATTCTCTCTGTTTTTATACCATGATTTGCATCTCTTATACATATTGAAAGGCCTGCGGCTGATTGTTAGGTTAGGGGTTTCAGTTTTCACCTTAACAGCTTGTCTATAAGACTGCCCCATAGCAGTCAAAACAAGTCCAAGTTTGATACATCCTTCTCCTTAATAACAGTCACAATGAAGCATGTTGATCCCAGCCAGAAAAGCCTTTACAGTTCAATTCTAGTTGCAGTAGCATTTTTGTTGATATCTTTAACCCCTAGTCACCAGAAAATTGTACAAGAATCCTGTGATATTTTCACAGGAGACTGGGTTTTGGATAACAAGACATATGGTCAGCCTGCGAGAATAATGGAAGGCCTGATTCACTTTATTTGAATTGGAGATGGCAACCCAGAGACTGTTCTTTGCCTGAGTAAGAAAATATGGTTAAATTGTTACCATTTTTTTTTTATAGTTTTTGAATATTTAGTTTTTGGGTATTTCAAAACCATAATTATATTATTGAATCTTGAGTTAAGTTTTAAGGCAAAACGGTTGCTCAACAAACTCAAAGGAAAGAAGCTTATGTTTGTTGGAGATTCTATACATATTAACCAGTGGCAAGCTTTGGTTTGTATGGTTCAATCTGCTGTTTCACCAAGCAAGAAGAAAGTGGACTATTCAGGCTATCCCCAAGTCTTTACAATTAAGGTTTCTCTCTATTCTTTTTATTTTTTGGTGATTCATACTGGCCACATAGCTTAAATTCAATTTTTTTTTTAAATAAATTTCAACATGATCATTAAATTGTAATTTATATCAAGAAACGGGAAGGATCATAATATATTGGTTGGGTTACTAATCCAGTGGCTGGCACCACAAGAGCACTTTTAACTTTTTGTGAACTTTTGGCAGGAGATAACTCACATGATTTATTGTTATATCTGATAATTTACAGAAATATAATGTTACAGTAGAATTTTACTGGGCACCATATCTAGTGGAGTCCAATGTAAAATAAGAGGGATGGCAAAACGGTGGCTATAATAATGCCTGAAGCAATTGCAAAACATGGAAATAACTGGAGAGATGCTGACTATCTAATTTTTAACTCATATACAAGGTGGACTCCACTGTGAGAGTATTGTAAGCTATAATTACCCTTCTTGTTCTTTTTCTTTATGAGCATAATTTTCTGTTAGGCCTCAAACTTCGTACTTTCTTTAGGCAAGGATCATTTGAAGAAGGGGCTACAAAATATATTGAGATCGAAACACATGTAATATTTGAACGGGTCTTGAAGAAATGGGCTAAATGGATAGAGGAAAATATTGATCCCAAACGTACCACTATTTTCTTTAGCACTGCAACTCCGAATCATGACAGGTATGAGATCATCTCTCTGCTGCTTGTAGCATAATGTCTGAAACTACTCATTAAAATACAACAAATTATATATATATATCCCTCGACATGCAATTGTATTAAAATTTTGTGAGATTATAAGGGCGGTAAAACTTTTTTCACCGAGTTTTAACACAGTTTCATGTACAAATATTCTAACTCGAACCTCTGGTTAAGCTAAAACAGTTTATTATTAAGTAAACTAAGTGCTCATTGTAATTTAGCAATATATATTAATTAACAACTTGGATGCAAATGATATATGTATAGGAGCTCATATTGGAACAACCCACGCGGGGTTAACTGTGCTAGCGAGATTTTACCAATTCCAAACACATTCATGCCATTGGATATAAATATAGACTGGAAGATATTTGGAATTACTGAAAGAGTGATTAGATCAATGAAAGTAGTTCATTTTCAGAACATAACAAGGCAGGCTTTCAGAGTATAGGAAAGATGGTCATCCCTCCTTTTACAACAGCAAAGGTAGTGAATCACTTAGGCGGAAGCAGAAGGCTGATCCAGCTAAATATGCAGATTGTCTTCATTGGTGTGTTCCAGGCTTGCCTGATACCTGGAATGAATTGCTTTATGCAAATCTATTTAATACTACTTATATCCATTTAACTATGTATTTAAATAAAAAAAATCAAAAATATTATGAAATGTAAATTATAAAATAATAATTTTCTTAATTAAATAATTACAAATAAAAATTTAACACTAACATAATTATATTCAAATAATTATATACTACACAATTCTATAATTAAATACTCATAATCTATAATCTATATAAACGGATTGAAATAGATAGAATATCCAAAAAAAATCCAATCCACTATTATCCTTAGATGCCACAATGTGAACAAAATTGAAAAAAAATAACACTCTTAATCATATTTTTTAATTTTTTTTTTATTTTTTTATCAAGAAATATTTTAATCATTTTATTATAAACTCATTATAAACTATATAAAATTTATAAACTAATAATAAGCTCATGATAAACTTATTGTAAACTAATAAAAATATGGTATTTTAATAAATATTTTATAAATTCTAATATTTTGATAAATAATTTATAAATATAGTAAATTTAAAATTATTTTCATTTTTTCGTGTATTTTTGTTGAAGACCTTAAAATTGTAACTAACAGTAATGTGAAGAAAATTACAACTTCAGATATCACAATATCACAAATTAAAATTAGAGGGTAATAATATGTATTAGTGTATTTGTGAGGGATGACAAATTTAATTTATCTAATAATTTATTGATAGAAAAATGAAATGAATGATGGTATCGAAATTCAATTACAGAATTTATTGATTTTTATTTTTAAGACAAGAAAATTCAATCATAAGTTTTTTTTTTTTTTGAAAGGAAATTCAATCATAAGTTAATTGAAAATTATTAATGAAAATTCAATCACAAGCTAATTGACAACTATTAATGAAATAAAGTAATAAACCCTCCACTTTCATATCTAAAATTGATTTTGTCAATATCCCAAAAAGAAGTGACAATTAGATGGCAGTACTCAAACTTTAGATTTAAGGCTCATTAAACCTATAAAATGGGCATGCTTTGACTTCAATAGAGTAATTGACATATTGCACCAAAACTCAAGGCAACAATTTTTTCCAGAATTTATAATGTTACTGTGCCACATGTACGTATGCAAGCAAATTTTCTTCGTCTAAAAGAAAAAATAAATAAATAAGGGAGACAACTTTTGATTTTCTTTTACTATTTCGTTAATTGTTTTAAATATTGATCATTATAACATTTTATTGTTTTAACCATTTTCCTGACGAGTACTTTAAAGACGCTAATTAATAAATAAAAATTTAAATAAAATAAATTATATGAGCAAAGAGTGTGAATTTTAGTTAGGATAGAAACAATGAAATGTAACTCTGTCAATATCTCTATTTTTTTTTTATCTAACTCATTATTTACCTTTATCTGAAATAATTATTTTCATACCTACATTTCATTTAGAATAACTAATCTTAATTAGTGCTTCTAAGGCATTTTTGAAAGAACAGTAATAATAAATTACTGTTATTGTAAAACATTGATATAACAGATATCATAATTTTTTAACTTAATTCATCCTCCCAAAATTAAATATTATAGGTTAAGTTTTTTATTTTTATTGCTTCTACATTTTGACCCCTCTATACAAAATTCTTTTTTATTCTGCCCCTGATATCCATTATTTCTTTTATAATTTAAGGAATAAGTTAAAAATTGAAACTAATTTTACAAGAATAGTATATACATCTTATTTTATAAGAACAGTAATTGTTAATTTTCTATAAGATATATAGAACGTAGATAATTTCAAGGCATTGTTTTTTTTTTCATAAGAGATTTAATTAAAGAATAAACTAAATAAAAAATTAAGATTTTTTTTTTTGCTTTTTCTTGGATCACAAAATCATTCCTAAATATTTTCATTTATATCACTAATATCCTTTAATTTTAATTTCTTCACATAAAATGTTTCAATTTTAATTTTTCCACGTACGGTGTATAAAATACTTTTACTTTTGACTTGCATGGAAAAACAATGTGAATTTTTTTTTTCTTTTTCGACATGTGACACCAATGTCTACGCAACTACTTTTTGGTCGAAGAATGAAGTCAAATATTTTGATGGAATAAAAAATTTTGAAATTTAAAAAATTTATCGAGACAAATTTAAATTTAAAATATTAATGATCTAATTTTTTTTTAAAAAAAATAGAGAGATGAATTAACCCAAATCACGGAAAAGTCAACTACTTCAGCTTCTTGCAAAGAATTCTCCAATAATAATCTAAGATTTCTTAATATATGAAAATCATAAGCCAATTATTTTATTTTATTTTATTTTATTTTTGTTGGTATGATATTAAGGATATGATATTTCAAATCTACTTATATAACATTTCTAAATGAGTTTAAGGGCACAGCCTCATGTATTAGAATTTCAACTATTGAATTCTGAACAGACAGCGAGACAGACACTTAAGACTACCATATTTCAAGTGGGGTGGCAAATTTAAATTAGTTGGTTACATTTTGTGGGTTGAATTAATATCTTTTTTTTCTTTCTATTTTTTGTTTGATATGGTAAACTAGAATTAACTATTCACATTTTGGGTTAAGTTTTGAGGCAAAACAGTTGCTGGAGAAACTTAATGGAAAGAAAGCTTATGTTTGTTAAAGACCCTTCCAAAATATATACCAGCGGCAATCTTTGATTTGCCTGGTTGAATCTGCGACTCCCATTTCTCCAAAATTGAGGCCTTTTGTTGTTCTTCTAAGCATTGAATTTCACCAAATGTCTATATAATTTTCAATATTATATAAATCACGCATTTCAAAACAAATTGAGTAAATCAATTAAAAAAAATTGAACAAAGTGATTTTACCAAACCATAAAATTTTACTGAGCACCATACCTAGCGTGAGTCCAATTCAATCCCTCCAATGATGAGAGATGGAAAACCTGTTTTCTACAGTATTACCTGTATCAATTGCAAAGCATAGAAATAACTGGAAAAAAGCTCATTATCTAATCCTCAATGCATAGCCGTGGTGGATCAAGCGCCCCATAGTTAAAGTATTGCAAGTTTTACCACAATTTTTCTTCACTACAAACGAATAAATTCATTGGAATATATTTTCCATTATTATACAATAAATTCAACATGATCAAGTGATCATCTGTCTTTGTGATTGATTGATACACCCATAATAGGATTAATTGTGCCAGCTTGAACAAGTCCATGCCTAGTGATTCAGGCACCAACACCAACTGGCTATTTTTCACAATAGCTGCTAACATGACTCCGTCGATGAAAACATAAATGCGCTTACTCAAACATTACTAATGCCACAGCAGAAGTCTATGCCAGCCCCGCATACAGATTGTCTTCATTAATGTCTCTCCCAGGAGTGCCCAGTGCCTGGAATGAATTGCTCTGTGCACAAATCACCACGACACCCTTGACTCCAAGCTTTTCCAATTCTTTTTTTTCTCATTTTCCAACAATAATGGGGCATTGTATCATTAAAATATGTATTCACATGCTAGTACCTTAACCATAAGCACCCTTTTCCTCTGAAAAATAAACTAATAATACCTTAAATTTACATCTAACCGACAGAAGTTGCTAAAAGGCAATGCCCCTTGCCAAAAGGTAAATCTCAGAAAGCTTAGCTTGAAGGTTGATGCAATCGCTTGTAAATGCACAAGGCTCCGTACTGCTTAAGACTTCCATTCCATTGCCAACATTGATGCAGCTACTAACTCTTACATTTACAGGAGCTTCACAAAAGAAGCTATCAAGAAATATAACTAGAATCCTCCTTTCCACCTCTTGAGACCTAATGTACAAACCATTTGAGTATTTGTAAAATCAGCATTTCACAAGCTACCAAAATTGCACAGTATAATAATACACTTTTTTCACAGGCCTCATCTGCTGACTTGGGAAGAAAACAGCAACTTATCTATCTCACCAAGGGCATTTATGTGAGTAGTTGGGAATAACAAACGCAACAATGGAACCAAAGATGATGACAAGACCTTGGGCTTGATTTTCTCCATTGCCATCCAGATCACAGATGGAGCTGGGACTCCAAACCATTGAAGATACCATGAGAGAAATACTGAAGTCTTCTCTCCTTGTGTTACGTCATTGGGCCATCTTGCTGAATTCAAGTAGTTGCCAAAATCATTTTTCAATCCCTCTGGCAATTTTAGGAGCTCCTCTAGTTGCTTCCGAAGAGACCCTAGAAATATAGATTGAACAACGCCACCTCTTGAAGTAGTCAATCTTCCACTCAGAAGAGCCTCATTGTAAGTTAGAGCAAGCTGAAATCAGAACATCATACTAGTATTGTCACAAAAAATAATCCAAGCTTGTTCTGAAGACCACATATTGATGCTTCTACTGGTTTGGCAATGGCCTATATATATACCGTTTCTTTTACTGCTTACAAATTATAAAGCCTATTGCTAACTTGACATTTTCATGTTTTGTGTGTTCTATTGTGGGGGTTGAACTTGTCAAGTATATTTTGTTAAGCATGATTCACGTTAGGCCTGCATATCAAGCACAAGGTCTATGACACAATCTCCCATCTAGTGTACAGAATTTCCTCACCTACTAGCTCACATACTAATCCTTTACCATGAAGGAAAATAGATGACATAATTAAAATAACAATGATCTCGAGCTTTGATATGCGCTACTCATCCCAGCCCAAGCACATGAAATTTTATCTCTCATGTGGCACAAATAACCATTTAAATATCTGTTGTAAGGAAGCTGAAGTATCATGCTGCTGGTCCACAAGAATTGCATAGCATAAACTGCATGACCTTCCATTTCTCTCATGTCAACCTTTATATGTCGTAAGATAAATTTTAGAAAAAAAAAATGCTCAATTGAAAGGACAAACAAAGTTTAAGATCCAACCAAGTGGACTTAATGTCCTAAGATTGATGTAATGCAAAGAAAAAACTAAAAGTTGTTTATGAAATGTTATGATGCTTATTCATGCCAAAGCTAATCATAGTATTTTAAGCCAAGCCACAATATAGTTTGAAACTACAGAAGTTTAAGACTTTTCTGCTGCCAGTTTGAATCATAAAAAATAGCATTCTACACAAGCTTCATGTATTTTCAGTTAAAATAGCATTGGCTATCTTTTTCCTTCAGAACCATAGGACATGGTCAGTTAAACACTAGCTACCATACTGCAGATATACATGCCCTATCATTTGCTGTGAAGATTCAGGTAATTAATTGCAAAATTACTGAGGTATTGTTGTTAAGAACAAATTAGATTATAGAGCAACTGAAAATGCATGCACCATCGAAACCCAGAAAGAAATGACTTGGTTCTTTTAATAAAACACAGTGCATAGGAAAAGAAATTACCTTCAGACTAGAAATTGCGAGAGAGTCTCCAAAAACAAAAGTATCACTAAGTACCTGGTCAGCCATGGACCTCATAGTAGTATATAATGACAAATAGACCTGCAAAATATTTAGAACTATTATATACAACTGAATGCAACAAGAAACACCAACTTTAGAACTACAGTATATGAACAACTGAAAAGATAAAAGATTTATTTCATGTCAAGAGAATTTGGTTAAAAAATCATATTGACAGCAGGAGAATTTTTGAAAAGCAGTTGCAGATACTTGTGTAATTACCTGCAGAAGAGCTGGTCTGTCTTTACTAATGCACTCATATAATACTTGCAGGCAGAATTCCTGGAAATCGACATCAGATCTGCCAACAAATTGGATAATAAATTATTAATGATAAACCCCAGCTATAAAGAAAAGAACAGTAATTAGCCCACTTTGCATGAAAGGCAATAATGCAAAAAATGCCTTCCACCTGTTTCTCACGATCAATATTATTAAATTAAGGCATAAAGATGCATAAAGAACTAAATTTTATCCACATGTTAACTTATAAGATAATGAGCATTCCAATACTTCTGAAGGTTATAATGATAATGAGACCCAAATGCTGTATCTAAGCCCGCATCATAGGAGGTATTATCTTGAGATAATATGGAGTTTTCAACAGTGCAATTCAAAATCAACTAATATCAGCCTCAACTCTTGCCAAATGGAAATAAAGGTCATGATGGTCCAAAATGAGGCCCCAAGAATGAGCAATTTGGCACAATCCTAACCTTCAGAAACCTCCTGTCGAGTTTCTGCTATTTATGTACAACAACAACAACAAAGCTTTAATCCCAAGTCAATTGGGGTCGGCTAACAACTACAATAAAAATAACATAGGATTTTTTCTAACCTTTGTATCCCTAGACTAGACCATCATATTTTTTTTTGATAATTTATTTATCATCCCAATATAAGCAACTAACTTGTCACAAAGTCCATTCCCGATTAATTATGACATCATGTGTTATATCCAACTAACTGCAGGATTTCAGTGCTCCAAGGGTCAAAAGTGATTCAGCTGCAAAATGAATAGAGATAAAGTAGCACAAAAATGGAATGGAAATTTCTACACTCACCTAACATTCCAGGAAGGATCACAACAGAGTTGTGCAAAGGCAATTAAGCTAGGATCAGAAGAGAAGGTGCTGACCAACTGATCAACTGAAACAGCATCCAATCCACTTTTTCCACTGGCAATGGGATTACATGCTCTAGTACTTGTCAGACCAAAAACCTGATCAAGAATATATCGATTTATGCTGCATGACAAGGCATGAATCAAGAAAAAGGTCAATTAGTAGTAAGGCACAGCACAAAAATTACCTTGTGCATTGCCCGTGACAGTAGCGACTGGTGCCCTATGGGATCATCCACATATGAACAAGCTCCAACCTTTCGCTTGATATAGAGAACACCAGAATTAAATGGATCATTCTTGTCTCCAAAATTCCACCACGGTTTATCTGTCAACAAGTAACAAAGGACTATATTAAAAATTTTAAACAATATACCATGCAAGAAAAGATACCGCAACATCCACCAACCTTCTGGGACAAGCTCCAACACTTGAGGCCAATACCGAGGGCCACAAACGCGTACACTCTTTAACTGCAACCAGCATATTTTAATTCATAAGCCTAAGAAATGAAAACATGAAGATTTGATACCAAAATATAACTAATTTCAATCCTGCATCATTTTGTACACAAAGGACAAAAATCCGCTCCAAGCAACGCCAGTAAGGTGGTGACAGAATCTTGAAAAGGGCACATTTCAGAGATAGAGAGTTGAATTCAAAATTTCGAAAGTGTTCTGGATCTTTGAACTTACAACAGCACGTTCTGGCAAAATACAAGGAGTAACTTCACAAAAACTTGTTTCTGCATAATGTTCAGTTTCCCTAATAGTAACTTCAAGAGGGGCATAAACTGGTAGACCACTGTCAACATCAACTGTCTGAATCCAGCGAGCCTCCGTTGCAAGGACATATAGATGCCTAAATGCCTGAAAAATTCATCTCCATAAGCTTACAAATTGTTTGACAGCACAGAAGGAACGAGAGATACAACCTTTCTTTCCATTAACATTAAACGTAAACAGACATCTTCATTTCTATGAATTGGTGAACCACAATTCTTTAAATTTGGTAAAACAGTCCCAAGAACATAATGACAAGTTTATGACTACTCTATGACCATCAAATCAATGTAACTTGTCAGACAGGACATTCCAGTGCTTTTTTCTGTTCACAAGCTGTAAGTAGTTTCTTGCAGCATCTATTTCTAAGTGGTGCCTCATTAGGTCAGAATTTTCACATACCTGAAGGTGGCAGCGATTATCATTTGGTCCAGTAGGCAATCTTGGGTAAAGAGTAATTAGTAAAGCAGCAATAGAACTATTGCTCCTTGAAAATGTCTGCTTTCCTCCCCCAAGAAACAAGAAACCAATTGCCAAACTTACCTAAAATCCAGGAAGAATTGAGAATAGCATAAACATTTTCAAAAATTATTTCTAGAAAATTGCAAAAAAAAAAAGATATATATAGAGAAAGAGAGAGCTAACTCAATGTAAATTATTTCCCAACTGAATTTTATTATAAAGTAATAAAATGAAAATGGGGTCACTCGACTCCAAGTAGGAGCCTACATGAATTCACAATTTATCCCTAGTCAATGATGCCAATAAGCCAGATTAATCTTCAGGTCAATTATGACCTGAATTCATTATGCACCATGTGTTTCAAAGTAATGCATCTTCTAGATATATTTTGCTTCTTCCATGCATGAAAAACTGAAAAATAAGGCTGCACAAGAAATTTAGAGGTAGGAAGCGAAAAGCTATTCATGGATCATCAGCTAAATTGCATGAAGAATTAAGTGTTTGGAAAATCTAAATATCTCAGAATATAAATTTGAACTATAAAAGCACCAAAAGCTACTCAAGCTTTTCACACATCTCAGAAGATCATGTTAATTCAACAAATAACTTCCATTTAGGAATATTTCATTTTTGCTTGAACAGAAACTTACTGCCATTTGAATACCATAATTCGCATGACCATCTGCAGAATTACAGCTCCGAAGAAATCTCAGCAACCGAAATGTTTGTAGATGTCCAGAACCAGCCATAACCTGCTCTCCCAATACACCACCATCACCACAAGCTTAAGAGGGCCTTTTCCAAATGGAACAAAGAAATTAAGGCGGTAACATTGATATCCAACTTCCACATACCACAGATAAGGAAAGAACAATGAGGTGAAGGCATATTTCCAATGTGTTGCGATCCACATAGCGACACAATCCCTTGGGAAAACCATTTTTACTTGTGGTAACAGGCTTGATCTGCACAAATTTGAATTAGATAATTTTAATACACTGGTAGACATCAATTGAGTGTCATCACACATGCAGAATGTAGAACCACCTCATTTAGGAAGTAAACGGCATATTCATAGAGTAATTCCTGTACGTTTCCATCTTTTGTACCAGCAAACCTAAGACCTGTGAATAACATTGTTGAGAATTAAATACATTGCAAAAAAAAAAAATGAAAGATGAAGTACTGCTACAGATAAAACCAGATGACATGATCATCAGAATAACAGTACCAACTAATAGAATAAATATTTCAGGAATCAAAAGCAATAACATACCTAGAGAAATACATGCTCCGGTGACTATATTAACATATGCCTGAACAAAGCTTTCTGCATCCATTTCTTCAATGTCAGTAACGTCATTTCTGAGGCATTCAACACCACTTTTGACAATCTCAGGAATCTGGGACAGAATCCAGTCTTTGGAAGGATGCACCCTGACATAACCAGCAGCCCAAACTGAAATTCAAGACTAGCCATATAAAGCAAAATCAAATGAATGGACTAACTTAGATAAATAGCACTACCTGCTCCACATTATCAAGTTCCGAGCAATGACTCGAAGCATTATGAAGTCAGGCCTCACGTATTGCAAATCAAAATGAGTCTGAGGAATGGAAAGTCTTGATACAATAGATTCTGATTCAGTCTGTTATAAACAAGGAAAATGATAAAATCTTAAAATAATCCTTCTGAAAATTTCCAGGAAATCTGCATTTAGATTTTAGAGCTTAGTGTTTAAGATTAGCTAGATAATAGTTCCACAACTGTCCATAGAACATCAACACTAAAATACCTTCAAAAACATTAGAGCAAGAGCAATTATAGCTCCAGGTGCAGTAACATCAACATTAACTACAGATCCATCCATCATCTACAACTCATCAGGGACAAAGGAGAAACAATGTCGTTAATATTTGCTCAGAATAACGGGGATAAAAAGAATTTATAAAATGGTTGTTTCAAAAACAAGGTTAATATTATGGAAAGTTTGTTTGTCAGAGCAAAGCAGCTGAGCCAACCTGACCTACACTACGATTGTGTTCGTCAGCAGATGATGTCAAGAAAAGAGGTCTTTCCTGGAGAAAAAAGAAAAGTGACTCAGATAAATCAAACAGCACAACTATCAGAACAGCACTGATATCTTCAAAACATAATTCAGCAACATACATTATGAATTTCCCTGCCACCAATGTAATGGAACAATCGATCAACCAAACTATCCATGAAACCAAGTGCATCTTCCCCTCGACCTACACAGGCAGCACAATCAACATAAAATAAGTTAAGAACAAAAAATAACTCAGTGATCGTTATGATAATGCTAGAATTATCCACTCACCTAATGCAACAAGACCCAATGCAAAGCCTGCAGAAACAGCATACCCCTCCCTTTCAAGTACATTATCACCTCCACTTCTACGGCCCATTTCACCCTGAAAAGTTAAATTACATAAGGTATCAAATATGCACCACTATCAACCACAAAAAGTTTACCAAACAATCAGAACATAAGACGCCCTGAAACACAGTTTAGTGCAGATATCAACAATAAGACATCATGAAGAATCTCATACAGAACCAGGAACAACACATCACAGTACTGAACATGTAAAGTAACTGATACCACTGGCAGTTTATAGCAGGGAATAATGTACAATAACTATGACCATCAAAAAGTTTACCAAATGAATGATCCTGCACATGAACTAGCAACATAGCACCTGAAAAAGAGCAAGCAAGCATATATGTACATAAATTATACATATTCAAAAGAAACACAGTTTAATGGTATCATTGATGATCCAGCAATGAAAGCCAGTCATTTACCAAGACCCTAAGCTAGAGCATCTACCAACCATGCAATAAACTTGAACCATTTACATCTATTACAAGTTTACAATCAGTATACAAATTATTCGATCATTTCAGCATAGACCGATAAGAGGTAATTATGAAGAACAAGAATCCGGAAAAAATAAGTCATCTTAAAAAACTCAGCAGCTACAGGATTAAACATGGAACCATTGATTTTCTGTTGTTCAGCAATTACAAATGTATCAACAAATATCATGCTCATTTTACAGCACAATGAAAATAAAATGATGTTTCTCTACCATATCAAGTACGAAAGAAAAGTAATCTTAATGCGCTACAAACTAAATCAACTACCACAGCAACAGAGGGGGAAAATACCAAAAGAATCTGCATTGTTTGCGGATGGACTGATCCTTCATAAAGAAGCCCAACTGACACTAACGCTGCTGACTGGAAAACAAAACAGAGCACAAGGTCAACATCAATATTCGACATTCCATTAAATGATCTCAATGGCTTTTTTTTTCGTTCGTTTTCCATGGCTAAGCTAATTGATTATCTCAGGAACAATGTTGCAGCAATATGAGCTAGTAAATATGGTAATTATGATGAGTCAAACTCTGTTATGGTGACATTTTACCCACAGCAACATCAAAAATAAATATATTAAGAAAGAATAATTCAGATACTAAATGCCTAATGTAGAAGCCGTGAAATGTTATAGGTATAAGCCCTAGGGAATATGATTTTGAGTGCTTATAATGGATGAAGGAAGAATTAAGACAAGTGTCATCACAAATTCATACATAAAATTGGTGCAACAATGTGACTTATAGGTGCTTTTTCAAAAGATATATTCTGACACGAGAAACATGGGAAATTATTCAGTGTGCCCAATCCACCTATAGTGCACTTGCACTCACAATCAGGTGGATCCTACCTCAAATTATGGAGGTGTATTATTTCCATGTGAACCAGTTGTATCCAATAATCTCACGAAAAACAAAGATATTCATCCATACATGCATGTGTGTGTACAAGCAGCTCAATGATAAATACCTGAAGAAGGGTTGGTAATTCCAACTCTGGAAATGAAGAAGAATGCCGAGCAGGTATGTGCACATAAAGTGACTGCCACATAGTAGTAGTTCAGTTCAGTGAATTACAGGATATGGAAAAGAACAATTTTGTCAAATCCTCCAGAACAGAAAGACTAGAAGATTTCAGCAAAACAATGGCAAAGGTTGCTGCAATGGAAGAAGAAGGAGGTAGGTATCATATGATTCTACCTTTGATATTCCAGGTTGCATTGTCCCCCTATAAGAAGCAGCCAGGCCAAGCATTAATCCAACAGTTGTGCTCTCATGTTCCTATCAAAATGAAGAGTTCAGAAAGCAAGAGTCATTCAAAGAACAAAGAAACACATAAAGGGGTCATTCAGAAAAAAAAAAAAGTAAAAGGCAGACAATTTGAGATTAAAATCTTATTTCACAGAGCAAGTAAAAATATAAAAACAGAGTCTCTCTCTCAGGAGGAACTCACTGGACATGAACCACCCTAAAGTGCAGCTTTTCCAAAATGCATGTAGGAAAAAAATTAAAGTCACATTGTAAAATAAAATGTTAATAATTGTCAATTGCTAAACACGTAAGAATACAGAGAATGAAGAGAACAAAAAGGAAAAGAAATTTATAAATAAAAAGGAAGAAGATGGAAAAAGAAAAGTAACAAAGAGGAGGTTAAAAGGTGGAGTATAAACCTGTGTGAAATATGTGTATATATCAGTAATAATCAAAACACGCAGATATCCATGTAATCCTAAAGCAAGGAGAAGTCCAGCATGAGTAACATTTGGCTCCTCAGGTTTGTTATATATAATCCATGTTCTTGACACTTTTCCCTGGACATAAAAGAGTAACAAGTATAACATAATATTTAAGAAAATCCTATTCTCCAAAGTACATACTAGCAATAGGATATTAAGGGAGATAAAATAAATATAAATATCAAATTAGGACCACTAAAATAAAAGATAAACCTTACTTAGTATCCCCAATTAGGCAATTATGATCTACTAGAAAATTTAAGTAGATGAAGCAACACACTTGATTGTAATATAATTTTGTTAAAAGATAGAATATTGCATGATGTCATAACACTAGGTAAAAAATAACATATAATTTAACCTGCAGGGGGGCTAGCTTTAGTCCAGCAGCAACAGCATTGTGAAACTCTGGCCAAGATTTAAGCTCTTGTATATTCCTTATATTGGGGTCCAGATTAACCTATTAAAAGAAAAAGGAAGCAAGAGATACCTAAATACATAAAAAGTGAAGATTTAAGCAAAAAATCCTAAGGGGGAAAGAAACAAGAAGTTGAAAATAATAAAGAAGAAAAAGACCATAACAGCTACAAGGATACAAAAAGAACTTAGCAATATAGAATAAGAGCCAGTTCCATAAAGGCAGGGGAAAAAAAGAGGAATTTTCAGTTCAGATACATAGAGGCCAATATTGTTGCTTCAGCAACTTTGCAGCCCACCACCAACCTTTCGCCTTGGAGGTCACCAACATAGTTTTTGAAAAATAATTAGCCACAAGAATATTAAACCTTCAAGTATGACATTTATAACATTTAACCTTTTTGTTTTCATAAAATCCCAATACATAACATATTGAGTAATGAAAAGTAGTAAAATGAAAGAGGCAAAAAAAGTGAATAACCATTTCTACCATTAGAAGAAAAAAAATTGGAAGAAGATATAAAAAAAGGACAGAATATTGTTTGAGCCAGCAAACAAACCCTTACCATTTCTACCAAAAACCTCAACAGCAAATATTATGATGGAAATCAAATTCAAATCAATTTAAATAGATTCACATAATTTATATTAAAGTCTATGATCCCCAACACATCCCCTCAAGTGCAACCGGGTTGACCCCAGCTAAACATTAGATGCTTACAAATAGATTGGTTGGCAATATGGATCCCAGGATTCAGCTCATTTGGGCATGAGGGGCTCAGTTTCCATATTAAAATCCATGGACCGTACATAGACTCATAAGTGGATAATTATTAAAACCCACTTGCACAAAACCAATTGGCTTGTGCTAAATCCAGCATCCACTTAAGTTATTCTATTATTAATCAATGTGTGATCACTTCATAATAAGCATTTTCAAAAAGTTTTTTCCAATCAATGTCCATCAAAAGTAATGGAAAAAATCAATCATGATTAAGTGAAAATTCCAATAAGTCACAAGATAATTCTAGAACTTAACATCAAAGTCTAGCAAAAGAAATAAAACAAAGAACTGAACATGAACTTACAATTGCATTTTGTTGGGCAGGCAACCGACCCGCTAAAACAAGCTTTGGGACAGTGAATGCCTGCAAAAGAAAAAAAATACATGTTCAAATAAATAAATTTAAAATAAAAAATAAAGGAAAAAATGAGTAGTAATAAAAGGAAACAAATACCTCTGTCAAAAGAGTAAATATTGTTGCCAAAGTAAATGCCCCACGGCCCAAAGGAAGAGCAGTAGTCCTTTGTGCCAGATGCCACAATTGAGCCTTTGCAAGTTAAAAAAAAAAAAAGCAAATGAATAATGACACAACCATTACCACCCAATGAACCATGAGTAAAACAACAATAAAAGATTTATTTAAACATTTTAACGCCTCTTGTCCCATAGATAATACGATGTAAATGAAATTCAATATTATGAAAATGAACCAATATAGGAATTTAGTCATTATATAAATTTGAAACTTTACAAGCACATAATAAAAGCTCAAACCATCCAAGTTTCCTTGGGCCAAACCCCAAAAGAAAAAAAAATACTTGTAATTTAATAAAATCATTGTTAATAACCACTAAAATTGTACCTCCTGTCCACTACCAGGGTTCAATATACAACTGCATTTCATTGATAGCCTCCTTCCTCTTTTAAAATTACATCTACGCTATAAAGCATTTAGCAAATTTTTAAAGTTGCCAAATGGAGGAATCTAATAGCCATTTCACAATCATTGCGACTAGTCAAAACTATATGCATTTCCAAATTACTTCATATTCAATAATGGCAACTAGATCACAAGCCATTAATAGACCTAAAATTACCGATGAAAGGAATCTCATCACGCAAGGCTTAACATATAAAATTGCTTATTTTCTTAAGCATATACAAGTTGTATGACAAAGTAGATACAAGTGTGACAGTCGGATGCTGACACCGCAGCAACACACATCCCAGTATCTAAAACATAAGATTCAACAATCTCAATGAAACTTACAGTCAAAGTTCATTACACATTTATAAACCTTTACATTAGGAGCTTCAGTTCAAAATTACAAGTCACTAGTAATTACTTGCAAGGTGTGTTATAGATGACAAGGAAACCCCTCTTCATAAAAATCCACCTATTGGTGTATTGCACCAGGTCTCCTCAATTGCCCATGCATATGATTGAAATGAAAATAACAATACCATAGTACTGAAATTTCTAGGATTCAAGAAATTTACAAGAAAATATTTCTACAGTCAACTCAAACTAACCTCAGTTCTAAAATCAAATCATAACTATCACAATATCAAAATCATATAACAACCACTTTGGTCCACATCATTTTAGGTCTACCTCTCCCATTCCACTACCACATGAGACTGCTCAGTTCTCCATTCTGCTCATTGATATATTTGTGTAGGTGTTTAAAGTTCAAGTGCAGGAAGACAAGGAAAATTGATTGTTTGAACACAGAGCATGCAGCAAATGTTCTCTAAAGACACTTCACGATGTCTTTGGAGCAGACAGATAATAACATTTAACATTTCAGTCTGTATAATTTAAGAGCCACAACACAAATAAATCAAATGTTAGTACAACTATCAAAGAGAATGAAGAAGAAAAGTGTACCTGCTGGATATCCTCATCAGAGGCACTGGGATTAACAGATGTTTGGATAGCCACAGGTCTTGCAGAACATAAAATGCGTCTAACCTAGTACAAGTAAAAGTAACCAGTAAAAACGCAGAAAACTGAAAATCCTAGCACAGTCAAGTGTTTTAACGCAATTTCACTAGAAGTGGGTAGAAAACCACCGTCACTAAAAATTAAATGATAACGATTAAGCAATATAACTTTCTTACAACATACATCTGGATGAATTTCAACCCTATAGCTAAATTCTACTGAAGATTCATATGTGCAGATAACATTAAATCATAAATTAGTTGTCAACAATTACAAGTTGAATAATTGAAGTGTTGAGGACCCAGGCAGACCTCATTCAATCGCAAATCTCGACCATAGCGCAACTGAGTGCTAGAGTTGAAGATGTGTTCCATACCATCCATCATGGAACCATCAACAGAATCTGCATCCTCAAACTTGGAACTTTCTGTTCTAGTTGTATCAGAAACAGCAGAAGGAATTGTCACTGGATGCAAATGTAGCATGTATGGTGCAGACATAGATATCAAATTCACATTGGATTGAGTTTCGGTTTCTTTTGATTTGCGGGAATGAGTCAAACGTGACAAAGCTAGATCTTCTCGACCAAGAAGAACATATGCAGCTGCAGGCCAGTCAGTTGGTGGAGATTCCCGGCACTTATCTAAAACCTATGAGGAACTGAAACAATCATTATAATAGATAAATATACAGCTATAAATAAATAGATCCTTTTGTAGGTCCATGCCAAAGAAACACTTCTTACGGAGCTTGCTTAAGTAATATAATGTTTTACTGTTATTTAAAAACAAAAAATCCAATAGCATATTTTGCTCAGCTGAAAAACACACCATATGTTCCAATTGTGAAACTTGACCTGTTAAAAGATGTCATTAGTCGATTGTAGTCTATCCTATTAATCATGTTTATGTCAGTTATCTCTTTTCTCATTAGATTTGAAATAGAAAGTCAATTTATTGAACCCTCAACTTCAATTGCTATTCTTTCAAGAAAAGCAAATATTAGATGATAAATCGACTGTTTCACTAAGATTTTGAAGAACACTAGAATTAGCTTTAACTCTATAAAAACCTCCATTTAAGCAAAATGTTAAGGGAAGACTTATGAAAAAATATAAAATCTAAAGGGAGAAAAAGGAAATTAGAATCCCATTGGAGGTTTTGCATTCTTTTAATTGTAAGACTAGACTACAATCTTCTTCTAAGAAAGATTCCTAGAAGACTAAATCCAACACATTACCTGCTCTCTTCTTTATCCAAGATAATAAAAGCACCCAAAGATAGAACATAAAATGATCAAACCCCATAATAAGCCTCATTATTAGCAGTAAATTGCTGAAACATTAAATAAATTCAATACCTAAGACTAAAAGAATAATCAGTTTATCACCATGTTTCAACAGAAACACCCAGCAGTTCATTGCAATAAATACCATTTTTTACAATCAAAATCCCCACAAGCAGTTGCAAAGCCTCAAAGCCATTTCCACTCAGAGTTCCCCCATACTGTAAAATAATAAGCCCAACTTACATGTCGCAGGGGAAGAGATACGCCAGAAGGCAGTGAGTGAAGCTGTTGCAGTCCAAATCTTTCCCCAACCATTGCCAAGACAGTGAGCTCTTCACTACTGCAATATGATCCCATAGCAACATTACAACAAACACTGGATGATAGTTTCTTCCCTGTCTGTTTGCCACCACATAATAAACTGTAGAAGGAGACTATCTTTCGTGCCCAGCTCCCAACAGAACTTCCATCTTTATATATCAAATGTGGGAGATCATTTATATTAGCAGAACTACAACCTAGTTGCAAACAGCTTTCAAGCCATCTGAATATACTAGGAGGAGTTTTTTGGGAGGAAGATTTAGCACATGTCCCAGTCTTCTTAAAAAGGAGAGGAAAATCACGAGTATAATGATCTAAATAATTTACTTGGCCAAGAAAATTGGCGATATTGCATAGTAGAACTGCCAGAAGCTCCAAGTCCCTACAAGTAGAAGTTCATGATTGTCATGTTAAAAGAATTTAGGAATAAAACATGTACATAACATTATGGAAAATGTTAGCAATTTATCCAGGAAACTGTAAAGAACTGTTGCCAACCCAAAATTTGCACTTTGAGCAGTTAAACAGAAAAAATTTAAAATTCCTAATTATAGAATGAAGGTTATCTCAGCTAGTGAACTTTCATAAGAAGCAAATACTGGACTTGATCCCTTAATATACATTACAGGTCCTTCAAGCGTCCACTCATTAAATTTTGCATTTGCTTTATGGTTTGATAACTTTTAGATCATTAATCAAAATAAAAGCTTAACCACATTTATCACAGTTGCTACACATTTTAGCTTACAGAATTCAGTAAAGCATTCAGCTTGTTGAAAGTATGAAAGTATACAAGCTCCATCTCAAATCCAATTTTTCATGCCAACTGTCAAGAAAAAGTAGGCGATTTGATTGTCGGTTTGTCATGCAACACAGACTTTAAAAGGGAAAGAATAACTGGAAAGGACAGGGGAAGGGATTTAAGAAAACAAGTACTAGTTAGAGAATTATAAAGTTTAATAGACTAAAGCAGGTAGAAACTAGACTTACCGTTTCCGAAGGTTATCCAGTTTCAGACTTTCATATAATGCATGCAGAGAATCCAAACTCTCCTGTAATAGCTCAATGCAAAATGATTCTTCTGAACTTTGTGTAATGTTTCTATTTGGTACAAAGGAATCCATTTCCCCCATATCAAGTGAGCTTCCAGAAGAAATTCCAGTCATGAAGTTAAGTTTTGTATAGTTCTTGTGGAATTTACTATTAAGAAGGAACTCCCAGGATGAAAGTGGCTGCAAACTTGAATGCTTCTGAGCAATTGCACTGGATTTTCTACATATTCCAAGTATAACACTACAAAATGAGTCCCATTCAGAATCAACACTAGAATCAGGCCTTGATAAATAGTCAGAGTTAGTGTCTCCCCAAAGCAGGATGAGAAAATGATTGTAGAAGCTGGAACTGAGACCCTCAGCCATTGCTGTAATGCAATCATTCACCAATGAAGATGAAGGACTTCTTCGTAAGACACATCGAAACATCTGAGGAAAATAAGAACAAAAATTAGTCAGTTACCAGAAGATAATCATAAGAAAGCAATTTATCATGGGAAGAAAACTAATAAACATTAACTGAGAGACTAGTAGATTATTATTTAGAAAACTACCCAAATTTCTCCTCCTAAAATTGAGGGTTCATAAAAGTACTGAGCACACTGTTAGCCATATTTTCTACACTCAGCTCAACTGAACTTGATTCCAAACCAGTTGGCATGGGAAACAAACATAATTTCCCACCAATCAACCCAGCCTAGGACAAAAACATATGCAACTACAGCCATAAAATAGTAAGATAAATACAAAATAAAGTTGTCCATCAAATGAACAGGTTGCAGATTCACAAACAGAGAAGTAGTCAAAAAAGCGAAGATCAACCCAAAATAAAAATGAACCTGAAAACAAAAAACAATAGTACGAGAAATCTTGTAATGAATATACAATCTGCTGATCAGACAAAACTTTCTAGATATACAAATTAGTGTACCTGCCCGTTGTTTGTTATTAAATTCACACGCCCCTCCACTGCATCAGCCAATCCTAAAATTTTGAAATCATATGGACTGGATGCAGTCTCTGAAAACTCTGTATTATGCGAGAGGCTGCCTTTACCCAAACAAGACGGCAACAAATACTTGCACAGACATTGTTTCCCAAACTGCAGTATCACATGTATATTAAGTAAGCATGCATATCCAGATTATACAAAGAAAAGGTTAAAAGCACTCTTCAGCAAACATACAGTCACTATACCAAGCAAAAGTCCTGTCAAAAAATAGATAGATAAGAATGCTATAATCTGTAGAAGAGTGTGGAGAAAAATGCCAACACGAAAACTATGCTTTCTGTTACAAGGAATAGTGAGTTTCATTAAAGAATGATTAGTCATTTTTATAATCAAATAACCACACAAAAGATGCACAAGTACACATGGCAAGCATTTAGCTCTTGAATATTGAGAGTAATTGAAATAGTTGAAATTGGCTACAAAAATCCGCTTTCATTAGTGAGCATTCTTGTAAGATCAGACTCTCAGATATAAATATGCTTTCTGCATTACTACTTCAGTAAGAACATGAGAAGGTAAAACAAGCCTCCTGTAGCACATACCACCAGTTTAGTTTTTAAGTAAACAAAGCTTATCCTCATCCATTCTTCCATAAGTTTCTAAATATTCAATTAAGTGGATAGAAAGGGAAGAGGGAAAAGAGATTATGAAAGAAATGATCCACAGCTCACAACCAAATATAGCAACATTTTATCTTAGTTCAAAACAGATGTAGGATATGTAGCATAGCCGATAGCATAATAGGAACAGGATAAGTGCTATCATTAGTACAGAAACCATAAAAAAATGAAAAGATCAACACCTCATACCAGAGAAATCAAATTACAGATAAGAGAACATCCAGAGAAAGAGAGCAAAAACAGAATCCATTATAAACTACCACAGACATAATTAGAACTCAAATAAAAGTATATATATATAATTAACGATGTTTACAAAAATGAAAATTGTGTAGGTGGCTTACATAAAGAAGAAGTGTATTTTCTGGAGCCAAAACAATGATGTCTGTATATGGTAGCAATCCCATTTTCACTCTGAGAAAAGAGAAAAAATAACAGATGCAGCTCTATAAGAGGATAATATATGGCAGTGAACCCAAAATACGAGGGAAGAGAACAGATGTAGCTTTACCTTGGACGAGTTACAACCACTGGCACAGCTGCAATTGCAGGTATGCTCCAGCTCATGTCAGGTTTAACATCAAAGATGATTTCATTATTGATCTCAAGACTTTGAAGCCTTACTGACAACAACTTCTTCTGTTCTTGAAGAAGAAAACAAATAACAGGAGCTGCATCATCATCAGTTGCCAGAAAAACCTGGTGAACATGGAAAAGAATCAATTGCATAACTACAGATCATCAACTGCGCAAAAGGACAATAGTGGAACAGATATCAATATTTTCAAATGCAGAAAAGATAAAAAAAATTGGAAAAGAGCATAGTGACCAATAAGAAAGCATTGGAATTTATCTTGCACTGATTTAGGAAGAGAAAACCATGGTGAGAAAAATACACGAAGCAAAACTTTTTGAGGAAAGAGAGGTTAAAGAAATTTTAAAAAAGTTGAAACATCGGAGTGAACATGGTACTAAGTGGCTTTTTTCCTTTCATGTTGAATCAAATGTATGGGCTAAATTCTGGTGTCTCAAATATGCCAAATAATATATAAAAGGCACCTTACAAGCAGCTGTCTGGGCACCCTTTCCTTGCCATATTCTACGAAAGGAGAATTGCTTAGCTAAAACACCATCAGGAACTGCATCAATTACACTAGATGCCAATTCAGGGTTGGAATTGATGATTTCAGCAACCCACACTGAATGCTGCATCTTTCCTGGGTAAATAGGGACAAGGTCATAGCCTTACAATGCAACGGGGAAAAGAGATAAAGAAGGAAAAGTGAAAACAAATGCACTTAATTTGGTGGAAGGAAATATGAGATACCTTTATTAAATGATGCCATTAGAGGAATTTGATCACTTGTCCAAATTGTTCTTTCATCAAAATCCTTCATTATGTTCAATTTTCCTCTCTCTTCAATATAAGTTGACTGAAAAATTCAAGAAATATAGATTGCTTTAGAAAGAGTAACTAACTTCAAAACTATTAAAGCTAGAATGCAAGAACATATACATACCTGTGGCTCTTCCAATAGATCTTTCAGAATCAGATGTGAGGACATTGTAACTGTGTCTGCTTTGATCACATGATCAAATGTTCCCAGAACAGTGGCATTCTGTTGTGGACTGTGCCCAATTTCTCTTCTAGTGCGGGATATATCACGTGCACCTAATAAAGGACTTGTGGACAAAAATGTAGATTGAGTCGATGAGCTTCCTTCAGCTGCTGGCTGGAGAAGTAAACCAAATGGAAGAGGCCATATTGATGTAATTGTACAGGGGAGGGGAATGGATACTACTTCACCTGGTAAAGTAAACAAATATTCAGAAATCCATACAAAAAAAATAAATGCTAAAGCTAAAAATGGGGCCTAAGATCACTGATAAAACAATATTTTGGGCATTAAAGCAAATAGGGTTAAACCAATCAATATACTAGGGTAGGAATATAGGGGCTCCTCTCCTATAGATATAGGACTCTTTAAATTCTGGATTATAGTTTGCCAATGCCCAAAAGATGATAGTACACAACAAACCAATATAAGTTATATGTGAATAATATTGATTAGATATAACATAACTATCAGATATATTTTCCTATACACAGAACTTTTCAACTGTATTTTTTGGAAAATGGTACCCCTAAAAATGACACAAAAAACTGCTGAGTAGCAAGTCTGACTTTGCAAGGAGTAATTTGGCAAACACAAGTCCTCACAGAAAAAGGAACATTTTTTATAACATTACTAGATTACCACTGAACAAATCCCAGCATGATTACCAGATATATTGTATATCGTCAGCGAATCAACTAGCAAAATACAAAGCAAAGCCTCAGACATATCACCCAGGTGACACCAGCATGCCTATAACATAGATATAGTATTTATTAATACAAATCCAATATCATAAAAAAGAAGGTTATTAAGTATAATACAACTTGCAATAAATACAAACTGATAAGTGCAACCAAGCATGTCAAATGTTTAACAGGGAAAAGCAATTCAGGCAAACAAGACATTTAAAAAAAAAAAGTGTTTGCTGTGCTCTAAATGCCATTTGAAGATAAATAACAAATATGTATTCATTCCACCACTTTTTCAAGAAAACCTGACCATCACCCTGGAGAAAGAACATGTAAAAGTTCCAAATGTCAAGAGATGACTTCAAGTATAAATTCCAACAAAAATTGCTTGTTATCAAGTAAACATTCTCTCAGGTGGACAAGAAAGCACTAATATTTAGCCCATGCAGAACAACTTTTACATGCCAGTAACCAACATTCATGTAACCAATTAGTCATTTAAGACTGGTGCATGATTAAACAATTAGTCAAAAGTGAGAATTAGAAAAACTTCATCTTGTGAACAAAACAACCATTATCACTGAGCAAGGAGAGGTAAATCTCTTGAACACCCGGGAACCCGTGGACCAAATAATCCTGTTATACATGAGAAGGGAAAATTATAAGAACTCCATGCACTAAAATATCACCAAATTAGAACAAAATAACCTCATTATTTTTGGAGCTAAATTACAAGAAAAAAGACAATCAGTAAATACTATGAATCAACACACGTGATACTTAAAGCAGATTAAGCAAGCTATATTTCTTACTTCATTGCATTTAAGAGCCTCAATTGGCAATCAGATTAACTAATATAATTGACAAACTACTAGCTACATTTGACTGAAAATAAAATGGACTGAAATTCAACGGACACTTTAGCGTAGTAGACTATTGATTTAAATAACTAAACCTTATTAAATAGAAAATTTACTAACTTTAGCTTAATAAAATTTAATCTTGCCCCAAAGAATATTTTCAAAATAAAATAATAATTATATAAAAAAACAAAATTAAGCAAACTTTATCAGTAAAATTTACTTGTTTCCTCTAATGAAGAGCTCATGGTCGCAGTGATCGCTCAATGCGAATGCCGAAGCATCAGTTTCGTCCATTTCGTCTTTGTCTCGAACGATTTCGGGGTCGAAAAGGAAGTAATCGTACTTATCGGTCCAGTTATCAGGAGGCTTACCGTCGAAAGCTTCAGCGATCAAGCCAAATGGCTTGAACTCACCGAGTACGGTGAGTTCGCGAAGCCTAGGAGTAGACATTTGGTGAATGTAATCGTTAACTGAGTCAACTGAGCGAGTAAGAAAATTCAAAGAGAAATGTGAAGTGAGCCAGCCCGCTCTTTTTCTTGTCTCTAAACCCTAGTGCTTTTGTTCCTGTTTGGTTTTCTGCATTTGTGGATTCCGCTATGGGCTGTTATTGCATTGAACTGGTTCAGCATAGCATTAGCATAGGCTCCATAGATAAAAATTAAAAATCTGAGAGACAAATTTACATAACTAAAAAGGAGAAAAATTACACTGCATAAATAAAAATTTATAAATAAATTGTATAAATAAATAAATTTATAGAAATAGAGTTTATGTGAGAGTAAAATCATAAAAAAAAAACTATTAAAAAGAAAAAAAAATAAGTATAACGTATTTTTGTAGATTTATTCATATTGAAAATCTAAAAAATAAAAAATGTAGACGGAAAATAAATGATTAATTATTATTTATTTAATTTAATTTATCAAATAAATGTTATATTTCTTCAAATTATTATAATATCTGTTATAAACATATATATATATAAGGTGTGCCAAAATGGAAAATTAAAAATATAGGTTATCATGTAATTTATATATATACTATTAAAATGTCATGTATCACAATTTATTCTGAAATTTATTAACTAAAACTATTAATATATAAAAATAAAATGCTATATATTTAATAAATTTTTAATTAAAACCATTAATATATGAAGATGTAAGATAATATATTTAATAAGTTATTGATTATTATAAGCTTTTAATTAAAATTATTAATGTATGAAAATAAAAGTTTATATATTTAATAAATTATTAATATATAATTATGAAATATCTTATATATAATAAATTTATTGAAAATTATAAGGTGTAACATCATGTATATGCATATAGTTATATAAACAAAAAGAAAAAGTAGTAGTTATTAGTTTTTATTTTATAAAATAGTAACATATTTCTGTGATTTTATTTATAAGAAATGAGAATTCAAAATATAAGGGATTTATAAAAACAATAAATAACTATTTATTTACATTAAATACTATTTGATATTTGTTAGAAGAAAAAATAAATATAATATATTTTTGTAGGTTTGTATAAATTGAGAATTTAAAAGATAAAAAATTTAGAAATATATATATATATATACCAGTCACACGCCTGCGCACTGCACAAATGTGATTTTTTTCAGGTGTGATTTTTATCGTGTTATAAAAATTTATATATATATATATATATAATTTTATATTCATATATTAATAATTTATTAAATATATAAAATTTTATTTTTATATATTAATAGTTTTAGTTGATAAATTTTATATTTCATATAATTATCAATCATTGGTATAATTATAAAAATTAAAATTAAAATATAATCTAACTTTTTATTTGTATATATTAATTGTCATTATGTGACAACCTTTTTTTATCAATAATTTTTTTATATATAAGATATTTAATATTTATATATTAATAATTTATTAAATATATAATATTTTATTTTCACATATATTAATATTTTCAGTTAAAATTTTATTAATAATTTATTAAATATATGATCTTTTATCTTCATATATTAATAGTTTTAGTTAAAATATTAATTTATATATTTTAGAAATTTAAAAAATTAAATAATAAAATATATAATTTTTGACATTTTTAATATATACAAGTGAAGGAAAGAAGAATTACTATGAGGTTGAGAGTTTTGTTTTCAACATTGTCTCCCATGGTTTCTTCTTCTTCTTATTTTTTAGATAAAAACTCTCCATCGTCTTCTTTTTCTTTTAAAATTTCAGCTAAATTCATCTCCCCTCTTTCTCTTTGAATTCTCTTTCTTATTTCCATGTTTTGTTTTCTACACAACTTTTATATCTCAAGATTGTATTTTATGAGGTGTGTGTCACGGTTTTTACGCATTCAATTTTAATCATACAAGGAAAAGAAAAAGAAAAGCAAATTAAAACAAAAACAAAAAAAAACAAAGTAATAAAAATTTAATATTATTAATATTGAAATTGTTACTTTTCCTAACAATGAGGCCAAAAAGGTGTTGTACTAAATTTGTTCCTGCAACTGCACGGTGTGTCAATCAAGTGATATAGAGTAAGCAGAGTCTTGATCCCATGAGAAATGATTAATTTTAAATACCAAATAATTAAATTAATTATTATTTAAAAAAACAATTGATTATGAATTTTTAAGAAAACTAAATTAATTAAACTAAAACTAATTAAATTTGACTCTTATAATTAAAGACTAGGATTAGACTTTTTCAATTGATTATTTATAATTTTTCTAAGATATTAACTTAATTTTAATTTCCCTTTGATTATTAAAGCAAAAATTGCTTAAGATTATTATCTCCTTAAACTAATATTATGCTTTCATTCTCGCTCCAACACATTATATCTTAGGTCTAATAATTATTGATAAGATAAATGTAGTTTTAAGTAATAAAATAATCAAAGATAAAATTATATTGAATCAAATTATCATTAAATTTTCCATAAATAACAAATTAAATTATCTTAACCCTCATTAAAATTTAGTTACTTATAATTAAAAGAGCAAACATAAAAGAACTAAAGAAAATAGTTGAAGACATTTAAGCTAAAGAAATAGGAAAAATCAAACTTGAGAACTCCTTTGGATTGAATGGAATTCTCGAATCTTGAATCACTTCCTTAGACCAAGGCTCCTTCTCTCTCTCCAACAAATCTTAAGAACTAGAAAGAAAATTACAATGAATATTGGATGATACTTGGATGATTAAAAACTTGGAAAGAGACTTACTTATATAAAGGCTTGGTGTCTTCTAAATTGATTAGGAGAGTATCTATCACAAATCTCAAAACTTCTTTCTTGATTAGGAATTCAAATTGTACAATAAATTGCATGAAATCATAAGTTGTAGCCGCCAAAAGCTTCTCGCGGTTGTGGCTTTGAAATCTCATGCCCGTGCATAATTGTACTACTCAAGCTCCGCAAAGTTTCCTTCAAAACAGTGTCAAATTAAAGTTCATGGTCGTGGCTTTGGAATCCCACGGCTATGAACTTCAAAATTCTTAAGACCTTACTTAATTTGCCACTAAAAAATTTGGACAAATTCAATTCAAAGTCTAGGTTTGTGGCTTTTGAACCCTATGGCCTAAACTTCAACTTTTTTTTTTTGGACTTTTAATTTTCTTGTCTCTAATTATATTTTCAAGTGCATAGCCATATATAATGATTTATATGAGTGTGTAGAGACATTTTCTTCCATTCTAAGCTCGCTTTAACCTCTCTCTTTTTTTCTTCAATTTTTCATAATTTTTAGCCAAAACAAGCTTTATTTTCTTACTTTTAAGACCATGCTTGAAATAATAAATATTCTAGTTTTCACAATAAAAAATGATCAAATTCAATTTATAACAATAAAAATGTAACTAGAAGTGCAAAATATGGCCTTATCATGTACTTATCAAAATGAAGAGTCAAGAATGTAAGAGACACTCAAAGAATAAAGAAACACATAAAAGGGTGATTCAGAAAGAAAAAAAAAAAGGAAAAGGCAGACATTTTTGTGATTAAAAGTCTATTTCAAAAAGCAAGTGAAAAACATATAAACACAGTCTCTCTCTCAAGAGGAACTCATTAGCAATGAACCACCCTAAAGTGCAACTTTTCTAAAATGCAGGTAGGAAAAGAATTAAAGTCATATTATAACAAAATGTTAATTATTGTCAATTGCTAATCACATAAGAATCCTGGGAGTGTAGATATTTAAAAGGAAAAGAAATTTATAAATAAAAAAGAAGAAGATGGAGAAGAGAAAAGTAACAATAAGGAGGTTGATAGGTGGGGTATAAACCTATGTGAAATATGTGTATATGTCATTAATAATCAAAACATGCAGATGTTCATGTAACCCTAAAGCAAGGAGAAGTCCAAAATGAGTAACATTTGGCTCCTCAGGTTTGTTATATATAATCCACGTTCTTAACACTTTTCCCTAAACATAAAAGAGTAACATGTATAACATGAGATTTAAGAAAATCCAGTTCTCTATAGTACATACTGGCAGTAGGACATATAAGGGAGATAAAATAAACATAAATCTCAAATTAGGACCAATGAAATTGATAGTAAGTAAAATTTATCATTATTTGTGAGAATATTTAAGTCAATTATTATATGATTATGCAAATTTTGCCCTATTTTGCATATGATACAACTTAAGAAGGGAAAATGAGCAAAAAAGAGAAATATATCTAAACAAAGAATAAGATGGCAGAGATATGCACAACCAGATGCATGATCATGCGGATGATCATGCGTATGGCCATGCATCTGTATGTGCAAGCCTCTGTCATCATGTGCTCTGGTTTACCACGGTAATGACATCCAAGGTTCTTGTACCTTGATTTTTATTTACTCATGCTCTTACCTTTATTGTGATCTTGACTCTTACTTTTACTTCCTCCTTATTTTCAGTAACCAAGATTTCTAAATATAAACTATATATCCCCTAAGTTGTTCTTCTCACCTCATCATTCGAAACGCCAATCCTTGCATACTGCTTAGTTACAACACCATTAGGAGTAGAATTAGTCAAAAATACATGAAAGTGTTCTCATGAGTCAGGAACTGTAGTTAATAACCAAAGTCTAATAATATCTTCACCAAATTTGACACCCATGCCAGACAATTGATTAAAGATTGCAATTCATTCACATGATCAAGTATAGAACTACCTTCTCCATATTGCAAGCATATAGCTTGTTTAAGAAAAAAAAATAACTTATTGTTTCCAGTTTTTAAAGTATAAAAAATTTCAAGCTTCTCCCACCAAGTTTTGGCATTTGTTCTATTAGCAATATGATTCAACACATTATCTTTTACCCATTGCCGAATAAAACCATATACTTGTAGATTCTCAAATTCTCAATCTTCATAGAATTTAGATTTAAGTTTTTTAGAAGTAAACATAGGTAAATGCAACTTTTTCATAACAAGAAGATTCCTCATTTTTTCTTTTCACTTGTGATAATTTATGCCATCTAAATAAACCATTTTACTCACATTCACCTCCATCATTCAAATCAATGAAAAATCACAATTAACCAATAAACTAGTGAATCAGGCTCTAATACCACTTAATAGAAAGGAACCAAAATAAATCATTCCCTACTTGAATGAATCTATGAGAAGTGATAGCTAAGTAAAAATGTAGCAAAAAAAATCATAAAATTTGCCCCAAGATGTACAAAAATAATAACACAAAAATACAATAATTTTTAACATGAAAAACTCCTTCAACGTGAATAATAAAAACCACAAGTCCTCTCATGGTCCAAATAAAAGAACTCTACTATCAAAAATTAATTTATAGAACTATAATAATCCTCAAGTGAAGTCTTAATAACTAATACAAACAACAAGAGATGAACAAGGGAATGGAGAAATTTCACCCAAAAAGCTACTATTCATACAAAACGGATGAGCTCTAGCTGTTCAAATTTGATCTTCACCATCCTGATCAAAGAACAATATATCTCAAATGTACTAACCAAATTTCAGCCTAATCAAACCATAAATGACCGTCTGAATAAAGGAGAAAGCCAAACTAGTCATTGTTGTAAGAAGAACGTGAACAGTAAACTTCAAACAATAAATACCAGAAATTCATCCGTCCAAAATCGATCTCTACTATTTAGAATGAAAAACAATGAGTCCTCTAAATTTTTACCAAATTTTAACTTGATTGGAACACGAATGGTCATCTGATTGTCGGAAAACCAAAACTGGTCTGATGTGATGTCTCAGCAAAAAAACTCTTATCCTCTCCCTTTTTGTTCTCTTTCTCTTTGGTGGCTAAAAATTTGTCTCACATGCAACATAAGATTAAAGTGGTATAGACTAAAACATTAATGGCCCTAATGAGTCAAAAGAAGTGGGCTCAAACAATATGAATTTTTTACATAGAAAGAAACCTAAAACCCAACAACAAAAACCTACAGTTGCATTTTGTAAGGCTGGTGGCTGACTTGCTAACACAAACTTTAGGGCAATGAATGCTTGCAAAATAAATAAATAAATAAATTCCATAAGAAAAAAATAAATATTCAAATAAATAAATTTAAAATAAAAAATAAATGATAAAAAATGAGTAGTAATAAATAGAAAAGGAATACCTTGTCAAAAGAGTAAATATTATTGCCAAAACAAATGCTCCACAGCCCAAAGGAAAAGCAGTAGTCCTTTGTACCAGATGCCACAATTGAGCCTTTGCAAGTAAAGAAAAAGAAAACAATGAATAATAAAGACACAACTAACTAGGGTTTTCTTATCAAAATATGGGAGGAAGTCCCATTTTTTACTAAAATATAGGAATTCCTCTCATATTTACTAAAATATAATAGTTAAAAGCACAAACCGAAACTCAAAGTTTCGGTTTGTGTTTTTTTTTTTAATTTGGCTAATTTTTTTAATAAAGATTTGTTGACCAAATTGAAATTTATGATTTCAGTTTGACCACATAATAAAAATAATAATAATAGTTGAGTAATACATTAGAATATTTTATTAACAATAATAATAATAACAATTTTGGTTTGGCCAAATTATATTAAAAAAATAAAATATACAAATTAAAATTTTGAGTTTCGGTTTATGCTTTTAATTATCACATTTTAGTAAATATAGGAGAAAGTGCCATATTTTGATAAAAATGAGACTTTCTCTCATATTTTAGTAAAAAACTCCCAATGAACAATGAGTAAAACAATAATAAAAGATTCATTTAAAAATTTTGACCCTTGATCCATAGATAATATGGATATGAACGAAATTCAATAGTATAAAAATCAACCAATATAGAAATTTAATCATTATATAACTTTGAAACTTTACAAGGACATAATAAAAGATCAAACCATCCAAATTCCTTAAGGCCAAACCCTAAAGGAAAAAAATGCAGGGCAAAAACTGGTAAAATTTAATAAAATCATCGTTAATAACCACTAAATTGTACCTCCTGTCCACTACCTAAGTTCAAAACACAATTGCATTTCTTTAATAGCCTTCTTCTTGTTTTAAAATTACATCTATGTTATAAAGCATTTAGCATATTTTTTAAGTTGCCAGATGAGGGAATCCAATAACCATTTCACAACCATTGCCAGTGGTCAAACCTATATATATGCATTTCCAAATTCCTTCCTTAATATTCAATAAAGGCAACTAGATTTCAAGCCATTAGCAGACCTAAAATTGCCGATAAAAGGAATCTCATCACGCAAGGCTTAACATATAAAATTACTTATTTTGTTAGATACAAGTTGATATGACAAAGTAGATACAATAGCAACAAACACTGCAGTAACTGAAACATGAGATTCAGCAGTCTCAGTGAAACTTGCAGTCAAAGTCCATTACACATTTATAAACTTTTACATTGGGAGCTTCATTCCAATAATTACTTGCAAGGTGTGCTATAAATGACAACGAAAACCTCTCTTTATAAAAACCCACCTAATTTGGTCTCCTCAATTGTCCATGCATATGATTAAAATGAAAATAACAATGCCACATTACTGAAATTTTTACGAGTCAAGAAATTTACAAGAAAATATTTCTGCAGTCAGCTCAACCTAACCTCAGTTCTAAAATCAAATAAAAATTATCACAATATCTTCGAGCCATATAATAAAGAAACAACATATACAACAAAGGAGATGGGCTACCAAGAAAATCCTTGGAGACTTAAAACAAGAAGCATTGGATACTAGATTAACCACACCTATAATTTAAATATGATTTTATGGCGATTAATTCAGAAGAATTTGCAACCCTCTCTTAATTTCACAACAGATCGAGCTTCCCCATCTTTTACAACTAGAAGTCTCCTAGATGGGTATCCAGTGTGCAATTGTTGAAACAAACCCACAATATTAAAATGTTTACTCCTTTCACTGTCTTAGCTGTTGTAGCAATAACATGTCTCAGACCTTTCCCTAAGGTTTTTAACACGTCCTACACCTACTTGCCATCATTTTTATTCTCCACAGGCTTCTTGTATTACTTCCAAGTCTTCCCATTTGTATTTTTTAGCTATGCTCAATCTCACTAAGAGCAACTTCTCTCTCATAGTTATTGCTACAAAGTCTTGACCCTTAGAGGTAAGCAGTATTAAATGGTTTGCAACCATTATTATTATTTTTTTTTGAGAAGAGGGTTTGCAACCATTATGTATGCCATTCACAAAAACTAATTTATTAAATCTACATTTCAACACGTGTCTCTCACTCTCCTCTGCTATTTAAAAATGTTACTTGTATAACAAGGATATAAAAAGGCAATTACTCACACTCTTTGCTCCCCCATTGCTATTCTCTCCATAGGGGAAAAACCCACAAAAAGAATTGATTCTCTCTCTCTGTGCTATGGAAATGGAAATACTTGGGTTACTAATTGCATTTTGGAACTTCATCATTAACCATGATCATAAGCTTTTTATTTTTCTGCTTTTAATCATCATCTTCATTATAGCCACTATTGGGTTGCTCTATTATTTCTGTGCTATGAATGTTTTTGCCTGTATGACCTATTTTTTTGGAGCTCAATGGGAGTCATTCATTACTTTCTCTGATTCTTTCGGCAATATTGGCTCTCTCTTATACAGGTTTATTACCAAATATAGATTCCATTGACAAATATATTGATCTCTTACTTTAATCACTATCGAGGAATCAAATGGATTTTTGCCAGTGGCTTTACATTGTTACTTTCACTTTTTTTTCTTAGACACCATACTCATGCAATGTTGTGTTATCATGTTATCCCCAGTAACATTATATGGGGTTTATCAAAGGCCTTATAGAAATCACATGATATATCATTGGCTTCCTGTATGGATAAGTTTTACAAATTTAATAGAGAATTATTTTCAAGTTTTGAGTTGTGCTTATAATTTTTGCCATGAAAAAACTTGGAAAACTTTCATTGAAGAATGTTTAATGTTTTTATCAATAATTTTTGCTTCTAGATATTATCTAGATTTGGTGAATCTACCTCTTTTTTCCTTTGGGGGCTCTATTGTCGTTTAACACTACCTTAAAGTGTTCACGAAGAAGAAATGGGTGCCTATTGTTGCATTGGTATGGTAACTATCTTGAAAACATAGCATCAATGAAATTTTGATGATCAATATCATGATAGGGAATAAGAATTGGAGATATCAAAAATGGCCTATTTTTTTTTCCATTTATTTGTTCAGTTAGATGGATAATTGCATGTGTTTATACTTATTGCTGGGCTAATATTTTTGATTTATTTGTGCAGCTAGATACGTAATTGTATGCGTTTATAGTTGATTTAAAAGTAACAAATTTCATTTTTGCAGTTAGATATACAATTGTATGTGTTTATACTTTGTTAATTAAATCATTTTTATTATCAAGTATACATGTGTTTATACTTGATTCCTATCAATAGAACACAATACATAGGTAAAGACAAATTACCTTCAAACAAAAAATATTGAGAGTCTTTTAAAACAAAGGTATCGCAAGTAACGTGATTAGCAATGGATCCAATTGTAGCATATAATGATCTGTAAACCTGCAATATTTAAAAACATTATATATCTGAAGACAACATGAAATGTCATCGATTTTAGAAATGGGGTACTAGAGATTTTCAACGGATCTGAATAATTTGACAAAAATATCTAGAATTGATTCTTATAAAATGGGATGGTTATGAATATTAACGGATAATCATACCGAACCATATTGTACTATACTGAAAGAAATAATTAAAATAATAACTTATTTATTAAATAATATAAAATTATATTTTATGATATTGATTTATTATTTAATATTTAATATTATGTAAATATGTAAAGTATTTTTCTAATTAGTTTGAATTTCCTGAATGTTAGGGTCTTATACTGAATAACAACAAAATGTTTTAACCCATAACTCTTTCACAAATATAAATATATTACTCTTATCTAAGTCGTTTAATTTTCTAATTAGTTGTTTAAGATCCTTAATTTTTTTTTCTTTTGGAAATGTTTAAGATCTTTAATTGATTATCTTAAAATTAAACTTCTATAAATAATTTTAAATGTTGAAATTATTTAATTAGTTTTTATTTTATAAATGTGAAAGATCAGTGAAAATTCATTCAATTAAAAATGTATTTTTATTAAAAAAATATAACTAATTATTATTATTTAAAAATAGAAAAATTAACATTTTTAAATTTTTAATTTTCATATTAATTTTGGCTTTGCAGATACTTTATTTTTTCATTGGCAAAAAGTTTTAACCTCCTCTATTGTGTTAGCTAACTTAACAGTTTAAATTCTCATTCACAAAAAAAAATATTTATTGAAAGGTGGAAGGTGTTTATCAAAGGATGTAAAAAAAGTACACTTTTCTGTTACTTGGGTAATTTTTTTGATACATTTATTTAGAAATTCCTTTATATTTTATTTTAAATTTATATTTTTCAATTGTATAAAATTTATATATTGATGGTTTGTTTGGTCTGTATTTTATTTAGCTTGGTCTGTATTTTATTTAGTAATGTTTGGCTATTTCTTTGAATTGTTTTAATAGCAAGTTATGAATTTAGACCGATGATAATGTGATTAAACTTTTGTTTAATGCACTATAAATTGTTTTCATATGTATACAAATGTCATTTTGTTTATTTATTCATTTATTTGATATATTTTTATTTTCTGTTATTTTTCACTAAGAAAAGAAAGTAGAGGACATTACCAATACATTTTAATAAATTAACTATTGAGATACATGAATAATAATTCAAATTTGTTCTCAATAAAATAGATATCAATAAAACAGAAAACAAATCTCTGATAATATTTCAATAGTTTATAATATCTAATTACCAAAAAAGCTAGTATATTACTATTAATACGAATTTTCTTTTTTTTTTAACAAAAACAATAAGATATCTAACAAATTTTAGGATTTATGAATATCTAACAAAAAAAACATATAAATAACAAAATTTAGGATTTATAATCAAGTTGCAAATACTAGCCGCAATCTTTTACCAAACATCAGCATAAAAAGAACTTAACCCTTTAACTTCATTGTATTTCCATCATAAGAAACTTCCTCAATTCTCAACATCTTCTACACAACACAATGCAAAAATAATCACCTTTCTTTCATAGACTTGTTCCCAATACAATAACCAAAATTCACATAAACATTAGCAATCAATATATAAATAAGTTGAACAATTATTAAAACAAGTCATAATAAGTTGAACAATAATCAACACCTTGTGGTTCCCTTTCCTCTTCTTTGGCACTTTGTTCTTCATTGTTTTTGTCTTCATCTCTCTGTCTTTACCTCACAACACAGATATAACCCGCACACAATCAATATTGTTCCTAATATGCTGCTGCAATTTTTCAAAGAAAGATTAATTAAACTACATATTTTATTATCAAATTTAATTTATCACAATAGGACTATTCAGTGATTAAATAAACATTAGACTTAATTAAAGAATTGCATGCCTTCCAACATGCAATTGCTCAACAAGGAAAATATTTACAGCAAAGGTAGTAAATGCAAGCATAAGAGGGTAAAATTTTGAAGTAAATAATGGACCATTCATACGAACATACCATATTAACAGAGTTACTATCGTTCCTTGCACTATTATTCCCTACAATTTTTCACCCAAAATAATTAAATTCCAAATAATAATAATTTACGGTAATTTAATATTTTTATTATGACCAAATCTAAGTTAATTATCATATAATTTGATTTGCTAATATCAAATTTGATGGGAATGAATCGAGATAAATACTTCCATACTTGAATGAATACATGAGAAGTGACTTCTAAGTACAAAATTCAGCAAACTAATATTTTAAAATCTGCTCTAAGATGCACAAAATCAATCAAACATAGACACAAGAATTTTTAATGTGGAAAACTCTTTTAATGTGAATGATAAAAACCACGAAACCTCTATTGGTCCAAGTAAAAGAGTTCAACTATCAAAATTAATATTTACAGTAACTATAAGCTACTACAATAACTCTCAAGTAAAGTATCAACACAACCAAATAACAAGAAATGAACAAAGAGAATAAAGAAATATCACCAAAATAGCTATTGTCCATGCAAATGGACGAGCTCTGGTTGTTCAAATTCAATCTCCACCGTTATATTAAAGAAGAATTAATCTTGAACATGTTCACTAAATTTCAGTCTAATCGGACCACAAATGGTTGTCCAATCATAGGGGAGAGCCAAACTGGTCGTTACTGAAAGAAATCACGTGAATAATAAACTTTGAACCACAAATGTCATAAATCCAGTTGTCCAAAACTGATCTTAACCGTTCAAAATGAAGAACAATGAATCCTCTAAGTGTCAACCAAATTTCAGCCTGATCAGAGGACAGATGATTGTCGGATCGTTAAAAAAAGGTGACTGGTCTGATGTGATTTTTAAAAAAAAACTCTTTTCTTTTCTCCCCCTTTTCTTTTGGTGGCTGACAATGATAATGTCTCACGCACAACTTAAGGTTAATATAAACCAAAACATTAATATCTCTAATGGGCCACAAGAAGTGGACTCAAATAATATGAATTTTTCACATAGGAAAAAAATTCAAAACCCAACATTCTCCCCCTCCCGACTACATGGAGGAGTTTGTCAAACTTGCAACCATACGATATGTTTCAAACTTCACTCTTGGTAAAGATTTTATGCACATATCAGAGCTATTATTATTAGTGTATATCTTTTCAAGCTTAAGCTGCTTAGAATCCAAAACATCATAAATCCAATGATACCCCGCATCAATATGTTTGGATGTACCACGAAAAGTAGAATTCTTATCAAGATGAATAATACTCTGACTGTCACAAAATAAGATATAATTCTTTTGTGTAAAACCAAGCTCATTCACAAACTACCTCATCCAAAGCAATTCTTTACATGCTTCAGTTGCTACAATAAACTCAGATTTTGTGTAGATAATATAATATATTTCTAAAATCTAGATTGTCGTACCACAGCTCTCCCTGCAAAAATAATCAAATATCTAAAAGTAGATTTTCTCGAATTCATATCCCCTACCAATTAAAATCTGGATAACCACTGAGGATAGACTTGTCAATCCCAAAACACAACTTCAAACTAGTAGAGCTATGTCTGGCCTAATATTAATCATAACATACATCAAGCTATCTACTGTAGATGCATAAGAAATTTTCTATATGTATTATATCTCTTGCTCACTAGAAGAAGATTGTTTGACACTTAATTTGAAAGATATGATAAGAGGTGTACTCACAGATTTAGCTTTAGCTATATTAAATCATTGCAGTACCTTATCAATATACTTTTTTGAGATAAGCACAACTTTTTATGTAATACCTTGTAAAGGGCTTGACATATATTTGATGGATATTGTGACAATTTACTTAAATAGTTCATTAGATAATGACATATATATATATATATATATTTACCAAGATGCATGGAGCATATAATATCTTGATAAATATACTATATTGAGTTTAAAGATTCTGATATAAGCTAGATGGATGTGGTATAGTCGCCTATTTGAATACTTAGAGAAAATAGATATGAAAATAATTTTATTTGCTCATATATTTTTATCTGAAAGATAAATACAGAATTTGTCATAGTTGCAGTTTATGATTTAAATATAGTAAGAACTCCATAAGAGATCTCAATTACTGCAAACTATTAGCAAGGGAATTTAAAATGAAAAATCTTGAAAAAATAAAATTTTATCTTCAATTTCATGTTGAATATCTGTCAAATGAAATTCTTTTCCATCAATCATCATATATTGAAAAAATCTTAAAATAATTTTATATGGATAAATATTATCTATTAAGCACTCCAATGGTTGTTCATTTTCTTGATGTAAAAAGAGATCATTTTCGTCCTTGAGAAGATAATGAAGAGATTCTTGGTCCTGAAGTACCATATCTCAATGCAATAAAGACACTTTTATGTCTTGCTTACAATACAAGATCAAATATTACTTTTGCAGTTAACTTGCTTGTAAGGTTTAGTTCAACTCCTACTAGAAGACATTGGAATAGAGTGAAACATGTTCTACGCTACCTATGTGGCACATCCGATATGAGTTTATTTTTTTCAAAAGGAATAAAGTCTGAATTGACAGAATATGTTGATGCTGGATATCTTTCTGATCCTCATAAAGCTTGGTCCTAAACATGTTATATCTTCACATGTAATAATACTGCTATTTCATGGAGATCAGTAAAGTAAACAATCACTGCTACTTCATCAAATCATTCAGAATTATTAGCTATTCATGAAGCTAATCGTTAATGTGTATAGTTGAGAAGCTTAATTGAATATATTAGAAGAGCATATGAATTACCTATAGAAAACAACCAACAATAATATTACATGAAGATAATGCAACATATATTGTACAAATCAAGGAAGGCTAAATAAAAGGTGATAGAACTAAACATATATCACCAAAGTTCTTTTATACTCATGAGCTCATGAAGAAAGAAAAAATAAATATTTGTAAAGTTCGTTCAAGTGATAATTCTGCAGATTTATTTACAAAGGCATTACCGACATCAATTTTTAAAACATATGTACACAATATTAGTATGCGTTCAATTAAAAATATGTCTTAGTCAGTTGTATTTTTTAGGGAAAGTTACCTATGAATATTGTATTCTTTTTTCTTTGCTAAGTTTTTATCCTACTGAATTTTTCTTAACAAGATTTTAACGAAGCATATTCATAAGGATAATCATCCAAAGGGAAATGTTAAATAATATGTGGATGACTACTTATTAGATTAATCTTATCATATTAAGATTATGATTAGTGTTATCCTATTCAAATTAAAAATTAATTGTAACATTTATTCTTATCTAATTTCTACTTATACCACTATAAATACCTCATTATAGATGGTTCATTAGAGACAATTGATAATAAAAAGATTTCTCTAATTTTTCATTCTATATATATCTTCTCTCTTCTTTTATTTACAACAACTAATATAATATTATACAATGTGTCATTATTTTAATTTTGCCAGGAATCCTAATTTTTAATATTTTAAATTAAATTTAATATTTATTAATTAATAGATATTTTTTATATTTATTTATAGAGAGATTAAAAAAGATTATAATAATTTATTTGATATTGAAAATAATTATATTTATTTAGATAATTTATTATAATATCTTATCTGATAGTAATAATAATTATATTTATTTGAAGAGTTTAAATAGAATTATGATATCATATTTAATATTAAATAATAATTATTTCTATATATATAACACCAAAAAAAAAACTATAACTATGACCTTATTATCTTCTTACTATTTAACTTTAAAATCAAAATATTATTGTTCAACTACTAAACTATTATTCAACTACATGAAGGTAATATGTAATATTTTCAAATATAGTGGCTGATAGATTATCATTGTATAATATTTTGCCTAATTGCGCTTTTGCAATTCTTTAATTTATTCATTTGGCTCTATGGGAAGTAGCTAATTATTGGATTGTCTTTCCTGCAACAAAATCTATATATTATAAAATTTCTGAACCATTTTTTATTATTTTCACGTGTCAATATTATTTTGTTTAATTTTTTTATCTTAATATTTGAAAATATTCATTATTTTTTATTAAAAAAAATAAAAATTTATTAAAATTATGGAATGTAATATTAAAATTCAATTGCACAGAGTTATTTTTTAGTTATGATAATAAATGTTAATACAAACATATAATTAAAGTATAAAATACATATTTTATATTAAAATGTAATCCATTACAATAATTTAATATATATGATTTATAATTTGTTATATGTATTACATATAATTTCTAATTATATATATAATATACATATAATTTATATAAAAACATAACATAATTATAAATTTACAAATTATATATATATATATGTATATATATAAATTGAGTTCAGGTAACAATATAAATTGAAATCAAAATGAAAATATTAAAAAAAAAAATTTAAATTTAAGTCATTAGTTTAATTAATTATAATTTTTGGTTCGATTCGGTTAATTTTAGTTTAATTTTTGGTTTCATGAGCTTTTTGGAATTAGCTGGTTTATGTAATTAAAGTTCGGGGTTCACGTTTCTCGTCTTTTAAAGAAATTTTTTCACCTGCTAAATGCTGCATTATAACTGCCATGACTTCATAATTTACCTGTACGTTTATCTGCTTTATATTCATGGTCACACAATATACAAAACATATATTGTTATATATTCTAGAAAATTTTCATTATCTTAATTTACTGGTGAAAGAAGTTCTATGAACTGTAAGTATGCATTCTAAAGTTAATTTTGAAAATAATAATTTATGAAGAACTAAGCAAGCTTTAATAAGTTGCCGTGGCTATTTGCAGTCTACGTTGCATCGTTAATATGGAGTAGGGTTGGCAACCGAAAAGTGCCGTACTCGAATTTGAATTCGTTTAATTTTTAAAATATTTGAATATGTTGTCATTCTTAATATGGAGTGCTTCTCTTTTATAAGAAAGTTTATTTATATTCACATTCATAATAAATTTTTAAAATATTAAAATTGTTTACTCAAAAACATAAGATAGGTTCTATCTAATTAAGTTTTTAACCTACAAGATCTTTTTTGTTATTTTGATATAAATTGTCCATTAATTTTCTTTTTCTTCCTTAGCTTCATGCAATGGAAGTTGTAAACATTGAATTATTTTATTTAATAATTGATTAATAAATGTTACAATTTTTAAAATTAATGAATACATAAAAGTTAGATAATTGTCAAGAATTTACAACTTTTCAACAATTAATATTATATAAAAAATTCACACTATCAATTTTTCGTTTAATAATAAATACCTCCACAATCTGCAAATAACATATACTAATTAGAAGTGACCAAAAAATTGATATTCAAAAATCAAAACAACGAACCTCAATTTGTAAATTTGTAGATTTGCTAACTTAATTTGATTTAGTACAGATATTTATAAATTCTGATTTATTTCGATTTATATTTCAAAAATCTAAAATAATCAAAGTACAATTTTTTTTTTATATATTCCAATGCTCATGTACATATTTTATTGAAAAAAAATAATTGAGTCAACCAGAATTATCATATTCTGATTCGTTTTAAGTCTTAAATCGTAAAAAATTAATTAATCATGCATATTGATTTTAGATTTAATTTATCCAACTCTTTTCTAAAATTTGATTTCATTATCGATTTTTTATCTCACTACTACTAAACATTGATCCAATCATTACAATGTCAAATACACTGTATCATAAACAAAATTTCTTCTATAATTGATGCCATGCCAGTTTTTGTTTTCCCATTTCATTTCAGATGATTCATTAATTTCAATCTTAGGGATTGTAAGAAAAAAGGCATGATTTCACCAATAAATTGTTCATTTATTATTTTAAAATAATTTATGCATCTCTGAAATAACACTTTTAAATATAACCACCTTAATTTTAATAAAATAACACTTTTAAATATAACCACCTTAATTTTAATATTTTATTATATGTATATAAAAAAAATTAAAAATTCTTATCTAGACTATATTTCTAAAATAACACTTTTAGATATATAACAACCTTAATTTTAATATTTTATTATATATATATGAAAAAACTTTTACCTAAACCGAATGTATATACACCTTATCAATAAAAAATTACTAAAATAATAATAATAATTTCATGCATTTCATATAAATAAGCCATTCCCATACACATCACCATGCGTGATTTCCACATTTCAAAACTCAGTCCTAAAAATTTATCGCATCACTAATCTATATGTGCAAGAATTACATTAACGACTATAAATGTTCCAAATATTTGAAATTTATTAATAATAGAAACTTATTAAATTTTAAATACAACTTCAAATTTTTTAATGCAAATAATTATAGATAAAAATTATTAAATTTTAAGTGCAATTTTAATTATTATGAACAATATATTCATATTTTATGAATTTATATATTTTTCAAGTTTATACTAAAATATGAAACATTAGCAAGTCAAAACACAAAAAAAAAAATTAAAACATTGATGATGATTATTATTATTATTATGAGGGAGTACATACATCCAGAAAACCTATTAGGAATTACAAACACAGATCCACAGTCAACAGTACTCTCATAGAACAGCTAAATAGCTACTTATATATTAATCCAACCCTACTAAACCCCAGATTAACACTTATTGAACTAACACTAATCATCATCATATTATTAAGCATGAACAAGCAGTCACATGAAGCCAGGCTTCTACAAGCAGGTAATTAGCTAGATTAGCTCTTTCAAGTCCTAAACTTGCTTTCATCAATGGGGACACCCTCCCTCTCAGCTCGCTCGCCTCCAGACTCATCCGTCGAGCTCAGCCCTCCTTTCCGGCCCATTTCCTGATACCCTTCCGTCCCCAGCTGTTCCTTCCTTGTTTGTCCTCCTTTGCTCCTCCCTTCCATAACCCAACAAATACGCATCAGTCTTATCAACATATATACAACAAAATAATCCACTTCTTATCAACAGCCCAACAATTTTTTTTTTTTATCATAGGTCATCAGCACTTTTAAAAACTACAAAAATAAAAATTCGGTTAAATTCGAAGTAATTAACTGCGAAAAACTGAAATTAATTTACCTTCAGCAAGGTGTTCCTGAGCTTCAAGGCTCTTGCCTCCAGTACCACCAGGGACTACAGTCTCTCCTCGCCTAGCCCTGGCATCAAGGTCCTCTCTTGATTCCTGCTTATTTGAAGCCATTATTACTTAATTACTCGACACCAAAATTACCAACTTTTTGTGGTTCTAAAAGAAACTGATCGATTAAACCGTTGTAAGGTCCAAAGCGAGCAGAGTCATTGACAATTTGTAGAGGGAACGGTGGTGATTAAAGTTATTCGGTCGATTGACACGTGATGGATGATGCGTCAATATTGGAAATGATTTGGTTTCACACGCAGGCAATTTTGATGCCAAGAGAATGAAACGTGTCCATATATTTTAAAACCAAAAGACGTTTAGAAGGACACGTGTATGTTGTCTTTTTATAAACATTTAACAATTTATAACTATAAATGGTTGATAAATATTTGCCCATTTATAAATATATTTATTATTAAAATAATTAATAAATATTTAATAAATTATAATAAAAATATTTAATTAATTTAAAAAAATAATAAAATAATTTATTTAGTTAAATTAACTTGTAAATTAAGGTGTGCATAAATATCAAAACAATAACTTTTTCAATCTTATAAATTTATAAAATTATTTAAATAAATATATACTTTTACCTGTATTTAAATAAATATATTGACTAAAATTTAAAGCTTGTAAATTTATTTGACAAGGTAATATGTTAGGTCAAACACCTCTAATTTAAAAAAATAATTAATCGAATTAGTTAAAAAATAATTTAAATATTAAAAAATCTTGAGAAAGTTATATTTAACAACTTTAAATATTTTAATTTATTTTTTAATTTAATTATTAGTCGAAAAAAGTTTTTTTTTTAAATAATTATGTAAGTGCATGTTTAATTTATTGGTTAAAATTTGTTATTTTCAACCCTTCGAGATCCTTTTTATTCATGGTAGTTGAGGTTCTTGTGTTCATGGCTCTTTGTTATATGCCTCGTAATTTTTTATGTTGAATAGCATCATAACCCATTCCTATATTTTGATCACCTCAGGACATATGAAGGCTGTCTTACATATGCTCGAGCATTTTTTATTTGATTGTACCTAGAATGCACATACAAAAAATAAAAGCAACCAATTTGGTTTTGAATATTAATGTTTATTTTAGCATTGATGAAAATATAAGTCGAACATCTTTCTTGGTGCATAAGTTAATTTCTCTCAAGGGGTCTTGCCTTTATGTAGGTTCATTTTAAAGCTTAGGAGATGCCATTTTATTTTTTAAGTCTTTAAGTTGTAGTTAAACTGATGGATTTTGTTCTTCGTAATCATACTCTTAAGTACCCGCGACCATAACTATGTTATTTTCTACGACAACGATTTTGATCTTCATCCAATACTCTTAATAGTGTTTGGACCTACGATTAATAATGTTGGAAGATGGTGTTTGATTACCTAACCGAACCAATGGCGAAATCAGAAATTAAACGAGAATAAATATTTTAAACAAAAAAAAATTTATATGTAAATTTGAAGATAAAATTAAACATTTAATATTATAGTAAAATTAAGAATTTTATTATAAATTTCTATGAAAATTTACATTATTTATTAAATTTTAAAAATTTATTAAATTTTTTATATGTCTTTTTGTTTAATTATTGAATCTATTGATTTATATTTATAAGATTTTATTAAATTAAATTTTATACAAATATTATCTCAAATGAAAATCTTAGTTTAATCTAATTCATAATCAAATTCCAAAATTCTATCATTAATCTAAATACATAATCATAAAATCTTAAATACTCACTAATTAAAAATTAAAAATATATATATAGTATAAAAAAATTAATAATTTATGTTTTTTTATAGAGACATATATATTTATAATATATACTATGGAAACAGTTTTATATCTATCTACTACTACCCCTAAAAAATTTACTGGTATCAGAGCCTACCATTTTTTAGGGATGGTAGTAGATATATATAAAACTGTTTTCATAGTTAAATTTTTGACTTATAGATCTAAAAATGAATATTGTTAACTAGAATTTGAATATGCAGTAAGTATCGTTTTAGCCGATGGGTAGACATTTAGGGCAGTAAGTCAGTGGTTGTGTCTAAAATTAATAAGAAAACACTTTAAAATTTATTTTTAAAATATTTAAAAATAAAACTATTTTAATGTAAATTTGCTAGTACAACTAAATTTGATGATTCTGAGTTATCAAAAATTAAAAGAATCGTAAATAAAAATGAAGTAATTTTAGAAAATTTTAATAAAACAATGATAATACATAAAGTAGATAAAGAATAAATTTATAAAATACCTAAATTAAACATATTTAAAAATAATTATATAATTAAAGTAGAAGAAAGAGATAAACAGTTAAGTAAACATTTTGAAAAGATTACATTATTATCTCCAAAATCTATAAAGCACCATAAAAATAAAAAATATAAGTATATATATATAGGACTTGTACGAATTGGTATAAAACCCTTAACTAGGGAATGTTTAAATACAAGTATATTAGTAGCAGTTAGAGATGCGAAATTTGTAAATTTCAATAATTCTATCTTAGGAACGATAGAGTCTAGCCTTAACAGTGGAACTATCTCCTTTGATTATTTTTTTGATATCACAATATCTCTAAACGACCCTAATATATTAAAAAGTGATACTAAAAATTAAAACTCACAATTATAAAATGTTAGAATGATATATTCCTATAGCATTAATATATAAAATATATTATAAAGCCATAGTTTCAGTCTTTGCAATCAAATGAATAATAAAACCTAAAACAAGCGAAACTAAATTTCTTCAAATAGACCTTAGTAAAGTTAATACAGTAATCCCTAAAATTATTCAATGAAAAGACATTAGTCTTTTCTGATGAGTGAATTTTGAAAAATGTTGTTCTCCCTCCAAAACCTAAAAAAGCAGTAAAACTAAATATAGAACTTAGTAAAATTGACCAATATGAAGATGGTAAAGTTAAATTAAAATTCAGTAGACATAGTATAAGCAGTAGATATTATGATTCTTCCTCCTCTGCTTCAACAGTGGATATAGAAAGAGCCTCACAATTACCTGCAGTAATATATGCTTCATATAAAGAAAAAAGATCTAAATCTGTTTTACAAACAGTAGTAAAAGCCTAGGTATTCTACATTAGATATACTTGAAACTAGTAGTAAATTAAAAGGTGTAGATTACAGTACAACTATACCGTATCTTTTTTATAACCCTATAGAAAACATGAACCCTTTAGAGCTAAATCCTAATTATAACCAAAGACAGGATAGAGAACAGTCTCACTCTCCACCTATGTTACCTATAACCTTTTTTATGACAAATAATGTAACAAACATATATAGAGAATTAAATGTAATTAATAAAGAATTTATATCCAATAAAGATAAGTTCAAAAAAGAATTAATTTCAGTAAAAAAAATATAGATAAATTAAAAGAAATGCTTAATAAAGTAAAAAATTTTGAATGTAAAGAATGAATATATTAATTTTATAAAACAATATGATATTAATATAAAATTTTTTGATTGATTTAAAAGAATTTATAAAGAAAAACTTAAAGTAGAAAAATTAATAAATCCTATAATAGTTAGAAAAAAAAAGAAATAGAATTGAAAGTAAATAATAAAATTATACAAAGTTAACATCCACCTAAAACTTTAAGTATATTTATGTATGGTGATTGATAAATTCAAGCTGCAATTTAAAACTGTAGCTAAAGATGATCCAAATAAAAAGATATTAGAGTAAAATAATTTTAGTAATGCACATTTACTAAGTATAAGACAACATTTAAATAGAACAGAAAATTCTATTAATGATAAAGAAATAGTAAAATCAGTTGAGAAAATTGATTCAGATAAAAAATTAAAAACTCATATTTTTAAACCTTTTGAGGTTTCAAAAACAGGACAACAAGAAGTCAAATCTAAAGATTTTGATTTTGTAAAAGCAATTAAAGATCAATTAAGTAAAATTAATTCGACTTCTGAGCCAAAACAGATAGTTCAAGAAACACCTCAATCTAAAGCTTCTAAAATTGTTAGTATAGTAACTCAAGATCAGGATTCAAAATCAGTTGATGATTCTCAACCTGAAACTGAAGATCTTGAATCTTTTAGTAAAGATATAAGTCCACAAATAAATCGTATAACATATCATCAATCTATATTATCTAGAATGTTTGTCCCAAATTTAAAAATTATAAATAGACCAAATACTTTATCACAGTATAAATATAATGTCTCCTCAATTTATGAATGAAACATTGATAGCCTATCAGAATATAATATTTTGAGTCTTCTACAGTAGATGACAATGATTGTCAATATTTATAGAACTCAAATTGATACGTCAGATAGAACTATAACATAATTAATTATAGCTAGCTTCATAGGCCAATTAAAAGGTTGATTGGATAATTATCTTACTGATGAACAATACTTAAAAATATTAAATACTATAAAAACTTATGAAGATGAAACCCCTATATTAAATGAATATGATGATATGATTCAAGATGCAGTGGCAACACTAATACTGACATATTACTTCACTTTATAGAAGATCTTACTCATTTAAAAGATAAAAATATTGAACTAATAAGTAACCTTAGGTGTAAAAAATTTAGTGATTTTTAATTTTATAAAATAACTTTTTTTTAACTAAGATTATGCTTAGAGAAGATTCCAACCAGACTTTCTGGAAGAAAAAATTCTTAGCAGCATTGCCCTTCTTCCTAGATGAGAAAGTTAGAAATCATATAAATAGGAATATGAAAATCTTATTCCTTATGACAGTTTGACTTATGGTCAATTGGTTAGTATAGTTCAATAAAAAAGATTAAAAAATTATCAAGATATAAATATTAAAAATCATTAAAATACGAAATGAGAAAAACTAAACAATAATTAGACTCATTTTGTAAATAATTTGATTATAGTATAACCTAAAATTATAAAGACTGTGGTGGACAATATTCTACAAAACATAAGAAACCATATAAAAAATCTTATAAAAAAATATTATAAAAGAAAATACAATAAAGAAGATTACTATAAGAAATATAAATCTTATAAATTTAAAAAAATTAATAATAAAAAATACTTTAGAAAAAAAGGTAAATAATTTAAATCATATAAAGTTTTAAAATATTATAATTGTGGTAAAAAGGACATACAACTAGATTTTGTAAGTTTAATAAAAAAACTACAAGAACTAGAATTAGAAGAATCTGTATTAAATAAAATTCATGAACTATGTTTACAGTATTCAGATTCTGAATAAATAAATCAAATAGATGACATAAGAACTAGTTCTGAAACTACTACTAGTAGTAGTAGTAAACCAATAAATATTTTAACTAAAGAATAATAATCTATTTTAAAAGTTATAAAATATATAAATGATTCTAAAATTTAAGAAAAATTCTTAAATAAATTATTAAAAGATTCACATAAAATACCTAAATCTTCTATAGTGCCTAGTACTAGTAAATAAACATATGATCTAACTTCAATTTTAAATAAAAATAAAATAATTAAAAATAAATCAATAATAAATGATTTATAAAAAAAATTAAAGAAATAAAAATAGAATTAATAGAGTTAAAAATTAAACAAGATAATAATTCTCAATTAATAAAATCTCTATTAAACTCTACTTCTTCTGATGAAGAAGAAAAAGAAGAAGAAAAAGAAAAACGAAGTAATAAAGAAGAGATTAATAATAATGAAATTAGTATCATAAGTAAAGGAAAAAAATTCATGATCATATATTTTTTATATTATAGGAAATTACATCAAGAAAATATTTAATAAAAATAAAAATAAAAATTTTAAATAATTATAATATAGAAACTACAGTTTTATTTGATATAAAAGCTGACTTAAATTGTATTAAACCTAGCATAATTTCCAAAAGATTTTGACAAAAAATAAATGAAAGCTTATTAGCTGTAAATAAATCTAAATTAAATATTCTTTGTAAAGCAGGGGCTTTAATAATTGATAAAAATTTAAAACTAAAAAATATATTTATTTTGACTAGTACTCATCATATGGTAATTTTAAAAACTCTATTTATGAATCTAATTACACCTTATTCTGTAAAAGATAATAGTATAAGTTTTAAAGTAAAAAATTATTTTCCCATTTATAAAAAAAATCTAAAAAGAAAAATCTACATTTGCTTAAAGCTCATTCAATCAATGAACTACAAATAAATGCATTAATAAAAGTAAAGTCTGAACAATTTTATAATTTAAAGAATAATTTTTATTTATAAAAAATAAATGAACAATTAAAAGATAAAATTACACATGATAAAATTAATAAATTAAAGCTTCAAATTAAAAATGAATTTTGTGCTGATATTCCAAATGTATTTTAGAATAGAAAGTAACAAATGATTGATTTACTATATAAAATAGGCTTTGATGAAAATTCTATTACAACTATGGCTTGGCGCATTTAAATGGCGTCCGATATGATTGAATTTTATAAAAAAGAAATAACTAATTTGAAAAATAAAAAATTAATTACTAAATCTAGAAGTCATTGGTCTTGTACAACATTCTATGTGAACAAGGTCTCTGAAATAGAAAAAAGAGCCCCTAGATTAGTAATAAATTATAAATTATTAAATAAAGCTTTAAAATGGATTAGGTGTCTATTCCAAATAAAAAAGATATATTGAGTAGATTATATGAAACAAATATATTTAGTAAATTTGATATGAAATCAAATTTTTGGTAAATTCAGATTAACCTTAAAGACAGGTATAAGACTGCATTCACTATTTTATTCAGACAATATGAATAGAATATTATGCCTTTTAGTTTAAAGAATACACCCTCTGAATTTTAAAGAGTAATGAACTATATATTTAATGCTTATACTAAATTTTGTATAGCATATATTGATGATCTCTCAATATATTCTAAAATCCTAGATGATCATTTTAAACACCTAAAAATATTTTTTATGATGGAAAAGAAGAATGATTTAGTATTAAGTTAAACTAAGATTTTTTTTGTTTCAGACTAAGATTAGATTCTTAGGTCATTATATAGAACATGTTATTTTAGAACCTATAGAAAGAAACTTAGCATTTTGAGATAAGTTTTCTAATCAAATCCTAAATAAATCTCAATTACAGAGATTTTTAAGATGTTTAAATTATGTTATAGAATTCTATCCAAACCTAAATAGAATGATAAAACTATTGCATGATAGGCTTAGAAAAAACCCTGGCCCATGGACTGAGGTCCATACTAGTATAGTTAGACAAATTAAAACTCTAGTTAAAACTATTCCTTGCTTATATATAGATGATCCATTAGCTTCAAAGATAGTTGAGATGATGCTTCAGATTTAGGTTATGTTGAAATATTAAAACATATTAAAGAGGATAAAGAAACCATAGTATAATTTTATTCAGGATATTGGAGTCTAACCCAATTAAATTATTCTACTATTAAAAAAGAGATTTTGTGTATTATTTTATGTATTTCAAAATTTCAAAGTGATTTATTAAATTAAAAGTTTTTACGTCATATAGATTGTAAAAGTGTTAAAGATGTTTTACAAAAGGATGTTAAAAATCTTGTCTCAAAATAAATTTTGCAAGATGACAAGCTATTTTAAGTATCTTTGATTTTAATAAAGAATTTATCAAAGGAGAAAATAACAGTTTACCTGACTTCCTTACTCGTGAATTTCTTCTCAGGAATCATTGGGAATACAAAGAAGAGCAGCCAATAAAGCTAAAAAAAAACCCTAAAGCCTGATTATCCTAAAGCCCTATCTGATCATTTAGATAGTATAACCAAACCTAAAGCCATAAATTCTTGGGTTGATGTTGTCCAAGAAAAAGATAATAAAGCTAAAATGAATCTTTGGGTCTCTCAGCTGGCCCAATCTCTAGAAGTCATTAAAGCACTATCAAACTTAGACTTCCCTCTTCCTGAAGCCTCATGTAATAAATCTCTAGTCCCTTTTATTAAAGCAGAGATAGGTGAATCTTCATCTATAAAAACTCTATCTCAAAAAATTTCTAAAAATGAGGTTGAAGTTTCAAACCCTTCAACTCAAATTATTTTTTCAAATTTGCCCTTAAAGCACCCTTAAGCTATATGGTTTATTAAAAAAAATTTGGACCACAAAATTAATAATTAAAAATGAAACTGCTCAGCAGAATTTATGGAATATTATTGAGTCAGTATACAATAAAAATTAATTTTTTAAGCCAAATAATTTTTTAAAACTTCAAGAGTATTATCTTAATATTCTCGCGGATTCTGGTTTTATATATTTAAAATATAACTAGAACCAGCATGATAAAGCTATCATATCTTATTGCTCCTTCAAAATAAAGAAAGTTCTCCATTAATCTGATTGAGAAAAACCTCTGCACATTCTTGTGTAATTTAAAATTCTTTCTTCTAAAGCCATTTGTCCTTCTTATAATTACTGGGATTATGTTGATGCCTGGACTAAAGCCTTATTTTTTCAAAATCCTGGTAAAACTCATTCCTGACTAATATAATTTGATATCAGTATAAAGATTGATAACCTTCCTATGTGGTTTGTTGATTGGTGGCACTACTGTGGAAATAATTATAGAACATCTTCACAGGATGTGCTACTTGTATTCCAGTATTATAAAGTCCATTTAAATTTAAGCCCTTATGAGAAGAAATTTTCTCCTTTTCTTCTCTTTTGTATGACTTTTAATATACCATGAGTTTATCAATGGTACTTTGATACTTCTATTCAATAAGGTACTTATATACCTTTGGTATTAAGAAAATCTAAAATTAAATGGTGGACTACCTTTCACAATTCCACTTATAAACACACAATAAAGTAGTGGCTATTAAAGAGAAATCATGGTGGCTTTGACCCAAAGCTGTCTATCTCTTTTGGAGCCCAAAGAACCCAAAATATAGTCCTTCTTATAGTTGCAAAAATTGCTGAGGATTATAAAGTCTTAATGCAACAGATGGTTGAATCTCTTCCTTCAACCTCTGAGCCCTTAAAGCCCAACAAGACTAGCTCTACTATATCATCCAATAAGGTTTATTCTAAAAAATCTAAAGCTCAGTCCAGAAGAAGAAAGTCACCTTCCTCTTCTGACTCCTCTTCTACATCATCTTCTGCTGATAAAATATCTAACCCAGGCTCAGATTATTGTCCTAGCAATGAGGACGATTGTTATAATATTTTGTCTCCAATAAAGATAAAAAAGAAAAAAAGAAAAGAAAAATAAAGAAAAAGAGAAAAAAGAAAAGAAAAATAAAAAAGAAGAAAACGAAAAAGAAAATATCTGACTCTGACTCGTCAGACAATTAAAGGTATAAGAAATCTCATTTCCTCAAACTTTCTTAAAGTTAATAAAATCAGTGCCAACTGACAAGATACAGTTTATCAACAGTATCTGGCATGTGAAAGACCTGATAAAGTTACAGTAAAATCAATAGAACTTTTCATCTACAGTTCTTAATAGTAAAACAAATAGTACCCGATAAGGTATTATTCATCTACAGTTTCGGACGCGTAAAGATACAGTAAAGTAAATAGTAACAATAAATTACTATTCATCCACAGTGTCAAGCATGTGAAAAGAACAATGAGCCTCTGTCTATTCAAGAAAGCCATTGTTGAAGTTTGAGGATACTTTCAAAACTCTCTCACCTCCAGAAGCTTTGAAGAACTCCAAGCTCTAGTTTAGGTCTCCTTTCCCCTTCTTTTCATTAAAAACCTTCTTTCACTTTTGTATCCCCTTCACTATTATTCTCTTGTAAGTTATTTATTTATTTTAAAATTTGTATTTTATATTTTAAAGTTTATTTTGTATAAGTATGCTCTACACTTGCAATAAAAGTTGATCTGGTGCATCAGAAACTTGTAAAATTTTATTTTCTTTGTAAAAATTTATTGATATAAGCTGGACACTCGATTGTAACAGCTGCTGGCTGTGAGCAAGGTTTATAAAACTATGATACCTGGTACAACAAAAGACAATATACTAATAATCTGTGTTTTGTATAAATTTTCTTAAAGAATAAATAAAATTATATGGTTTTATATATTCTTTCATTTAATTTATATGTAATATATGCTTTTATTATTTTTATTTTATTTAAATCTATTTAAATTTGTGAATAGATATAAGAATGAGGTTGTTGCCTGAATTGAATACCCTAGGTTTTTTTATTTTTATATACGATCTATTTAAATTTGCTGGCATCAGACCTAGGGGATATCTATATATTATAAATATATGTAAAGCTATCATAGCTTTATATTATTATAACCAGAAGGATAGAGATATCATAGCTTATTCTTCTTTTAAAATAAAGAAATTTTTTTATCTTTCTGAATGCAGAAAACCTTTGTACATCCCTGTATAATTTAAAATCATTTCTCAAAACTCTATATATCTTTCTTATAATTATTGGAATTATATTGATTCATGGACCAAACTCTTATTTTTTCAAAACTCTGGTCAAACCTATTCATGGCTCATATATTTTGATAATAACATTAAAACTAGCAACATTTCTATGTGATTTGTTGACTGGTGATATTATTATGATAATGAGGAGAAAATATTATCACAAGATGTATTACTGGTCTTTCAGTACTTTAAAGCCCATTTTAACCCAAGCCATATGAGAAGAAATTTCAGTCCTCTAGAATGTTAAGATAATACTCTTAAGGTTTTAAAAATTCAGTTGATTTAAAAAATTAATTTTTAGGCCATACAAATTCAATAATTTTTCATTTATTCTGCTTAGCAGGTCCATATTCTATTATTAATTCTGTACTAAAAAATATTTTTGTAAATCATTCAGCTTTAGGGTACTTAAAAGAAAAAGTTAAAGAAACAATTTGAGTTGAAGGGTTTAATACTTCCAACTCATTTTTATAAATATTTTGAGATAGAATTTTAGGTTTAAATATTCTCCTATCTCTTATTTTAAATAAGTAATTAGAGCATCACTACCTGAGATGTTAAGAGGCTCAAATCCCATATTTTTAGAGCTTTAACAACTTCTGAAAAATGGACCAGCTGTGAGACTCATTGTTTTATTTGAGCTTTACTATCTTCTTTGACCACTTGGGCCCAAGATTTTATGTGTTTAGTTTCTTCAATAATTTCGTCTAAATGATGAGACAGGAATTTAGAAGATTTAGGTTTTGGGATTTCTTTAGCTTTATTAGCTATTTTTTTCTTTATACTCCCCATGATTCCTGAGAAGGAATTCACGAGTAAAAAAGTCTGGTAAACTATTATTTTCTCCTTTAATAAATACTATATCAAAATAAAAAATACTCAAAATAGCTTGTCATCTAGCAAAAATTTATTTTGAGACAAGGTTTTTAACATCCTTTTGTAAAACATCTTTAGTACTTTTACAATCAATACGAAATAAGAATTTTTTATTTAAAAGATTAGATTAAAATTTTGAAATACATAAGACAATACTCAAGTTTTTTTATTAGTAGAATAATTTAATTAGGTTGGACTCCAATATCCTGAGTAAAATTAGACTATGATTTCTCTATCATCTTTTATTTGTTTTAATATCCCACCATAACATATATTTGAAGCATCAGTCTTAACTATTTTTGGAGCTAATTGATCAACTATATGTAAGCAGAGAATAGTTTTAACTAAGGTTTTAATTTGCCTAATTATATCAGAATGGACCTCAGTCCATAGGCCAGAATTTTTTCTAAGCCTATTATGTAATGGTTTTATAATTCTATTTAGGTTTGGATAGAATTCTATAATATAATTTAAACATCCTAAAAATTTCTGTATTTGGGCTTTATTTAGAATTTAATCAGAAAACTTATCCCTAAAGGCTAAGTTTCTTTCTATAGGTTCTAAAATACCATGTTCTATATAATGTCATAAGAATCTAATCTTAGTCTGAAATAGAGATATTTTAGTTTACTAAGTACTAGACTATTCATCTTTACCACTATAAAAAATATTTTTAGGTGTTTAAAATGATCATCTAGGGTTTTAGAATATAAATATATATTATAAAATTTCTTTGTTTTTATAATATAAATATATATTATAAATATATATATATATTATAAATATAGACATATATTACAAATAGGGTGATGGGTCCATTGCCCCCCATACCCCTCTCCCTTCGCCTCTGAACCGAACTGTTCGAGGCCAAAATAACTCAATCATAATCTTAGATTGCTTCTTTTGCACTTGTCATTCCCTGTGACAGCTAACTCTATCACCATAGTTTGAGGTTAATAAAACAAAGTGACTACAATATGAACTTATTCTCAAAATGGTTATAAGTTACCATGTACAATTTCAAATGTCATTTCCTAAATAGGATGACTATTTAATGCATATATGATGGGATGCAATCACTAGAATATATAGAATTTTGATCTAACAAGATGTTGGAGTTACTCCTCACATCTACCATAAATAAAATTTTAAATCGAGTTTTGAGATTGACCTTCATTAAGATTAAGATAACTATTCTATCATAGCTTCCCCTAATAAAGTTTTCCAATGAGATATCGGTCTTTTCAAGATCATTTTTGCTCATGTCGAGATTTTTCAACATATGCAAAGACAAAATGTTCATCCTTACTCTATTGTCCATCAATACCATATTGATAATCACCCTAGTAAAAGGCATGCCATGCTCAAACATCGAACCAAAATTGAATCAATAAAAAAAAATCATGGCTAAACTAGAACCTAAATTGTTATATATGGTTTGACTTATGTTCATATAAATCACAAATCATGAATCTAGCAATTTCAAATAAGAACAAGAACCAACAGTTCAAATAATTTGGAACCGACAGTTCAAACCAAAGTACAACTCTTTTTAATTTTTAATTTTTTAAATTATTAATATTCCTTCTAAATATATTTACATTTAAATAATTTCTCTTATGTATCACTACTATAAAAGGAGAAATTAATAATTTCTCTTCTATTAATAAATTATAAATATATTTATAATTTCTCCTATAAATATATTACATAACAATATATCTCAGTTTCTCCTATATTTTTCTCTTTAATATTTTTGACAACTATTTTAAATTATAATAATAAAATTCATTCCGAGTTTGAATATAAAATTTAATTGAATTGTATTATATAATTTGAGCTCTTATTTTCTCAAACAAGGTGGGTTGCTGGATTTGAATTTTGCCATAAATAAAAGCTCCAGTAATTTCTTTACCAAATACACAATTGGTGCCAATGTGGCGCTTTGATAATTTTCACGTATGTAACGAAATTATAGATAAGTGTAAATTTTCTTTTGGTCAAAAAAGTAAAGATTTCATTAGATAATGAGAATAGATAAAAGAACCTAAAAAGAGTTAGGACATTACCCCCTTTGGGACAAAATACCAAAAGCTAAACAATCTACTATTAAAATCCAAATAAAACCAAATATAAAGATTATAATACCAAAAGCTGAACAATCTACTATTATAGAGAGGCAAGCAATTAGTGATAGGCACCAAAAATACAAACAAACTCCTTGGTCGAGAGAATATAAACCATAAAGTCCGCTTGGAAGATTGGGTTGCTTCTGGAATCTATTGAGTATCCCACATTAATTAAATATAACAAAGGTATGCTTCTTATAATGGTTTGGACAATCCGCACCTCATGAGCTAGCTTTTGAGATTGAGTTAAGCTTAAGTCCATTCCTTTAATATGGTATCAAAGCCCAAATAGCTTAATCATTGATGACCCTGGATTCGTAAATTTTAGACCTATGGCCTCTGAGGGTTAAAGAGTACAATCCAATGCAAAAATGGATGTAATGTGACTTGAGGCCTTTGAGACTTAAAAGAACACAAGCCCAGATTATAAAGCTTATGGCAAATGTAAAAAGAAAAAAATGTTGGATCCTCTAAGCCTTATAAAGTGTCAATATCCAATCCATTTGCGGCTGAAGACTAAAGTAAAGGTCCTTTGAGCCCATGGAAAGCCAATATCTAATCCATTCAAGGCAAAAAGACTTTTCCAAGTGACAACTAGCTAAAAAGAGAGCAAGCCTAGCCTAGTTTGTACTTGATGAGGAGTGTTAAAGCATGACTAGAAAAATAAAGAAAAGAAGATGGGCATAAAATATTTAGTTCCGAGAAAGAGGCCATTTTGTTAAGAAGGAGCCCATTTTGAAAAGGTCACTTATTACAAGTCCAACACTTCTAACATATGAATCAAGCCTAAGCTATTGAATATCCATAGAAGTCTACAAATTTAACAACTACCGATCCAATCTTTCAATATTGGGTCACCTATAAAATATCTAGTCTTGCAAACTTCACTGTAACATCCCAACGGCCCTGGGCTTACTGCCCGATCATTTCACCTAGCCCGCTTCAATGGACTGCTACAGTGCCATTTTTCCTTATGGTTCCGCAACAGAATTTGTTTCGGAGGCTTACGACCAGTCTTTTCACTCCAAATATTTGGCCCAATTAAGGGTCTAGTAGAAGAAATAGTACTCGTTGAGTAAAAAAGACTCTTTTATGGGGGAGGTCTTTGGATCAAAACGAGAGAGGTGACCATTGACTTGGGCCAAATAAACAAATTCTGTTGTGAAACCGTGAGAGGAAGCAGTGCTGTGGCAGTTCCTTGAAGCGGGCTGAGTGAAAAGCCCAAGTCGTAAGCCCAGGGCCGATGGGATGTTACATTCACGCTCTAGATTTTCTGCATGTGTTCCACCTTGGGCGTGAGGGGGAGTGTGTTGAGTATCCCATATTAATTAAATATAACAAAGATGTGCTTCTTATAATGGCTTGGATAATCCTCACCTCATAACCTAATATTTAGGATTGAGTTAGGCCTAAGTCCATTCTTTCAACAGAATCAACCATAATGTAAGAATACAAAGCACCTTAACAGAGAGCAACAATAACTTAATCATAACAAAAATAAGTTTAACAATCAGGAACTTATAGCAAATCATATTACAAGTGACCTTTCTCGAAAGGACCATCAGTCCAGATAGCAAATGTATATAGCCAAACGAGGGCCTCCAGCATAGAAAAGAATGATGATAATAAAGAGTAAAAACATTACGCTTAAAACCAATGACTAATTAAGTCCTGGCACAGAGTCGTAGATAAGTAAATAGTGAGAGGCTCGAAACAACAACTGATGAGATGTATCATTCTCCTCACTAAGAGTAGGGATAAAATGAGATCCAAAGTAAAAGCATAATACCAAATTGGTATTTTGAACTGAGTAGTCATGAAGGCTACCTCTAACAAAGAAAACCAATATTTTCTATAAAGAAAAAGGACTCGAACCTTGAATAGATTTGTAGTGGGAACCGGTAATTATTGTAGAACTTCTTTACATAAACCAAAATCTTCAACGGGGCTGTGAATAGAACCAATTCAGAAACTGTTATCTAGTCTTTGAACATTGTATAAACATAGCTTCCCTCTAGCTTTTAAGACAGACCACTGAAGAAGCTTTGGTGTAGAGAAAGAACCAAACCAAAATATTCCCTTGAGGTTCCTTATACTCTGGCTGACAAAAAGAAAAGAAGCAAAAGAGAAGAAAAAATCATATCTATGGCTAAGGTAAATAGATTTGCTAAAACAGCTAAAAAGCATATAAGAATTAAGAAAATGAGAAAGAATTAGGGATGTTGACGGTAAAAAATGGCCACTGGCCGCCCCATTCCTAGGATAAAAACCACTACGGGTTTGGCAAAGAAAAAAGTGAAGCTTCTTGGAGCATCTCCAATCATAAACATTAAAATGGTATTAACTTTCACACTTAAATTGTGTAAAGTTATAATTCTTCTCTAACGCATTACACCATTTTCTACACCAAAAAAGTATATTCTCAGAATATTCCTTTTTATCTACTTTTTTTTTATCTATTTCACGAATTATCCGTATAACTTTTTATTCACCAATTATCTAGATAATTTTATATTCACATATTGATCATATAATATATTTTAGTATTTAAATATTAAGTAGAAACTAATACATTAATAATTTTAATTTTATTATTTAATAAAACAAAACATTGATATATTATTTTGAATAGAAAATAAAAAATAATTAAACATTGATGAAAAATTTAAAAGTAAATATTAACGTTCAGTTAATCATCTGAATTCATATATTTCCCCCGATAAATGATCAATTAATACATCACGAAGCACAACGTGAGCATCTTTATCCTTGATTTGCATATAAAGGGTAATAAATTGATTAAATCTTGTATTTTCGTCTATTACCCTTTCAACTTCTGGTATGAGGCACTTCTTCACATCATGAATTGGTGCATAAAGATCATGTTCATCTTTGATTATCATATTGTGCGTAATAATACAACTAGTCATTATATTATGTAACACATTTTTCTCTAATAATATGTTACCCCTGCCACAATTGTGAATCGTGATTGGAGAACTCCGAAGGCATGTTTAACATCTCTTCTACATGCTTCCTATTTCATGCAAAATATTTTTTCTTTCTACCTTGCGACTAGTGATTTATTTGCATAATAGTAAACCATTTTGAATATATACTATTAGTTAAATAATAACATATGTTATACTATTTTTCTTGAATAATATAATGAGCGAGAGGAGCAGTATCTTAAGCTAGATTAGAAAACAGATTAGATGACTCTAATACATTGATATCATTATTGAAGCCTGGCAAACCAAAATATATATGTCATATCCATGGATCATAATCCGCTACTGCTTCAAGAATAATAATTGATGACTCCGAATGACTTGCGTATTGTCTAGACCATGCAGTTAGACAAATTTTCACTTCCAATATATACAATCTAGACTGCCTAATAGTATTGGAAAACCACATTGTTTACCAACATAAAATAGACTAGCAACGTCATTAGTGTCCGATGTTCTTAAATTATCAGGTAGTAAATATCTCTACAATAATACAACAAAATCTTTTTATACATTTAATCGCTATTACTCACTTATCTTAATATACTCATTAGTAGCATTATTAGCAAATTATGCTCACTATTAAAAATTTTCACACTTAAACTATGTTTGCTCTCAAGCACTTTACAATCTTTAATAATCATACCATATTCATTCAATCATAACCCAACCTATAATATTTCAAAACTTAAATTGAAAGGCAACCAAACACTAACAACTCATAGCATAAGCGTTTCATAATTCCACAAGAATGAACGATCAATTTGATAAATATTATAAACATAAAATAAAAAAATAGTCTTGCAAAAAATAGTTAATGTACATTTTAATTTCTACTTGGGAGTCAATCAATACATAGCAAAATAACACCCAATCCACCAAGATATATATATTTCATATATTAGACTTATGCCAAGAACTAAAAAATTTCAGTTTAGTTTACTAGAGCACTTTTAAGGCTTGTCTGAAATGTAAACAATCTTTGATGTGAGGGCAAACATTTATGATGCCGGTACCCGGTTGCTCAATCGATTACAGTTTCAAGTGACTACTAGCTCTACTCATAGTCTTTTGACAAGCAGAGTAAATTATTCATTTTTAAACTTTTATGCTCTTATTTTATTTATTTATTTATTTACTTCTCAATACAAATCTTTTAAAATTTTAAGTACAAATCAAAGTAAATCAAGTGAAGTCTAATTATGTATTGACAACTATTTAATGTTGATTAGTTAGGTTAGTTAGAGTAAAACTCAAAATATTTTATTTAAATAATACCTGCAAAAAAATAATCATTCATAACAGGTGAAAAAGTGAAAATCAATCTAGAAAAGCTAGTGAGACTTTTGATTAAAAATTATTAGGTGATAAAGAGACAGTAGCAAATCTCAAAAAATTTTAAAAAAATTTTCAGAAAATATTTAAGAAACCTTAAAAGTTTTGAAACCCAACATTAGAATATCTCTCCCCACACTTATTTCGCACATTATTTTCAATGTGTAAATATAGATATAAAATAAAAGTTAAAAATAAGAGGACTTCTCTGAATTTTTTTTTTCTTAATCAAATTGGTGGAGATGGGTCATTTGCTTCTTTTTTTTTTTCATAATTTTCGATTGTGGGTGAAAATGAGAGAGTGAAAGTGACAATATTTTTTTTTCATTGTCGTGTCCGTTAGACCTGAAAAAGAGAAATTTGTAAAGATTTTGAAGGAGGAATAAGATAAAATAAAAATAAAATAAATAAGAGAAAAAAAATACTAAAAAGAAAATTTTAAAAAGGTTGGGTTGCCTCCCAACAAGCGCCTTTATTTTATGTCATTTGCTAGATATTGACTTATGCTTTAGTGGTCATCTCAAATTAATCTCTTCGGTATTGGACGCATGAGATTCTTCATGATCATTATACTAAAGTGTATTACTTCCCATTTTGGTGCCTCAACTTTGCAAAAAAATTCTAAATTTTATTTCTCATCTTTTTTCCTTTTTAAGCTGGACAGATATTTGAGGAAATAGGGATTGAATCACCAATGGCAATGACTGATTAGATTCAAATTTAACAGGTTGGATTTTCTCTTGAATAATAATTTCAGATTCTGCCCTTTTGCTTAAGCCCTGCCCAGGGGTCTGCATCTGGGGTGTACTGCCCAGCAATTTTTTTTCATTCTTCAAGGTAATTTTACCTAAATTTTGCTCTAGATTAACCACTATTTAAGAGGACAAATTGACTTGAGACTCTAGCTTGTTGATTGATGACACTAGTTGGCTAATTTGGCTCTTCAAATTGTGAATATATGTTCTTGTCTCTTGTTGAAATTGTTAAGTGTTAGTTATGAATAATTTAAATATTTTATTAAGAGACATACCTGGTGTGGATGGTGGTGGCTAATGTTTCTGAGGTATCCATGACTGAAATTGTTGATAATTTGTGAGCTCCACTCCATAGTGAAATTTGAATGATCTTCCCACTCATAATTGTAAGCGTTAAAGTATGAATCATAAATCTATTATGGTTGGTCATCTTCTTAAACTGTAGTATAACTCATTATGCACCACTTTCATATACGCTAACTTGTTGTCTATTATCTGCAACCATTCTTTGTACCCAAGTAGTTAAATCATAAATCTTGGATTCAAGAAAATACATATTTACCTCGTTTGAAATTTCTCTCTTGTATCCAAATTGATGCAAAGTGGCATCCATAAAAAATATGGTAATAAAAAAAAAGTTAATGTCAATTCCTCGACAACGGCGTCAAAATTTGATATGTATCAAAATCACCAAAATTAAATTTTTATTCTCTAAATAAATTAAATTGTAGTAGTAGTGAATAGGGCCGAATCCATAGAGAATTGACTACTTATTTTAATCTCTTTTGAAAACCAAAATAAAAATAATAAAAAAATAAAAAGCGGGTTTATAAATTAAATTAAAACTAAAAAATTAAAGAACAATAAAATTAAATTAAAAAATAACAATAAGAAAGATTTCAATCGAAGGAAATAATCTTGGTTCCAATTCTTTGATCTGGTTATTGATACAAAAATAAATTTTTTTTTATCTTTTTAGTAAATTAGTTCTAGCTAACCGAGACACTCGCATTAATCAATCATTCCTTAGATGATAAATTAGTTAAGAGATGTTCTATAACTAACTCTTGTTATTGAATAATTCTATAGGGACGTCCTTTTAGGATTTAATTCACTAACAACTTTAAGACTTAGAATGCCTAATTTTAATCAATAAATTCTACCGTAAAATTTATTTAAATTAGATTATATATCCTCTTAGTACTACTCCTAATTGTCACAAGTATCATAGCTAAAGAACAATTATGGGTTCTTAGTTTTGAATGACGATATATTATTTAGCTAATCAAGCAATATGCTATATTATTTAACTAGCAAAATGATAATAGTAATAAGCTACAGAAGACATACAAATATTGAAATTAAAGAAAGAAAGTAAAGAGTTTTTCACAAATCTTGGCGAATTGAAAACTTTAATTACCCTTTCAACTGAATAAAGTTTAGTTACAGATGCTCTTTAGAAAAGAAAACTAAAATATCCTTATAAAAATCTGCTATAAAATGTGAATAGGAGCCAACCAAGAAGAAGAAGAGGGGAAGACTTAGGGCTGCCAATAAGTTGGCTTTTATACCCTTTTAGTTTTCTACCTTAATTAGAAAAATAAAATAAAAATAAAATAAATAATAATTAACAACCCTTAATTTTTTAAACTAATATCTACTGAATAAGGAGATAATTTTTTAACTAATATTTACTGAATAAGGAGATAATTAAGTCATAATATCTCTAAAAATCATCTCAAAAATCATATCTCAAGTGTCCCAAAAGAATCAGATTTTTCAGCTGACCCATGTAATTTTTCAGAATCAGACCTCCTTGGGCACAAGCCTTGTCCAAGGATTACGCCCAAGGGTATTTTCAGCTCTTTTCTAATAACTTTTCACCACTTTCTTCAACTTAGCTCCATTTCTTTCTCAAGTTATAATCTATGCAAAAATACTTTAAAATCAGTAAAATATTATTATAAATTATGCTCACTATCACATCTCCTTCGATATCATCACCTTTTTCTAATTCATATGATAAAACTTTTGATACTACTTTATTTTAATGACCTGCTGGGGTGAAAAAATTAAAATTAAAAAGAAAAAAAATGATAAACAAATGACATATGCAGTGAACACATTTAAAGAAGAAAATTAACAACTTTTGAGGTATTAAAAAAGACAAGCTTGGACAGATAAAAATAAATAGATATTTAGATATAAAATTTGGCTTTCAGAGAAAAGGAAGAAAAAATGAAATTTTATTAAAAAATTTAAATTTCATCCATGATCCAAATGTACATGAGTATTTTTTAGTTATACAAGCAAAAATGATACAAAAAAAGGAAATCAACAACAACAAATGTCTTCTTTTGATTCAAATTCTTTTGGTTAATATTTTGATGATATTGAAGGACCAGGATTCAATATACCATAATACTAAATTACTGGTCCAACTTATTTAATATTTATTGTTATATATTATTTTATAATTTATTGTGTTATGTTAGACTTTATATCTTATTTTCTATTTATTATTATATCTTATATTTATAATTTATTGTGTTATATTAGTTTTTATGTCTATAATTTATATATAATTTTTATTGGATTCATCTTTAAATTTAATTCGTTTGTATATCATTTTAATTAATCTTTATTATAGATTTTAATTTTAACATTTTATATTGTAATTAATATTTTGCATTGTTTACATATTAATTATACTTCATATAAAATTAATCATAAAATAGTAATATTTTAATATAAAAAATAATTGATTTTGTTGAATTAATAACAAGTGAACTAAAAATTATAATAATATAAGTGCACGGGCTGAAGTGTAAAGGTTTGAAATTGATGGGCCAAAAAAAAAAAGTAGCGGTTGAACAGTACAACGCCAATTTTATCATGGCACTGTTCACTTTCCCATTTATTACAAGAGAATAGCATTGAATTAGAGCTGCATTTTATCTTCATTTTGGCATTTTTTGCTAAAATAAGGGTGGGTTGGAGATAGTCTTAGATAAGGCGAGAGAATCCCTAAGCTTTTTTTACTAAGTGTAAATTGATTATGATCAATATATAGCCAAATTATTTTTATGCTTACACTACTCATTGTTTAATCATAAAAAGTTAAATTTTGTTTTAGTTATATCTTTAAAAAAATTTATAAAACAATCAATTATTGGAGGGATCATTTTTTTTTATCATGGTAAATTGCACATATAACAAATCTATCTCCTATTAATCGGGTGGATTAAGTTCCATTTCTCATATATAATTATAATTTTTTAAAGAAAAATTACATTCTATATCAATTTTTAATTTGTTTTTAAATACCACGCAATCTTTTTATATATTTGGTATATGAAATATTATATATATATATATATATAATATATATCAGAAAATGGGATGCATATTTGATAAACTAAATGTATACTAGATATACATCTTTGAATTCTTTGAATTAAAATTTAAAAATTATATATTTTTAAAAGAAAAAATAAATATCTTTTAAAAAAAATTATATTTTGATCAGAAAAAAATTCCAATTTTTTAAATTCGACTAATTCAAATGTTTCAGGCTTCAAAGTCGAGTCAAGTCGTGCCTACAAAAAAAATTCTTTTTCTAAATTTAAATATTTTTACTCCGGCCTTTCTAACAGTACCCTAAAAGTGTTGATATGTTATAGCATATATAGAAAGTTGAAGACTGAGAAATTTTTTTTTTCCTTTAGCAATTTGAGAAAGATGAATTAACAAGCACACCGACCAACCTTAATTTATTTTGGCCAATCTGACCAACCTTAATTCGCACAATGGAAACTTAGAGGTACACGAAGGGACCATAGCTAAAAGCCTAAAATGACTAGAAAACTAACATTGAAACCCATGTCGACAGTCTTATTTTGACTATATTAATTGTATTAATGACTATGATTTTAGAAAGATTTTAAAGGTTCTAAGTTTGAATTTTGATTGATTGGAGTAGTAAATCTAAATCTAATATTTGGATTTTAAATATAAATTAGACTATTATATTTTTTAAGAAAAATATAAATAGACATAAAAAATTTAAAAGAAAATATTTTAGAGAGCAATTTATAGCAAATAGCCATATATACAGTGGGAGGGGCTTTGGCCCCCTAAATATTTTATTTTTTTATAATATTATATATATATATATATATATTAATTTTTTATAAGGTAAACTGGTTTTGGTCTCCCCCTAAATTCTAAAGAGTATCTAATTATGTGATTAATTATATAAAAAAAAACTTAATAATTTTAAATATTTAGCCATATAATTATTAAAAAAATGTCTAACAATAGTAATTATTTAGTCATGATCTTCAAATAATAATAAAAGATATCCTCTTCAATTAAAATAAAAAAAATTTATTTTTTATTATTTTAATTTCTTATTCTTAAGCCTTATAAGTTTTATAAATTTTTTTAAAATAACATCTTTAACAATTAACTTTTATACTCAATAGTAATGCATTGATATTTTTTTTTTGTCATGGATTCAATTACAATATATTTTATTAGCGATGACAATGGTTTAATAATGCTGAAATTAATATTTTTTTTAACGCTAATTAAATTCCTTTTTTACCAATTCTTATAGAGATCATATAAAATTATTTTTTTAATTTAAAATATATTTTCGCTAATCGATTTAGTGTTGTATGACTAAAATTTAAATTTTACCACATTTAATTCATTAGTGTAATAATAGATTTTTTTTTTAAATTTATAGTGATAATTATTAGTCAAAATAAAAAAGAAATAAAATAAGAATAATTGTTTTTATCAAAATTAGAAATAAATAATAACTATTTTTTTATTATAAATGATTAATTTATAATTTTTTTTATAAATATTTGACCGACAAGTGTAATTAAATTATTAGTAGAATAATTATATTGTAATATTTTTCATATATTAATATATATATATATATATATCAGTAAATTTGGATAATGACTTTTAAAAATTTTAGGTGGTAGTTAATTTGGCTTCTTAATGTTTAATTCTGAATCCGACCATGAGCAAATGCCCTCAAAATTCGTCCAAAAAAGCATCTCCTAATACGCTCTTTTAGATCATTAAACCCATTTATGAAATCATTGTTTCTTACTCCAAATCAATTTCATTAGACAAAAAGCTCGAATCCATTATGTTTTTAGTCATGCCACAATATATATTATAAATGATTATTGCACTCCAAACTCATGATATATGTCAGTCACTGGCTCATTAAAGTATAACAATTTGACATTGATACTCAGCAAGGGTGTAACCCATGAAGCAGACTATACAGTAATAAGACATTGAACTTAAATTATCCAAAAAAATATATTTATCTTTAGATTAAGTCTCGGTATACAGTCGCTATTTGGTTGGTATTGTATTGAAGTGGTGAGATGACACTGATAGGGCTTATTGATTGCTGTTGCTCGGAGCCGTTTGGAAACGAGTGTTTTTTTTTTTTAGTGGACTGTGAAGTAGTATTGTTTGTAGTGTTAATATGTGTTGCAACGTACTGTAAAAAAAAAAGAACTTCTTTGTACAGATTCTCTTTTTTGGCAAAACAAAAAAAAGAGCTTTTTGACGAAAAAAAGAAGTTTATATTAATACTATGTTATTATATTTATATTAATATCACTTATTATAGTTATGCAGTTAAGAACTAATCAAACTAACATAGAGGTTGTTTGACGAGTCGCACCAATTAATTAAACCCTTTTTTTAATCCATTGTTAAATGTTGTGCTTATATTGTGTATTGTTGAGTATGTAAACATAAATATAATTTGGCCGTTTCTTGAGCTAGCATGAGAGAATTGGTTTTCTGTACAATTTGCCTAGTCCTCTAAGTCATTACTTATAATATTGTTATTAACTAAGAGTTAGCCATGCGCCCCATGCACGCCCATGGTTTTTGAGATTATGACCAAACCAAAGATCTGGGTTTGCAAAATAATTGTAACGATATTGAAAGAATATTTATACGGCATGCGGCTGTATTCTGAAATATTTACTTAATCAAATAAGAAATTTCCATTTATGGAATAGTTCAAAAAAAATTACATCATACATCTACTAATTAGTAAATGATGATTTTTCTAGAACTCTAAAACACAAACATTTGAAAATTTAGGACTTCAATTTACAAATGATATAGTATAATTTTTGGAATACTTTTTTATTTTCTTATTTATATAGTATGCATGCAGTCCATTATTATTATTATTATTATTATTATTATTATTATTATTATTATTATTATTATTATTATTATTATTATCATGTTAATTAAGTGATTCAATTTAGTGTTGATAATTTTAAAAAATCATCTGATTTTTTTAATACAGTTTGAATTAATGTTGATTACTCCAAATTAATAATTAAATTTTCAAACTTATTATATCTTATTTGTTATATTCTTAAATTTTGATCACTTCGCATACAGTTCTTAATCTATTTATTCACATTGAAGACTTTGTAAATGGAAGAGATAAAATTTATGAAACAAACTTATTGATTTTTTTTTTCCAGTTCACAGTGAAGACTTTGTTAATGGTAGATATAAAAATTTATGAAAAAAAAACTCATTGATTCAGTTTTTTTTTTTCTAATTTACGTTGAAGACTTTGTTAATGGTAGAGATAAAAATTATGAAAAAAAAAACTCATTGATTAAGTTTTTTCTTTTTTTTTTCTAATTCACATTGAAGACTTTGTAAATGGAAGAGATCAAATTTATGAAAAAAACTCATTGATCAAGTTTTTTTTTTTTCTAATTCACATTGAAGACTTTGTTAATGGTAGAGATAAAATTTATGAAAAAAAACTCATTGATGAAAATTTTTTTTCCAATTCACATTGAAGACTTTGTTAATGGTAGAGTTAAAATTTATGAAAACAACTCATTGATTAAGTTTTTTTTTTCTACTTCACATTGAAGACTTTGTTATGGTAGAGATAAAAATTTATGGAAAAAAAACTCATTGATTCAGTTTTTTTTTCTAATTCACGTTGAAGACTTTGTTAATGGTAGAGATAAAAATTATGAAAAAAAAAAACTCATTGATTAAGTTTTTTCTTTTTTTTTTTTTTCTAATTCACATTGAAGACTTTGTAAATGGAAGAGATAAAATTTATGAAAAAAACTCATTGATAAAGTTTTTTTTTTCTAATTCACATTGAAGACTTTGTTAATGGTAGAGATAAAATTTATGAAAAAAAAAACTCATTGATTAAATTTTTTTTTCCAATTCACATTGAAGACTTTGTTAATGGTAGAGTTAAAATTTATGAAAACAACTCATTGATTAAATTTTTTATTTTTTTTTTCTAATTCACATTGAAGACTTTGTAAATGGTAGAGATAAAATTTATTAACAAAAACTCATTGAATCAGTTTTTTTTTTTCTAATTCACATTGAAGACTTTGTTAATGGCAGAGATAAAATTTATTAAAAAAACTCTGATTAATTTTTTTTCCTAATTCACATTGAAGACTTTGTAAATAGGAAGAGATAAAATTTATGAAAAAAAAAACTCATTGATTAAGCTTTTTTTTTCTAATTCACATGACTTTGTTAATGGCAGAAATAAAATTTATGAAAAAAACTCATTGATTTTTTTTTTCTAATTCACATTGAAGATTTTATTAAGGGTAGAGGTAAAATTTATGAAAAAAAAATCATTGATTAATTTTTTTTTCTAAAAACGTGATTAATTAACAAATATCTTTAACCTAATCTCATTCATTTGACTACCTTATTAAAAATAGTAATTAATTAATTAATGGGATAAAATAAATCAAATGAAATTAACTAATAATTTATATTTTTAAATAATTTTAATCATATTTACTAAATATTTCCTTTTTTTTTATATGTATGTTCCCACACACTCGTTTTATATAATTAAAAAAATTGCAAATATGCATGTGAGGAAAAAGAAAATTTGCAACCGCCACTATTTAATAATTCAATATTTATTGAAGGACGAACGTGTCCTTTAAAAAATCACATGCCACCTGTCTCCTTAGTTGCTGCTGATTTACAAAGTCTAAGTTTGACCACCGACGTGGTCCAACAAAAATATGCTACGTGTCCCTTCAGTATTATCCTATCAACAATTAATTAATTAATTAGTTGTAAAAAAAAAAAAAGAAGGACGAATAGAGACTCGGTCTCCAACTAAGCGCCAGAGACTAACGTGTTTGACCATCGAAGGATTTAGTCGACAAAACTCACCTCATAAATAATAAATAATCTCATTTAAGATCCGTGTTAAACACTACCACTAGCTAGTTAAACACTACCACTAGCTAACTTCTTTCTTAATTCTGTCACTCCGTCTTAGGCGCGTGGCTTATTTTTGATAAATTTAATTTAATTTTTTCAAAACAAATGCTAAAAACAAACTAATCCAGCGTTCAATAATTTCTAGTCCAACACTCTTTAACACGACGTCGTTTAAAGATTTAGTCCATATATATAACGATGCAAGCTTTGATCAGTTATCAACAATAAAATCATATTTTCAAGAGAACCGAGTAACAGAACAAGGTAAAAAACAGAAAACAGAGCAAGAAGCCGGAATTCTGAAACCGGAATTCCGAAGTCAAAAGAAACAAGATGTCGGGACCGGTAGCAGTACAGGTACCCAACTCGCCGATATTTTCATCGCCGAGGATTCCTTCTATCTTTTGCAAACCATGCCCTTCGCCTTCAATCCATGGTCCTCAATCTCCTAGCTCTTTATCATTAACACCATCATCATCTTCGTCTTCTGCTTCGCCGAAATCTCCTTTGGCTATTCGGGTTGGTGAGAAAAGGTTGGAGGTGAATTCAGGTAATTTGTTGAAGAGGAAAAGGCCGGCGAGGATTGATATACCGTTGATGGGAGGTGTTCTGGGATTTGATTTAGAGACGCCTAGAAGAGAGGAGGAGAGGATAGAGGTTTTGGAAGTGGAAGGAGATGGTTATTCTGTTTATAGTAAACGAGGAAGAAGAGGACTCATGGAGGATAGATACTCTGCTTCTGTTGATATTAATGGAATTTCAAAACAGGTATTTTTTTTATAAATATTTTTAGCTTTATTTATTGTTTGGTTTCATGGAAAACAATTGAAATTAAAAGAGAAAGGGAGAAGCTTTTTTTTTTTTTTGAGGTTCAATTATTAGAGAATGTTGTTAGGATAAAAGAAATAATGGGTTTTTGTTGATAGGAGAATCTGAAGCCTGTTAACATGATTAAAATTATGGATTTTTTTGTTTGGCTTCCTAGAAAATTATGGAAAGTTTTCTTTTGTTCTTATAATTGGCATTAATTTCAACTATTTGAAAAAATTCATTTTAGCATAAAAGAAATGATGGGTTTTTGTTACAAGGACAAGCATTCCATTATATTGTATCTGATTTTCAGATTTTGGGATTGAAATGATTAAAATTCGGTGTTTACAGGCTTTTTTTGGTGTTTTTGATGGGCACGGAGGAGCAAAAGCGGCAGAATTCGCCTCCAAGAATTTAGAGAAGAACATATTGGCGGAGGTGTCAAGCAGAAGCGAAGATGGAATTGAAATGGCAATTAAAAATGGTTACTTGACCACAGACAGAGAGTTTTTAAGCCAAAGTTTTTGCGGTGGTTCTTGCTGTGTGACCGCATTGATTCACAACGGCGACCTTGTTGTTTCCAATGCCGGTGATTGCCGAGCTGTTATGAGCAGAGGAGGAGTTGCAGAGGCACTCACTTCTGATCACCAGCCTTCAAGGGAAGATGAAAGAAACAGAATTGAAGCTCTGGTAAGGAACCAATTTCTTATAGTTTAAACCCATAAGAATATATTTGCAAATGCGTTAATTAGCTGAGCCATCCATTGATAATCATTTTTTTCTTGATGTAGGGTGGTTATGTGGATTTTTGCCATGGAGTTTGGAGAATTCAAGGATCTCTTGCTGTAACTAGAGGAATTGGAGATCGAAATCTAAAACAATGGGTGATTGCAGAACCGGAAACTAAAGTTATAAGGATTAAGCAAACTTGCGAGTTTTTGATCTTAGCTTCTGATGGTCTTTGGGACAAGGTAATTTCTAAATTCTCATATTGTCTTGGAAAAATATCTGTTGTTATAAAGCATTTCCATTCAAGCTCGTTCTTGAATGTATTGGTTTAAAGCATTTGGATGGAAAATTGATTTGAATTTTATGTTCTTTTCTTCAGGTTACTAATCAGGAGGCAGTAGATATTGTTCGTCCTTTATGCATAGGATTAAAAAAACCAGAACTATTCTCTGCGAGTAAAAAATTGACAGAGTTGTCGCAAAGAAGGGGTTCAATTGATGATATAAGTGTGATGATAATCCAACTAGATCGTTTCAGTCAATAGCTTTACTTTTACCAGAGAAGAATTTTGGATGGATTTTACTTCTTCTGCAAGTAATTAATGTTTTTTTGGTTAAGAAACTTGCAGTTACACAAGGGTGGTTTCATCCTCATCCTGTCTGTTGGTCGTGGTGGAGGCAGTAGTTGGTGTTGGTGGACAGGGCCGGCTCTGATATTTTTGTTGCCTTAGTACGAGTCAAAATTTTGTTGTCCATTAAAAAAACTATGTAAAATCGAAATTGTATTGCAATTTTAACTTAAATTACATAAGAAATATAATATATATATATATTATGCATAGTATTAACATTTTTTTCAATATTAGTTGCTTTTTGGGTGGATTACCCTAGATATTGGGCTGCTTGGATTTACCGACAGCCGGTACCTAAGGGCGGCACTGGTAGAGGCAGTGGTTGTGAATGGTGATGGTAGGAGGTAGTGACATTTAAGCATATAATGAGTGCGCGCCTGAGCATTGTAATGTTATTCACTCTATTCTGCAAATGTAGAAGCTTATCTTAGCTTTGTATTCAAAATATGAGTGCATCTATAATGAAAATTTTCCAGTTATATTTCTTCTGTGTGACTTTTTCTAATATTTGGTTGTGCAGCCATGCCTGCATAGTTGTGTTTTCATTGCACTTCCTTTTTGTGTAGGAAATTGACTTGAAAACAAGTGTAGAGCTTTTGGGTCTAGTAATGCTCATTTTCCACGGTCTTTATTATATAATAAAAAAAATTAAAGTGAATATAAGATTATGGAAATTGATTAATTTAATCTATTCAATGAATTTTTTTTTAAAAAAATGAAATATTATTAGTTATAAATTAGAGAATCAATACTCAGACTAGCTTTTATTAACAAATGATCGCTCTATTTGCAGAATGATAGATAAAAATAAATTGATAATCAGAAATAGAAGATATTGACCAATTATAATTCTTAATAATTAATCCTAGTGACTCTAAAATTTTAAATTAATGAAAATTTTAGATTAATTAGTATTAATTCATTTTAAATTAAAAAGGAAAAGAAACAAGCTATGTATTTTAATTGGGAGATAATAAAGAAATATTAATATTCTTGTATGCAAGTATATTAGGGCACACTAGTTGGCTAGTTCGAGTTGACCCTTCAATAGTCGGATGTTTGAAGATTCGTTTAGATTTTGATGTGGACTTGTGGAAGCATTTGCATTAGCATTTGCTTTGTGTGGCTGTGAGACCAAGTCAATCAATCAGTCAGTCTTGTTAGGCAACTGCTTCCAAATTGCAATATTAATATTTGCTTTTGAATTATTACTACGTAAATGGTTTCTAGATGTTCTTCCCATCAGTTTCTTGTTTTCTAGAAATTTAAAACTCTCCCACTCACCAACCACACTACTTAAGTGTTAGTTACTTCAATTAGTTAGTGCGTTCTTCCCTGGAATATATTCTATAATTTGCTTCCCATTTTACTAATCATAATTAGATTTCTGTTATCAAACCGTAAAATAAATATATTTTCTTATTTTATTTATCTCTTAATACCGATATAAATCGTCTGTTTTTATATTATAAAAAAAATTTATTAAAAAACATGTCATATTATATCATCATTTTAAAAAAATTAAATGGATTATGAAATTATATATATTATTTGTTTTTAAGAAAAATATAAATTCAATGAAATACATAAAAATTGGTTTGTACCATCATCTAAACGAATTGGAAATTTGGAATCATTTTTCATAGAGAAGAATGCAAGCCCTCGTTGAAAAGAATGAATGGAAATGCAAAATTTTATTAATTTTAATTTGGGATAGATTTAGTAATTAGTCCTTAAATAATAAATAAAAGCAGAGAAAAAGGACTAGCAAGTTCATTGAATCAGCAGTTGATTGATTACACATATATTTAATTTATTATATTCAAAAAATAGTAATAATAATTAATGAATTAGAAGTTTGAACAGCCAATGTCTATTTTTGTTATCATCAGAAATTCCTCATGTCTTCTCTAATATATTATGTAAAAAAAATTGTGTTGTATGAAAAATTCTTTAAAAAGTGAAAACCAATTTTTTCTTTTTAAAAATATTCACTTTTTCAATTTTTATTTTTAATTTTAAAATTACTTTCTTTCAATTTACAATCATTGATGTATCAAAAATATAATTTATCATAAATATACATAATAAATTTCTTATTGTTGGGCAAAGTGGCAGTCTTAGTTTGGGCCTATATACTCGTTATTTTGAACTTTTGATAAAAATACAAAAAAAATTAAAAATAATTTTAAATTTACCATATTTATAAAATATTTATTAAAATACCAGCATTTATAAAATATTTACTAAAATATCAAATTTTATTAGTTTATAAAGAGTTTACAAAGAGTTTATAATGAGTTTATCATAAGTTTATAATGAGTTTATAAATTTTACACAGTTTATAATGAGTTTATTATGAGTTTATAATAAAATGACTAAAATACCCTTAATAAAAAATAAAAATTTTAAAAAATACGATGGAGGATGTCATTTTCTCAATTATTTTTGCTCAAATCCTTGAAGGAAAACAACAAAATAGCCCTATTCTCACACAAAAATGACACAAAAATCAGTAATGTAAAAAAAAATCAACACAAAAAAATTTGTTGCGAAAAATATCTTTAAATAATAAAAAATTGGAGTAAATTACTCCTGAAATTTTTGGTCCGAATCTATTATTTTGGACACAATGCTCAAACTTTGGTGATTATTGCTGCAAAATATAGCGTTGATAAATTATAATTCTGATATTTTTATTTGCATTGAAAATTATTATTTAGCGATATAAGTTTAAAATATTAACAAAATATTTATGATGCAATTAAAGTATTAGTAAAAATAATTATTAATGACATAATCAAAAGAATCGATAAGTACAATTTAACGTCAGTAAATGTGTTATAAAATGTCGCTAAATTATTAATAACATATTTTAAATTGTAAGGATATTGTAATCACACAACACAAATATAATATAGGCTATCTAAACTTACCAATGCAACAAAACATTACAATTACACTTTTTTTCTTTACTAATTGTATAACTATTTTGAGTTTCACTAATTATTATTTTGCATTGGCATGTTGTATTTAATTTCTTTTTTTATTTAAAAAGCAATAATATTAAGCAACAAAAAAAGCACAAGAGTATAGTTATAGAGAATCTAAACTAACATCGACCAGCAGACCTTCCTATTACACCCAACCTTAAATTCTCCTCACTAGCCTTATTACATAAAATATTTGAAATAAAAGCAAGAATAGAAAACCAAACTTGATGTCCATCATATAAGAGTGCAACCCTAGCTAGAGAAATGAGCTCCACAATTAGTTTATCGCTTAACCCAACTAAAAAAGATGCCTGCTACAAGAAAACTAGTCTGTGCCAATACAAAAATAAAATTTAGTGATGGAAAAAAATATTGCTAAATTGATTACCCACACAAAAATTTGTGTCACAAAAAGCATCGTTAAATAAGATGTCATCCTTTAAATGATGATGCAAAAATTTGTGTGAGTAAATTGCTCTCGGTACTTTTTTTGGTGTTAGAAATTATATTTTGCAATACCAATATTTAAGCATCACTGATTATTGCAACGTAAATAGAATGTTGATAAAATCATACTGATAGTATTTTTGTTTGCATTGGGAATTGTTATTTTGTAATGCAATGCTCAAGAGTTGGTAATTATACAAATACAAATGAAGCATTAGTAAATTATACTGGCAACGCCTTATTTTGTGTCTAAAATTATTATTTTGCAATGCAATGCTCAAGTGTTGGCGATTATTAGTAGTGAAAAAGAAGTGTTGGTAAATTACACTACTGACGCTTTTATTTGAATTGGAAATTGTTATTTAGCAATGTAAATTCAAAGCGTTGATAAGCATTTTTTATGCAATTAAAGCGTTATAAATATAGTTATTAAAGGCACTATTAAAATTGTCGATAAATATAATTTAATTACAAAAGTAAATGTTATATTAATTTAATAACATCATAAAAGCTTCGGTAAATTATTAAAAACATAATTTAAAACAAATGGATATTTATAAGCTATCTAAAGTTACCAACACAATAAAGCATTGCAATTGCACATTTTCTTATGATTAATTGTATAGCTGTATTTTGAATTTCATCAATTGTTATTTTAGGTGATCATGTTTTATTTGATTTCAAATTATAATATTTCGAATTATAATATTTTGGTAGTTTTTTTCTTCCACATAACTATAATCAATATGAATAAACTATAATGAAACTACATATTAATTAAAATATCTATTCATTAGAAAGCATAAAATTTATTATCTCAAATTGTCAAATTGTAGAACAAAATTCATTTGAAGAGTACAAACAAATAAAAAAAAAAAGTCAAGATGTCACATAAACATCAAGTAAAAAAATATCTTATGTTCCTTAGTCCAAATAATTTTAGATTTTATTATCCAATGCAATATCTACAGAGTTCCATCGATCTTAAAGAGCAATTCATAAAAAGTCATTATTTAAATAAAAGAAACAACTTGTACTAAATCAAAATCAAAACCTAGAAAAGCAATCAAGCTAGAACATTAGTATAATACCTTATATTATATGGTTTGTATGGTTATGTTTTAGTCCTTATTCACAAGGTAGATTTATTGTTATGAAACTGAACTTGCTCATTCAATGATACATTTCTTTTAAAAGTACAAAGTTAAAATTTTTACCAACATATGTGGGGTGAAGAATTATGTAAAAGAGCATAATTTTATTTAAATAAGAAATAGTGAGAAAAATAATACATCATAACAGTGGGCATAATTTAAATCTTTGTATAACAATTTGATATATCAATAATAATAATTATAAAAAATTTTACTAAATAAATAAATATTGATTAATTAGACCCCTCTAAACAAACCATTAATAGCTACCAAAAAGAACATTAATAAAACAAGTTTAAAATAGTCAACTAAACTCCTTTAAGTTCAAACAACTTTACGATATAAGTGCATCAAGACAATACCTAAATAGCTTTATAAAAAAACTAGCAAAATAAAAGAAGAAATTAAAATATTTGAACTCTACAGAAATTAAAATATTTGAACTCTACTTATAGGCTATTCATAAGTTCTCTTATGCAAGCACTAGGAAAATCTGAATATATGATATGAATGATATTATATATCCTCATTCCTATGTAGTTAAATAAAATAAAAACATTCAACATATATATGTTTTTGTCAACAGAGTTCAATTGTATTATCAAAAGAATCAAAGTTGTACATAATATATAATATGACCTCAATCACCCCTAAAACCCAAGCACACAAAAGCAAACTAGAAATTCCAATACTTACACAATGAGAACCAAAATACAACATGCATTCTCAAGTGTATAGTAGCCAACTATTACATCAAAATTCAAATAACCCTTCAACCTTGTTGCATGACTAATTCCAGCTCATGGCAACATTGAGTAACATATTAGCAATCATATTCCTGCACACACAAAAACATCGACCAATAAGCACATTCCAACACATCCAAAACACCAAATGCTAAAAAAAAACCAAAGCAAAAGTGCTCACAACCCTAACCAGCCAAATACAACTAATAACACTAATATCATACCAACTAGCAAAGCAAAGGGTGTGCAAATTTATCGAATTCGACCAAATTCGACCAAACCACGTATATTTTGATTGAGTTCGGTCGGTCTATACTATATATATGGGTGAAATCGAGTTAAGATTTATTTTTTTTATTCAACCCGAACCCGACCGACACATTATATATATATATAAATTATAATATATATTACATAACCTGACCCAAACTGACCTGAATCATATATATTTGTATATAAATATATGTATTTTTTAGTTTAATACTACATAACCCGACCTAACCCGAACAGACAACACTAAAATAAAATAATAATAAATCTGAATATAAAGCTTTAATATTAAATACCAACTCATTTGGACCCAACTGACACAACCGAATCCAAAATTAATTCAGTTTGTTCAAAATTTTAAAAAAATTAGGCTATTTCGGTTTTATTTTTTACCCTTTGGTTGAGTTTGGTCGGGTTGAAAAATCACTCTAATCCGACCGAACCCGACCCGTGCACACCCCTAAGCAAAGTTACATCAACAATGCAATCGCACATACTAACAACATACATAATTCCAAACACCATAAAACCCAATGAAAAATTTCACTAATGCATACTTTTAATACAATAAGAAAAACCACCAATTTAATATACTATAAAGGCAACATATGAGATTACTGGTGTAAGGATAGCTTTTTGGTTTTGTAAGCCTTGGGGCTATTTTGTTTCCTTTGCTTTTTTCCTTTTAGAGATAAAAAATATTATAAAGGCAAGTTCATAATAGACTTCACGTGTTTCATTGAGAATATGTTGCATCACTAACAAGGCATTGTATTTATTATAGAATTTCACAAAAATTTACTATATACCATTATTCATTCACCATAAATAATGATGGATAAACTAGAGCTTAGTTTAAATATATACCTGCGATGTGGATAAGCTAGAGATTTGTTGATATTGTAAAGAAATAGAAAGCCTCATGTTTCTCACTTCTCCTACTATATGAGTTGAAATCAACATCTCTAATATTATAGTCATATTGCTTACTTTTTTTTTCTAAGTGAGAAATATATTGTACCATCCTATCATTAGATATGGACAAGCTCCATATTGAATTAGAAAGTATCTAATTCGATATGGAATGATCCATATCAAACCAAAATTGCATCAATCTCAAATCAGGCTCTTTTAGGACTTTAAAAATTAAACCGGACTTATTTTAGGCCTTATAAAACTTGACCAATCTAATTAAAAGCTTAAAGTAGGTTTAAGCTTATTAAGAATGGACCGATCATGACTTAGACCTTCTTTAATTAAGATCGAACTAGCTAGGGCCAGAATCAAAGGCCTACACCAGAAAGAGTATTTTATATTATCTTTTCCATTATACATCCAGGCAAAAGGTACTTGCATTTTAGACTATGCATGTACTCTTTCCACTCTTTGTAAACTAAATCTAAGACTCATTTCTTGATTGGATTTTTCTATTGTGTGCCTTCAAGGTATTGGTTAAACTACATTGAATGCTTTTCTTTCTATTGAGATATATGTTATTTCTATTGAAATGTGTTATAAACGCTTTGTAATATGTGTAATTTCTTATTAATAACTTAAAAAAATGTGATTGCAATGCATTTTAATAAAAATAGCATGTATTCCAATAAAAAGTAGAGCATGTAATGTTGTTTAACCCATTCCCTTAAGGCACATATTAGAAAAATCCTTCTTGATTCTAGAAACATTTGGAAATACAAATTTGATTTACAAAAACATTATAACAAAATTCATTAGAAAGTATTGCATCAAGTATATTCATTTCTCAATTAGAAAGCATATTATTCTCATTTTATTTGAAAGACATAATTCTTAGATATACTTACAAAAGTTATTTTCCAAATGTTTAACTTTAAGGTTTCGGGTACTTTTCTTCAATCAAAATAATTGATTGGGTATAATTCCTCTTTTATTCCTCCCCCTTTCTTAATTTGTTGAGCCATTTTATTGAAGTGGATTATGATTTTATGGCCTTCTAGCAAATTACACACATCTTTAGCATGTGTTGAACTTCTTTTCTTTAATGCATAACCTTAATTATTTAAAAGAAGCATCATATAAATTAAAAATAAATAAAAGCAACCATTTTGTATAACGCCAAACATTGATATAATTATATATATTAAGGTAGCAAATATATAAAAACAATAGAGTAATAATAATAATAATAAAAAGATGAGTCCATTATATGAATAAGTTAAAAATCAGTTACCTATTACATCTAAATTAATATAGAATACTTCTTCGTTGGGGTTTTATATTGGGACTTTGTGTTCTTCATCATTAAAAAAATCTTCCTCATTAGAGTTTGATGATTAATTTTCCTCAATGGAGTTTGGTGACTTGAGATTATAATGAGATGTTGGTAGCTCTAAAGAATGATAATTAAGTTGAGATGGTGGCAACTCCGATGATCGTATTTTAAAATTATTAAATAGTAGTTGCTCTATTGCAGGGTGGATGATCGATTGGATCAATGCATTATCCCTTACTATTTAGTTGTTAGACTGAATTAATTATGACAAATTTAATGATTGAATTGATAATTGAACAAGTGACTTCTCTGTGTTATGGATATTAAGTTGAACTAGTGGCTTCTCTATGGGGGTTTAGATATCAAAATTAGTCTTTCTTGAGGCTGATGAGCAATCAATAAGTGTATGTTGCTTAGTTTATGAAGATCTAGTGTTGACTCATTTATGCACCATGCTCTTTATTGATTGGAGTGCAGCTCATGTTATGTACTTATATTTTGGCTTTTCCAACACTGCTTAAGTGGTGGATTTATCACTTTGTGGCTTTACACTTCCATCGAACTATGTATGTTACAAACCATTATTACTTGGAGTATTAAATTCTAACTTTTTAAAAATGCTTTGATGGATTCATTGCAAATCCTACACAAAACATATTGAAAATGATAATAGTAATTAAAACATGGGCATTTATCATATAATAGTTTCTAAATTTATTTTTCAATAAAAAGTCAAATATTTATTAAAAAATAAATGATCTACGACTAATACTACTACTATTAATAATAATAATAATAATAATAATAATAATAAATTATTATTATTATAGTATCAATACACTCAATTTTTTCTCATTTTTTATGACTTTTTTGTATTATTTTATTTCTTAGTCATCTCCAGGTCACAATAAATATTTAGTATATATGTTATATTGTCAAATTAATTTCTACTTTATTTCTATAGAAAACAGGGCCTAACACATCAACAAGTTCACAAAAGTTGCTTTGCATTTCAATCCCTTAGTCACACAATTTAATGTATAGCAAAAGAGTTGTGGCATATACTAATTTCCTTGCAGGTCACATGTTGATCATTCCAACACATCCAAAACACCAAATGCCATGACGATCAAAGCAAAACTTCTTATAACTCCAAACAACCAATAAAACTAATATCATACCAATTAGCAAATCTATATTAACAATACAATTGCACATACCAACAACAAACATAATTCCAAACACCTGAAAACCCCAATTAATATATTATAAGATTTTAGTTAGAAACTTAACAATTTAATAATTTTTTATACCTTGCACTCATCAGTGAACCAAAAATCTATAAATGCTTTCCATTATGCATTTGATCTATTTCCAAGAGTAGTATTTTGTATTATTTCTTCTATTGTACATCCAGGAAAATGGTATTTTCTTTTTAGAATGTACTTGTACTCTTTCTACTTTTTGTAAACAAAATTTAAGACTCATTTCTTAATTTTAGAATCATTTGGAAATACAAATTTGCTCTACTCAAACAAGAGAACAAATCCTTTTAGTTCAATAATTGAAACAAATATATTTACTTCTAAATTAGAAAGCATATTGGTTCCTCATTTTATTTGAAAGACATAATTTTTAGGTGTACTTACTAGAGTTGTTTGCTAAATGCTTAACTTAAGAGTTTTAGATACTTTCTTCCTATCGAAATAATTGAGTAGATATAATTTTTATTTTCTAACTAGGGTACCCAAAAATATGCCCAATATTTCTCCTCTTTTCTTAATTGGTTGAGTTATTTTTATTGAAGTGGATTATGATTTTATGATTTTTCAAAAAACTCCACACATCTTTAACATGAGTTGCACCTCTTCTCTTTGATGCATTGCCTTCGTTATCTAAAAAAGCATCAAATAAATTAAAAAATATAAAGACAACAATTTTATAAAACACCAAATATCACTATAATTATATAAATTAATGCAACAAATACAAAAAAAAAAGGTAAGCAATGATGAAATATAAGGTAGCAATACTTTTCACATATAAAAAGGGGACCAAACAAGGACTGATAAAAAAACTTTATCCTAAAAATAAACTATGCTTCTAGGAACATAAGAAGGAAAAAAGAATAGACCCTCAAGTCAAAAATTAGTTACCTATTATATCTAAATCATCATAGAATACTTCTTCTTCATGGTTTTTTATTGGGAATTCATGGTTTTTTATTGGGACTTTATGTTCTTCATCATTAAATAAACCTTCATTGTTGGAGTTTGGTGATTGATTTTCCTTTGCTGATGGACGCATGAGTGACTGGAGATTAGAATGATATGTCAGTAGCTCTGAAGAATGATAGTTAGATAAAGATGGTGGCAACTCTAATAACTGAATTTCAGAATTATTAGAGAATGGTTGTTCTCTTGCAGGGTGGATGTCAGACTTAATTAGTCTATTGCCTCTTATGATTTGGTGCATTGTTGCTAAAGTGATTGTGACAAATTTGGTGATTGTGACAAATTTGGTGATTGAACCAATGACTTCTCTATGATATGGATATCAAATTGAACTAGTGGCTTCTCTATAGGGTTTTGGATGTGAGAATTAGCCATTGTTGAGGTGAAGAGGCAAGCAATAAGTGCTTGTTGCTTAGTCAATACAGGTTTAGTACTGACTGATTTATGCATCATGTTCTTTATTAATTGGAATGCAACTTGTGATATGTACTTAGGTTTAGGCTTTTATGATATGTTCTTCATTTGTGATAGACACTTACACTTTCTTTCACTGTCTAAATGTGCATGTTATAGCCCATTATTGCTTGGAGTATCAAATTTTGACATTTTAAACACTCTGAAAGATTCATTATAAATCTTACACAAATATCAAAATAATAATTTTTTGTGATCAAATTTTGTAGGTGACTTATTTTAATTTAAAAACATGTTAACTTTGAATTATACTATAAATCACATTAGTATGTTCATGCATCTTCTTCTTGCATCTCACTATAACTATTAGTTCTTCCACTAAGATTTGATTAACTATCTCGCAGAATATAAATGAAATGCGATTAAATAATTAAAAGATAAAATAATCAAGATTAATAAATTTAAAAATTGCAAAAGTATTAAACTTGATATGCATACACACATACATATATATGTGTGTGTGTGTTTGCATATATATGTATGTATATGTATGGCATGACAATTCCACAAATCTAAAGTTACAGAGCAATATGGCTGCAAGGAATTGATTGAACTCATAGAAAGGTGAATTTGAAGAATAAAAAAATCATAAATATACCAAATGGTTCTGGAATCACTTCATGTGCATGGTAGAAAAACAATTATAAATGTTCCTATAAATATTGGAATTATTATCATAACCATGGAAGAAAAATATCAAGAAATTCATATTTCAATTAAAATTAGACAACGGGATGAACAATATTGAATCAAAGTAATATGAAACAATGAAGAAAAGAGAAGGAAAACATTAAGTTAAAGTAATTCAAAATATAAATATATAAACAAAGTACTCAGTAAACTACAAATGCAAGTCCAATTTTTGCTTATCATTAAAAAAGATTAGTCAATAAAAGAAATATTTATTGTTACTTTCTTACTCAATTTCAGTCTGAACTAAGTATTTATAATCATTCATTGAATTAGAAATTGTTATGTCAGGAGCCACACATTTGATGTAAACACTAATATCTTCATCACACAATTCCTCTATGTCATATAAATCTATCGGTTTTGTTTAAATCACATATGACCATCGACTGTTTCAAGTAGGGGTGCTCACGGTTCAATTAATCGAATCGTGAGGATAAAAAAAAAGGTCCATTGCTTTCGGTTAGAAAATTTCTAAACCTAAACTGAACCATGAATAAACGGTTAATCAATTATCATTTAGCTATATAAAATGGACGGTTAATCGTTATTTTTGGTTTTAACTATTACACTATATATATAAAAATAAAATTAAAATATAGCAAAAAAAAAGTCCATTGGTTTTGGCTTAGAAAAATTCTAAACCTAAACTGAACAATAAATAAACGATTAACAATTATCAGTTAACCTTATAAAATGAACGGTTAATCAATATTTTTTATTTTTAACATTACATTATATATATAAATAAAATTAAAATCTAATAAATTTCATACATATTTAACAAAAGAAAATTTTAAATATAACTCATTGCAATAATAAATGTTAACACAAACACATAATTAAAGTAAAAATACATATTTCAAATTCAAATATAATCCATTAAAATAACTTGATATATAATTTATAACTTATTTATATAATTTATAATTTATTATATAAAATTATATATATATATTTCATATTTTATGTAGGATTATACATATAATTTATACATAATTTATAATTAATATATATAAATTATAATATAATCATGAATTTACAAATTGTTTATATATTTAATATACATATATAATTTATGGTTAACTATTAGGTTTAGTTAATCGAACCGAATATATTTTATCAATAAAAATTGAAATCGAAAATCAAAAATATTAAAAATTAAAAATCTAAACCTAAACTATCAGTTTAGTTAACCATAATTTTCTGTTTGGTTTGATCAGTTTCTGTTTGATTTTCAGTTTAATCGATTTTTTTACAACCCTAATTTCGAGGATCATCCATGTAAAAGATTTGTTTTGCTTGAGAAGATAATATGAAAGAGTCATCCTTCAAATTGTCAAAAATTAACTAATGTTGACCCATTTGCATCATGCTTCAACTCTTTTGGTGATTTGACATATACCCAATCATAATGAAATAATACAATTTTGCACTTTCTATAATAATATAATTCACATATATCTATGAGTATAGCATAATATGGTTCCTCATTTGCTTCAACCATAACTTCAAAATTTTGTGTTTTTTTTTCAGTCTTTCACATTTTTGTATATGAAATCTAAAACCATTGATAGTGCAACTATTGTATCTCTTAATTATGTTGTTCGGTCCTCGAGTTATATAAACAAGTTCATCTAAACACATTCTTAATTATGTTTGACACCTATAATGATACTCAACTTAACAAATCAACTCAATAAAGCCTTAATTCCAAGTTAATTAAGGTCGGCTATATGAATTGTTATTTTTCACTTGGCACAATTTCAAGCTACATCTTCATAGCGATATAAAGTTGCCTGATTATTCTAAATCACTTTTATCCTAAATAGTTTAGGTCTATCCCTGCCTCTTCTAGCTATATCTACCTTACATTATTTCAGTTTTTCTGACCGGTACATCACTAGGTCTTTATTTTATAAGGCTAAACCACCTCAATCTATGTTGTTTTATCTTATTCTCAATAGAAGCTACCGTCACATTTTTCTTTGATGTACTCATTATGGATTCTATCTATTTAGTATGTCTACACATTCATCTTAGCATTCTCATATTTGTTATATGTATCTTACTGCTGTATTATCCTTTCACTATCTACCATATATCATACCACATATAACTATAATGATACATAAAAAAAACTTAAAAGTAAACTAAATTTGCTATTCAATTACTATTAAAAATATTTTGTGTTACAAAATTCACCTGGAACAATAACCAATCTTGAAAATTTTCTATCATCCACCTTTGCTCAGTTGTTTGGTTAGCTTTAGAGGATCGGATTGATCACTTTTGTGTAGCAAAAAATTCATTGCATATCTATGTATTCAATTTGATTAGTTAATAAAGCTTAATTTCATAAAATTCAATATATCATGCGATTTCACTAACCTGCAATATTTTTAAATTTGATCATAATATATAGTAAGACATAACAATGAGCTTGTGCTAATGTCTTTCTACCAAAAAAGATAATTGTTGACTTTTCTCAAAAATCTTACACTGATGGAAAATAAGTAATTCGCTTTCTTTCTAGCACTAATAGGAATCCTAGATTGGTAATTAAATACTGTCTCCATACATTTTAGGCCGCTACAACAAAATGTGATACATTCATTAGCAAAATAACTTTTGGTGATTGATCCATTTGTATGTGTTTCATCACGCACATTAGATTCGAGATGAACTAATATGCTATTAAAGTAAAGCATGAAAGTCATAAGACAATCAAAATTTGAGATGATGAATTTACTTAATATCATTATCAAGGATCAATTTAAAAAAGCACAATTTTACCTCTTAATAAGGTACATCCATCTATATTGTATATGTTCGCTAAGTTTGCTTCTGCAGCTAGATGAATGACCAAGTGAGCCATTATAATAAAGAAATTTATGAGATAAATTTTCTCCATGCAATAAATTATTTTGGTATCAAAAGACTCTAATTGATAAAGCTCCACCATATTAAGAACTTTATAGTATAATGATTTGAAAAATGATGACAATTCAGAGAGAACTACAACAATTTCATGAGACTTTTATATGAAATTGACCAACCAATTTAGACTTATACATCAATCCTTTGCTTTTAAAGTCAAGTTGGGCCGAAGCCCATTTTCAAGCAAGATCAAGCCCATGTATCTAGCAACAAACTTGATATTTTTTATTTGTTTTGTATTTTATTTATCTTTTCTAAAAAATTTTGACAACTTAAATTAATTTTTATACTTTTTGTAACTAGTTGGAACTCATATATTGCATAATTATAAAATTATATAAAATTATTTTAAAATTTTATTTATTTATTAAAATTATCTATAAAATAAAATTAAATAAAAAATTTTCATATATATAATATGTTGAGAGCTAGAACTTATATTATTAACTTTTTTAATGTTATAATTATTAGCTTTTAATCCTTTAACCATTGGTAGTTTGTAGTCAATATTAAGTCAAATATGCTTTATACCTTAATAGTATAAATAAAAGTTTATTATTATTTGTTAAATCTTGAAGTTTTAATCTAATAATTTTGATGATGATAAGTAATCGGTGGTGATACTAATTACTTTTAAGTGTTTGTGTGATAATATAATTGCACAAAAATTATAAAAATTCTTTAAGTATTTCAAAGATTCAAGTATTTTATTAAAGGATGAAGTAGAGAAAAATCAAGTTGAGGCTAAGGATGACTTTTTAATTTTATTTTATTATTATTCATTACATTTTTAATTACTTGCAATTTAAAAAAAATGGTTTGTTATGTTAACATGAAACTTAGGAAGCCTTTCGCTTATTATTTTAAGGGCTCATTTTAAGTCATTTAGCCCTTGTTTAATTATGAAAAATATTTTTGATTTTTTTCTATTTTGATTTTTGATTTTTTTTATTTTATATGCCCATTTTTTATTCTTATTTTAGAAATAATTAATTCTTACATATTCTTAGCATAATGAGCTCAAACTTAAACCTAAGTTTAGCTCATTTGAGCTTATTTTGATCCAAGCTCAAGCCTAACAGATTGTTAAATTTGAGCTAGAACTCGATTCATTAAACATGGTAATGTCAAATTATGGTTAAAGCTTTTCAAAATTTGATTTGATTTAATTTATTTACAGTCGTAATTATAAGAGAAATTATAAAACTGGTAAAAAAATTTTCTATTTTCACAAATACGATATGCTAAGGAAATAATTACAAATTAACAAAAAATGCTTCCAAAATAATAAAAATATGACAAATTTAATGGAAAAAATGTTCACTGAAAAGATTTCTTATTCTGTTAAATCTCTTTTTCTAATTTATATCCTCGTCATTCAACAAATCAACACAAATAGAAGAATTATCAGCAAAAAAAAAATAACTTCAATATCATCAATTGAAACTGAAAAAAATCAAACAAGAAGAAATGAAGAGTAATAAGGCAAAAAAATACAAATAATCAACAAAAACACCTTTAGATTCAAAATTGACAAGCAATATAAATTAAAAAAGAAGACATCAATGTTAGGAAGATTAAAAAGAAATAATGTCATATTAAACAAAGAAGGAGGTAGATTTGCATTTTCCTTTAAAACATATCTACACTTTCATTCAAAATAAATTAGCAGTAAAAAGTGTTGATATTATATGTATGTTAAATAAATGAGTAGCAAAAAATTATAAATGTTGTATGTGTGTTAAATAAAAAAGTCATAAAAACAAATACTTAAGGTATATATAATTTAATAATATTGTTAATATGTTTTCAATATTTTGTATATGTTGAAATTTAAACATAAGACATACAATAATTGAAAAAGTGTAAAATTATACAATATAAGTAGTGTATATGTTGTGTAGCTATTTGTATTATGAACAAAAATGCATAAAAAATAAAAAATAAAATTTCAGTTATATTATTGTGCTATGCATTTAATATTTTTAAATTATTTCTATTTAAATAAAATATATTGTTTAAAAAACTATAAATATATTATGCAGATGTTATTCATATGTTATCTAGAAATTGTTTGTATATTGAGTTAAATCATTTACATGTTCTTAATTAACATGTAGATGTTGCATATAAATTATATTCTAGCATTTATATATTCATAAGTATAATGTACACGTAATATAGATATTACATCTTTTGTATTTTCTTAATTATAGTACAGATATTGTATAAATATTATATAAATATTATATTTCAACATTTATATGTTTTTAAGTATAATATAAATATTGTGTATATGTTATATAATTATGATATATATGATGAGTTACAACCTTTACATGTTCTTATATATAGTGTATATATTCTTAATTATATCATAGATATTATAAAAAAATTGCATATATATTATATTCCAACAATTATATGTTTTTAATTACCATGTATATATTGTGTAAATAATACATAAATGTTGTTTAATATATACAATCTTCATATATCACAAAAAAATAAAACCAAAAATTAAAAAGAAACAAATAAATTTTAAAAGAAATGGGTATACTCATTCATGAAATATAAATTTAGAAAGAAAAAATATAAAATATAAATTTTTTTTTTGAAGCGTTTTATCAAATATGTAGAATGTATTACAATTGAATAATGAAAAACTCTAACATTACAATTAAAAAATAATAAAATCAAAATAAAATTAATAGAAAAAAAATTTAATCTAATACAACAAAATACAACTCTTTTACTGTATTTTGCTCAAGAACTTCACTAATTTTATAAAATTTTTAAATAAAAAATAATAATATCTTTAAAAATTTAGAATAGAAATTTCAGAAGGAAAATAAAATAACAGAAAAAAAGAGATAAAAAGAAATTAGAATACCAAAAATCATAAAAAAAAAATAGAGAGAATGAAAAGAATGAAAGATGAAAAAATTTATTAGAATATTGAATGAATAAAATGTTGAATGAAAAAATCACAGAAAATATGAAATAATTTGTAAAAGTGAAAAAAAAAAGCAAAAATAAAACTGAAAAAAAAAAGATATAGAACTAAAAAATCAATAAGCATAAAAATGAAAAGTAAAACTAAAAAATAGGTAAACCATGTAATTTCCTTTAATTATAATCACATATATTTTGGATGAGTCAATCTCAATATCTAAGTGAATTTTATGGGCTTATAAAAGAAGAAAGCTCGGTTTAATATGGATTTTTAGATTTATGAAGGAGTGCGTAATCCTTAATCTTTAAATGCTTATTAAGAGATAACAAAAAAAAAAAATTCAAATTTCTATCAAACTATTAAAAGAGGATAATCTTGAAAATGATATCAATTTCTTTTATTGTCTGTGAAGTAAGTTTCGTTTATTTGAAATATAATTAATGAATAACTTTGACCTATGACCAATTGTCATAAATTTTAAAATGTAAAATTATTTAAAAATTTAGTCATGTATCATACTAGATATAAATATTAAATTAAAATTTTTAATTTATTATTGTAAGAGATTTTTAATTTAATTGAAATTTTTAGAACGCTAGTTAAAAAGTGCTGAAAATTTTAATTTAAAATAATAAACTAAAATGATGCCATCACTTTACATTTGAGATATACATATTTTATTTTATTTTTATAAAAAAAATTTATTCATTTAGTTATACAGAGAAACATTTAAAACATATTACAATAGTTAAAAGTAAAATTGAAGAGCAAATAAAATATATAAAAAATGAGTGTCAAGATAATATATAATTATACTATTATATAAAGTGCAATTTGGTGTCAGGGTAAATTAATAGATTAGTCGATAGGTTATATTATTATAGCAATAGAAGTTTCAATTTTATAATTAACGGTACACTTAAAACACAAGCAAATTTCACGTAATGAGTTTTATATTATAAGTTCAACTAATCAAATTAATTGTAGGTGTCATTTATAATTAATAATTATCATAATACATAAATAAAAATATTAATTATAATTTCAATATAAAATATAAATTCCTGTCTTTATATATAAATGTGTGTATATATTTATATTTATATGCCAATGACACTATTTAAAATTTATTTTCGGTGTCCGTGAAATTTATTTTTATCTCTTAATTATTTTTTATTTTATCTTATTAAATTATAGCAAATATTATTTTTCTTCATGAAATTATTTCAATAACTTATAAAATAAAATGAATATTTAGTTGTCGGAGGAGATAAGCATTTTACTATTTTATGAGTTTAATTTTTTTCTTCAATAAATGAAAAATAATTTTTTTTTATTTTTTTTATTTTATTCAACTCATGCAATAAAAAAATATAAACACTCATTACAAATATTTTAAGTTAATAGACTTACTAACACGATATCTCATAATATGGTTAGAGCAACCGTTCTAAATGTATATTTTCAGTATTGAGATCTTATTCCCAATTGCATTGTAAGCGTATTGAGTTATGATATTTAGTAATAAAGTATTATTACATCAAAAAAATTTGAGTTGACATTTCTTTTTTCTCTTCAATCATTTTTTAAAGTTATGAAAAGTAAAAATCTCAGATAATTTAATTATTAATTATTTGTACATTTTTATAAATTATAGAAGTAAAAAGGAAACTAATTTTGATTTGGTTATTTTCATATTACTTAATAGTATAATTATATTGAAAAGAAACCTAACACATAGACATATACGGTATATTAATTTATTAATAGAGCGTTCTAAAAATATTTTTAAAAAATATAAATTTTAAGATTAATTAAATGAATAAAAAATATAAATTATTTTTATGATTATAATAAAATATAATTTTATAAAAATTTTTACTTTTTTTTCATACAATTCATTATAAAAATAATAAGTTATTAAAATTTTTATATTATTTATCATAATACATATTAGTCTAAAATTAATAAATTATTTATAATATATAAATTCAAGAACTAAAGTATATTTAAAATTTAAAAATAAAAATAAATAAAACAATTTATATTTTTATAATGAAGTTATTAAAATATAAATTATTTATCAAGTATATTTTATTGAATTCAATAGATAATATTAAATTATATTAAAAAACTAAAAAATTGATAAAAAAAAATAAAAAAAAAATTAAGGGCAAAATGGAAAAGAGAATGAGAATTCTACTATTTATTTACAATGAATTTACCTTATTTTTTAAATTATAGAAATAGATGATATTATCAAATATCACCTTATACATACTTTCACCTCCATATAAGTTAAAATGTTATGAGTTTGAATTTTAACTCATCTCAAGTAAATAATTATTATAATTTAAAATACAACTTAAGAATGAATACTAATATGCTTTTTAGTCAGAAAAATAGCAAATTTATAATAAAGAAATTTAAAGTTGGCATTTGATAAAATTGATATTTGAATTCTAAAAATTGAAGTTTTGAATTTTAAATATTAAATAAAATAAGTAATATAATTTTTAAATCATAAAAATTTTTAAAATTTTAATTACTTTTAATATTCACTACAAAATTTTGAAGTTAAAAATTTTCCTTATTATTTTGAGTATTTTTCGCTTGTTTATATTTTTTTAAGATAAGTATTACAAAATAATTTAAAATGATCAATTAGTTAAAATTTTAATTTTAAGTGCTAACTAGTATTATTAAACATCTTTAAAAGAAAACAACTTAAATTTATTTTCCAAATATTGCATGTATTGGAAAATTAGAAGATTTTACAGTTTTTATTTGAAAAAATATTACATTTGAGCACAAAATTTAATCTCTTTATTGTTTTAATTTTTTTTTAGAAAAGTACTTTAATTATTATAGGTATCCAATATTTTTCTTTTTGATTGAATTTTTTTATAAGTATTGAAGAGAGAATTTAAATCTGAATATGTCTTATTATTACAATAAAAAACCTATATTTTGTTATAAATATTAAAAAAATATTAATGAGTGGATGTTTCTCCTAATCTTTTTGCAGATGTTTCTCCTAATATCTTTATCACCTTATTTTTTTATCTCATCATTTCTTTATTTCTTTAATCATCTTATCTCCCTTGTCTCTTTAATTATTTTATCTCTATTATTATCTTATTAATGAATTATTAATGAACATATAATATTTTATTTAAATTATAACTCTATAAATAGATAATGTTATAAGGTTTTTGTATATATAATAAAAAGAGTGAAAAATATAAGTGTTATTCATCTCTAAATTGCTTTTTGAGAAATTAATTATTGTTCTTCATTTTATTTTATTTATTAATAATTTTATTATTAATTTTATAACACATTATCAGCACGAGACTCTATTAAATTGATCAATCTAAGCATTCAAATTGAAGTTTAAACTTGATAATATCTTGAATAGAAGGTGAGTAATAAAATTATCATCTAATGTGATAAATATTTAGTTTTACTTTTAGTTTTATAATTATTAGCTTTATGAACATTCACCATGTATATAAATATTCAATCATGATTAGATGCATATTTTAATTTAATTATATTTTTTGCAAATATTTATAATTATTCTTTTTTATTATTAATATGAATTAGATTTATTTTTTATCTAATTATTATTTATGTATGGTAGTATTCACAATGACAAACCTTACAAAACTTGAATTTGTGGACTTGGCATTACTGAAAAAAATTATTTATCATATATATTAGGTGCTGATATCCATTCAGATGTTATGGGTCTTGGATATACAATCAACGAAGAAAATGATGCTTCAATGCAAAATTATGCGAAGGCTATGATTTTTTTTCGCCATTGTCTTGATAAAAGGCTAAAAGCCAAATATCTCACTATAAAAAATTTACTTGTTCTATGAAAAAATTTAAAAGAAAGATATGACCACTAAAAGATGGTAATTCTCCCAAAATTTTATTATGATTGGATGCATTTAAGATAACAAGATTTTTAAACTGTGAGAGAATATAATTCAGAATTTTTTAGAATTAGCTCCTAGTTAAAATTGTATGAAAAAAAAAGTAACTGATGATGATATGATAGATAAAATTTTCTCTACTTTTCATGCCTCATATGATTTGTGCAACAACAATATCAAGATAAAGGCTCTAAAAATATTTTGAATTAATTTCATATCTTCTTGTAGCTGAACAAAATAATAAATTATTGATAAAAAATCATAATGCACGTCTTACTGGCTTAACCCTATTTCCTGAAGTAAATGTGATAAAATATAATAATAGTGAGAATGTAAAAGGATGTTGTCGTGGCAATAGCTATGGTTGTGGTCATGGTCATTCTCGTAGTTGTGATCATGTTCATAATTATGGTCATGACCTAAATAATTATTATATTGATTCTAATTCTAAAAATATAAATTATAATCAGAAGTGAGATAACAATGATGCAAAATAAGATAAAGGTAAAAGTGGACAAAATAAATATGTAAAAAATATTGAAATTAAATATTATCAATGTAGTGTGACTGAACATTGTTCATGTACTTATCGTATATCTAAGCATCTTATTGAACTTTATCAAGCATCATTATAGGAGAAGGAAAAAGATATTGATGCCAATTATATTTTTTAGAATAATGATCCTATTTATATAATACATTTGGATATGACTGATTTTTTAGAACCAATCGAGAAGACAAATTGATTAAATAATAAAATAAATTAAATAAATCAAGATATTATAATAGTTTATTTTGTTAGCAAGATTTTATTGTATTTTTGTGTGTTATTACTTTACTTCATTGTAATATTTTTTTTGTTATTTTCTTTAATTTTCTTAATATAATATTTTCCTTAATAATATTTTTAATAACATTATATTTTATTTCAAAATAAAAAAATGAGTATTTCTCCACTTTTAATTGAATACAAGACAAATAAAGAAGATATATTTATTGCGGATAGTGCAACCACAAATATACTCCTTAAAAATATAAAAAAAATTTTCTTTAAAAATGGATGAAGCAATTGTTACTACAATATTTGGGTAACACAAAAATAATTGACGGCTCATGAAGAGTGAATATATTATTACTAAGAGGAACAAAAATTGTTATAAATAGTGTATTATTTTCTCTAAAATCTCATAAAAATTTGTTAATTTTTAAAAATATTTGCAGCAATAGATATCATATTAAGACTATAAATGAGAAAAATCAAGAATATCTCCATATTATATATATTATTTCAAGAGAAAAATATATATTAGAAAAATTCTTTGTTCTTTTCTCTGGTTTATATTACACACAAATTAGTACAACTGAAGTAAATTTTATAGTAAATCAAAAGTTTATAAATCAAAATATTTTTACAATTTGAAATGATCGGTTAAGCAATCCTAATTCAATAATTATGAGAAAATTTATTGAAAATTCGCATGGACATCCATTAAAGAATTAGAAGATTCTTCAAGAAAATGAATTTTTCTGCGCTGTATGTTCTCAAAGAAAATTAATTATTAGATCATCACCAGCTAAAATTGGAATTGAATCCTCTGCATTTTTAGAACCTATTCAGGGTGATATTTGTGGACATATCCATTCATCATGTGAACCATTTAACTATTTTATAATTTTAATTGATGCATCAATAAGATGATCATATGTATGTTTATTATCATCTTATAACCTGGCGTTTGCGAGATTACTTGCTCAAATAATTAGATTAAGAGTGCAGTTTTCTGAATATACAATCAAGTCAATTTGGCTTAATAATGCTGGTGAGTTTACGTCTTAGGCTTTTAATAATTATTATATGCCAATTGGAATAACAATTAAAAAGCCTGTTGCACATGCCCATACACAAAATGATCTATCAAAATCAGTTATTAAATGCCTCCAATTAATAGCTAGACCAATACTTATGAGAATAAAACTCTATATTTCTACATAGGGACATGCTATTTTACATGTAGCAACACTTATACGTGTTAGGCCAATGAGTTATCATAGATTCTCTTCATTACAATTAGCTTTTGGTCAAGAACCAAATATTTTCTATATTAGAATTTTTTGTTGTGCTATTTATGTTTTAATTGCTCTACCTTAACGCACAAAGATGAGTCATCAAAGGAGGTTGGGAATATATATTGGATATGAATCTTCTTATATAATTAAATATCTTGAACCATTAACTGGAGATTTATTTGCAGAGAAATTTGCTAATTATCACTTTGATGAAATCATTTTTCCAACATTATGAGAGAGAATAAACAACTAAAAAAGAAAATTATATGGAATACATTATCATTATCTCATTTAGATACTCAAACAAAGCAATGTGATCTTCAAGTTCAAACGATAATACATTTACAAAATATTACAAATCAGTTGTTAGATGTATTTAATGATTTAAAAAGAATTATTAAATCTCATATACTAGCTGAAAATGCTCCTATTCGAATTGATATTCCTGTAGGATAATCTGATAATGCAAATACTAGTAATCCATGTATAAACCCTTAAATTTGGCCTCAAATGAGTTTAGTCCCAGTTAAAAGGCCCAAATCAAATCCAATCTAATTTTAAAAGCTTGAATTAAGTCCAGTCCAATTTTAAAAGTCCAAACCAAGGTCGGTTCAATTTTAAAAGCTCAAACCAAGGATGGTCTAATTTTAAAAGCCCGAACCAAGCCCGATTTAACTTTAAAAGCCAAAACATGATGAATTGGCCATGCCAATTCGCCATGAGCCCTTAAATCCTACCTAATTCAATTTTAAGTGTCCTAATTGTGATTAAATTCAAAGAGACTCGGATAAACAAGAAGCTTTTCTAATTGGACAAGGAGTGGTGAGCCAAGAACTACCCTAATTCTGCCTATAAATACAAAGACAATTGGCATAATTTGGGGAGCCACAAATAAAAAACAGAAACGAGAGTAAAAGAGAGACGAACCCACAATCAATAATTAAATAGCCATAATTAGTAAACCAAAAGAGGGATAGGAATCAAAATAAGGATAGGCAATAGCTAAAATAGTAATAATCTTTAGATTATTTTACTCAGCCAAGACTTATTTGGATTCAAGCAAGCCGTAGCATCATCAAGTTCCATCTTCTGTGAATTATGGTGTTCAAACAAAGTTTGGTTCAACAAAAATATTTTAGTGGAATTAACAACATAGTTATGATTTTTCTGAGACCAATTCACTTAACTCAATTGATCATCCTCATTATTTAACTTTATTATGTTTTGTTTTCTTATTTTGATTCATCTTAAATTGCAATATAAGGCCAATTTATTTAAATTGATCATATCCATTGTTTAGTTTACTGCCATTTTTAAATTATGAGTTTGATTTTAAAATCTCATCCAATAAACTATAGCTTTTGGATTAAGTCTAATTGAAACCCTAATTGCATATTAGTTTTATAATATAAAATCCTAATCCTGTATATTTGACCATAGTTTTAAGATAAAACCCTAATTGTACAATCAAATCCTAAATTGCATGATTAAACCCTACATTAATAACATATATTCTGGAGGTAGTAACTCATTCAATGAGTATGAAAAATCGTTTATCTTTCGAAAGCACTTCGATTCCCACCCACTAATCGGCTAGCAGGATCGTTGTGTGTGTTGTGCTCTATATTTTATTAACGGGTTAATATTAAGATATGTTTATAAATTGCAATTTTTATGATTAATCTTGATTTCCTTTTAATTAAGCCTTGATTTTATAATTCTTTGTTTGATGATTATTTATATATTTGTAGATTACAATTTTTATTATTTGAATTTTAAAGTTGTAAAAGGCATGTTTTCACTTTGTGGGCGCATTATTTATTTAAGTTATTTAATTTATATTTGGGGACAATTGTAAGGGACATATTTTTACCTTTATGGGTGTCACATCTTATTTTATTTGTATTATGGACATTTGAATACTTTAAGAGTATGTTTTCATCCTTGTATGAATGTCCATTTTGTTGATTGTTTATTTATTTTATGGTATGATTATTTTCACATTTTTTACTTTAAATTATTTGTAATATGGATGATATCATAATGATTTAAGAATTTAATAATATTTAGATTTGAAAAGAACGCCGATTTTAATAAACCGGACGTTATGAAGGTGCTAGACCACTTCTCACATTCCTCATATATACCCAACTTTTCGAACAAAATGGAGGTTGAGGATTCCTTTGAAATCGAGTCATCTATCCCTTCTATCTTCTTTCCGGCCCATTTGGGTGGAGACTTCTATTCTTTGAGTTTAGGCCCATCTTCTCTAAGGCCCAGAGCTTAACAGTACTGAAGTCACAAGAACCATTCCATCGAAAGTGGGAGCAAAAATTTTCACTCACACTATGTCTAAAGTGTGGTGGACAAGTCAGTTCCAACGATAAAAATTCTCGAAAAAGGAAATGAATAAATAATCAATATGATCTTATTTTAGAGGCGAGTTCTCCTAAATAAATTCAAGACATAACTAATTATACAACTCCAGAAGAGGTTTAGGCACCTGAAAATTATGAAAATAATAAAATCTCAATAAGTTAAGTCACTACAAGAAAAATATGAAACAAAAAAGATATAGTCATCGACAATATTTTTGTCTATAATAATATTGTTGATATTTTAAAAGAAAATGAGAATCTTGAACTTACATATGTTGAAGAATGTAGGTATAGAAATGATTAGCTAAAATGAAAGACGTAATTCAAGTAGAGCTAAATTCAGTTTCAAAGTATAAAGTTTTTGGACATGTAACCTGAACACCTAAAAGTGCAATACCAGTGGGGGTATAAATGTGTATTTATGCAAAAACACAGTAAAAAAAGGTGAAAATTGTGAAATATAAAGAACGATTAATTACATAGGGATTTTCGCAAAAGCCTGATATTGACTATAAGAAGACATATTCTCCTGTAGTGGATGAATCATCTTTTAATATTTGATTAATCTAACAGTATGTGAAAAGCTTGACATGTATCTAATGAATATTGTTATAACCTATTTATATGTCTTACTTGATAGTGAAATCTATATGAAAATCCTTGAAGGATTTAAAATACTTAAGGCATGTAAATATTTCTGGAAAATCTGTTCAATAAAATTACATAAATCACTGTATGGATTAAAACAATCAAGGTGAATGTGGTATAATTGTATTGGTGAATATTTATTGAAAAAAAGGATATAAAAAATGATATGATTTATCCATGTATTTTTGTAAACTGATTTGGATCAAAATTTGTCACAATTGCTATATATGTTAATGATTTAAATATTATTGAAACTCCTGAAGAGCTTTAAAAGGCAGTTGATTATTTAAAGAAATAATTTAAAATGAAACATCTTGAAAAAATAAAATTTTATCTCGACCTACAAATCGAGCATTTTAAAGATGAAATTCTTATTCATCAGTCAACTTATACAAGAAAGATCTTAGAGCGTTTTTATATAGATAAAGCACATTCATTAAGTATTCCGATGGTTGTAAGATCACTAAAAATAAATAAAAATCCTTTTTGTTCTCGAGAAAATGAAGAAGAACTTTTTAGCATTGAAGTACCATATTTAAGTATTATAGGTGCATTAATATATTTTGCCAATGATACAAAACCAGATATAACATTCATTATAAGTCTATTAGCAATGTTTAGCTTTTATCATACGCGAAGACAATGGAATAAAATTAATCATATTTTTAGATATTTTTGACGAACAATTGATATGAGTTTGTTTTATTCTAATAAATTTAAATCACAATTAGTTAGTTATATAGATGCATGATATTTATCTGATTCACATAAAACTTGATCCCAAACAAGATTTTTATTCATATGTGGAGATATAGCTATATTATGGCGACCCATAAATTATACCTTAGTTGCTACTTATTCAAATCATACAAAAATAATAGCAATACATGAAATAAGTCGAGAATATATTTAGCTAAAATCATTAAGTCGTCATATTCAGAAAATATGTGATTTGCCATTTTAAAAAAATATTCCAATAATATTATATGAAGATAATACAATATGTATAGCTCAACTAAAAAAAATGGTATATCAAAGGTGATGGAATGAAACATATTTCACCAAAATTTTTCTTCACTTATGATCTTTAAAAGAAAGAGAAATAGATATTCAATAAATTCGTTCAAGTGATAATCTAGCAGATTTATTTACAATTACACTACCCACTGTAATATTTGAAAAGCTAAGCTATAGTATTAGAATACACAAACTTAAAGATGTGAAGTGACGTCTTAATGAGAGAGAGTAAAATACATGCTGTACTCTTTTTTTCTTGGCTTTAAGTTTTTCTGGTAAAGTTTTTAATAAAGTAACATATATATGTATTAATAATGAGATATATTCATAGAAAAATATTCAAGTGGGAGTGTTATGAATAATAAAAATATTAATAAGTGAATATTTCTCCTAATCTCTTTATCTTTTTATCTTATTTTTTTTATTTCTTTGATCATCTTGTCTCCTTGTCTTTTCAATCATTTTATTTTTATTATTATCTTATTAATGAATTATTAATGAACATGTAATATTTAATTTTAAATTTCAACTCTATAAATAAAGAATGTTGTAAGATTTTTATATATATAATAAAAAGAGTAAAAAATATAAATAATTTTTTATCTCTAAACTTGTTTTAAGATAATTAAATTTTGTTTTGTATTTTCCTTTATTTATTAATAATTTTATCATTAATTTTATAGCATATCAATTTTATAACATAATTGATATATTAATTATAAGATAATTATTAATGCACAGGAAATATAGCCTAACCTAATGTAATATTGAAAAAAAAATAGTTATTAATTAAGTAAATGCTTAACGGTTAAAAAAAAGTAAAAAAAGAGCCGGGTCGGGTTAGTTTAGATCTGAATTCGAGGACTTGTTTTAAGATAATTAATTTTTATTTTATATTTTATATTTAGTAATAATTTTATCATTAATTTTTATAACATAATAATTTTATAACAAAATTGATTTATTAATTATAAGATAATTATTAATGCACAGGAAATATAGCCTAACCTAATGTAATATTGAAAAAAAAAATAGTTATTAATTAATTAAATAAATGCTTAACAGTTAAAAAAGTGAAAAAAGAGTCGGGCCGGGTTAGCTTAGATCTGAATCCGAGGACTTGGTTTCCTACAAGTGACCACCAGGGCTTCATTTTAACACGACTCTGTCTCTCTCTCTCTCACATACTGGATTTTTTTTTTTTTACATTTTGTATTTTCAAAAAAAAAAAAAAATCAATTTATAATCTTCTCCACCTTCCTTTATTAGATAGATGAGATGCCTCATTTCCTTAACATTATATTCCCACTTCTTTTCTCTGTTCTCTTTCTACTGGTCTTCTCTTCAGATCTTTCTTCTTCTCTGATTTCTAGGGTTTCAATCTACTCGCTCTAGATCTCGATTCACTCCTTCGCTCTCTCTCCTGTTAGCTTTCCTTCAAATCGACGGTTCATTACCAATCACAGATCTAATTCCGTCTATTCTGAGCCGTCGATCTCTTGCCCTCCATGGCGGCCGCTAACGCCCCGATCACCATGAAGGAGGTCTTAACGGTATGTCCTTTTTCGCTTAGTTCATCTCTTCACTTAGCTTGAGTTTACAGTTTAAACTGAAACTGTTTATTTATAATTGAGCTATTTTTTGATATTTTAGATCAATTTTGGATTTAACTCAATTATTTATTTGTAATTTCTCTTGATTTGTTTCGCAAAATGCGTTTGTAATTCTTAGCTTTGCTGAAGTTACTATGGGTTTGATTCCTTTGTTATATCTTCAGATCTGTTAGTTATTTGCATTAGAACTATTTAACTTAGCTGTTTGTTTTTATATAATGGAATGAGGGAGTTGTGATTTATGATTTTGTGGTACTTTGAGTTGTGAATTGGTGTGATCTGCTGTGTTTGTTTGTAGTTGCCGAGCATTGGGATCAATCCTCAATTCATCACGTTTACAAATGTCACGATGGAGTCGGATAAATATATATGTGTTCGGGAAACGGCGCCTCAGAATAGTGTGGTGATTGTTGATATGAGTATGCCAATGCAGCCTTTGAGGCGGCCTATTACCGCTGACTCAGCGCTTATGAATCCAAATTCTAGAATCCTTGCTTTGAAAGGTAAGTTCTTATATTTTGAACGTCTTTGTGTGATCATATTCAATGATGATTAATTGAACATGTGATTGTTTGATCGACAATTACTTATTTTAGTATTGTTTTCCGTAAATATGATAGTCTCCCTCTTAGTGGTTTGTTAGATAGTTACACTATATTGACTTGCATGACATTATATTTCTTTAGTTTTTTTTCCTCTCTTGGATACCGTTGATTTCTCTATGGATTGGGAGAGCCTGATTGATAGTGTAATGCAGTCTTATAATTAAATAGTATTTAAGAAAATGTTACATGGTTGTATAATTTTTCTTAATAATGCATTTTTTAGTGATTTATAAAAGCATATTTCTGCATGAATGATGTGTGGAGTTGAAATTAAATTTTAATGCTTGTTTAGCAAGTATGTATGATAGGATTTCTTGGATATTGGAATAAGACATTTCCATTCCATACATTCAATTAAACCATATTTGTCTATTGTCTCAAGAGAATGATATTCTGAGGTAATGATGCTATCAGGCCAATTTAATTGGTGTAACCTCACTGCATTACAATGTAGAGTTTATTCATCATATTCTAATTACTATACTGTCCATGGTGATAATATTAGTGAAAATGATTTGTGGTCGTCTCTTATCTTGATTTGATCGCACTTGTTAGCCAAATGTTGCTTACTGTAAAATCAATTCTTTCCATACGAATTGTTCAATAATGATAATCAAAACTATATTTATTGCTCTTGAGGCATTAATAAATGTTTGGTTTATTCCAAATTCCTATTGTTGGGTAATTAGTTTCTCTGCCTCGACATTTAGAAAAAAATCTCCTATTTGGATTTTATATATTTTAAATGGTATATGTTAAACATACTTATATTCATTCATCAAATATGTGTTTCTCTCTGCTGATGATTTGTGTTACTGTTTTGAAGCCCAACTCCCAGGAACTACTCAGGATCACCTACAGATATTTAATATTGAAATGAAAGCAAAACTGAAATCGTACCAGATGCCTGAGCAGGTAATAGCTTCTTATTATTTATTTATTTCAGTACAAATGGCAGACAACATTTTGAAACAAGTTATTTGAGCTCTTGTACTGTTTTATGTTGAGGCTGTAGTGGCTTATGTATTTGATCTGAAATAAGTTTCTGCTTTGTGCATAGGTTGTCTTTTGGAAGTGGATAACTGTAAAGATGTTGGGCTTGGTCACACAAACCTCTGTTTATCATTGGTCAATTGAAGGCATCTCCTAACCTCATTTGTCTTTTTGCAATCCTACATATTTGGGTTCTTAATTGTGTCTTCTGTGTGTTTGTGTGTGTATTATTTCTGGTGTTGTCTTTGTTTTCATTTTTTATTTGTTGCTTTGTTGCTGTGATATAGATTTGACTTTATTTTCAAATGCAGGCGATTCTGAACCTGTCAAGATGTTTGAGAGAACCGCCAATTTGGTGAATAATCAGATAATAAACTACAGATGTGATCCTTCTGAGAAGTGGCTAGTTTTGATCGGAATAGCTCCTGGTTCACCTGAGGTATGTGGCTATATTAATTCTAGTCTGAAGTTTGTTGCCGTAATATTGCTTTTTATGAAGCAATACTTTCCCTGCATGTAAGGCAAAATTTTGATACTGCCATTTTAAGATGAAATGTTTACTTTGCAAAATATAGATGCATGGTATCAGTTTTTGTAGTTTACCTGCTTGGAACTGTAGCGCATAGGTGAACCCTGTGGTGAGTTTTAGTTTTTTGGGAGTCATTTAGGCCAATAGTTTTCTGAAATCCGGATGTTTTATTTGTGCCAGTTTTGAATTGCCATACTGAAGTACTGGCAATTAGCCATTAACTTCTAATTTAGGGCTTAATACAGTGCGATTGTCTGTTTCTTTTTTTCAAATAGCCTTCTATTATTCAATGTTATAATACTCATGTTAGGTGGCTGATGTGCTTAGTTTTTCATCATTTGGCTTGTTAGATGCAGCTTTTGGTTATGCTTTTAATTTGATTTTACTTTATAATGTTTTGCCCTGCTATCTTGATGGTTATGTAATTTTGATTTCCCAAACTACATTGGTGACAGAGGCAACAATTGGTTAAAGGAAACATGCAACTGTTCTCCATGGAGCAGCAGCGTAGTCAAGCTCTTGAAGCACATGCTGCATCATTTGCCCAGTTTAAGGTGTCGAGATTTCTAAGATCTAAACTGTTCCCTGTAATTTTTGAAATTGCATCTTTTGTATTAATGAAAAATATTGTCTTTGTTTGATTGAACAGGTTCCAGGAAATGAGAATCCTTCCACTCTTATTTCTTTTGCCACGAAAACTTTTAATGCTGGGCAGATTACATCAAAGTTGCATGTCATTGAGCTTGGTGCCCAACCAGGTCAACTTTCTTATTCATTCTTTCAAAATGTCATGTTCATATCTAAGTTGGGTTTGCTTATGAGCATTAACTAGCCTTCTCCACAGGATCCTGAAACTATTATATTGCACTAATGTGTTGTGAATTATATGTTCCCGTTCTAATGTTGGAACTATGTTATCAGGTAAGCCATCATTTACTAAGAAACAGGCTGATCTTTTCTTTCCCCCTGACTTTGCTGACGACTTCCCTGTTGCTATGCAGGTATATCTGCTACTGATCTTTAAAACCTTTTATTCAATAATGCATTATTCAAATATTTATTAATGTCTATTAATTGCAGATATCCGACAAATACAGTTTGATTTATGTGATTACCAAGCTTGGCCTGCTATTTGTTTATGACTTGGAGACAGCTACTGCTGTATATAGAAATAGAATCAGTCCAGATCCGATATTTTTGACTGCTGAAGCTTCATCAGTTGGGGGGTTTTATTCCATTAACAGGCGAGGCCATGTGTTACTTGCAACTGTGAATGAAGCAACAATTGTGCCTTTTGTTAGCGGCCAGGTATGCTCCTGTGTTTTCACCTTTTTTGGCAGTGCCAGAATGTTGACTTGTTCTCTTGGGGTTAATCTGGTAATTGCTATTACAGTTAAGTAATCTGGAGCTTGCTGTCAATCTTGCCAAAAGGGGAAATCTTCCTGGTGCTGAGAATCTGGTAAATCAATGACTTTATTAGCTATTTTGTTGTTTATTTTGTGGTTTTCTTATGTGTGGGGAACTCAGTTTCTTGTCTTGGAGATCTCAGGTTGTCCAGCGTTTTCAAGAGTTATTTGCTCAAACAAAGTATAAAGAGGCAGCTGAGCTTGCTGCTGAGTCTCCACAAGGAATTCTCCGGACACCTGACACAGTTGCCAAGTTTCAGGTTTTCTTTTTGTTTTCGACTTTTATTTGATTCTAATGTTATGTTTTCTTTTGTGTTTGGCTCTTATTTGATTCTAATATCATGTTCTCTTTGGTGTTTGACTCTTACGTGATTCCAACTGTTACGAACTTTGTAGAGTGTTCCTGTGCAAGCTGGGCAAACACCTCCTCTGCTGCAGTATTTTGGGACTCTTCTGACAAGAGGAAAGCTTAATGCATTCGAGTCATTGGAATTATCACGCCTTGTTGTGAACCAAAACAAAAAGAATCTTTTGGAGAATTGGTTGGCGGAGGACAAATTGGAATGTAGTGAGGAACTCGGAGACCTTGTAAAGGTTTGATTTTTCAATATTTCTGAAAATTACTGGGATCCTTTATTATATACAGTTACGGTCAAAATGTGCAATTTTTTTGTCAGAATTATGGTTAATATGTTATTCAATGATTATGTATCTGATATTAGTGATACTGTTGACATTGTAGACTGTGGATAATGACCTTGCACTGAAAATATATATTAAAGCTAGAGCAACCCCAAAGGTGGTTGCAGCTTTTGCTGAGAGGAGGGAGTTTGACAAAATTTTGATTTACTCAAAGCAGGTGAAGGATGTATATTTTTGCATTAGGAATTATATTAACTCTTGATTGAATGAAATACATAATTTTTTTTAAAAAAAATATCTTTCTGGTTTAAATCCCTCTCTTTGGCAGTTGTGTGATCATGTTTGTGGTTATTTCTGTTTCCATAGGTTGGGTATACTCCTGACTACTTGTTCCTTCTGCAAACAATTTTACGTACAGATCCTCAGGTATCATACATTATTAGTTCATAGAAATTTTGTAGTTTATAGATTTGGAGAAGGCATTATGTATAACATATATTGGCTTGAAAAATCCCTTTATGTTGATCAAAATTCCATTTAAATTTGGACTATAGGGAGCGGTGAATTTTGCTTTAATGATGTCCCAAATGGAGGGAGGTTGTCCTGTTGACTATAACACCATCACCGATTTGTTTCTTCAGGTTTGGTCGTTGTTCCTGCTTTTGTCAATATGTTGAATTTACAATGAGAAGTTCAATGCCTTTTGGTTGATTTTTATTTTGTTTTATGCTGGTATCTATTCTTGATAATGCTTATTAGAGCATGGAATTGTGCTTGATACCATTATGATGTGTGGGATACCAAATTAAGTTTTTATGCTTGTCTCTATTCCTGATAATGTTTATTAGAGCATGGAATACTCAATTGAAGAACTTGAGAAAAAGTACCTTCTTATCGACTGGGTTGCTTGTCAATTGTGCTGCAAGAGACCCATCAAAACAAAGCAGATATTCGTATATGGCAAACCTAGCACACAGAAAACTCTCATTTTTCAAATGTTACAAAAAATCTTGAACATCTACTTCGTAGCTCAAGACGAAATGACTTCACCGGTGCAAATGACTACTATGACCTATGGGTCTTTGACTCTCTATTCCTGATAATGTTTATTAGAGCATGGAATTGTACTTGATACCATTATGATTTGTAGGATACCAAATTAAGTATAATTTTATCCTATATTAATTTTCAATTCTGAATTCTAATTGATATTTCCTTTTCTTAATTCAGAGAAACCTGATCCGTGAGGCAACAGCTTTTCTGTTGGATGTTTTGAAGCCAAATCTACCAGAGCATGGTTATCTACAAACTAAGGTTTGGATAATGAGACGATTTGATCTTGTGCCCGTATATGCTAGTCAAGTTCCTGACATTTCCTTTACATATAGGTCCTCGAAATCAATTTGGTAACATTTCCTAATGTAGCCGATGCTATTCTAGCTAATGGCATGTTCAGCCACTATGATCGCCCTCGTATTGCTCAATTGTGTGAGAAGGCTGGTTTATATATCAGAGCCCTGCAAGTAATATGACTTCTTGCAGTCTTTTACTTGTTCTATTTTCTCATTGACTTTCTATTATTGCTTGAGTTAATACTACCTATACTTGCAGCATTATTCAGAGTTGCCAGATATTAAACGTGTTATTGTCAATACACATGCAATAGAGCCACAGGTATATTTTGTTGAATGGATATTACTTGAGCTAGGAATGGAAGAAGGTAAATAGCTGATGGAATGTAGTTCATTATAGGCACTTGTAGAGTTTTTTGGTACCCTTTCACGAGAATGGGCTTTGGACTGCATGAAGGATCTTTTACTGGTCAATCTAAGAGGCAATCTCCAGATAATTGTGCAGGTAGATAGTGTCTTCTTGTGTGATAAGTTGATAGTTTTAGCATGTTGCCTGAGGCTAACTTAAGTGGATCTTTGCAGACTGCCAAGGAATATTGTGAGCAGTTGGGTATTGATGCATGCATAAAACTTTTTGAGCAGTTCAAATCATATGAAGGGCTGTATTTTTTCCTGGGGTCATATTTGAGTTCCAGGTATTCATTTTGATGAGTGACATCTGTCTTGGGCTTCTTGTGTCCCATTTTGGTAATTTCAGATCTGATTTTTTTTAAAATTTTTTGTTTTAATTTTATTTATGGGACAGCGAGGACCCTGATATACACTTCAAGTACATCGAGGCTGCTGCTAAAACTGGGCAGATAAAGGAGGTTGAGCGTGTTACTAGAGAGTCGAATTTTTATGATGCTGAAAAGACAAAGAACTTTCTGATGGAGGCCAAACTTCCAGATGCTAGACCTCTGATTAATGTTTGTGACCGTTTTGGTTTTGTGGCTGATCTCACACACTATCTCTACACAAACAATATGCTTCGCTACATTGAAGGTTATGTTCAGAAGGTATGTGAGGCTAATGCTTCAAATGCTTTTTTCTTTTTTTTCTTTTTAGTTATTTTTTTTTTGAGTATTTGAATTCTTTCGTTACAGGTGAACCCTGGTAATGCACCTCTAGTTGTGGGGCAGCTGCTGGATGATGAATGCCCTGAAGACTTCATCAAGGGCCTGATTCTTTCTGTCCGTTCTTTGCTCCCTGTTGAGCCTCTTGTCGAGGAATGTGAGAAGAGGTTATTCCCAGCCTGCCCATACTTCATAGTTGTTTCTATTTTCTTAATCGTTCTCATGTCGCTTGTGGTGTGGTGTGCAGAAATCGACTTCGTTTGCTCTCTCAGTTCTTGGAGCATCTTGTGAGTGAGGGAAGCCAAGATGTACATGTCCACAATGCTCTTGGTAAAATCATAATTGATAGCAATAACAACCCAGAGCACTTCCTTACAACGAACCCTTACTATGATTCCCGGGTTGTTGGTAAGTATTGTGAGAAACGTGATCCTACCCTTGCTGTCGTGGCATACCGGAGAGGGCAATGTGATGATGAACTTATCAATGTAACGAATAAGAACTCTCTGTTCAAATTGCAAGCCAGGTTTGTGATTCCTTTAGCTGTAGATTTGCTCATGGTAGATGGAAGTAATTCATAGGAAAAAGGCTTATGTACTGTTACGTTGCAGATATGTGGTTGAACGGATGGATTCTGATCTTTGGGAGAAGGTTCTTAATCCTGAGAATGAATATAGAAGACAACTCATTGATCAAGTTGTATCTACTGCTTTGCCTGAAAGCAAGAGCCCAGAACAAGTTTCTGCCGCAGTTAAGGCTTTCATGACTGCTGATCTTCCCCATGAGTTAATTGAGTTGCTTGAAAAGATTGTGCTTCAAAACTCTGCATTCAGTGGAAATTTCAATCTGCAGAATTTACTTATTTTGACTGCTATTAAGGCAGATCCATCCAGAGTAATGGATTATATTAACAGATTAGATAATTTTGATGGTCCTGCTGTTGGGGAAGTGGCTGTGGAAGCCCAGTTATATGAGGAAGCATTTGCAATTTTCAAGAAGTTCAACTTAAATGTCCAAGCTGTAAATGTGTTGCTGGATAATATCCGGAGCATTGACCGTGCAGTTGAATTTGCTTTCCGTGTTGAAGAAGATGCTGTTTGGAGCCAGGTGGCAAAGGCTCAACTCAGGGAGGGGTTGGTGAGTGATGCAATTGAGTCATTTATTCGTGCAGATGATGCTACTCAATTCCTGGAGGTTATTCGTGCTGCTGAGGGTGCAAATGTCTATCATGATTTGGTGAGATACCTCCTGATGGTTAGGCAGAAGGCAAAAGAGCCCAAGGTGGACAGTGAGCTCATTTTTGCATATGCAAAGATTGATAGACTGAGTGATATTGAAGAATTTATTCTCATGCCAAACGTGGCTAATCTGCAAAATGTGGGTGATCGTTTGTTTGATGAAGCTCTATATGAGGCTGCAAAAATAATATTTGCGTTTATATCAAACTGGGCCAAGTTGGCTTGCACACTTGTGAAGCTGAAACAATTCCAAGGTGCTGTTGATGCTGCACGAAAAGCTAACAGTGCAAAGACATGGAAGGAAGTTTGCTTTGCTTGTGTTGATGCTGAGGAGTTCCGTTTGGCTCAGATATGCGGTCTCAACATCATCATTCAGGTGATTTACGACATTTTTTTTTCTGTCTGCGAATCTACTGAAGGATTCTGAAGCTTTTCAAATGCTACATAGATGATGAAGTCTTCCCTGAATGAAATTGGAGCTCTTTGTTTTTTGATGATTGATGATCTAATTTCTTACTGCTTTAGAATTCATCCTGTATTATAAGTTCTATATTTGCTGGCTTTTACACAGTCACTAGGTATTTTCACATTTTTCTTATTTGTGTATATTATTCATTAATTCTGTGGTATGTTATTTATAGGTGGATGATTTGGAGGAAGTCAGTGAATATTATCAGAACAGAGGATACTTCAATGAATTGATCTCTCTCATGGAGAGTGGTTTGGGGTTGGAACGTGCACATATGGGCATTTTCACAGAATTGGGAGTACTGTATGCTAGATATCGGCCTGAGAAGCTCATGGAGCACATTAAATTGTTCTCAACCCGTCTCAATATTCCCAAGCTTATAAGAGCTTGTGATGAACAGCAGCATTGGAAGGAACTTACCTATTTGTATATCCAATATGATGAATTTGATAATGCTGCAACTACCATAATGAACCATTCCCCTGAGGCATGGGATCATATGCAATTCAAAGATGTTGCTGTCAAGGTTGCTAATGTGGAGCTATATTATAAGGCTGTGCATTTCTACTTGCAAGAGCACCCAGATCTTATCAATGATCTTCTCAATGTGTTGGCACTCCGTGTGGACCATACTCGTGTTGTTGACATTATGCGGAAGGTCTTGTTATGTCAATTTTTTCTTTTTTAACATTAGTAGAATGAATTTTTGTTCATGGATCAATTGAAGTGATGCAATATTCTTGTTTCCAGGCTGGTCATCTCCTCCTGGTGAAGCCATATATGGTTGCTGTTCAAAGCAATAATGTATCTGCTGTGAATGAGGCTTTGAACCAGATTTATGTGGAGGAGGAAGACTATGACAGATTGCGAGAATCAATTGATTTGCATGACAACTTTGATCAGATTGGCCTTGCACAAAAGGTAATATGATTAATTTGTCTTCTCTTCCTAGTCGGTGAAATGGTGAAAGTCTGAAATTATAATCCTTGTCTGTATCAATTGGAGCAGATTGAGAAACATGAGCTTCTGGAAATGAGACGAGTTGCTGCATACATCTACAAAAAGGCAGGGAGATGGAAGCAGTCCATTGCGTTATCAAAGAAAGACAACCTTTACAAAGATGCAATGGAGACAGCATCACAGTCTGGAGACCGTGAACTTGCGGAAGAGTTGCTTGTTTATTTCATTGAACAGGTACCTATAACAGCATAAAATTTGTTTTCCACCAAGACTAGAATCCTTGTTCAAATTTTCATCTTTGTTATTTGGGATAAATTTTTCTGTAGTTAATCGGCTGACTAGGTTTATTATGTATTATTTTCTTCTGCAGGGGAAGAAAGAATGCTTTGCATCATGCCTTTTTGTTTGCTATGATTTGATTCGGGCAGATGTTGCTCTTGAACTTGCTTGGATAAATAACATGGTCGATTTTGCCTTCCCATACACACTGCAGGTAATTTTCTTTAGATTCATCTGTCACACTGGTATAGCCAGTCTTGCTCATCTAATTGGCTAACAGATGCTAGGACGTTGAATTTCATCTGTGGCAGTTCATTAATCCTTATTTCCTTCCTTTTGCAGTTCATCCGCGAATACACTGGCAAAGTTGATGAACTCATTAAGGACAGAATTGAGGCTCAGAAGGAGGTCAAGGCCAAAGAGCAAGAAGAGAAGGAAGTGATTGCTCAGCAGGTAATTGTAGAGAAACTATATAATGAGGGGATTCTGACAACCTTATAGATTTTCTGAGTATTTTTTGCTTTGCCACCTTCAGTTTTTTTTCTTCTTTTTGTTTTTTTGGGTGTTAATGGATTTATATGATGTGTTGCAGAACATGTATGCCCAGTTGCTTCCTCTTGCTTTGCCTGCACCACCAATGCCAGGTATGGGTGGACCGACAATGGGAGGAGGTTTTGTGCCACCACCACCGATGGGTGGAATGGGAATGCCTCCAATGCCACCATTTGGGATGCCACCCATGGGTAGCTATTGATATGCAAGGTGACCCTTTTTGTAGAATTTTGACTGTGAATTCAGTTTGCTTATAAAGGGCTTCTTTCCATTTGGTGGCGTTAAGTGGGCTTTTTTTTTTGCCTCGATTCCTTTTTTGTCTTTGTTTTGATGGAAAGACGGTGTAGTTGAAATAATGTGATTTTTCCTCCTCTTTTTCTATTTTTTTATTTTTTGTTATTTATCTTTAGGTGTGTGGATATGTGTTGTAATATTCTTTCGGTAGGAGAGGCATTTTTTGGCTGGCTGTTAGAGGGTAAGCCGAGGATTTCATGTACTGTATTTTTTTATTTTCTCTTGCACTCTAGGAATGGCCGAGTATAGTAAGAATTGTTTCATACCCCAACTTGATCTATAATCTTCTCCTTTTTTGGTTTAAATAGCATTGTTCCTCTTTTACATTCTTCATCAATTTGATCTAATTATAATTTCAAGTAGTATTATTTTATTGACCCGAGTCTGAACATTGAGTCGGGTAGCTTGTGACTTCATTTGATTATTTTGTCATTGATTTTTGATGCGTTAATTTTGTTTGATTTAAATTTACTTCTGATTGTTACATATTTTCGTCAGTGTACTTGAGATGTTAAACTGGCCTTGCACTTGTGACTGAACACCCGAATTTTAAGTCCAAATATTAGATCAATTACTTGAATGTTGGATTTTAGATTGGATTGATATTGTCCATTGTCATACTGATCTGAATATAATCGGGTTGATCATAAAGTGAATATTTTGAGTTATTATACAGGGATTTCAAAATTATTATTTTTAGTTTTTAAATTAGTTTTATTGTTAAGAGTAAAGATTTATATATATGTATATATATAGGTATATGTGTGTTTGTACATATATGTATGGTATTTTAAAATGATAATTGAACTACATTTTATTATACTTTGACACTTTAGGTATCGAATTGATATATAAGTTAAAATAAGAATAACAAAAAATCAATAAAAACAAAGTTTGTAGGTAAGAATTTATTGAATTATTTTATTAGAACATTTTTGAAGGGGCTTATTGTAATTTATGTGTCAGTTAATACTTCTCTATATACAGTTGTACATATATAAACTCTTTGTACAGTTAATACAATCAGTTCATCAAATGTCACATGGTATCATAGCATCTTTTTTTTTTTTTTCTCTCTTTATTTTTAGTAGTTTTTGCTCACTACTTTCTCTTTCTTTCTTTACCTTGTTACTTCACTTGAGTTCTTTTTTTTATCGATCACAAAACTAGGTTTTTATCATCAATTTCTTTGTTTCGTTCGTATTGATTCTTTGATTTTTCTTTTGATTTCACTTTTATGGCGAAAGACACTGAAAAACAAATAGAAAAAGATTAAAATAATTTCTATTTTTTGCATTCAACAGAAAATTCCTCTCTGGTTTTGGTTTCACCGCTTATGAATGGAGCTAATTATTAGACCTGGTCACGATCTATGAAGCGTGCATTGATTTCCAAAAAACAAAGTTAAATTTGTTGATGACACTCGTACTCAACCTAAAACATATGATTCTAAGTTTTCTGCTTGGATTCGATGTAATACTATGGCGATGCAGAGTGGCTCTCAAACTCAGTTCCTTCAATCACAGCTAGTGTGAACTGTCTTGATTCAGCTCGAGATATTTGGAAAGATCTGTATGATCGATTTTCTTAGAAGGATTCTCTTAGAATGACTGATATTCAACAAGAGACTGTAACTTTTGTTCAAAGTGATCTACCTGTTACATATTATTTCACTCAATTGAAGACTCAATGGGATGAGTTGTATTCTCTCAGGCCGACGCCATCTTGTCTTTGCATTCCCGCTTGCAATTGTAATCTTCTGGACATTATTCGAGATTTTCAGAACTCATATCAGATAATCAAATTTTTGAAAGGTCTAAATGATAATTTTTCTACTATTAAATCTCAAATTTTGTTATTGGAGCCTATGCCATTGATGAACAAGGTCTTCTCAATGGTGATTCAACATGAAAGACAAGTTATGATTCCTCGAGCTATTCTAACTAAAAATGATTCAGTAGCTTGTTTGGCCAAAATTTCTTCTGGAGGATGTTGGTACTCAGTCCACTGGTGCTTCGTACAACAGGAGGTCTTATTTTGATAGCAGGAGATCACTTTGCACTTTTTGTGGACGATCTGGTCATACTGTGGAGACATGCTATAAAAAGCATGGTTATCCTCAAGGCTATTTCAGTCAAAACAGAACCAAGCCTGTTTCTGGTCGTGCTAATCAAGTTCAAAGTGATCTGTCTGTTGTTTCTGTTCGTGCTACTACTGATCTGTCTGTTGTCTAGTGAGTAAAAATATAGTGATCTTAAAAGCACCTTAAAAAACAATGGGGGTGTGGAACTCGTCTTAATTTCATTGACGGTAACTCGGGAGGCTTTTTCTAGGGATGCTTCTACTACTGACAGCAACATGCAATTGTAGGGCGATGATCATCCCGCTTAGGGAATTAAATCAAATACCTTCTGGCGTCGATTGAATCTGGCTTTAAACATTGTATTTGCATAAATTTTTATTTTTTTTAAAACAATTAATTATTTTTGATAAATTATATTTGGAAAAAGGTAGATATAGTTTTTTCCTTTTTTTTTTTCGGGTTGATCACTTGTCATCTGCTGCAACTATTTGATTAATATAAATTGATGCTTTATGTCAAAAAAAAAAAAATCAAAATATTTGCATTTATTTATTTTTTGAGCATCAGTATACAAAGAAACGAAAGGATTTACCCTGCAATAAAACAATCATTTAACACGAACAAAAAATTCTGTTGAATTTAAATTTCTTAATTCTGATTTCTTTTTTTTTTCGAAAGATATTTTATATCCTATAATATAAATGTTAATTATAAATGTATTAAATATCAAATGAATAATAATTATATTAAATATCACAACTTAATACAAAAAAAAAAAAAAGAATGTCAAGCTTATAATGTCCTGACATCTGAACTTTGATACTATCGTTAGTATACAGTCTCATAGACAGTATTTAAATTATAATTACACAGAAAAATTGCCCGTATCCAAATAGTTTTCGATGAAATTTTAGTAAAGCAATGACAATAATAATAGTGTTAAGAGAAATCATATTATAAATAAATATTGCTAAAGAGAAAATAAAAAATTGTTTCAGTGGATCTATGATTTCCCCTCTTTCTTGACATAATTCTCACTCTCTAATATTAAATAATGTTTTTTAAAAAGATATAAAAATATTATGTATTTTAATGTTTTTCTTAAGACAAAACTACAGTATTTTTAAACATTTAGATCCCACACTAAATGTCATTAGTTTTTAATTATTTACATACAATATTAATTTAAAAAATATTATTTACTGACGTAAAATTTCACTTGATATCATAGATTCATAGGATTGAATTAAATTTTAAATAATTATAAATAAAACTATTTTCAAGAGAAAAAATAAATTTCAAAAATTAAAAAAAATAGTAAATCTCGCGGATATAAAATTCCTTACTGTTCACCCATATACAATTTGTTATTATTCTTAAGGAATCAAATAAAATTTTAAATTTAAAAGTCTAATTTAATATTATATACATGAATTAAAATTTTTAGATAGCAATCAATATATCTATTAAAATGAAACTTTGTAATTTGAGAGGCAAATCTTCGTAATTTGAATTTTGGATAAGCAAAATTGTACGCATTCGACCAATCCAACTGATCATGTCGGTTTAAATCAATTGAATTAGTCGATTTTAAATTATATATTTACTAATAAATTCAATCAAACTCAATAAAAATCAGATAAATCTGACCGAATTGATTTATAATGAATAATTTTTAAAAATAGATTTTTTCAATTGATTACTAGTAATTGGGTTAGCCTACCACTAAAATTCGACTAATTCGACTATTGCATATCCCTATAAATTATGATGTAAGGATCTTTTATGTAATAATCCAATTTTTTTAAAATATTATTTTATATATATATAACTATTTTATTATATATTAACTTATTATTATTTAAATTATGAAATGATAAAAAAAAAGAGAAAAGAAAAGAAGAAAGAAAAGAGATATATATATGTATGTATGTATTGGTAATAAATGGAGAGGGGAAGATATTAAAGAGAAGAGAGAGAAAGCTAGGAGAGAGAGAGAGGGAGTGAGAAAGAGAGACGACAGATTGGATTTATCTCTGATCTATCGCCTTACAGTCGTCACCAATGACATGCGTCGACAAGGGAGGAGTACCGGCCGACGATGAGTCTAAAGAGGGGAAGCTCGCCGCCAGCCGATGCCAGAGAAAGCTTCATGCGCCGTCATAATTTTTTTTTGGAAGGTACCATAGATATCTGCTTTTGACTATATTTTTGGCTTTTTTTAAATCTATTTTTCCGGCGAGACTAGTATTTTTGAAACCCTCTTTTCATAAATTTTAATTTGATATATCATTTATAAATTTTAGACTAATTTTAAAATTGGCCGAAATCCGGCAACTCCTCCGGTGAATAATATATAAAAAATATAAATAAATAGATAAAAAAAAAGAAGAAGAATAAATATTAATAAATATTAATAAAAAATTAACATAGAATAAATTAGTTAGAAATTTTGAAGTTAAATGAATTTAGAAAATATAATTTTTAATTAGTTAATTAATTAATTGTATTTAAAAGAAAATATGAATAAATAATGAAAAATAAATAAATAATGAAAAATAAATAGATAGTAAATATTTATATAAAGCTTAAAAATAAAAGTATTAATATAATATTTGGTTGAAATTAAATAAGTACATTAGTTATAATAATTATTTAGTTTAGGAATTTATACAAATAACAATTAGTTATTAGATTATGGGTTAAAATATAATTATTTAATTATTTGATAAAATTAATTGGACTAATTGAATTTTATATATAGGATTAATTGATTAGTTGCAACTAATTACTAATTAGAAGAATCAATTCATGATTATAAATTGGAAAAATTAACTAACAATAATAATTATTATTCCTATTTAATTATTATTATTGATATAGTGATTATTACTATTATTATTATAAATAATAATTTGAATTAAAAGTAATTGAACAATATATTAAATAACTTAGAAATTAATTTGTTACAACAAGTAAATTAGTTACAATTCTTGGTTATCAAGACTATAGTTATGGTTCTAGTAATTGGTTATTATTATTAAGTTTGTTATTGGGTCAAGTATAATAATAATTATTATTAAATAATATTGTTATTAATATAGGTATTAATATTTATATGTTAAACTGGATTAATTATTAAATAGGTTGTTTTATTATTTGATTATAAAATAATTTAAATTAAATAGTTAATGTATTATGTTTAAAAATTTATAAAACTAATAACTTAAATTAAAAGTAGTATTGTTATAATTAGAATAATTAAGTTATTATTATTAGTATTATTAAACTATTGGAATGCATGAATCGAATTAATGTAATTTAATTGTGAATTAGAATATTTTAAATACTTAGTAATATTGGATATACAAAGTATGTTGAGTTGTTGAGAATTTTGATGGTGGCTCAGATGGGACAATTGTATTGATGTTAACTGCTGCGGACTATTTAGAAGTGTTTTCTCATTTTATTTTAAGGGAGAATGTTCTAGTTATAAGGAAGACTGTCAAAATTTCGATAGAATCTTTAGAGTCATCCGTCCATATTCTAATAATTTTTATTGCCGTTTGAAAAAAAAATTCCAGGTGTCTTTCATTTCCAATCAGATGTTCTGAGGAGAAACGTTGAATTTTCGTGTATTAGTGAGTTATATAGATTAATATAATATCATGCTCCTATAATTTATATTAATAGCAATATTTACATAAATGTATCGATTGCTTGTACAATATATCTACATTTATTAATAAAAGCATAATATATGTTGGTGTATGAGTTGCTTTTGCTTAGTGTATGTTATATGTGTTTACTGAATAGTGATTAGGATGATATGAAACCATATATGATCTGGAATATAAGTTATGATATGATAATGCTATATAATGATGAGATTATGATTAGCGTGATGGCTGGAGCTTTTTCAAGCTCAACGTTACTTGTCATTCGGGTAGCGCTGTTTGACTAAGGCTGTGATAACGGACCCTATGTCTTGATTTTTAAGAGAAACGTGTGGATTAAGAGAGCCATATAGGGAGATCGGCTCCCCAATTTGGGTTTAGTATGACTCCATTGACTTACTCTTATCCTTGTGTGATTATGTGATATTGGTAATTGTCTGATTGACAAATGCATAAGCATTTTTTGCACATAAACGATGGATTATATTAATTACTATATAGCTCATTGAGTCGAACGCTCATTCATGTTCACCATTTTCCTCCAAGTTGCATATTGAACATGGAGAAATATTTCATCGAGTTAACCTGCCTTTCTTTTTCTTTGACAGGAGTGTTATTTATATATATATCATTATATAATTATATTATGCTTGTTATATCTTAGAACTTCGCATGATATTTTCTTCCTTATTTATCGATCTGTTTAGTTTTACTGATTGTTTAAATATATCTGTTAATTGATGTATAATGGCGAATGATTAGATGTATCAGTTATGCATAATTAGTAGGTTTGTAGGCCTAGTTCGAGACAGTGACTACTGTCACAATCCAATTTTATCTGAAAATGAGTTATCAGGTCGACTATGGATTCTAAAACCACATGTTTTCCTATTTTCTAGTGTCGGTCACATGCCCTCGGGTTTAGATTGTGACACTTTAAATAGTAAAAATTTTTTACACTCTAAATTAAGATGTAAGGAAGCGTAAAAAGTAACAAATTATATATATAAAAAAAATACTAATTTGACTTTTTTTTTATTTTTAAATTAGATTCTTTTTCTATAACATGACTGATTTTTTTTTTTGTAATTTCAATGTTTCTTACACTTTTTTTTTAGTGAATGCTTATCTTTTTCTCAAACAATGTTAAGTGGTTGACTTCCTTTTTCTCCTCTTTTCTATGCTTATCCTCCCATTTCCCTGCTTAACTGAACCAATTCACCCATCTAAATAGGCTGTTAAAGGAATGAGAATAACAACCACACTACACCTAGATGATATATATTAATTATTTTTTCAAAGGAATAAAACTATATAGCTTTATTTAAAGTCTCAATGATAAAAGGTGATTCGACTAACTCTCAATCTACTAAATCTAACAAAAAATGAATAGCCTTAGCAAATAAATATGCTATTTTTTTTTGTTATCCCACAGGTTTTCTCACTCTTATCCATTTAACAGTCTAAATTTAGAACTAATCATGTTTAGAGCGTAGCTTGCAGTTGCCCCTCCTTCCAAGAGTGTATTTAGTGTGATGGAACGAGCCAAAATAAATGTGCTACTTTGTTTGTAGATTTCTTGACAAAAGAAAATTGTATACTTGAAATATTAGAAGCTAAAGAGAGGTAATCCTAAATAATGGTTTCTATATAAGGATCAAATGAACTCCTATAATTAGTATTTGATAGCCACTTGAGCATCGGATTCTAATAATACTTTAGCCACCCATAATCCTTAATCTAACTCAAAGCTTCACAAATTCCTACTAATTTTTTTTTTTTGTCGGACCACAGCCTCCTATAACCAGTTTTGAACAAGCTCTCACTACAACCTAGAGTTCATTCTACCCACCATACTCTCCCCTATCCATCTCCTTTAACACCAACGACAACATCAATATTAACTTTAATCCAATCCTTAGGAGGTTTGCTCCACCTTGATCTCTCTACTTCAGTCGCCACAACACCCTTCTTTACCTCGTGCCATCTTGTATTTTGCAATGTAAGCCAAAGCTAGATAGTAAGTGATATGGAATTCATGTTTTACCGCGTATCAGTAGATAGCTAAAATTTGACTCATCTCTCCCCACTCTATTGCCCTAGCTTCGATAATAGACAATCCTTTAAGGTTTTGTTTGGATAGCTGACAATATGATTTATTAATATATGATATTATATGCTATAGTATTGTAAGCAGTTTTTATCATATTTGGATAGTTAGTGTGGTACAATATGGTTAATTAAACCATTTTTTGTTTGGTTTAATGATATGGTATGGTTGTAAAAATAAAAATAACCAAAATACCCTTAAATTGAAATTGATATTAGTTTTAATTAAAATTCATAAATAATTTTTATTTTTATTTTTAAATTAATAATTAATTTAAAATTTTATTTTTTATAGTTAATAATTAATTTTATTTTTTATAATCAATAACTAATTTCAATTAAAGGCATAAAAAATTAAAATAAATAAAATATATAATAAATTATTTCCTAATAATTTAAATTGAGAAAATTATAAGGAAATTAATGTATAAAGAAAATAATATAATAAAAAAATTAAAATTATTAGGTTAAAATATTAATTTTGAAATTGAAAATATTTATAGGGGGGTATTTTTGGGATAAAAATTTTTAAACCACCCGAAACAACAGAATCGGTGGTTCAAAAAATAAGCCAAAAACCATGATTTTGAAACCACCAGAAAACCATTGCTTACCATACCATTGTACTAGAAATTAAAACAAACACAAAAGTAAACAATAACATACTACACAAAACCATCAGATACCATCGTCCAAGCAATTTTTCCAGGTAATGACAATCCCCAATCCACACGAACTGCACGCTAGCATTCTTTAGCAAATTGCCAATTAATAAACACGTTCATTTTCAATTGCTCTCTCCACTATCCACTTGGCAAGTCAAATGAACCTCCACGTGCCTCATATTTTAACATATCAACAGTGGGAACGAATTTTTTACAGAGACACCATGCAAAAACTCGAAATTTTGGTGGAATAACCCCAACTTCCAAATTCTCATCACCAACGTTATAATAAGAAGTTCTACAATTAATAAATCCATAAGCACTCTTACTTAGAGCCGTCTCGGACATTTTAGGGCCCATGAGCAAAAATTTAAATATAAACTCTTAAATCAAAAAATAGATAAATAAAAAAAAACAGCAAGCTATAAGGAAAAAAAAATAATTGAATTAATTCTGATATAAAGTGAATGACAAAAAAAATAAAAATAATTGAATTATTTTTTTCAGTGAATAATTATAAAGAAATAAAATTTTTTTTATAAAGAAATGAAAATATATTATTTTTTCAGTGAATTATAAAGTGAATAATTTAATTAATTCTGTATATAAATTTTAAAATATATATTTATATTTAAAAAAAATAGGAGATCCACTTAAAATTGAAGGCTCTGAACAATTACTCATGTTGCTCCCCATGAAAGCCGAGCCTGCTCTTACCTGAGTAATTCCCATTATGTTCAGGCTGCCAAACCAGCTTATCCAATATAATTCACATATAAATAAAAGAAACAAGACCATAAGGATGAAAAGAGGAAACCATGAATTAACCAACATCAAGAATCAATTATCCAATTCTTCAAGTCTTTTGCTTTTTTCTATTCAATTATTTTGATTTCCTTTATTCCCTTTATAATGACCCATTTGTTCATATTATCTTTGTTCAAAGTCTACTGTAATTAGCTTCTAGTGTTCAAAATTCCAAATTGTTCAAGCAAGCTTAATTTATTTCATTGTCGGTTTATAAATTTACTAAGTTATTCCAATTTCTATTCAAATTTTTATATAATTCAAGCAAACCATTAGTAAGAGTTTGGGAATTTTAATCCTTTTTCTAATTCTTTAAACGATTTCACACAGTCAATCTGATTAGAAGTCATTTAACGCAATTTAATTGAGAAATGAAAAAATCTTCTGGCACGCCACACATTCATTAATTAAAGGTCAAAACTTGCTATTCATCATGTAAACAAAAGTATATGAAATTATTCTAAAAAAAATAATTTAAAATGGTGGAGTTATAATTATTATATTTGTATTATTATCATAAATTTTAATGTTCGAAATAACAATTTATCTAATTTATTTTTTATTTAATTACATTATATTCTTGATTTCGGTATAATTATATATCATATTATAACCTTAAATATTTAATATATAGATTTTTTTCATCTTTTTTATTTATTTATAAATCTTCCTTCTATTTTTTATAATAATTTTTAAAATTCTATACAAAGGAGAGTCTTGGCGTAGCGGTAAGTGCTGTCGCCGTGTAACCTGAGGTCACGGGTTCGAGTCATGGAAACGGTCTCTTGCAATTAATTGCAAGGGAAGGCCGCGTACAAAGACCCAATAAATCCGACCCTTCCTCAAACCCCACTCATTGCGAGAGCATTCGTGCACCGGGCTGCCCTTTTAAAATTCTATACAATATTTACAAATTTAACAATTAATTTTTACATTTTGTTCCCTTTTATTTCAAGTAGATAATAATATTTGGAATGATATTAATAATTCGATGAATATTTTTATAATTTTAAAATGTTGATATTATAATTGGGATTGATATTTTGATAATTATATATCCTACGAATAATAATAGTGAAATATGACTGTATTTTATATGGTTTATGAATTTATTTTGTTAATAAATAATGATTGGATCGGTGTGTAATCGTGAATAAAATTGAATTCTAATAGAAAATATAAATAGAACAACTAAAAAAAAGCAAGGAATCACCATCTAATTCCTCTCATCTCTCTTCTTATTGATACCAATGGAAAATGGCAATTTGCTTCTCATCATCCCTCTATTCACGGCTATATTCACCCTACTCTTGACGTTCACTTCCCAGATAATCAATGGCAGAAGAAACAGAAAGCGAGCTGTTGCCTTCTTCCACCCGTACACAAACGACGGTGGGGGCGGAGAGAGAGTCCTTTGGTGCGCCGTGAAAGCAATTCAAGAAGAAAATCCTGATCTTGATTGTGTGATTTACACTGGCGATCACGATGCCTCCCCTCAGTCACTGGCAGCTCGCGCTATCGATCGTTTTGGTGTCAAGTTGCTTTACCCACCTATGGTACATACCTATGCTTAATGGGCTTTGCTTAGTTTGATAGATGGAATTAGAATTTGGGAATTTGGATTAAAGGGTTTTTGCGGGTTTGGTTGATTTTTGTAAATGCTTCTTGTTGTAGGTGGTGCATCTCGATAAAAGGAAATGGGTAGAAGAAACTAGTTACCCTCGCTTCACCATGATTGGTCAGAGCTTTGGTTCAATTTATCTTTCTTGGGAAGCTCTATGCAAGTTTACTCCTTTGTATTATTTTGATACTTCTGGCTATGCTTTCACTTACCCGCTTGCCCGGATTTTTGGATGCAAAGTTATTTGTTACACGCATTATCCTACGATCAGTTTAGATATGATTTCTCGTGTCCGTGATCGGAGCTCCATGTACAATAATGATAGCTCAATTGCCAAAAGGTTAGAGTTTTGCTCATTTTCTTTGTTTCCTTGGAAAATAATGTTTCCTGTACTTTGGAAGATGATAGTGTTAATGGTTTTATTTGGTAATTTGAATCTGGATGCTATTACTAGGAGTAGTCTTACTTCATCAAAAGATTATTTAAATGATAACCTTTCACCTTCTAGTTAATTTCATTTCACCTGTTTGGCCTTACTGTTTATGCTTTGCTTACTTAACTCTAGTCTTCAATTTCTTTGTGGTGAAGTTGTGGAAACATGGTCAATTTGGGAAAGGTCAAAGTTTCTGGTGTCTGGTTGGCATAAGTTTTCTGTAATCATAGAAAAAAAAAAGAGGAGAGCAATTTCTCTAATCATAGAAAAAAAAAATGAAGAGAGGAGTATCTGTAATCATAAAAAAAAAAAGAAGAAGAAGAGAAGAACACTCTTAGAATAATAAAAGATGATGGAAAAAGCATTCCTTTCTGGAATATATTTTTCAACGAAATTAATGAACCTTATCACAATAGTAACCTCAAGTCTACATTGGTCTTGTAAATTTATGATCATTGCTGTATTTCCTTTTATATACAGTCTAAAAAGTACTTTACTTGTGTGGCAGTAATTGGCTATCATGGTGCAAAATCATATACTATACATTCTTTAGTTGGGTATATGGGTTTGTAGGATCTTGTGCACACCTTGCAATGGTGAACTCTTCATGGACACAGTCTCACATTGAAAAGCTTTGGAAAATTCCAAACCGGACCAAGCGAGTGTATCCTCCTTGTGATACGTCAGGGCTTCAGGTTTGTAATACAATGTTTCGTGAATCTTGGAAATTAAACGGTAGCTATAGTTGGCTGTTCTTTCTTTTTCTCTTATGATGTTGCTTCTCTTCACCCTTCTGATTATGATATTGAAATTCTACTATTGCATCAAGCACGGTCCCTTTGTTTTCTGTCATCCCAAAAATAAGTTTTTGTGCTTGATATGTGTGTTTAAAACCTTTTCACAGGGTTTGCTTGAAGTCCTTTAGAAGCTCTAAAGCAAAGTATTGAAAAATAGTTTGATTTATCCCTTGCATGTCTTGAAATGGTTATTTTCCAATCTGAAAAATCAATTTTAACATGCAATGTTCCTCCTCCTGGAAAATATAAATCTACATCAAGGGTGTCGTGCATTGTAATAAGAAGTTTGTGAAATCGAGAAATTTATGGATCATTGCTTTTCCCAGAAAATACAAATTTACATCTATGGGTTATCACTAGTCCAAGATTTGTGCAGTTGAATTCTTTGTGATTCTTGATGCATTTGATGACCAGAAATTGTGGCATTGACTATAACGAGATTTTCTTGGCTAGTGAGATTTAGAGCTCCTGTAGACATTTGCTTGTACCATAATCCCAAATATCGTATTTTATGGCCAGCTGAAACAAGAGTGTCTCCATCTCACAAAGATTGGGTTGGGGTAGCAGTGCTTAGTGTGGTAAAAGTTATTTTTAAGATGGAGAAGGAACAGAATATAATCACATTGGTTCTTGAATTTCTCTCTCTCTTTCTGAAACCCAGAATATGTATAAATAAAAAAACAATTGCAGACTAGTTTGTGTAGAATTAGATACAACTAGAATTTATCCATTGAAATCATCTCCAGATCTTCAAGAAAAAATGACAGGCTTGCATCAAATTTGTCAATCAGCGGATAATTTTTCCAAGCAGATATTTTTTATACTTCATATCTTGTTTGTGCATTACCAATTATTTTTGCTATTGCTGTTCATGGTAACATCTAATTTGTTGGTTTATTTCAATTCATCTCTATCAATACTATAAGACATTACTTCTTTTTATGTCACAAAATGTTGCACTTTGAATCTAATAAATTGAGGTCCAAACCAGGCACTTCCTTTGGAAAGACCAGCAGAAACTCCAATATTTATATCTGTTGCTCAATTTCGTCCTGAGAAGGTGGGCATACTTATGTAAACCTTATAAACGCAAGGTACTGCTGTTTCAATGGCTCATTTCTGGGGCCTTTATTGGTATATCATCCCATTATAGCTGGTTTTCCAATGTCTTAGGCACACCCTCTTCAACTTGAGGCATTTTCAGTTGCCATTAGGAAGTTAAATGCTAATTTGCCAAGACCAAAGCTCCAGTTTGTGGGTAGCTGTCGAAACGAGTCAGATGAAGAAAGATTGCAGAAGTTGGAAGATAAAGCGATTGAACTGAAGATTGATGGGGATGTGCAATTCTATAAAAATGTGATGTACAGGTCTGTATACATTACTTTATAATCACGAATTTCATTAACAGAATTTAATCTTATTCAGAATTTAAAGACAAATGCAAAAAATATCTAAAATAACTGACTGTTTTCTCTTTTTCCTTCTCCTATGCATGTCTGCTCCCTCATACATGTATTTAAGTATGTTTCATGCATATTTGGATTTTCTTTAAAGGAAAATGGAAGCTGTGGTAATGATGTGATGTAGTGTGTTTCGTGTGTGAAAGTAGGTAATACTGCTTTAGCCTGTTGAATATTCTGCTTTCTTTTCATATCATGTAGCACAAAAAACGTAATTATTGTATTTCCTCACAAGTTATTCAATGGAGTGCATGTCAGCATGTGCAGTGCCTATGCATGGGGCTTTGTGGTTGACAGTGGTATTTTCTCATTTTATGTTTAAATAAACATATCTTCGTTGTGTATTTTCTCTTTTCTACATGCTAAAAGAGTTTCAACTGTACTTTTTTTTTGGTCATGGATCCAAAGTTGAGTTTAGAATTCTTGAATTCTGTTTCCTCCGGTTAATTTTTCATTTTCATCAGTGTCGCAAGAATCAAATGATTTGATTTTCTTCCAAAACTCAGGGCTAGTATGAAAATGAACATCTGTTGCATGTTTTATCTACACCTTTATGATGTGCTCAAGTATTTTCCTTTCCCCAGAATACCCAGGTATGCATTTGATATGAGAATTCATTTGGTTTAGAAACTGTTACTACCAAGGCTTAAACTATGCATTTTGTGTCATGGACTTCTCATGATTATACTAGTCTTAGATTCATGTCCTTCACTTTTGATTTTCACTATTTGCAGGGATTTGATATCTCTATTGGGAGGTGCCATCGCCGGAATGCATTCCATGACAGATGAACATTTTGGCATTTGCGTAGTGGAGTATATGGCTGCAGGTGCCATACCAATCGGTAGGTATTTTAAGTGGTTTTGATTTACATATCAATACTTACTAACTGCATATTTGGATAATTGAATTAATAATGCTCATACTCAAATCTTCAGCTCATAATTCTGCTGGTCCAAAGATGGACATTGTTTTGGAAGAAGATGGGCAGCAAACAGGATTTCTAGCCCAGAGTGTGGAAGAATATGCAGATGCCATCTTGAGAGTGTTAAGTATGCCAGAAACTGAGAGACTAAAGATGGCTGCAGCCGCAAGGAGAAGGGCAAGCAAGTTTTCTGAGCAAAGATTTTATGAGGATTTCAAAGCTGCAATTGAACCAATACTAAGGCATTCATCTAGATGATTGACTGGAAGTAGTAACATGTAGGATAGTTTGTGATTATAATTATAGGACAGAGAGCCATAATTTAGCTTCGTTTTTTTTTTTTTTTTTTTTCCTTCTTTTGACCAAGTATGTTTGAAAGGTAGTAAAACCCTTTTTGTTGGTCTATGATTTTCGTTGCAAATGTCACTGAAATTTTCAAATCTATAATAACCATTTTAGGCAGCATTCTCTTTGAAATTTTCTACTAAAAATCTATAGTGCATGCTATGGCAGCCTGGGACGGAGCTACCTTATAAGTAGGTGGGGCCATTCTTTTATTATATATATAATATTATAAAATATATATTTTAATTACATTTATATTTTATTTTATTATATATATATATATTCTAAAATATATATTATACATATTTTTTATTTTTTATTTTTTATTTTATATATACATAATATATATTATAACATTTTAAAAATGGGCATTTTTCATTGAATAAGCTCATGAATAAATAAATATAAAATAAGATTTTTTGGTGACGGTTCTAGGGGTTTTTTTTGTTATCCACTTATATATAGATTAGTTAATGAATTAACTAATCTATATATGAGTTTTCTTTGTCTCATTATTCACGAGTTTTCTTTGTCTTATCTTGTGATAAGTATTTTATTTTTTGTTTTACATACCTGAGTTTGAGAATGGATTGTGAGATTGGGCTGGCTGCAAGCTGTGCTAGTATCACATAGAATTAATATGATGAAGGGGGAGTGGAGTTTGAAGAGAATGATGAGGATTCTGAAGCCTCTAAACCACAATTCTACATTTTGGGACGTTTACTGACAAACAAACTTATCAATTTTTCAGCTTTCAAAAACACAATGGTAGCAGCCTGGCAACCAGTTAACGGCATTTGCATTAAGGAGCTAGGGAATGCCAAATACCTTTTCCAATTGTTTCATGCTCTGGACTTGCGAAGGAATAACATCCGGTGAAACTTAGACTTTCAACCAGCATGTGTTAATCTTGAAGCAAGTTATGGCTGGAGAACAACCCCGGAATATCTTGCTTAATCAGATAAGTATTTAGGTTCAAATCTATGATCTCCCGGCTGGTTTTGTTTCAGAATGAATTTATCGTGGAATTGTGGATTTTGGGTACAGTTCAAATACGAAAGACTTCCACAATTTTGTTTTTACCGTGGCATCGTTGGGCATTCAGAAAGGTTGTGTGAGAAGATGTATGATAGTAATAAAACTGATGCTGAATTTGCTTATGGATCATGGCTCAGGGCTAACTTCCGCCGGCAACAAGCCAATATCGGAGAACGGTGGCTTTGTGACTTTGTTCCAGAAGAGAAAAGCGGTAATTGGGGCGGTGATAGTGATCAAATGAGCGTGGATGGTGGGGATAATGGAGGATTAGCAAAACAAGGAAATATGGAGTGAATCTCACAAAATAAGAGCAATGAAAAAGTTAAAGGAAGTGAATATGGAAGAAAGAATCCTAGCAGTAAAGGAACTGACCTAATAATCAACAAGGATTCTATAAGCTTAAATAGTAAAATAATAAATGACCCAAAATGACGCAGGATGGTGGACGAGGTACTTGCAGGAAATCTTGACGAAGGTTTGGGCTTGGACCTTCCAATTAATGAAAACAATGGGCGAAAAAATGGAAAAAGGGCAAGTTCTAGATCCCAAACCCGCCTAAGTCCCAAGGGCGGAAGGAAGGGGGGACCTGTAGTAGCCTTGGCCCCACCAACGAAATTTTTTTTTAACTTATTAAGACCATTTGTCCTATTATATACTTTAGTAATATATACATGGGTCACATACAATAAATTCAAGCCCACTTATTTAACAATCTACTTTTACCTTCTTTTAAAAAGAAAACTAATAATATATTAGTATTAAGAATGTAAAAGGACAAACGGCTGTTCTTCTCATCTTCTGTTTTTTGCACAGTATACGTATACCTAATCTATTTGTTTTTGTCTTCTCTGCTACAAGAAAGAGGAAAAGCTATCCAATTTTTTATTGATAATAAGAACAACTTACAAAAAGGTAACTCCTAACCCATTATTCTATTTCAATTTTTAGTACAGTGTCTATCAGTCTATGTCTATAATCTATTTCTTAACTAATTTTTTTATATTTCAAAATCAGAATTGTTAGGAAGGGGTTACTCTTTGCTGGATATGTAAAAGTTTATATATCTTTATTTTAATCCTTTAGTGCATAAATACTTTAAAAAAATTTAGTGTAGTACGAATATAATGATTGATTTTTGGCAATTGAGTTATGAATTATTATGAATAAATGATTATGTATATTTAGTAGTTATATTATTAGGTATAATCCAATGGAAACTATTGTGAGAATATTTTAAAGATAAATATGATGGATTTTTATTAGAATAGAGATTGAGATTGTTGAATTTTTATTTTTGAGATGAGGTTATTTTTTTGGCTTCTTCATAAGTTTAGTATTTAATAAACTAATACGTTAATGTTTTAACAGATGAAATTAAAAAAAAATTGATTCATTTTTTAAGAAAAAAGAAAGGAATCACAACAACTCACCACCAATTGAGGCAGCTTGCAGCCTAGATGATGATGATATTTTACAAGAGCAATCGTCATCTAAAATTCCAAAAGTGGATCATCAAGCAAAATATAATGGAGAAGAGATTGACATTGCTTCATTAGTACGCGATCCTGGTTTACGTCCTCAAATATGGGAGTATGCAGTTAATCAACGAGATGAGATTCGAAGAGCTTATATCAAATATGGACCATATAGATCTCTTCCATCTGAATTTTCATATCCATTTTCTGGTCCACAAAGTCATCGTCGTAGGTTTCAAGAAAGTTGGCTAAGAAAATTCCCATGGTTAGAGTATTCGCCTGCCATATATGCTGCTTTTTGTCTTCCATGTTATCTTTTTAGCAGTAAATCAATTGGAAAATTTGGGAGTGATACATTTACTGCTACAAGATTCAAAAATTGGAAAAAAGTTAATAATGGCAAAGATTGTGCATTTCTATCTCATATGGGAAGAACTCCTAATTCATCACACAATGTTTGTGTCAAGTCTTATGAGGATTTAAGAAATCAATCAAGCCACATCGAGAAGGCAATTGAAAAGCAAAGCACACAACAAGTTCAAAATAATCGATTGCGGTTGAAAGCTTCCATAGATGCTGTTCGATGGTTATCCTTTCAGGCTTGTGCATTTCGAGGGCATGATGAGCATCCTGATTCAGAAAATCAAGGTAATTTTCTTGAAATGTTAGATATTTTAGCCTCTTATAATAAAGAAGTTAATGATGTTGTATTAAAAAATGCCCTACAAAATGCAAAATACACATCACCAGCCATTCAAAAGGAAATTTTACATGTGTATTCTAGAAATGTGCAGCTTGCTATTCAAGAAGAAATTAGTTATGCCAAATTTTGCTTGATTGCTGATGAATCTCGGGATGAATCTAAAAGAGAGCAAATGACTCTTGTTGTTCGGTTTGTTGATAAAGATGGGTTTGTACGTGAACGTTTCTTAGATCTTATTCATGTTAAAGATACATCATCATTGACTCTTAAGGAAGGAATTTATTCTACTCTATCTCATCATAATCTCAGTGTTGAAAACATACGAGGTCAAGGGTATGATGGGGCTAGTAATATGCGTGGTGAATGGAATGGTTTGCAAGCTTTAATCCTTAAAGATTGTCCTTATGCATACTATGTCCATTGCTTAGCTCATCAATTACAATTAGTGCTTGTTGCAGCAGCTAGAGAAGTGGCAGATATTCATGCATTTTTCAAAAATTTGTCCTTTATTGTTAACATTGTTAGTGCATCTTCTAAACGCAATGATGAGTTACAAGCTCAACAAATAGCAGAAACCAAAAGGTTAGTTGAAAATGATGAGCTTGACACTGGAAAAGGAGCTAATCAAATTAGAACTCTACAGCGACCTGGAGATACTAGATGGAGTTCTCATTTTAATTCCATATGCAGTCTTATAAGCATTTTTGGTGCAACTTGTTCAGTTCTTCAAACTATAGCTGTTGATGGATCAAATTTTGCTCAACGTGGTGATGCTAAATATGCTCTAAAGTTGCTAATGTCTTTTGAATTTATATTTATTTTGCATGTGATGAAAGAGCTTATGGGAATTAGTGATGCATTATGCCAGTCTTTGCAGCTAAAATCTCAAGATATTTTAAATGCAATGCATTTAGTATCTCGTACAAAATTATTGATTCAGAGATTAAGAGATGAAGGTTGGGAGGCTTTGTTACAGAATGTGGTATCATTTTGTAAGCAACATAATATTGAAAGTCCTGATATAAATGCACTCTTTTCTGATATAATTCAATCTCGGCACCAAAAAGACATTGTGACAGTAGAGCATCATTATCGAGTGGATATATTTACTGCTACTATAGATCAGCAATTACAAGAATTGAATAGCAGATTTAGTGAGTAATCAACAGAATTACTTATTTTGAGTACAACTTTGTCTCCAAGAGATAATTTCAAATCATTCAAAATTGATGATATTTGCACTTTGGTTGAAAAATTTTATCCTGAAGATTTCACTGATCAAGAAAAAAATTTATTGAAGTTTCAGTTGCAGCTTTTTGAACTTGATGTGCCTAACCATCCAGAATTGGGAAAGTTATCTACTATTGCTGAATTATGTAGAGGTTTGGTGGAGACAGGAAAGTCTGATTCATATCCATTGGTTGATAGATTGATTCGACTTATTTTAACTCTTCTAGTTTCAACAGCAACTAGTGAGCGAGCTTTTTCAACAATGAAAATTTTGAAGACAAGGCTTCGTAATAAGATGGAAGATGATTTTCTTAGAGATTCTATGATTATGTACATCGAAAAAAAATTGCAAGAACAATTTCGGTGGACAAGATTATTGATGATTTCTATTTAATGAAAGAGCGGCAAGCACTGCTTAAATGATGAGGTAAATCTATTATATTCGCATTTATTTTTATTGTTTATGTGATTTACAAACTTAAATTATGAATTATTTTATTTTGCAACTATATTTAAGTTTGAGTGTTTGACTATGATAATTTTTAGATTTTAGAATATATAAATTTATGAATATAAAATAATAGATTCGGTTCCCCCAAACTTGAATTTCTGGTTCCGCCCTGCTAAGTCCATTAGTACTTTAAGCTGGAATTGTTATGGGCTTAGGAAACCACAAATAATTCAAGTCATTAAGGACTTAGCACAATCAAAGAAACCCAAATTTGCTTTTCTAATAGAAACTAAGGTGCAATGGGATAAAGTGGATGGAGTTAGAGTTGATTTGGGATTTGAAGGTATTTTGCTGTGAATAGTATCCGAAATGCAGAAGGCCTCGCATTGTTATGGCTAAGAAGGATATGGCTATGCATATTGGTTTCTCCCAAAACCACATAGACGTAGAGGTGAAGATTGAAAGTATGCAGTCATGGAGGCTAACAGAATTCTATGGATTCCTTGAAATAAATCGAAGAACTGATTCATGGGCTTTATTGCGCAGTCTTCGTGACAGATCAACACTTTCTTGGTGCCGCATGAGAGATTTTAATGACTTATTCTCTCTTCCTGAGAAGAAAGGGGGTCAAAACCATCCACTGCACTTATTCCATGGATTCCGAGAGGCTGTCAATTTTTGTGGCTTGAGAGATTTGGGCCTTCAAGGACATTAATTCACCTAGAAAAGAAGCAAAGGTTCGCCTCTTTGGGTGGAGGAGAAGTTCGATCGTGTCCTTGCTTCAAACCTATGGAATCAACTCTTCAAAGATGCAAAGGTATTTACTTTTGATGCCTCTTGCTTTAATCATGACCGTTTATTTTTACAACTAATTATGCAGATGTTCATAATTATAGATAGAAAATTTCAATTAGAGAATGGGTGGTTAAAGGATAGTCAATACTGTAAAATTGTTGTTACCAGTTGGAGTGGTTTAAAAAATCTACTGATTCTGGAAAAGCTTAATCATTGTGGCAGTGATTTATTCCAGTGAGGACAAAACATCTCTAGCCAATTTAATTTAAAGAAAGAAATAATTGAGGAAGCCAAGAAGCGAATGAGAAAGTATAAGGCTGGTAGTGATGAGAGTTCGAATATTGAATTCACCTTAGCTTAGAATGACTACCTCTAGGTTCTACATCAATAGAAAGACTTCCGGTGGCAGAGAGCAAAGCAATTTAGGCTCAAATATGAGGATTCAAACTCCCGTTATTTTTATACAAAAGCATCTGCCAGGAAAAAGAAGAATTTGATATCTCAATTGCGAGATGATCATGGGATCTGGCAATCATGGCATTCAGGGTTACCCAATCTCATTCAGATCTACTTCATAAATATGTTTTCCTCCATCACTGGTAACTGCGATGTTATCCTCAGTTATGTTGAATTAAAACTTTCTGAAAGTCATAATTGAGCTCTTTTAGAAGATTTCACACCTAAAGAAGTTCGCATTGCTTTGTTTAGCATGCATCCGGATAAATATCCAGGTCTAGATGGATGTATTTTACCAGTATTTTTGGTCAGAGGTTGGAGAGGGCATCACAAAGGCCTGCCTGGACTATTTGAAACATGATTACCTACCATTTGGAATTAATGATACAAATATCATATTAATTTCGAAGAAGAAAAGCCCAGAGCTAATTTCTGATCTAAGGCCAATTACTCTTTGCAATGTGATCTATAAAATTATGGCTAAGATGGTAGCTAATCGACTCAAATATATGTTGCCTATATTGATCTCATGTAATCAAAGTGTGTTTGTCTAGATATGTTAGCTCATAAGAAGCGGCAAGGATTGCTTCATGGTTGTAAAATAGCTAGAGGTGCATCACCTATCTTACACTTATTCTTCGTAGATGATTCTATATTGTTCTTTAAAGCTTCAGTGGAGGAGTGCTTAGTGGTTAAGAAGTGTTTAAGGGATTATGAGGAAGCCTCGGGCCAGCAGATTAATTTCCAAAAATCATCGATTTTCTTTAGCATTAATACTGAAGATGATATTAGAGAAAGTCTGTGTAATTATCTTGGCATCAATATGAGGAGAGCACATTCAAAATACCTTGCCCTTTCCTCTCTAATTGGAAGAAGGAAAATTAAGGTTTTTTAGTTTGTTAAACAGAGAATCTGGTTGAGAATTCAAGGTTAGAACAAGAAGCTATTATCTCGTACCGAAAAAGAGGTTCTATTAAAGACGGTAGCTAATGTTATCCCAAACTATATGATGAGTGTCTTCCTACTGCCACAAAATTTGTGTGATGATATTGAAAAGTTCATGAACAAATTCTGTTAGGGAAGCAATAAAAGCTCTTCAAGAGGTATTAGGTGGATGAGATGGGATCGCTTGTGCCATCCCAAGCCATTTGGTGGCATTGGTTTTAGAAGAGTTCAGGACTTCAATCTTGCACTTCTTGGAAAACAATGCTGGCGCCTTATTACATACTCTGATTCTTTGGTTTCTCAGATTTTCCAAGCAAAATACTATACTAGGAAATATTTTTTAGATGCTTGTTTGGGAATAACCCAAGTTATTTATGGAGAAGTATAATTGCTCAGGAGATTGTTAAACGGAGCCGTGCTGTGTAAAACATGTTGGGGGATGTTTCCAGTATCTCAATTGGTTCAGACGCATGGCTACCAGATGATTTGAACCCTTTTGTTTATTCTGCTATTATAGAGATAATGTTAAAACATGTCTGGTTAACTGGATCCTTATACCTGGTGAACATTGGTGGGATGTTACAAAAATATCTACAATCTTTACTGAAAGGGATGTATTTTTTATTTTGAAAATCCTTTTAAGTCAGAGACAACCTGCTGGTGTTTGGTGTTGGAACTCTAATGGACTATACTCAGTGAAGAGCTGCTATAAACATATTCAACTTTTAGTTCCTCAATACAACTAGATGGATCACCCTTTTCCATGGAAATGTTTATAAGCAACTAAGATTCCACCAAAAATTCGTAATTTTATTTGGTGAGCTTGTAATAATGTGTTGCCAACCATGGATCGACTTCGAACTTGAAGTATGGTGTTTGCCAAGTATGCCAAGAAGATTATGAGTCTGTGATGCATTGTTTGGTGGAATGTAGCTTTGCCAGGGCTTGTTCGAATCATGCTTCAGTATTTTTAAGTAGAGGATCTGTTGGTGATTTTAGAGAATGGCTAGGTGGAGTAATGGCAGCTCATGATGATGATTTTTATAATAAGATTTTTGTAATGGCATGGAGTCTGTGGTCCAAGCGAAACTAGCTGATTTGGTCTCAAAAACCGAGTTCAATTAATGTTGTTATTTATCTTGTAAATGCTACTCTTCAACAATATTCCGCAGCTTAGCTTCAGCATGCTCCATCCCTTCATCATCAATAGCTGCTTGAGATAAATAGTTGGTCTTCTCCACTTCTAGTATGGTTGAAATGTAATATTGATGCATCTGTCCCTATGCCTTGCAGTTCATTTGGTAGTGGATGTGTGGTTTTTGATGAGTTTGGCCAGTTTTGTGTTGCACTTGCTGTTCCACATGCCTTCGTGACCAGCCCATCCCTTGTTGAAGCCATCAGTTTCAGGAAGGCATTGTCATGGATTAAAAGAATTGGTTTTCCTCATGTTCTTTTAAAGTTGAATGCTCTATTAGTTGTTAATGCTATCAATTCTAATACAATTGACTTCTCTTATTTTGGTTTCGTTATTGAGGATTGTAAAACTATACTTTCTGAGCTATCTGAATGGAGAGTTAGTTTTGTCAGGCGTTCAACGAATTAGGCAGCTCACCTTGTAGCTAGAGCTTCTGTATTTTTGCTTGAACCAGTTTCGTGGGAAGTTCATTGCGCCACTTTTTAGTTGATGAAATCTCTTTGGAGTTGCAAAAATATATTCCCTTTAGTGTAAAAAAAAATTGGTTAGTTAATGGTAAATTCCTCCGTGTATCTAATTTATATAGCTTTATATATTAATAATTTATAAATATATTATATTTTTGTATTAAATATATATGTTTGCGTTTGAATTAACCTTTAAATAAGTGTTTAAACATCATTATTACTTTTTGAGATGTAATAAAAATAATATTTCTAATGTATAAATTTTGAGGAAAATATAACAATATACTTTTAGATTTTAATTAAAAAAAATCTAATAATACTCAAAAATGTTTTGCCTGTATCTCCAAACAAGATGGGTTCGACGTAAATATACTAAATTTCTGTCATGTGTGATTGGTTGTATTGGGGATTAACAAACAAAGTTTTCATTTGTTGGCAACTATATTTTTGAATTGATTTTAATAATTATTAAAATTTAAAATTATTTCAATGTCACTAACTTAATAATTTTAAATCAATAATTTTGAGCACTTATAATTTTAAAATTAGGAATTCTATTTAATTCATTCTTTCATGGAATTGTCCAACCCATATAAAAAATAATAATAATAGTAACATGGAAGATTAAGTGAGAATCACGCTCCTTAAAAGAAAGTTGTATTTTACTCTGAAATGAATAACTCGTCATCTCTTTGATTTGGGTACCCAGCACTGGCCATCCACTTCACTGCCACACACATCTCAAAATCTCTCTGTTTCTATATATGGTTGGGCCTTAGACGGCACAAAGAGATGGCAATTTCTCTGAATTCAGTTGTTGGGTTCAACTCTACTGTAATTCCTTTTCTCTTTACATTTACTTAATCTTTCATCTTTTCCTTTCACTTCTTATTTTGCTTATGCTCTTTGATTTTCAGTTTTCACTGCAATTTAAGCTTTTGGGTTATTAGCATCCCGTGCTTTATACACTGAACTTTCACTTGCCCCTTGTCAAGTTTTAAGCTTTGATAATACTCTTAGCGTTAGATAAAGGTTGCATACATTTTTTTTTGCAGATAATTAAGCCAGTTAATTATCAAATTAAGCCATGTTTTAGAGTTCAGAAGAAAAAGTTAATGAACTTTTGTTATGTTATTATAGTTTTTAAATAGTACAAAGGTAATATTTAAATAAAAATTTGTGGGTGGAAGCTATATCAATAGTTAGTCTATTAGGCAATATTAATAATTGCGTATAGTTTTGGAACTCTATGCTCTTCATTTATTTTTGGGTTGCTTCAAATTTGAATGTTCATAATGAAATTCCAGACTGTTGGTTATAATTTATAATCAAAATACTAATTAGGAAAACCTATACTTTGTTAACCTTGTTCCTTTGTTAATCTACCTGTTTGGTTAAATCAATAACCTTTATTTTCTAGCATTGCGAAAGTGAAATTCTATTTCCTAATAAAGTTGCTAGATATTCTGCAAGAGTGTTAGGACACATGTATGTTGAATCTCTCTCTCTCTTTTTTCTTTTTCTTTTTTGGCATGGAACTGCTAGCAATTATTAAATCCTTGTCAATTCATCTTTTGTTAATAATTTTGGGAATGATTTTAAAGTATGGTTTTAGGAAAAGATATCTAGTACTCTGCAAACACCTGTGTTTTATCTACACCTGTCTCCTAATGAATAAACTTTCAGTCAAGATTCCATTCTTGTAACAAAGTCTCTTCCTTATCTGCCTTCTTTTCTTCTTTTTCTCTTTTTCTAATCAGTATAGTCAGTTTATTAGTGTTAGCTTAACCACAGGAGAGAGGAAGGACTTCAACTACTTGATCTCTTCTTTGCACTTTTGCAACAACTCAGAACCATAAAACATAACATGAACTAACGTGTAAGAAAAGTTTTGGACGTTCACTTATAGTTTTTTCAAGTTTGTGGTTGCTCTTTCCCACAATTAATCTCCTAAAAATGTTTTTTCTTACCAAAGTTCGGCACTTGACAAATAAGCTATATATTGAAAACTAAATGATTGCATCTGATTTAAAAAAAAAAATGAAATACTAGCAGGAGGCTTGATCCATTCTTGCATTAAGCATACCCATTACCAGCCATGTGTTATTTATAAAATTGTCACTTTTATTTACTATGCATGTTTTATCGCTGTATTTTTAGAATTAGTTTCCAAGCCTGCTTTCATAATTATAATAATGTGTCACGGAATGAAAATTATGATCCTTACAGATATAGTTTATTGATATGGGCTCAGAAGTAGTTCCCATTCCAATGGCACATATCCCTTTCAGTTCTACTTATATCTACCTGCTAGTAGCCCTTTCAGTTCTGCTTATATCTATCTGCTAGTAGCAATATATAACATTAGAATAAAAAAGTTGCATTGTCAGTTACTTTTTGCTCCATAGTATTATGCAATCTTTTTCTATTGCCTGTTGATCTTCACAGTTAAAAGAACATCTTTATTATAGATTGGATGACAATGTTCAATAATTGTGTTTGAGTGAATTCAAAAATTTTAATGTGGGACACTTACACTTTCTTTTGTCTGTATTGCATATTTTGTCATTCTGTAATTATGATATTAGACAATTTTTTTATTCAATGTGGTTCAGACATGTTCAGTGACTTGTACACTCATGATTATATACAAAACTGTTTCTTGATTAAAAGTTTCCAGCAAAATACCAGCATTTGTCTAGACCTTCAGTTGGAGCTTCGTTGCCACAGGCTACACAATTCACATTTTCCTTGGGGATTATTGGTTCAAGGTTACACACAAAGGAAAGAAGAAAGGGTTTCTGCCTTTCAGTTTCAGACAGCGATCATCTAACTGGCGCCAGTGATAAGGGTCCCGGTAGTGCTGAAAGTTCAATTTCTACTAATTCTGTTGGAGAAACTAACCAGTTCCAAACTACTGTTGATAATGAGCCAGAACCTCAATCCTCAGGAGCTTCTAATGGTTCCACAGTTTCTTCAGATCTGAAGCAAGAAAGAAGAGCTGACTTGCAATCTACAACCAAACGATCACCTCTAACAGCAAGAGAGAGACTAAGGGCTGCTCGAGTTCTCAGCCGTTACACAGAATCAAAGCCATCAAAATTAGGAATGGGCAGCATAGTGCTGGATGCTCTGAAAGAAAGTGACAGGGGGAAGAAATCTGGCCTTCCTGAAGCCCCTACAAATTTGTTTGACGACAGCAAGAGAGGGCTACCAAAGGAGGGGTGGACTTTCCAATTTCCAGGGGGTAATGATCTCTTTGTCATAGCTTTTTCATTTGTTTTCATCAGCACAGTTATGTTTGCAACAACATACATTGTCTGGAAAGTTGGCGCCATCCATTTTAACGAGTACTAAGGCGGAGAGTTCAATGGGCATTTTTGTATGAGCTATCTTTTTGATTCCTCCATCAAAGATAACACTGTTTTGAGCTCAGGCACATGAGTAGGATTTTTAAAGTTTTCTAGACAAGATGTATACATAATCAATCTACAAAAGTTGCTGCTTGGCAAACATTTATAAATCAAAGAAATGCATATGGGCGTGCTGATTGGTTGATCTTCTATAAATGGCCTTCTATATCAACTTTGTTACTGATTATGTTGGTTATCCATTTTATATGCCATCATCTTGTATGTTGTTGATTATGTTGGAGATTGTGTTGCAATTTCTCACATAATAGTGCTGATTTTCATGGGATGTTCAAAATCTTGATTTTTTTTTCTTTTAATGCAGACACTGAATTTATCAGTAAAAAAATTTAGCTATCAATCTATCTATCACAAAAATTATCCAACTTTAATTTTGTATTTCAATAATTCACTTTCTAGAATGAGTAGGGATGAGATTTTCTTCATATAGTTTTATTAGCTACCGCATAAGAAATCTAACGAAATATCTATGTTGAAATCTAACATTGTAGCTTATTGAAAAGAAAAAAGTGAGTAATTGTGTGATGAAAAATAAAATTTGAAGTGACTGCATGGAAATTCAGTAACAAGTGAAATGACTATACAATTATCCATTGTGAACATGTATATCTTCTTCTGCTTTTGTCATATCAACAAGTGGAGATTGGATAGTAAATTAAGGATGACTCAGATCCCACATCTTTTTAGGCAATTGCTGACTAGAGGAGGGGCCATAGAACCTTATTTCCAACGCCATTATCACACTCGAGGCCGAGCTGTCTACTGAGTAATGTTCAACATTTATGAACTAACTTGCTATTTTGAATGTTGATCAAAAAAAAAAAAAAAAAGAAGAAAACTTGCTGTTTTGAATGTCTTGTGAATGAATATGCTTATCTCATCTTTTTGTGGTTTTTATGCATTTGCCGCAATCTACCAAGGCTGCCAACTTGATCTATTATTGTTTGACAAAAGACACTTTATCATTAAATTCATTCCCCCTCTCAAATATATGTATCCTTAAGATTTGGCACATTTTTGTTATGGTTCTTGACTATGGAAGCTAGCTCTCAATTTTCACAAGTTTGTTGGAGCAAAATCTTTTGTCTAGAGGAAAGAAGAAAAGAAATGAAACAACTTTTGACGGTATATGATAATAGAGTCATTTTTCAGAGGTATGAGGTTGAGAGTTTCAATTTCAGTTGATATTGAAGTCACTTATGAAGCTGTAAAATTATAAATTTGTTTCTGAATAAACTTATAAACTTGGTTTTTAGTTGTCAAGTTAAAAAAGAAAAAAACAAGAAAGAAAGAAAGAAAGAATAACCCAAATGAAGAGACCAGCCACACAATCCAGAGAATGGTTACAAAGTGAGTGAGTGGTTGATCAAAGGTCGCATCAATCTTTTAAATACTCTTTATGAAGAGTTGCAATATTTGTGTGCCAAGGGGCCCTTCCTAGTGACCAACAACAGTGATGCTAATTGAAGTCTTCTTGTTTGCATGTGTAGGACAGGACACTTTGATTTTTTACTCACATAATAAATGGAAGCAGACGTAGAAAGCCACCAAAATTGAGTGGACTCTTTGTTTTTAAACATCACTTTGAGATGAAATTAATAGAAATAAAAATCTAAGTATAAGACTAATTCAAATGAAATAATAATTATTCATAAGAAGAAGAAAAAACTCATTTTTGGTTTGTTTTTATTGCCCCATATTGCATAAGCACAATCAATGGAGTAGCTGGTTTTGTGGGTTCAGCTTGTCTTATTAATTACTTTCTCAGAAGGCTTAAAAGAAAAGGTAAATGAAAACATGTGCTTGCAGATAAGTGTCGATAAACAAAGAATCTATTCCACCTATATTACTGTCCTCATATGATAATTCTGTTATTATCATTAAAACAAAAAAAGAAAAAAAAAAGGTTTTCAGAGTAATTTTGTAGATCAATTGTTCCTATTTTTAACCCATTTAAATTATTATTTTTTATAAAAAAAATTTATTTTACTTATATTATTACTTTATAAAATTAATAAAAATTAATTATTTTTTTAATTATACATTTATTATTAATAAATTAATTAATAAAATAAAAATAAAATATTTTTAATATTTATAAATTAATAGAGAATATTTTAATTTATTTAAAATAATTTTATATAATATTAAAATAATTTATTTATTTTTTAATAAATATATATAAATTAAAAGTGATAATTTAAATGAGAAAAAATAATAGATATTATTTCACTCGACCTACACTAGTTAAATCAATTTTTTTTTGGGTAACTTATCCTTTTTAGAAAATTTTTTTAGAATAGTGTGATGGTAAGTCTTGCCGCAATAGTACTGAGATAATATTGGATAATAAAATTTATATTTTTATAATTTTCAAAATAAGTTTAATATTCTCTCTTCCAGAATTGATACTCATATTTTTATTTTATAAAAATTTAAAAAAAAAGTAGCCATATTTCTATTTTACAAAAATTAAGAAAATTTAATTTTTTAAAAATATTATTTATATATTTTTATTTTAAAATATTAATTAATTTATTAAAAATAATAAATGAAATATAATTTGAAATAAATAAGAATAAGGTATGCAAATATTAATTTGAGATTGAAAGAAAATTTTCATAAAGTATTTTTGTTAATTTACCAATAATATTTAGTAAGATTGATTGGCTTTGAGATTCAAAATTCAAAAGGTCACAAATTTGATTGCTTGACTAACTTTTAGTTTTTTTTTTCTTCCAAATCTTCTAGTAATTATAAAAGAATAATGTTAATAGAGTTAATTTATTTAATTATCAAAGTAAATTAAATTCAAAGTGACGTGACTGCCGAATATGGCCAAACAAGATTTTCATTTGACCAATTTGCTTCACATAACACCAATCACCATCAAGATACGCCGATCAAACATTATTAGTGCAGGAACAGTTGCTGTTAGATTGTGAGATTAATAGGCCTTATAAGTTTGATTTAAGAAAAGGGTTTGTTTTTTAGATATGGAAAGTAATCACTTCTTCTCTTCTTCTTCTTCTTCTTCTTTTTCTTCTTCTTCTTCTTCTTCTTCAGCTTGGCCTGCTTTGCCTTCTTCTGCAGAACCAAATTGGGTTATAAACAAAAATTCTCAAGCTTATAATAATGATTCCTTTTTATTCCCATGGCCTCATTCTTCAGCTTCATCTGCCACCTTTCCTTCTTCTTGGTCTATACCCATTCAAGATTCAGACCATGGATTTCCTTCTTCTTGTTCATTACCAGTTCAAGATTCTGCAGAAGGTAAAGCTGCCTCTGCTTCCAAGAGCCATAGCCAAGCTGAGAAAAGGCGCAGAGACCGAATTAATGCACAGCTTGGAATTCTTAGGAAACTAATTCCCAGATCAGACAAGGTATCTGTTTTGTTTTTTCTTCTTTTCTGATGATCTGGGTACATTTCTTTTCTTGAAATTAACCAATTTTTCACCATGCCGTTTCTTGTTTTTGCTCATAAGGGTAATAATGAAGGATAGTTAGTTCACTTCAGTCACCCATTTTCTTGAACTGCAATTACTGAATTCTTCTGCAATTGGTTTTCCTTTTGGATAATCTTTATTAGATGTTCTTAATTTTAGTTTCCTTGATGATTGAGCAGATGGACAAGGCAGCTCTATTAGGAAGTGTGATTGATCATGTGAAGGATCTTAAAGGAAAAGCAATGGAAGTAAGCAAAAGTATTACAATTCCAACAGAATTTGATGAAGTAACCGTAGATATTGATAATTCTAATGATGTTTCTCAAGATGAAAACTCTACAAAAACCAGAAAAGATAAGGAAAACATATTCATTCGAGCTTCAGTTTGCTGCGATGATCGACCGGAGGTTTTTTCCGAGCTCATTCGAGTTCTTAAAGGCCTTAAACTCGCCATAGTTAGAGCTGATATTGCCAGTGTAGGTGGAAGAGTTAAGAGCATATTAATACTTTGCAATAAAAACTCTAAAGATGGTAGTGGCAGCAGCAATGGCGGTGGTGGTGTTTCTATTAGCACTATCAAACAATCCCTCAATGTAGTTTTGAGTAGAATTTCTTCATCATCGATGCCATCAAATTATCGTATCAGAAGCAAGAGGCAGAGGTTCTTCTTGCCTTCTCAATAGTATATTAGTCATTACAATTATTAATATATGTCTATATAGATCAAGCTTTATTTGTCCTAGTGATACTTCTTTGATTTGTAAATGATATTTTTTGGGTTTTTGGTGTATGCTTTTGCATATATATACATGTATAATTAATATTTTTAATATTATAATTTAATTCACAAATTATAATTGGTTAGGTATATAAATGGATCATGAACTTGGTTCAGACAAAAATTTTCCAATGGGAGAAAATCTAGGGATGGCACATGCCAAATGCCCCATCTATTATTTTGGTCGGTTGCCTACATTCTAATTTTTAAACTTTTCATAGTATAAGTCAACAATTTAACCTTTAAATTTTATCAAAAGTTCTCCTGCCGTTCTAAATTGACTTAGAAACTTATTTAACTCTTTAATTTTTAAAATAATTTATTTAATTTATCAACTTCTCAGTATAACAAGTTAAAATCACCAGATGTTACTAAAACAAAAACTAATAAAATTTATAATTAAGAGAAATTAATGATTATTAAATCTGACTATTAAGATATTTAATATTTTTTATATGTCATTACATGGGTTAAAATTCACATCTTCATGAGTATTGTAATGTTGAATGTATACAAAATTAGAAAATATAAAAGTTAAACAAATTATTTTAAAAGTTATTATATCACAATTTTTTTTATGAACTTTTCAGTTAAATTATGCATGTAGTCTATAGAGATAATTATCTAAATATGAAAAAAGTCCCTTAAAATTACTAAGATATGGGACTTCTTTCAAATATTATCAAAATATATAAGTTAAATTATCAAATCGAAAATATGACTTTCTATTTGATTGTTTAAAATTTTTTAATATTTTAATCTTATGAAATCGTAACTTTGAGTTTCGGTTTTAATGAAACCGAAACTTAAAATTTCAGATAAATAATTTACTATAGGAATTTGCATCAAACTATAAATATGAGTTGTAATTTGATACATTTTAATATTTTTTTAAAATATTGAACTAAACTGCAACTCTGAGTTGCAATTTAGTTTAAAATTTTTTTAAAAAAAATTGAATCAAATCGCAAGTCTGACTTGCAGTTTGATTCAAAATTGCAGTAAAAAAAATGCAGCAGAAGAGAATTTATTCTCTCCTCTGCTGGTTTTACTGGCTGAGGCAATAGACACTGCCTCAACTAGCAGTCTTCAGAAACATATAATTTTTTTTATCAACACCATTTTTATTTTCTTTGATTCGCCTCTCACCCACAATTTCTATCTTCATTTTACTCTCACCCATAATTTCTATCTTCATTTTACATTATACAATTTTTTTTATCTCTTCCTTCTAATTTTCTCAACACAAATTATAAATTTATTTCATCCACAACTATTATATCTTCTTCTTTGCACAATATCATCTCTATTGGACTAAGTTAAATACTACGTTAACTTTTATAATTTATAATTTTTACTTAAATTTTTAATTATTTTTGTTACATATTTTAATTTTTTTTATATTTTGCAGAAATTTTGAAGAATAACTTTGAAATATTTTTATCATTTTTGGAGAGTTTGTAGAGGTATTTATGACATTGATTAATTTTTATATTTATTTATTATGGTTGATATATTATTTATACATGTTGATTTTTTTGTGGTGTATTGCAATTTGGATATGAGTTTTATAATTTTTTGATAATTTATTTATATTTACTTTTAGATTTTGGGATGAATATTAAAAATTGTAGTTGCTAATTTGTTAATTGTTAATTTTTTTTAAATTTTTCCTTTTACTTATAATTAAATTTTATTATTTTTTTGTTCATAAACTTATGTATCCAAATTTATTGAATAAAAAGATGTGAATTATTTTTTTTATTATGCATGTTACTATTAATATCCAATGGATGCTTATATTTATAATGCAATAAATTTTTATTTTTTATGTCAAGAAACATTCTGTCAATGGCTTTAGACCAATTGCAATTAATCAACAATGACAAAATTATTTGAAAATTTTTTATTGTTGCTTCTCTTCTTTTCTTGTTTGCAATGAAAGGTATCAAACCAACTAACAGTGAGAAAAATAATTAAAAATAAATAAAATAATAATAATAATATAAAATTAGTCTGTTAATTAGAAAGTAGTTCTGAAAATAACTTTTAAAATTCATAGAATTTCAATAATTATAAGGCAAGTGGAAGTGAGTAGTTGTAGTTTATAAAAATACTTTGTATATGTAAAAATTATTATATAATTAAAAATGTCAATTAAAAATTTATGATTATAAATTTATTATTTAGTAAAATAATTAATTCATATTCAAATTTAAATTAAAACTGAAAAGGAACATAAAAATAGTTAACAAAGATTAGTTGAATAATCTATATTCACAAACCTTAATTAAAGTTATCATCATTATATAATAATCAACAAATTTGTTACAAAAATCTTCCAATTATCATTTTTTTTGCAGAATTTATTAAATTATTTATATATATAATCAAGGGAAAATTATAAATGATGGTGATTTTTATAACCAATAACTTAATTAACTAAACATCAACAGTCATAAATCTCATGAAACATGCATAATCAAGAGCCTTTCATAGTTTGGGTTATATATTTATTTTGTGTAAATTTAAATATATATATATATAATTTAATTTTAAATGTTAATTTTAAAGACTTATATATGAGTGTAATGTGTGTGTTTTTTAAAGAATAATCTTTTTTTTATATAGGTGCATTGCATCTGATTTGCATACTTTTTGTTTACTCTCTAAATAAAAAAAATCTTTAAGTCTTATATTAGTTTAAAATTTAAACAAATATTAATTATTATACAATTTTTCAATTTTTGAATAATGAAAATTCATTATTTACTTAGTCCTAATTCTTTTAATAAAATCAAATAAATTAATATTAACATCATATTCAACACAATAAAAAATTTTGAAAATTCGTGTATATCGCTATATATTTTGATTATCTTTATGATTTAAGTTTTGAGTAAATTTTTTCTTTAATCTTTTTTCCAAATATAGAAGGGGATAATCATTTTTTTGGCATAGTTTATCGATAAAATATGTAGGCTTGTAAAAAAAAATTGGTAACAACTGACATAGTTTAAATATGTATGCCCTCAGCCTTCTCATAGTTGAAGGGGATAATTACTAAAATGTAGGAGAAGTCCCTTAAAATTATAAAAATATTATTATCAAAATATGTGAGTTAAATTTTCAAACCAAATAAGCAAAAGTTAAATTACAGGTTATCACCATCTATGTATAATATATTCTTTTCATTTATTCCTCTCCACGGGAAAGAAAAAAGAACAAAATATAAGAGAAAAAGATTTATGATAAATTTTTTTAAAAAATTAAGGTTTATTATTTATTTACAGCTAGATGCTTCGATAGATACTATTCAGTATAAGAATTTAATTAAAATAAAATGACATTTCCTAATATGCACTTATAAATTTTTTTTAGCGAAAATTTTATCTTATTATTTATTTAAATCTCAAATAGGGAGTTCTAGCATTCTCTAAAATTACAAGGCTCCTAATAATAGAAGGAAGAGAATTAAAGGACATATAAATATGAAAAGCATTGTGGATTCTAGCAAGAAAAGCCAACAAATGGGCTGGCTGGTTCCCTTCCCTGCATATGTGCTGAATTGAAGCTTGTTGAGCATGAAAATCAATAGCCAAAGACCACAAATCAACCGAAACATTATGCGTCCAGAAGGCTTCATTAATCACCTTCACTACATCACTACAATTTGTTTCAAAGAGGATTGAAGAGTATCCGTTAGTCTTGCACCATGAGAAAGCAGCTGCAACAGCTGAGAGTTCGGCCTGAAAAGCGGAATTAGCGTGGATAGGAAAACTGAAAGCAGCGATGACATTCCCAGTATCAGCACGAAATATACAACCACCTGTAGCGCCATGAACTGTATAGGAGGCATCCACATTCATTTTATAAGAACCAAGAGGTGGCTTTTTCCACCGAATGATACTTGGCTTCAAATTCTTCCTTCCGAAGCAGTCACTGATCAAACCAGATGAAATCAGTCGAGGCAAAGGAGAGGCAAAACTTCTATGCGAGTAAGAGATACTCCAGAATAGACAAACTGCTGAATTCTTTTAAATAGCAACACAGGGTAGCAAGAACCATTCCCCCAAATGCAGTCTGCATACATCTTCCATATTTCCCAAATTATGACCTGCGGAACAAGGAGTCGAAGACGACCCATAACAAAATTAGGATGGGAAGTCATCCACCATATAACAAGCTCCTGGTGCAAGGATCTTTGCACAGAAATATCCGCTAGAAAGTAAGATCCAAAGAAGCTCCATATCTTAACTATATGAGGGCATAAATAAAAGAGATGATCAACAGAGGCTTCAGCACTCAGACAAAAAGGACAACATGCCGGAAGAACCTGAAAACCAAAACAGATCAAATTTGCTGGCAACGGGACAACACCATTAATAAGCTTCCATGTAAACAAGGAAACTTTGAACGGTATAGTGGAGCTCCAAATGGACTTGTTTATAAAAGATGTAGACCATCGATTCCGAACACAATCATAAGCCGAAGCTAACGTGAAAATGCCAGCTGCGTTTCTGCTCTAAAGCAACATGTCCATATCATGGTTACAAAGACCATAAGCTAAAGAGTGAATTTTACAGATTCTTTTCCAAGAACTAGAATCAATTATTTGATAGGACATAGCACCCCTCTTATGGTACCGTTGATGCATGTATTTAGCCCACATTGAGTCATTTTGCATATATTGCCATCAAATCTTCACCGAGTAGGCTTCTTGAAGAGTGGAAAGAGAGCGAATACCCACACCACCCTCATCCTTTGGCAAGCACAGCTTTTTGAAATTAATCCAATGATACTTAGAGTGTGTAACATCACCACCCCCAAAGAAGTTGGCCAATCTTTGCTCAAGAAGTCTTATAACTTTTTTAGGAAATTCCATGGCTCCCATAATATGTAAATGAATGGAGCTCAGCACATGCTTGATTAAAAGCAAGCGACCTCCTTGAGATAAAATCTTTTTCATCCAACCCGACAGGTTAACTTCAATCTTGTGCAACAGGTCCTTGTAATAATTAAACCGATTAATACCCTAATATATCGGCGCACCTAAATAGGAGAAAGGAAAAGTCCTGCGTTTAATACCAAGCACACTCTCAACTCGAGTGGATGCCGAAGATTGAATCTTGTTGGAGCAGTAAAAAGAGCTCTTATCAAAATTAATAAGCTGACCGGATGCTCCCTGATAAATTTATATATGTATATATATGTATAATAAAAAAAATTTAAAGTTTTCGAGTAATGTAATTTATATAAGTATTTAATATATGATTATGATGAAATATATATAATAAATATTTATTAATAATGAAAAAACTAGGGGGACTATATATATATGTATTTTAAAAATATGTATAAAATACATCAAATTAATAAAATAAAATTTTAAAAATTTAGGGCCAATGCATATATTTAAATAGAAAATAATGCATAAAATAGAAAATTTCATAATAATATTATATTAGAAAAAATAAATATTATATATTTTAATAAAAAATAATATTTAATATTGCTTAATTCGTGACTTCATATAATGTATTATAAAATTTCTTTAGATAGTGGCATGGTGATAAGGTATGTATATACAAAGAAGAAAAAGCAGAATATGTGGTGCAACTACCCCATTTAATTAACTAATAACAGTATTCTTAGACTCAGGTAAAGACAATTTCTATAATAAAATATTCTCTTTAATTAATTATATATATATATATATTACCAATTATTTTCCTACAGTTTTGACATCCATTGCCCTTTTTATTGAATAAAAAAACATGAATTATTTTTAAACTTGTTTTTTTTATTTTTTATTTTTTCATAAATTTATAATTATTTTTTTTTGTTTTTAGGGATAACAATAAAATTATATTAGTAATTTTATAATTTTTTGATAAACTTATAATAAATTATTATAGTTATGAGATGATTAGTTAACTAATTATGTGAAAAATAATTCATTATTTAATTTGTTATATTTATTTTATGGGATATTTTAAAATAAATTATTTATAATTTTATTTGTTATAAACTTATTTATAGCACCCATTTAATTATCAATTGAAAAATATAATTAATTTTGTGTCATCAATTCAATCTAACACATATTATAAAATATTTATTTGAATCTTTTAACATATTGTGATTGAATATTTCAATTGAATCATATGAAGTATATATTATTTGGTTGTATTTATTTTAATGACACTATATTGGGAGAGTTTTATATAGATTTTCCTGAATAAATATTATTTGGTTGTATATAATCTTGTTATGCATGAGAACCTGCTATTACTAAACAAAAGTAAATTGATTAGAATAAGATTTTGTATGCAATAATTTTATTACAACATTATTATTAGATAGTAAATGAGCATTTGTTATAAACTATTGTATACTTTTATTGCTCTTATGATTGATATAATTTGCTAACACTTTATTTTTTTTATATATTTAGAAATTTATAGAACAAGGTCGAGATAGAATTTGGATACTTCCACGTTTCCAAGATGATTATGTGTTGAAAAGACACAATGATATAAAAGAGTATTATACTGGACTACGTCGTGAATGTCATTTTCGAATGAAAGAGGCTAACACACTAGCTATGGAGCTACAAGTATTGGGTGCTACAATAATCAGACAGAGATCATTGTAAATGCCTCGTATAAATATATCTACATATGCAGTTGTGTTGAGAAGAATAAGAATAGAGAATAATAGAATGTTGATTTGCAGGGGAAGATATTTCATGCTAAAATCAGCTATAGATCAAGCCGCATCAATAGAGAGATAACTCACTGAGGTCGAGACAAATAATATACTTAATAATAATTGATATGCATCGGACTATAAAATATCTGATGAAGACGCATGAATATTAATATGTTAGCGTAGTTATTGTATGTGTTTTCATTACATTAAAGATAAACTTCGGTTTGAAATGTTAAAATAAATTTTACAATTTATTTTGTTTTCATACGATCTAGTAATTTGCAATATCTTTCATAATATGTGCATCTATCGTAGCATGATAAATTATTTAATTAGCTAAATGCGAACTAAAATAAATGGCGTTAAAAATTGGGTGCCTTTAAAATAAAATATGCATCTATCTTAGCATGATATATTATTTAGAAAAAAAAAATTACATATTTAAAGATTACTTAATTTTATTATATGTGTTCGCGTGTATATATATTTTTATAAAATTTTGATTAAAAAAAATATGATATGACACTTTTAACCACAAAATTATTCAAATAACAAATTACCTTTAAAAACACATAATATACAAAAAAAAATTATATGTATTTTTAGGGTATGAAAAATCAAAATCGGAGTAAAATCAAACTAAAACTATAATTCTCGGATCAAATTAAACAGAAGCTTATAGTTTCAGTTAGTTACAAATCGAAACATATAATTGCGGTTGGATAAAAAATGTTGAACCTCATTATGCAATCAAACTGAAACTATAGTTTCGGTTTGATCCAAACTAAAACTAACAGTCTCGGTTTCGATGAAACCGAAACTATTAATTTTGGTTTCATCCAAACCGCAACTATTAGTTTTTATTTGGATTAAACTGAAATTAATAATTTCGGTTTGGTTGAATATTCGTGAATAAATTTATTATTATAATCATATAAAAATTTAATACATATTTTTAAAAAAAATTAAAATGAACCAAACCATAACTCAGAGTTGCGGTTTGGTTCATAAATAAAATTTATAATTTTAATTAAATTTAAAACTTTTAAATTTCTTTTATAACAAATTGTTGATCATATAAGTGTAAGTATAAAGTTAGTTTAATTTGAGTTTAAATTTTTCTTATAATTAATCAGAATTTATTGAATTTTAAATTCATAAATTTTTTTAAAATGACTATAAAAAATAACAAATAAATTTTATTAATCATTTTGGAGTTGGAATTTATTTATTCAAACGTGAATGAGATAATAATTTTTTAAAATGATTACATATTGATTTTGAATTCAAAAAAATAATTATCTTGCTTTATTTTGATAGATATTTTTTATTTGAACAATAAATTTGACTATTATGCTATTGAAATTGTAAACTATATTTTTTAATGCATAATACAATAGAAAAATATATTTTTTTAAATAATGATTTTAATTAATTTTTACTTTGATCTTCTAATTTATTTTATTTTTTTCTTTTTTTCATGGATAGAACTGTCATTCTTGAAAAATTTTAACATGTTCTTCAGCCAATTCACACGTCACATAGTAATCACATTAAAAAAAAAGCCTTTATTTTTAATTTTTATTCAAGCAATGGGCCATTCAACTGTGGGCAATTGCAAGAGATATAAAGGCCAGGAGACTTAAGAAAAGACATCTCTCTAACTAAGAAAACTTAAAACACGGTGTTTTTTTTTATTATTTTGCCATGAAAATAGAGGATTCAAACTAAGTTTATTATCACGATTGTATAAATTAAATGAAATATTTATATCTCTATAGATCTAATTCTTTAATGTTTAAATTCGATCAGATTCAAAGTATTTTAAATTGTGATATAAATTGATTTTAACAATTTGAATTTATTTCAAGATTGATTATAGTTACAGTTACAGAGCTTGAAATCAAATAGCAAAGGATAAACTTTAACCCATCAAAAACATCATCTACCCATCAAAATAGAACATAAAAAAAAATATAAATTGAATGAAAAAAGCTAACATTCCATGAATTAATAAAACAAGAAACTTGTTAAATAAAAAAATCATACCTAACTGAATGCTCAAGCTGGTAAGTTAAGAAAAACACATATCTTGATGACCATTAACACATACGTTGAACAGAACTTATGAAAGATTTGTCCTTTAAGTAACAAAATTAGAACTTTGATGGGTAGTTTTGATTATATAGCTGCATGAGAGAGAGAGAGAAAGAGAATAAGAGAGCTTACAAATAGGGAAGAATAAAACTTAGAGAAAATAAAAGCGGGTAATTACACAACTTCAACTTTGAGTAAAAAAAGAAATAGAAATAAAAATAAAAAATAAATAAATAAATATGACCGGATTATTAGCTGAGGCAGTGTCTACCGCTTTAAGGAATCAAACCGTAATTCTGAGTTGCGATTTAATTTAATATTAAAAAAAATTAAAATATTGCGATTTGGTTTAATATTTAAAAAAAATTAAAATACATCAAACCGCAATTTATATTTGCAGTTTGATATAAATTACTGTACTAAATTATTTGTCTGAAATTTTAAAATTTAATTTTATTAAAATTGAAACTCAAAATTATGATTTTATTAGATTAAAATATTAAAAAAATTTAAACAGTTAAATTGAAAGTGATATTTTTAATTTAATAATTTAACTAATATATTTTGATAATATTTAAAAAAAATTATATTTTAGTAATTTTAAAAAAATTTTTTTCTATTTAGATAATTAGCCCTGGTCTATAAATAAATATATAAAATATGATATATTTTTTTCTTCCATAAAGCGACTTTAATTGGCTAGGGTATTCATGATTGATTGCTTCAATCATTATAAGAGTGAATAATTAATAAATCGGACAGTCAATTTAATGACTGGTATTCAATGGTTAAAAAAAAAAGAAAAATTTAACGACTGGCATTAAAATGTTGACCTACCTAGTAGGTTCGATAATCCTATATTTGTCTCATACTTTAAAAGATGAAAGATTTAATTAAGTTTCATCATATATTGAACATGATGGTCTAAATATATTGAATCTTGAAATAATTTTAACCAATAAATAATTAACGTGGATAATTTAATATTTTTATATTTTAAATAAAAAATTATAATTTTAATTATTATGAATAAAATTATTATTTATTAAAAATATTTTATATTTATAATAAATTAATTCGATATAAATATAATTAATTTTTTTAATAGGTTGATTCCGTGTAAATAAAAATAATTTTGATTAAGTAAATTGGGAAATATGTGTGATTATATATATATATATATATATATATATAAAGAATGATTTTAGATCGAGTCTGAAAAAAAAACAATAAAGCTGATGGGCTGTTTTGCTATAACATGAAATCCATTTAGAAGCTGTAACAAGCTGATTCGTTTTTAATAGGGATTTTCTTTAGTAAGAAATTAAAATAATGATATTATATTATTATTACATAATATATTAATTCTATTAATTAAAACCATTATTAAATTTATATTTAATCATTTAATATTTTTTAAAAATTTTTATTTTTATAAGATTTTCACATCCTATAAAGTGTTACTATTTTTTTATACACCTTAAATTAATTAATTTATTTTCAAAATAGTATAATTAAAGATAAAAATTACTTATGTTAGAGTTTTGTGCTAGCTACGTATATACACACTCATTTCTTTTAAGAAATGAACATTCAAGTGCTGTTTGTTTGGTGTTAGCATGGAAATTTTTCAGAAACTTTCTCGATATAGTCACCAAGAATTAAATTAGTGTTTGAATAAAATAATTGATGTATCTTTAAATTATAATAATATTTTAAATTATAATTATTTATTGTATTTTTTTGAATATTATATTAGGGGTGGGAGAGTCAAATCTCATATCAATTGCCAATGAAAGAAGATACACTTTATCACTATATTATATCTTGGTATACATTTTAAGTTAAAATTTTATTTATTGTATTTATTCTATATTTTTAAGTTAAAAATTTTTATTTATCATTTTCAATAATTTTTAATTTAAATTAAATTTTTAAAGTATATGTTATCAAATATTTAAAATGATTAAATATTGAAAATTTTAACTTTAAATGCTAATTAATGGGTATTATTAAACATTACTTAACAATATTACAAATACTTGAAGTGAAAAATAATTAAATATCATTTAGTTAAATGTGCATATAAAAAATATTGAGTTGATACCATATACAATAGGACTTTGATATTATATATACTGTATAAGAAGTTATAAAAAAAAAAATCAATTTCCTCAACTAACTTATCTGTGAAATTTAATTGATGGGGAAGAAATAAGGGTTGAAAGTTTTTCATGGAAAGTATCCATTGCTAACAAGAAGTAAAAAATGAAAAAATAAATAAATAAATAACTATAGTTAGTTATAATTTATATATTAATTTGTAAACGATATAATGGATATTTTTCTATGAATTTCACCATATTTTTGCTCAAATTGGATATATAGCAGTGGTTAGTTTTATTGAATATACATTCAGAAATGTGATATTTCTAACTTTATTTATTTTAATAGCCAAAAGCCATCGATACATTTATATTTTATTTTTATAAAATACATTTTGTATATTTTCTATAATATACAAATTAATAAGAAGAAGAATAACAACAACTGCAACAATTCCGTTACAATGCACTCTCTCCTTCACCTAACTTCCGCAATAACCGTGTGCAGTTCTTTGACACTTCTTTTTCAGCTTCTCTAACTCTTAACTGACATTTTGCTTATTTTATTTTATTTTTATTCTTTTCAAAACAACAGATTTATTTATAAATACATCCTAACTGAATCCCTTTTTTTCTTTATTGTAATAACAATAATATAACATTATAAAAAAAAATAAAAACAAAAATAAAACCTAACCGCCACAGTTTCGGCACCGTCGTCTCTGCCGTTAAAAATAATCAACAATATCAAAAATAATAACAAACAAACCAGGGTGGATTAAATAATCATCATTTCCAAAAATTAAATAATTAACATTTTAATTTACATACAGAACATTATTCATCTCCTAAAATTTTAAAAAATTATAAAATGTTTTAATTTCTCAAAAATAATAAAATTATCATTAAAAAATTAATTTAAAAACTAAAAAATATTAATTTGAAAAAAATAAATACTAAAATGTTAATTATAATAAACCAATAATAAATTTTAAAAAAAATAAGTTAGTTATAACTCCTTTGTCTTACCCACACCCACTTGAAAACAGAAACTGATCTTTCCCTATGACCAACAGAATCAATAATAATAATAACAAAAAACTAAAATAATAATAATAAAAATAATAATATAAGAAATAAATAAATAAATAAATACAGAACGAAACGCGGCTGTAACGAGCAAAATGGTTGTGTCATCGTGCGGTTTTACGGTTCACACCAACAACCCCTTCATTGAAACCGTTTTATAATCTTCTCTTCCTCTTCAATAAATTAATCCCAGTTACTTACCAAACTTCTCGCATTACTCTTTCTTTTCTTCTCTTCTTTATTTGTTTGATAATAAATTTAATTTTGGTTTCTTGAATTTCCGGCTGTTTTTTTTGAATGGGTTCTTTAAATGGCGGTGACCGGATCAAAGGTTCTTGGAGTCCGCAAGAAGATGCTACTTTAATCAAATTAGTGGAACAACACGGTCCAAGAAATTGGTCATTGATAAGCACTGGAATTCCTGGGAGGTCGGGAAAATCTTGTAGGTTGCGGTGGTGCAACCAGCTTTCGCCGGAGGTTCAGCATCGTCCTTTTACTCCGGCGGAGGATTCTATCATTGTTCAGGCTCATGCCATTCATGGAAATAAATGGGCCACCATTGCTAGGCTTTTGCCTGGCCGTACTGATAATGGGATAAAGAATCATTGGAATTCTACTCTACGTAGAAAACGAGCCCCCGAGTGGTCGTCCGCGTCGTCAGAGTCTAACTCGTTTATGAAACGGTCGTCTTTGGATATTTCAGCTGAGTCAGGGTCTGGATCCGGATCTGGGTCCGAGTCGGTTAAGAGGCAATGCTTGGGTACATCTCCAGAGCATGGTAGTTTCGGTGGGGATGCAAGGATAATGGAGCCAGAGACATCACTGACTTTATCACCACCAGGGGATGGGTTTTTTACGGCGGAAGTGGGGGATAAGGTGGAGAAAGTGGCGGCGGTGAAGGACAGAGAGGAGACGGCAGTGAGAGAGGCGGAAGAGGAGACTTGTTTGTTGACCATCATGCAAAAGATGATAGCAACAGAGGTTAGGAATTACATCGATAGATTAAAGGCCCAAGATGGGCTTAGGGGATCCGGGGCTAGAAAGGATCGATAATGAAATAATTACATTTCCACTCTTCTTTTGTTTTACTTTTTTTTCTTAAACTCTCCCTTCAAATCAGTTGATTATATTTATAAAAAAAAATAAAAAGAAAATTATTTTTAAATCTAAATTTTTAATATGAAGCGCTTTCTCCTTTGAATTATTTTAATATAAATAAAATCAATACACGAAATTGAAAAATGCTACTTTTATGATGCATTAATTTCATTTCATTTCTTAAATCTTTAAGTTCTGCACTTTTTGCTTTCATTGTTGAACATTTTAAATACTAAAGGTGAGTCAAGGCAAGGATATATCTATAAATAAGAGAACAAAGAAAATTATTGTGTTAAGTACTAAATATTTCATTAAATTCTTGCATTCGTACAATTTGCGGCTGCAGTTGGAACTATAAATTAGAACCTAAACATATGCAGAGGAAGGTTGGAACAACACGCTTTTGTCATTTTGAACTGCAGTCAAAGTCTCTTCCAGTCACTACAGTATTTTACCATTTCCCATGGTATGAACTTACGGAAAAAACACAAGTGTGATACAATTCAAAGATAAAAAGTGTCTTTTTTACAACTCAAGAGGTCAAAGCGTCGAATCCTTTTTGAAAAATAGAAAGATGAGTGATGATTCCTTAACCCTTTTCATTCTTTTACACTAAAATAATATGTAGATTCAGCAGCAGCAGCTGCTGAATAAAAAAACAAAACTGAATAGAAACATGTAACATAAGCCTTAATTGCCCTGGCAGCTAACATAAGAGGACCAACATGTAAAGTTGGAAAATACAAGCAATGGCTGGCATTTCTATATAAGAATCTGCAATGCAATTACACTACTAATGCCACAAGTGATCCCATAACTCAAATCTTCCTTCAGGAAAATAAATTCCGTTTGCAACCAATTACTTCATATAAAAAGGCTTATTACCTAATAATATAAGTCAAACTAAATTGCAAGAACAACTTCATCCTTATTGGTAGCATTGTATATAAACCAATGGAATCACAGTTTATCAATTTGCCCACTTCTAATTTACATTATAGCTAAAAGCAACATGCTTAGTAACAGTGTAACTCCAAATACAAGTTACCGATTGAAGTTTACTAAAAAATATTAATAGATCATATTAATATACAAGTACAACCACCATTCATCTAAAGATCAGTTATCAAAGTTAATGCCTGCGTCGCACTCAGAGAAGAGGAAGAAATTCTAAGTCAGGCATGCATGACATATCTAACCGATCTTTGTGACTCAACCAAGCATGAGTCTAAGATTGCTCAAGGGCTCATCAAGGCCTAGACCACTTCTACAGCTTCACCGTGAAAATCAATTTAGTAGTCAAGTCACAGTGTGTTTGCTACATGGTCTAATTTCCGACAGCACCAAAAGCCACAAAATAAGAGTCCATATGTGTGCTTTTTTTGAAATGAGGGTGCATAACAATCAAAATTCAGAAAACCAAACTCCAGTTTTCTGAAAGAAATAAACCTCACTTCATCAGTTAAATCAAATGCTTATCAAAGAATAAAATTCCCGAGGATCAGACCTTCTAAATAAATTTCACATCACATCAGGCCAATACCAAAAAATTTCACAGATAAAACAAAAACACGAAATCTAGCAATGAGATGAGATCCAATAAGCAAACAAAACACAATCCCATTTCCATATAATAGAAAAAGAGGTTTAACAAAATTTTAATAAACAAAACATGAAACTAATTAAACAAAATACTGAAAATCCAACAAACCGTAAAACACAGATCAAACTAAAACGGCAACTGTTTCATATAACGAAGTAAGCTACTTAGATCTTTGTCTCATCTTTCTACGCTTCCTCTTCAGCCTCCTCATACGCTTCTTCTTCCACTGATAAAAGTAAAAACCCAACAAAAACAAACAAAGATAATATAATAAAAAACCAAATAAATAGACTGACTAAAGAGATTTAACAAAATTTTGCAGTGTTTACTTTGGCTCTCATGGCGACAAGGCAATTGAGCTCTGACTGAAACCCTAACTGCTACTTTCAACAGATAGGCTGAGAGTTAGGAAAGCAGGAGTGAGACTTTAGGGTTTGTGGACATTTATGTGGTAGTAATTAAATTGGGCTCTCTACAACATTCTGGATCTGTAAATCAAAGACCAATTTTAATTGGAACTTTTTACAAAATTAACCTAATGCCTGTACTTCCTCTGTATCACAAAAATTCATTACTTTTTTTTTTATAAATTTTAAAAAAATATAATTAATATTTTAATAATTTTTATATTTTTTTACCTTGTTCATATATTTATTTTATTTTAAAAATAATTTAAACTATTATTAATTTTTTATTTAAAGTGTAAATTTATTAAAAAATAAAATAGAAAAAAAGATATTAAATATATTTTATAAATAAAAGTGAATAATTATTTTGAGATATTTTAAAATAGAATAGTAGATAAAATAGAGGGGCGTATATATTTTCAAATTTACTGAATGGAACAAAAATTTTAATTTTAACTTTAACAATTATTTTAATTTGCAAAAATACAGAATGAACTGATTGCATTAGTTCACATACTGCTATAAGTCTACAAACAAACTAATAAATGGTCTTTTTGGCAAGCATCAGATACAAATGCTATAAAATAATTAATTTATTGCAAATAAACTAACAAAAGCCTTTCTTGGTGATTACTAGGCACAAATATTATAAATTAATTAATTATAACAGTGGATAAAAATATTAATCATGGTTAATAAAGATAATATTATTAAAAAGATAGATTTTTAGTGTTTTTTAAATATGTTTTTAATTTTAATTTTAAATTCAAATTTGAGACTTCTTAAAAAAATTTGAGTAGTTTTTAAAACATTTTCACTTGTTAAGATAATTTTATAATTAACTCAACAAATAATAAAGAATTAATTAAGGTTACATATAATTAGTATTTTAAATTACTTTTTCAACAATAAAATATATTATTTTTTATAAGGCTCAAATTTTAATTTTGATTACTTACATATCAGTTATATATAACTACATATAACAAATATATCATATATTAATTAATTTATTATCTCAATTAATTTTTATATAAATTAATTAATATATTTTTATATAAATTAATTAAATAAATATAACTATTGAATAAATCGATATAATTTGTAAATTTGATTAAAATCTAAAAAATTAAAAAATTATTTTTTTAAAATATTTTATCAAATGTATATTATGTATTTAGATTAAAGAAAAAAATCTCCAATCATTATAAAACAAAAAAAAATTAAAAAACAACAATAAAAATATATATATTTTTAATTTTTTCAAGTGCCAAAATTTAACACATATATATTGTTATACTAAATATATATTAATTTTATAACAACATATGTGTTATTATATGTAATGTATATAAATATATATTCTTTTAAAATTTAACACGTATATATTGTTATATGTAATATATACCAACATATAACTAAATACATAATAATTTTATACTCTTATTCTTTTGAAGTTTAACATGCATATTTATTATATATGATATACACGAACATATAACTAAATATATATCACTTTTATAATATTATTCTTTTAAATTTTAACAAGTATATATTATTATATACAACATATACCGACATATACTCATATATATGTAATATATATTGTTATTCTTTTACAACATATATCCATATATATCTAGTTATATGTAACATATATTCACGTATAAATATAAATATAAAAATAGGTATATATCAATATATATATATATATATATACATATATCCGTATATACTATTATTTAGTAGTATATGTAACATATACCCACATATACATACAAAAATATTCTTTAGTTAAAGTATATGCAACATATGCATATATTTATCCACATATATCATTCTTAAGTTAAAATATATGTAACATATGCTCACATATACCTACAAAATAATTCTTCAGTTAAAGTATATGTAACATATACCATTTTTGAGTTAAAATATATATAACATATACCATTTTTGAGTTAAAGTATGTATAACATATACTCATATATACCTACAAAAATCATTCTTCAGTTAAAGTATTTATAACATATGCCTACATATATCTACATATGCCATTATTTAGTTAAAATATATGTAACATATATCTATAAATATTATTATTCAGTTAATATATATATAATATATATCTACATATATCCACATATATCATTATTTAGTTAAAGTATGTATAACATATACTCACATATACCTATAAAAATCATTCTTCAGTTAAAGTATATATAATATATACCCAAACCATTCTTCAGTTAAACTATATATAATATATACCCACATATACCATTATTCTGTTAAAATATGTGTAACATATGCCTACATATATCCAAATATATTATTATTTAATTAAAGAATACGCAACATATACCTACATCTACCTATAAAAATTATTTTTAGTTAAAGTATATATAACATATGCACACATATACTTACAAATATCATTCTTAACATATGCCTATATATATCCACATGTGTTATTCTTTACTTAAAACATATGTAGTATATGCTCATATATACCTGCATATGCTATTTTTCAGTTAAAATATATGTAACATATACTTATATATATTCAAATATATTATTTTTAGTCAAAGTATGTGTAACATATGCCCACATATACCTGCATATATTTAATAATTTATATGTACTATATAACGATATATACTCACATATACTATTATTCTTTAGTTAAAGTATATGCAACATATACCTATATTTATATAACATATATTATTATTCTCTTGCAACATATACAAATATATAAACTAAACATATCACTTTTATAATTTTATTCTTTTAAAATTTAACATGTATATATTGTTATATGTAACATATTCTGACATATGACTAAATATATATCATTTTTATATTTTTATTTTTTTAAAATTGAATATATACCAATATATATCGACATATATCAACATATACCGTTAAAAAAAATATATAACAAATACTGACATATATTAATATATACCGATATCAACATATACCGACATAAGATATAAAACTAAAACATTATAAAAAAAACTATTTCAATAAAATATTTTATCGAACATGTGAAGTATGCTATATTAGAAGAATAATAAAATTTTTAATCATTACAGTTTAAATTCAAAAATAAAATTAAAACATAATACTTAAATTAAATTAATAAAAATTAATAAAATGATTAATGAGAAAAATAAAAAATTTAATAAATTTATTTAAATAATTTAAATAAACTATTTCTAAATAAAATATTTAAATAAATATCTATAGAATAATAATAGACTCTATAATAATAATATATTCTATAAAAAATATTATATTGCATAATAATAAATAATAATAATATGTTCTATTTCTATAATAGAATTATATTAAAAAATAAAAAAGATTTACATATACAAACATTTAAAATAAAAAATAAAAAAATCTTCTATTACCAATATAATTCCACCTGTACATTCACAATGCAAAACTCATCATTTTCCTCAAGAACAAATGTTGCACATTCAACATAAGTCCAACAGCGGTATAAATTCAATAGTGGCACCGTATTTTTGTAAAAAAATATATAAAAAGGTTAAAATTGAAAAAATAAAAAGTTATTGGTGGAAAAAAAAGTGAGGATAGAAAAATTCAAAATCAAACTTAAAATATAGTATATAGTGTAATTTCCTCTATATTTTTTACAGTAAATTACTAAACTGCGTATATGTAATAAACTTTCTTTGTTTTTTTTAAAGAATCCCCTTTCTATATACAATGTTAGGTATGATTTGTTGTCACTGAGAAAAGCTTACATTTATTAAAAAAAAAAAAAAAGCTTAGACATTGTTGGTTCACGTTATAAGTTTTAGTTTTTTTTTTAAGATTAAAAATTATTTTTAATTTATTTTTTAAAATTTTATTTTATATTTTTAAAAATTGTATCATAATTTTTTCATTATACAAATACAAACACACATTTTATTCACTTATTAAAAAAAATATTTGTTCATTCACATTATAAGTTTTTAGTTTTTTATTTTTTAAAATAAAAATTATTTTTAATTTTTAATTTATATTTTTTAAACATTTTTTTTAAACATTTAAAAATTGTATCATAATTTTTTTATTATAAAAATATAAACACACATTTTATTCACTTGTTAAAAAGATTATATTGTTTATTCTAATGATGCATTATAATATTAATTAGATATTATAGATAATTATTAAAATAAAATAATATAATTAAAAATAAAAATAATTTTTTTAAAAAGACAAACTTCTCATGTTATAATTAGATTTCAAAAAAAAAATAAAAAATAAAAAAATATATGTAGAAAATAAAAAAATAGTAGAGAGAAAAATATTTATTGATATCAATCTCTTTTCAAAATCAAAACTCTAAAAATCATGTTTTGTAGGTTTCATATTTATCCAAAATTATTTCTTATCTAATAAAAAAAAATCTAAAATTCAGTTATATTACCGGATGTATTTTTATTTTTCCTTAAAAAAGATAAAATAAAAAAATAAAAATCATCACGTATGCGCCTTTACTTTTCAAACAAGTGTGTTTATCTATTTTTGATGCAAATTACAAATAATTGTTTACCCATTTTTATTTTATTGATTTAAAGAGGTCAACTTTTTTATTAGAAAGAGTAAAATAATATTATATTATGGAAAATCCTTTTTCAAAAGAAGTTATAACATAGAAGGGTGATAGGATACCTAATTGACAACTAGAATAGATTTAAATATAGTTGATTCAACCCAATTTGTAGCCCTATTACATGATCTAGGCACAAAAGAAAATTTCCAAGTAGAAGATACATAATTAAGAGTCTTAATATTTGTTATAATTGAATCAATATCTCAAGGACAATTTGAACTGCCATTGATAACATGGATGAAATTTTGGCAATTTGATTCAAAAATACATGTTTTTATTCTTTTGTCTTTGGCAATTTTAACTGCTATGAGTAAGGGTTGAGCTTTAATGGAGAGTGGAAAAGAAGAAGTTATGATGTAAGCCACGCCATGAATAATATTACCTTGTGTATTTCTAAATATGGTTGTTGCCCTGACATAAGGAGATCCATTATGAAAAGTGACATCTACATTTATCTTGATCCAATCATCTAAGGTAGGGGGGTTGAAGGTTTTCGCAGGGGGGTGGTGGTGGTAGGGGGATTTGGGGGGGATTTTATTTGTATCTAGTGGTAGAATTATTAAAAGTTACCCTATCAATCAAAAATATTATTGATTATGCACCCATAGAAGAATTTCAAAGATGGTTTGCTTTTAACACTACGCCTTCAGGATCAATACGAGCATAAGAAAAACAAGAATCATTCCTAACTTTCCATATACTCTAATAGAGATTGGATACTTGGCTAGGAAGACATTCATGATTGGTTGATTTAGCTATGGAAACTAGATTGCCCACCATTCTTTGAAGGAGGTTGTATTAAGAGTAGACAGGAAGAATCATAAATTGAAATCATACCAAGCTGCTTTGGCATGGTCACATAGGAAAAACATATGAATGATTGTTTCTTCTTCATTGCAATGCTAAATAGGGCAAAAAAGGTTTTGGCTCAGTCTTCTCCTGAATAAATTTTGTTTAACTACTATACCTTTAATGCAAAGCCTCTATAGGAAATTCATAAATTTAGGTTCAACATTGAGCTTCCAAATAGATTTTTCATACACCATTTTAGAGGGGCATCAAGATAGAGGAAGATGACAGTATCTCCTCCCTTTTGTTATATAGGAAATTATAAAAGGATTTAGATGAGATTTTACCTATTCTTTTTGGGTGCCAAATAAGCTTATTTTCCTATTCCATATTGCATATTGAAATTTTAAGTATTGTTTTAGCAATCTCATTAGAAAAGAGACTAGAAATAAGATTCTTATTCCATATGCCTCTTATGTCCATATGATTTGAGATCCATAATGCTTGAGTATTACTAGGCTTATCTTCTGTGACTATAAAATGCGGGAAGTAAGGAATCCATAGGTCCTCCTATATGTTAATTTTGGTACCTTTCTTCACCACCCATCTCATCCCCTCTTTGATTTAATTTTTAGTTTCATCATATTTCTCCATGCCCAAGATAATAGTGATCCTATCTTTGCTTTTGAAAAGTGCAACTAGGAAAGTTGATAGATTTGAGAAGCCTTACCCAAGCAGAATTTGCATTCACCATAAGTTTTCAACTTTGTTTGGCAATGAGGGCATATATTAAAGAAGTGAAAATCTTTAAATCCCAACCTCCTCTAAATTTTCTCTAGTATATCCATTTATCATCTTTATCAAATTTTCACCAAAAAGTAGAGATGATACAATATAAATCCTTAAAAATACATTTTGGTAGCATAAAATAAGACATCATATGTTTTGATATGACTGTGAGGATTGATTTTATCGACACTTTCTTGCCCACCTGAGAAAGAAGGTTAAATTTCCATGATTGGATGCTACTTAGGACCCTATCATTCAAGAAAGACAGGGCTTCCTTTCTTTTTTTTTTTTTTTTTTCAGTTTCCCCATTGTGAGGTGATGCCTAAGTATCTCTCCAAACCTTTCATTTCCTTCATAGCCAATAGATGGGAAATGTCTATTCTAATATTATTTAGTGTGGATTAGCTGAAGGCAATTCTAGATTTCTGGAAATTGATGGCTTGCCTCAATGTTGCATAATCAAAACTTAACAGATGTAACAAATTACTAACTTCTTCCATATTATCCTTACTTATAGAAAGGTATCATATATAAATAATAGATAAGTAAAGAGTGGAGAATTCTTTCTAAGATGAATTCCTTTAATCAGTCCCTCATTTATAGTCTGATGTAAGATTGCATAAAGGGCATTAGTAATAAATAAGAATAAAGAAGGAGATAGAAAGTCTCACTGTCTCAGTCCTCTAAAGGGTTTGAAATTCCTTATGCATCCACCATTCAAAATAATTCCATATGAGACTGTTGTGACACATTGCCTAATTAGTCTAATAGTCCTCTCCCAAAACCTCATAGCCTTAGCAATTTTTTTATCCAAAAAGGATCATTCCACTTTATCATAGGCCTTGTTTATATCTAACTTAACAATCATATAGCAATTCTTCTTGGAATGATTATTTTTTCAATGAATGGAAGAGTTCAAGGGCAATAAGAATATTTTTATGAATAACCCTGCTAGGGGTGAAAGCATGCTATTTCATAGAAATTAAATAATAGGTTTCAATTTGGATGCCAACATTTTAAAGATAATTCTGTAGGAGAAATTACAAAGAGAAATAGGGCGAAATTGTTGCAATGATTCATGATTAGGTACCTTAAGGATGAGTACAATCTTGAAAAAGTTGAAAGCTGGACACATGGTCCCTTCCTAAAAAGAAACTTTAAACTACATTTATAACTTCCCCTCTGACAACCGTCAAAACTTTTGATAAAAAAATCTTAGGTATCCATTTGGGTCTGGACCTTTATAAGCTGTCAAATTCTTTACTGCCAAATAAATATCCTCTGAAGAAGGGATGAAGGAGATAAAAAGGTTTAAATCTTGTGATACTCTGATATGAAAGTGATCAATAATCAGGTCGTGATGGTCAATACTCACGTTCAAAGAGGTCAAATTAGTAACTTATATATTTTATAAATACCATTTAATTAAATCCTCAAAAAAAAATACCACTTAATTAATTGCAATAAAAATATTACTCAACCGTTAATAATATTTTCATTTAAGTTTGTTAAATATATTTTGTCCATTAAAAATGTGTGATGGTTTTTGTATATACACAAATTTAAGATATCTAAATCGGATAAAAGTCTAATTTGATCCATATACTATAGCAAAAAGTATGGATTAACCCTTACAATTTTTTTTTAACCAAATTGATTTTTTTTTCAAATTTAGTCCGTATTATTTTTAATAGAACCATTAAATTAGTTAATAACATGGTTCAATTTTAACTTCGATTAAACATCAAGAGCCCAATGAAACTTTTAAGAAAACATTAATATAATATTTAAAAAATTATTTATTAATTAATATTTCTAATATCAATAATTTATAACATTAATAAATATTTTTTTATAATTTTTTTATAATTTAATAATTTATAATTAAAAATAATTAGAAATATTAAATAATTTATTTTTTATATTAGAATCTTATAATATTTTTTCATATAATATTAATTATAATATTATGAAATTAATTTTAAAAATATTAAAAAAATAATTTATATGAAAAATATCATAATTTATAATATTAAAAAAATAATTTTTTGATATTATAATTTATTAATGCAAGTCTATTGATTAATAAGAAAATATTTAAGAAAAAGTGAATCAAGTACACACTTTTTTAAGCAATAAAAGAATGAAATATTTGCATAAAAAGCTTAAATATTTAAATTCAATTAACTATTGATAAACAATATATGTAGATAAAAAAAATAATCAAAAAAACATAATAAGAAAGTTTGAAGGAGATGAATATGTGGTTTTTTATAAAATAAATAAAAATATGGGGCGAAAATTTAATAGTTTTTTTTTTTAAATGTAGCAAATAATATTAATATATAGACCTGAAATCCTTAAGTTTACAGCTAAAATGTGAACACATTTACTACAATAAATTTTTGTTTATGGCTAAAATAAAAGCATATTTGCTACTGTAAAATTTTTATTCGTGATTAAAATAAAAAATATATTTGCTATCATTAATTTTTATTCGAGATAATTTATTATAAAATTATTATTAACTCATAATAAATTATTTAAATTTAAAAATATTTTTAAAAATATAATAAATTTATTTATTTTTTAATATTCTCATAAATACTCCCGAATCTTTCAATAGCTCGATTTGGCCGTTCTATAAGGTGCACATATGGAGTACAAATAGTTACTGTACGTTTTAACCCCCACGCAAATTGACAACTCACATCACTCCTGGAAAAAATATCCAATGCTATTATCATCCATCCTATCATCCACCACAAAAATTGATTTTGTTTTCTTTATTTTTTACTAAATTTATTTTTTTCAAAATATATTTCCAATTCCTAAATTTTTCCAATAATAATAATATTATTAATTTTTTAGTATAAATTATTTTTTTAAAATCAAATTTAATAAAATTATAAAAAACTAATTTTTTTTATCAAATTTTAACAAGCTATATATTTAAAAATTCAAATTTTAAATTTTAAATTAAATTAAAATAATTTATTATTTATGCGTTAGAAGATAATAATAATAATATCATCCATTAATTGTTAATTATCTATTCCAATTCATTTCATATCGATGAATGGTTGTCAAACAAATAATCCATTAATTATTAATATTTGGCTAAATAATTATAATATTTTTGAAAGTTTATATATTATATTAATTAATTTATATATTTTTAATATTTAATTTATATATTTATGTATTTTTAAAAATTAAATTATTTAATTTTTCAGTTAATATTTTTATTCTAAAATTATTAATCAACGAATTTGATATTATAAAATAATTTTTATACCATTTCTTTATATATATTTATTTTTCTTATTTGTTAAGCCATATTTATTTTTAATTTTATTTATATTTCTTATATATAATTTATTTATATTTTATAAATATTATTAAAAAATAATTTTAAATAATATAAATAATATTTTTTTATTATTTTATAGACAATTCATACATATAATTTATTTTAATTTTATAAATATTATTAAAAAAATAATTTTAAATAATATAAATAATATTTTTTTATTATTTTACAGACGATCTATATATAAAATTAAAATGAAATGAACTTAATAGAAAATAAAAATAAATATATATAAAAGAATGATAAAAAAATTATTTTATAATATTAAAATAGTTAATTAATAATTTTTGGATAAAAATATTAATAGAATGATGAAAAAGTTTAATTTTTAAAAATATAATAATATAAAAATTATATATTAAAAATATAAAAATTAATTAATATAATATATAAAATCACGTAACTTTATAATTATTTAACTTTAATATTTTTATTATTATATCCATATTTCATATTTTAGGTGGCCACTAAGTTTTGATAGATATATATAAATATCTAAACCCATCAAGATATTGCTCCTTATTTCAAAATATCTTTGAAAAAAAAAACAATTTAAACTATCAAAAGCCGCCTTCTCTGTACGTTTTCATTAATAAAATAACCAATAAAAAAAATCCATATGTTTTCATTAATAAAATAACCAATAAAAAATAATAAAAAATCTGTTTATCAAAGGTGTAATTAATGAAAATTAAAAAAAAATGTCTTAAAAATTAGCAATACCCACATCAAAATAGCAAAACACTTGTCCTTTGTTTCAAAAACAATAAATAGAAAAAAATAAAAATAACTTTCTTTAATTTCATTTTAATTTTTAAATTTTTTTTCATCCATTTAAGTAAAAAATAAAAAGAGAGATGAAAAAAAATAAAAAGATAAGTTTTCTTATCCTTTTAGAATGATGAGAATATAATAATATAAAAAATTATCAACTTCATTGTTTTAATGGTTTAATTAAATAATATATAAACTTTCTTCTTTGTTAATTTTTTTTTGTATTGCACCACTCAAAGAAAATAGCAGGCATAAAATGTGAATGAAATATAAAAAATTATTTCAGGAATAAGCAATGAAATTCTTACTTTTGCATTAAAAAAAAAATAATTATGAAAGGATAGTTTTAGTTATCACAAATATATATTATTTTTTTTGTTTAAGTTTCGAACTTGAATTCTAAATATTTTTTTGCATTATTAGCTCGTAAAATTTTTATAGAAATATTGAACTGACTTTTAACTACAACATAAAATTTTTAAAATAAAAAGAATAGTTTAGAATAATTTTTTATTAAATAAATTAAAATATAACAAGAATAATCAATAGGTACAACAAAATATTAAAATCTCATAGTTATATTAATAAAATAAATTTATCAAGACATATAGTTGTTGCTGCAGAATCTATAAGAAATTAATAAGTATAATATTTTTTCTCATTATGAGAGACATGGCATGGGACTAATTGATTAAGTATTTAATTAATTATTGATATATTAAGTTATGAGCGTTGGTGGGAAGAGAAATCATATCCATTGTGTAAAATCAAATTGATAATAATCCTAGTAATGGAATATATATGTCAACTTAGCCATCATAATATCTTCAAATTATTGAGTTGTATATAGTTTTTAGCATTTAGGTACTTTTCAAAAACCAAATCATTTGCTCTTTTTACCAAAATCCCACCCCCGTGCTCTGCCGCCATCGGTCTAATTAATCACTGCCACCACCGTCCTGACTACTACCTGCTACCGCCGCTGCCAAATGTCATCACAAGACTCCCAGCCATTCCACTGGCACTTTGATGAACTCCACGACAATGATTTCGAAATCCGTGGTACTACTCTTTTCTTCATTATCATCCTCTTTGCTATAGTTGTGTTAATTACTCTTTTATTCCTCTATGGCCGGTGGGTTTGCCGATACCAGCAACACCACTTTCCTTCCAACCATGTGGCCCAAGCGTCCCACGCGCCTCCTCCTCGGCCCCAAGGCCTTAACCCCAAGATGATTAAAGCGTTGCCGATAAGTTGCCATCAATCATCATCTTTAAATCTAGAAAGTAATTGTAAAATAGAAACAGAGTGTTCTATTTGCTTAGGTGTTTTTGAAGATGGTGATAAGGTAAAGATATTGCCTGACTGTGACCATATTTTTCACAGTGACTGTGTTGATCGGTGGCTTATTACTCGGTCTAGTTGCCCTCTTTGTAGAGCTTCTCTTATCACCATATTAACAGAGTAAATTATAGTAATTAATAACCTCATTTTATGACTTTTTTTTTTGTGGGTTATTTCTAATCTGAAAATTCTTAATTAGCTGGGATTGTTAATTCTATGTAGAATATTATGTACGTATATTTGTTAAGCAATTTGGTAGATTGTTGTAATTATAGTACTAGTTTTTATAAGAAAACTGTTAGTGTTTGTTCTCATAGAGTGTATGATTTTAATACCTTTAAATGAAATTGTCTATTATTGCAGCTTCTTTACAAAATATTTGGTAATAAAGTTAATATTTACAAAAGATCTGGTAAATAAAGCTAATTAGGATTGAAGATAAAAGAAAATAATTTGCTATTATAGACAATTTTATCTTGCCATTTTTATTATGGGAACGATTGTGTATTTCGAGAGTTTTGGTTCGGATCAATGCTTGTAATACAGGGCACGCCATTTATTCGCCGAATTGTGTTAAGGAATATTGCTTCTCAAATGTCTGTTTTATTTAAGATTGGAAATAAGACAATTATGATTTTTTAAAATATCGAGTGTTCTACTAATAAATAATTGGTACGAGTAATTTAGTACTTTTATTTTTTTAAGTAAGAGATCATAAATTTCATCCTTTTAAATAAAGTCATCACTTGCTGAGAGCATTTTACTCTTTAGTGAGTTGATCCGGTGTGAATAAAATTAGTCCTGATTTAATGGGTTAAGAGATACATGTGGTTATAGCAAAAAAAAAAGAAAGATATCGAGTGTTCTTTTAGTTTCAAAATTGTATATGTTTTACCTAAGTTATGAAAAAAATTCTAATAGTCAAATATATATATGGTCTCTAAACTTATAGTATTTAGTCATTTTATCTTTATGAACTCTCATTCTAATTGTATAATCTCTGAACTTATGTTTTTTTTTTTAATTTATAAACATAAACTAGCTAAGTCACACTTAGTCACATTAAATCACTAACATATTTATTTGATATAAAATACATAAATATAAGGAGTAAAATAATTAATATTCATTAATAGAAATGTCTATTAATATAAAATAGATAAGTATAGAAGCAAAGTAATTAAGATAGAAGTTGTATAGAAGCAAAGTAATTAAAATAGAAGTTTAGGGATAAAATAACTAAATGTTAGGAAAAATTATAACAATGGTGTCTATTTTTTTTTTTGCTATTTTGGTGTATGAATTTTTTTTGTTCACTTTGGCGTCTGAACTTTTATAAATAGAAATTATTTGGTTGTTATGACCGATTGACGTATAGCAAATCGTTCGAAAAAAATTAGTCAGAGCAACCAAGTTATTTCAATTTACTATTTTAGTGTATGATCTTTTTTTTGTTTACTTTAGTGTCTGAACTTGTTCAGACACTATTAATATATTTTTTCCCTAAATGCTATAATTCCTCTAAACTTTGCCGCCTTGAACTTTTATTTTAACTGTATAGTTTTTAAACTTATGTTTTTTTTTTAATTTGTAAATATAAATTTGCTGAGTCACATTAAGTCACGCTAAATTACTAACATATCTATTTGATATAAAATATATAAATACAAGAGACAAGTGATCAATATTCATTAATATAAATGTCTATTAATACAAAATAAACAAGTACATGAAAAAACGATTAAAATAGAAGTTTATAAGTAAAATAACTAAATGTTATAATCTCCCTAAACTTTGATCCCCTAAATTTTTATTCTAATTAGAATTGTATAATCTCTAAATTTATATTTTTTTCAATTTATAAATATAAACATAGTGTGATGGTGAATCACTAACACATATATTTGATATAAAAAATATAAATATAATGGAATAAAGTAATCAATACTTATTAATATAAGTGTCTATTAGTACAAATTATATAAGTATGGGAGCAAAGTGATTAAAATAAAAATTTAAGGATAAAATAACTAAATGTTAAAAATTTAGGATGTTACATATGTATGTATGCATGTATATATGACCAAAATTTTAGATGATTACACCTTATTCATCAATACAAAGGATGTAAAGCTTAGTGGAAGATAATAGTTACTAATTGACATCCTCCACATTCTAGAGAGACTGGAAAAGAGAGAGAAGGAGACTATAGAGAAAAATCTCACTAATGATTCAAACAAATCAAATGCAAAAATCAATTCAATCAATCAACAAATTAACTCAAATCAATCAAATTTCTTTTCAAATAACCACAATTGCTTGTGATTAAAAAAAAAAGGAACCACAATTGCAATTTCTCGTAAAGCAATCAATTCCTCTAAAATGACTTCACATTTCCAAACAAAATTTTACTATTTTTCGGCTCACCGCATCTTTTAGGTACATATAATCAAAACCTCCTTATAGTTACTCAATTTTTCTAGCAATAAAGTATATTATTTTTATAACTTTTCTATTGTTAAATTTAGCAAAATTCTTATAATGAAATTAATAGACCAAAAATTCTCAAGTTCCTTTAGACTAAGATATCAAAATGTTTCGTGACACGCAAATATAACATGTAAAATATATGGGTTGACTCTTAACGAGTTAATATCATAAATAAATCGACTCATTTATAGTTTGACTTAAAATAAATAAAATAACGAATTGACACACGAACTCATTATAACTCATTTAATTAAAATGACATGGTTTCCATAAAAAAATCCAAAATTATATCGATTTATTATTATTTGCCATGTAATAATAAAAATAAATCTTATATATTTTATTATAATATTATAATTCTATTCTTGTATAATATATTATTATTTTAATTAAATATTTTATTTACAAATAGATTATTTAAAATTTTAATTATTCTTACAAAAATTTTATTAATTTCATCTAATTACTAAATTATTTTTAATTATTTTATTAATTTAATTAGTAATTAATTTAAATCTAATCGTTTATAAATTTTTAGAAATAATAAATTTTTATGATTTATATAATTTAACCTTTTGTGCTTTATACCAAATAACTTTTTTAATTTAGAATTTAGAATATAATTTATGAAAAGAAAACAGAACATGAAAAATAAATAAAAAATAAAATAAATTTTCCAAAAATTTTATTGCAAAAATTGTATTGGTAACCATATCTCCTCAATTTTTCCACTTTATTACTAAGTTTTAATGCTAAAGTATAAATACATTCACATTTTTCATTTTGGCTTTTTTTTTTAATTTTTGTTCGTGCATCTTTAAGAAATTTTTGAATAAATTTATATATTAGAATTATTTTAATTATAATTTTATTTTATGAATAATACTTGATTGTTTATATAAGAATATAAAATTATTTTAAATTATTAATATTATATAAGTTAAATGAGTCATGTTTGATTTTAATTCACATATAATCTATTTAAGTATATATATTATATATGTCGTATTCGTGTTGATATTAATAACTAGATTATATTCATATTGACTATAATCATATAATCAGAATAGATTAACATGACATGAATTCAGCTGACCAATCTATTTTGATATTCCTACCTTGTACCTTGAATAGTCAAAGTCAGAATGCATTTAATTCAATCAAATAGATTTAGGTAGGACAAATATCTAACTTAATTCTTGTATTATATCGAAAAGTTTGAATTGGCATAAATAGTTTTTTTTGGACTAAATTAGTTTTTTTTTTAATTTAGTCTAAATTGTCTTTTTTCTAATAAAACTGTTAAATTAGTTAATAATAATGTCAAATTTTGATTTCGGTTAAACATCAAGAGTAAATTGAACTTTTAAAAGAAAATATTAATATAATATTTTTAAAATCAATAATATATAATATTAATAAATATTGTTTATAATTTTATTGTTTAAAATAATTTAATAATCTCTAATTTAACAAATAATTAGAAATATTAAATAATTTATATTATATAGGATTTTTAATATTTTTAATATAATATTAATTATAATATTATGAAATTAATATTAAAAATATCAATAAATAATTTATATAAAAATATAATAATTTATAATATTAAAAATAATTTTTTAATATTATAATCTATTAATGCAATTCTATTGGCTAATGAGAAAATATTTAAAATCAAATTTTGACTTTTAAATTTATATTTTAAATAACGGAATAAAAAAATTTGTATTTTAGATAACATGATAGTTAGCATCTTTTATATTATCATTTATTGTTTAGCTTCAAATATAAAATAAATTTGTGGCAAGAATTAATTTGTTTCATTCAACATTTTGTTATAAAACATATTGAATTGATAGAAATACTTAGCATTTGTCACAAAATACATAATAAAGATTTTCAATTTATAGCTAGATATATATACAAGTAATAGTAATTAACAATCATTTGTTTAAATTTGTATAACAAGCAATTATTTAAAAAGTCATAATAAAATATAATATAGAAAGAAATTTCATATTAACATTTTCAAATATAATGAAAACTATTATATAAAAGACATGCATATAATATAAAAAATATTCTCATTAAAATTTCAACATAAATTACTATAAAAAGAAACTAAATTATTATTTTAGTAAGTATAAAAAGTAACTAATATGCTTTAACATCTCCATCACTATGGGCAGAACCACAGGGGCACGGGGGTCATTTGTCCGGGTTCCAATACAAATGTATATATATATATACATATATGTATACATGTGTATATATATATATATATTTAAATTAATATTTAAATATTAATTACTTTAAAAATTTAAAATTAATTTTTAATTTTTTAATTTGATAATTTTATTGAATATTATAATTATTTAAAATTATTGTTTAATTTAAAATTTAATTTAAAGATTTTAGTTTATTGTTTTGATTATTAGGTTATTTTTTTAGAATTTAGAGTTTTTATTATTAGGTAAATTATTTTAAAATTTGATTTTGATATGAATTTAGAATTTATTTATGATTAGATTAATTATTTTGCAATTTGAATTTATAATTTTGTGATTAGTTTAATTATTTTATAAAATATATTCTATCATATAAATTTATTTAAATATAATTAGTTTAAACACTTTCTTTAAAATATTTCAAAAAATATAAATATTATTTAAGAAATAATATATGTTGTATAATTTTATTTGTAATTTTTTAAAGAAAAATTTAAATATTAAAATAAAAATAATAAAAAATTTTAATATTTAATTATTTAATATAAAATAAAAATTAAATATTAATATTAATATCAATTATTTGTATTAATTTTATTAATATAAAAATAAAATCGAATATAAATTTGTTCCTTCACAAGCCTCATTCTCCATTTGTAATACTTTTCATGACCTATAAATAAATATTAAAGAATACGTTAAACAATCAATTATTACAAAATTACGAATAATGAAAACTCTTAATTGCAACATATATTTTAAATTGTAGAAATTTGATATGTTCAACTTTGTTGAGTTTTGGAATCTTATATCGTTTTAAATTTTTCCTCCCATTGCCTATTCGTTAATGCAATTTTATTGACTAATAAAAAAATATTTAAGAAAAAGTAAAAACCAAGTATACATTTTTTTAAGTGATAAAAGAATAGAATATTTACATAAAAAACTTAAAAATTCAAATTAAGTTAACTATTGGTAACCAATATATACATGTAAAAATATATGAGCAAAAAATTTGAAGAGGATGAATATATATATTTTTTATAAAATAAATAAAAATATGGGGTAAAAATTTAACTTTGAAAAACTAATAATGTGAGAGATGCTAACTATCATGTTATCTAAAATGCAAATTTAAAGCCAAAATTTTATTATAATTATTTTCCCATTAGTCAATAGAATTTCAATAATATATTATTATTTTAATATTATAAATTATAATATTTTTAATATAAATTATTTATTAATATTTTTAATATTTTTTTCACAATATTATAATTAATATTATATTAAAAAAATACTATAAAATTCAATATAATATAAATTATTTAACATTTCTAATTATTTGTTAAATTATAAATTATTATAAAATTATGACAAATATTTATTAATATTATAAATTATTAATATTAAAAATATTAATTAATAAATAATTTTTAAAAATATTATATTAATATTTTTTAAAAAACTCAATTTGGTTTATTATATTTAACTAAAGTCCAAATTAGACTCTGCAGTTAACTAATTTAACAGTTCCCGTAGAAAATAGGCAATTTGAACAAAATTTAAAAAAAAAGGTACCAATTTGTTAAAAAAAAATTATAAGAGTCAATTCTGACTTTTTACTATAGTACAAGGATTAAATTGGACTTTTGTCCTATGTATTAGGAAAGTTTAGATTATGTTAACCAAAATGAATGAACATAAGTCAGGTATTTGAATTGACATGTACATATATGTTGCTAATATTGATTAGAGTATTCAAGGTGAGCCTTCGGAGGCTAGAGATCCAATGAAAGTTAACATTTGGTTTCAGAAATGAGGTGAGATAAGATTTATTCTAACTTCCTTGTTTCCTTATTAGTATTCCTTGCTCAAATTTCATGTCATGTTCTATGATCTTCACTTATCAATAACAAGTGTACAAGTTCATTGTGGTCTTTCCTTCTTTGCGTTCATTTTTCATGATAATCAAGGTATGATCTTTATTTCTTACAGGTTTAAGCTCAAGTCATGTTTTATGATATCTAAGACATGATTCTCGTGCTTCCATATTCATGTTCAAGAAATTTTATAATAAGTTTAAGACATGATTATTATTCTTTTATGTTTATGCTCAAGTCATATTCCATGCTCATTCACAATCTTCCATGTTCAAGTTCCAAATTTCATGTCCATGATATTCCATATTCATTCACATTCTTCCATGTACAAGTTCTTAATTATTATTAGTACTCATGATATACTTTTATATGCATTATTAAACTTATATATACCCATTCAATTATTTAGTCCAAGAATTAAAGCCTAATATTTTATCATTTTACATGTATTCCCTTGACTTCTATTATTTTCTTTAAAAGTATTCTTTAGCTCATTCATGTTTCTCACTTGGTCCCATTCTTATATGGACCCTTAAGTATGCCTATATGTTCTCTCATGTTTTCTCATGTTCTCATATGTTCACTTATCTTTTTCATGTTCTCTCATGTTCATATTCTCTATCATGTTATTTGGAAATCAAAGCTCCTATTATTATATCTTCATATTCTTTACTTCCATGCAATCACATTCATAGGTTGAATCCCTACCATTTTGATTTGGGGGGGGGGGGGGGGGGGGAGGATAGTGTATACTATTGACCAAACAGATAGGGTCACATTTATTTGTGCTTCACCTAGAAGAGAGTCACGGTCGCATGTGACTTTCATGACAAGTTGTGGACCTAATGTGAGTCCTATAAACAAGTTAGAAGTGCAAGTTACAAGTTCATGTTTCATGATTGAAGCGCAATTGACATGACTCGTGTTTAATCCAAGATTTTCAAGTTCTTATTCATTGTCTACTTGGAATCTTTATGGATTACTTACTTATATTCATGTTTTTATTCACTTGTAATTATTCACATTTTTGTTTCTTGTGTTCTAATCTCTTAACCATGTTGACCTACTTATTTATTATGAATTATTATCTCACTAAATTGATAGCTCATAACATCATCCATGGTTCAGTTTTGCAGGATTGAGAAGATCAAGCTTCTTATTTCTTTCTTCCAAGGAACTTGATGAGTTAGAAGTTATCATATACAGTTTTTCTTAAAAGCTCTTGCACATATATGTGTATGTAAACTCTTATGTGAGGTATACTTCCTAGTAGTTGCTCCATGGGTTTGAGATTTAGACTTATATGTAAGATGTTGTATCAAGGATATGTAATTAAAATACGGGCTTGTTATATATGTACAGTACACACATGTATTAGTATATACATACATACATATATGTGTATGCTTGTCACAAGTAATTTAAATCACATTTGAACCATATTGTATGTGATGATAATCCAATGTTAATGGTTAAGGGTTCTATGAAATACCCGATGACTTTAAATCAACCTAGATCCTGGGACTGTTGCTCCTCAGAAGACAAGGTGTGTCAATTCGAATCACAAATTAGAATATCTTTTCATTCCTTCGCTTGCAGCAGATAACATTGACCATAAAAAACTGTTTGGTCTAGAAATGAAACATAAATTGTTGGATTATCACAAACAACTTGATGGTCATTATCAAATCTTACTTGCAATTTCTATCCTTGCTCCATTGCTATTAGTCACATGCAACGTGTAAGTCCTCTAATTTTCTTTTAACAATAATTGAAGCTATCATTTTCGAATCGAAAAAAAAAAGTTAATAATTGTGCAATGAAAAAATCAACTAAAAAAATAACAATACATCAATAAAGAATAAAATATTAATTTGGTGAATTAATCCTACACTTGTTTCACGCTCCTTTGTAATCTCAGAAGGCATTATGCTAAATTATCATTTCTCATATTTTCTTTTGGAGTAGCCTTAGGTGCAATATCATATCTATCTAGTAAAGTATAACTCAATAGGCATGAAATATGCAGAATAACTTATAAGCATTTTTGTCACATCATCATCTTTAACTTGTACCAATGAATCAGAATTATCAAGAGTACAACATAGATTCAAATAACAAAATTTATCACATCTTAAAATGTCAAATTGACACTTCTTCAAAAAATCTAATACATCAAAATGTGGAATAAAATCAATGTTAATGTTTTCTTTCACATGTATTTTCTCATTGACATAAAATCTACAAATTGAAAAGTAAAATAACCCCTACAATGACACCTGAATGTTATGGTCCTTGGAAAAATTCTTTTAACAATTAATAAAAATAAGTAAGATATTTAATAATAGGAAACATAGCTATTTAAAGCTTTAAACGTTAAAAATATAATTCAAGACATGAAATTTACTAGTGATATTAGAGTCTTGTACAGGTTGCACAAAATAATGTTGATTGTTGCATCTATTTGCCATATTAATCAAAGATCCCATACTTCATGATGTGAATTGAGAGTTGCCTGAGATTCTTGTAGAATCTCTTTTTAAATATGGTATCCTGGTACTGTTCAATTTTCCTTTTCTTTTCTTTTCCTCCCCAAGCCTCCATGCATCCACATGTTTCTGTGTTAATGAAACAAAAGAAAATTCAATTCAAAAATAAATCCAAATTAATGCGACAGTATATCTAATAATCAAAATTTATTTCAAATGAGTATAACTTTGTCAATAAAGCATGATGTATTTACATTTTTGCATGAAAAAACAATAATGTAAACAATGAAGTTTTATTTATTTATTATTAGTGTTTATATATATATATATATATGTAACACCCCTATACTACATATACTTATAATATATATACCTCCTATATGTAGAATATGCATATAGAATATAAAAGTGCTACCATAAATAACCGTAGAAATACCCCTTTAATATTAAAAATAATTATAAATTTGTAAGATAAAATCCCTGAAAAAAATTTGTTAGAGTTTTATCAGCAATTTCAAAAAAATTCCAAATCAACCAAAATCAACGTAATTCAACCTGCATTAGAAAAGTTATTCCCAATTCATAATTTTATAAATTCCACCATTTCTCCACATCTTATCCAAATATTTAATATACATACATAAAGTATAAAGTGTTATAATATACATAACCATAATGTTTTTAGCCAAAAATATATTTACATGCAATGTAATGAAATACCAGCTGAACAAGTCTCGTGAAAACACTTCATCTTCAAGCTCATATTCAGGACTTAGTCCTACTTAGGACTGTCAAAACTCTTCTGATCTATATTTTTATCACATGCACGATACATACTACTGCGCTAAGATTGAAAGTTTAGTAGTATATACTTTAGTAACATAAAATACTTTTTAAAATCAAATAACATTTTCACAACACATAGGACATCATACGACCATCACAAAACAACACTCATTTACACATTCTTTACTCACAAAATTTATAATACCTTTACCATATTATATTTATTACTTATCCATTAACTCTTCTCTTGTATATATATCATATCTCACAACACATACATTGGGCCCAATAAGTCTCTACACATTATCCAAGTTCCAGAATAATTAATTTAGTCTATCACAACATCAGTTTCACGACACAGCTCTGCTCAAGTCGATCATCAATCTCAACCTCAAAATCTAGTTCTGCTCCAGTTTATCATAATACTTTCAGATTCATTCACAAGACCTAGCTCTGCTCAAATCAAGACTTTATTATTTCTTTCCCAATTTTCACATTTTCCATTTGATCATCCATACCATGATCACTTCCACATCACATTCTCATATTTTTTTTTATTTCATTTATCAATTTCTCATATTTTCACATGATCCACCATATTCCATAACCCTTTTTCAATCACACACAGATATACTTAATTCTACATTTTTCACACAATATACGAATAAATATTATCATTTATCACATCTTCAATCGCATTACACATATTACTTAATCACATGCATAATCATTCACACATTTGTACATAATGTCACTTTAAAGAATATCATTATTCTTTAAAGAATACCAATGAGGATAATGTCAAGCATAAATAATCAAATTAAATATTAACAAAGTATACTAACCTTGTTTAGCCTTAAAATCAAGCCAAAATTATATTCCAAGCCTTACTTTCAACAAACCCAACATTCTTCCACTTTGACAACTTTAGCTAAAACACTCCTAAATTAAATAATAAGCCAAATTATTTCATTAGAACCATATTTATACTCATTAAATACAAACTAATCACTAATTATATAATTTCTAACTAATTTCCAACAAAACCTTAATTTCTCCTCTTACTACCTTACTCAAGCTTTAATATAACATAATCTAACTATAAAATCATGACATACACACCAAAATTACATCAAAACAACCCATTACAAAAATTATAACCACTTCCTTCAAAAACCAAAAATTCACATATTCAACATTCACCCATAAGTCCTAACTTCACCAATCATGTTTACCTTAATCAATTAATCATTTAAATCATCATATTTTCATCATTTTAGCTTCATAATCATCTATTTTAACAATTAAACTAATTTCTATCATTAACCCAAATATCACATAAGCTAAAAATCAGAAAATCTAAGATTAAAGATGAAGAATACTTACTTAAACTTTGATTAATCTTAAGAACCAACGTGAAACCCTTAAATTCCTAATGAAATTTAATGTTTTGAATGAAGAAAATATCTCATTTTTCTCTCTAAAATTCGCCCAAAATGGTGAGAGGAAGAAGAAGATGACTTTTTGTTTATTTTTCCATCCTTATCCCTCTTTTGTGCTTAAAATAAATAAACAAATAAATATTCTTCCCATCCATAATCATCCATCTTACTTTTTAATTTTTATTTATTTAATTATTTATTTTAACTTTTAAACTAACTTTGTCTTTTAGTAAAAATATGTATGTTAGATATATACAATGTACACATCATGTATTCAATGCTTATTCTATGTATATCTTCTGTATATATTAGATATATACTATACATATACCTCTCCTAACACATTAGTTAGTTATCCTTATTATTTATTTAATTATATTTGAAATTATGAATGTTACAATATATGTAAAGAACTATACGAGTCAAATAATATATTTATTAAAAATTTCAAATTGTAAAATTATTTAAAAATTTAATCACTTATACACATGTAGGTAGTTGTTTATTAAAAATTTCAAACTATAAAATTATTTATAATTTAATTAATTTAAAACATGCTGGTAACTGTTTAAAAAATGATGGAAATATTTGTTGAAATTAAACCATTAGTTGTATTGCAGCGTAGAAATTAGAAAGTGAATATGTCTGTGTATATAATTCAATATTTCTCAACTTAGATAAATCAAAAAAAGTATAATATATTTGATAAATCAAATAGACCTTAAATAATATGTAGTACAATATTTATCTAAGGATCAACCACTGCCGCACAAGATCCATGTAATACAATATAATAAATTTGTAGTCTTGAAGGATCAACCACTACCGCATAAGATCAAAAACATCATTTTATCGCGTCAAAAGTATAATATATTAGATAAATCAAATTAGTCCTTATGATAGGTTGAACCTTATTGAGTTAGATATTTTCATATTAGACCCAAATTATTCTACTCTTTTTTATGTATTTGTCTTTAATACTCTTTATCTTCATTGAACAAATTTTGACCATACATATTATAAATAGATACTTGAAGTAAAATAAATTATTGTCTTACATTGCATCTCCCCAAAAAATAGAAAGACTTAAAGATTTAAGTGGAGGTGAAATCTTAATAGAGATGGCTCAAGATTCAATCGAAAGTGAAGACTCAATAAAGATAGTTCAAGATTCAATGAAAAGTGAATACTCTATTGAGAAAGTTGAAGATTTTATAGATTTGCATTCCAAAATTTTATTGGGTTCACTTCCTATGAATAAGTTAGTACAAGATATTGATTTGAATAAATTTCCTAAAGATGAAGACATTGCTTTTGATGAAAAAGAAATGTTTAACATGGTTAGGATGATGTCGAAATTTTACCTTCCAAAATTTTATTAAAACATATTATTCCGAATGCATGTAATTACATTTTGGTTTTTGAAGTAGCCACATTATCACAATTTGCAAGTGTGTTTTGTCTCTTACATTATCATAATGCATGTTCAATTTATGAATTTTGAGAAATCTTTTGATAATATAACTTTATATATAATAGATATTGAAATGGACAAATGATGCAGTGTTATAGATCTAGTGATGAATACAAGAAACAAGTGTAAACTTTTCTTAACTTTGCATTTACTTATACAAAGTTAGAAAATGCCATTTTTTTTCCTTGTATCAAATGTAATAATGTTTTGTCCAAAACTCAAGTTGAGGTTGAGGAGCATTTGGTGGTAAAAGGAAAGTCAAAAACTATACTTGTTGGTTTTATCATGAAGAGGTCATCAACGAAGAAAATAATGTTGATAATGAAGAATGAATACAACATTATGATGAGATACTTGGCATAATTCATGATGCAGCTTAGCTTAAAGTCATGGAATTTATAATGAAGATTATCTTTGAGAAAGAAACTGGTAAATTTTTTTTTTAAAAATCATAGTTGTTGTAAATTTGTGTATATGTGTGTGTACCCTTAATAATAAATATTTTTTTATTTGCCATTATAGAAGAGCTTGGTACTGATGAAACAATTGACTAGGATAGCAAATTTGATGATCTTTCTAATCACAATGAGGAGACTTCTAAATTTTTCAAGTTATTAGAGGATGCCTAGTAGAAACTTTATGCTAGTTGCAAGAATTTTATAAAGTTATCATTTCACGATATGTGTCTGTGTTGGCCTAAGTGATAAAGCAATTGATTTTATTTTGAAGTTATTTAAAGATGCACGTCTGGTAGTGGCACTTTATGAAAACTTTTTTACGAAGCAAAAAAAAAATCAAAATTTAGGTCTTAACTATGAGAGATGCATATTTGAATTAATTATTGCATGGCATTAAAAAAATGATGTTAAGTTCGATTGTTATTTAAAGTATGGAAAGTTTATTAGGAAATCAAGTGACACTAAAAAGGGTAGCAAAAAAATTCCTAGAAAAATATTTCATTAATTAATTTCCTCTAAACCAAGACTACAAAAGCTATTTATATCATCAAAGATAACTTTTGATATGAGGTGACACGTAATAAACGAAATAATAGGAATGGATTATTAGTCACCCAATGGAATCTTTAGTATGGAAATCCTTTAATGAATCCAGGTTTTGCTAAAGAACCTTAAAATGTCAAACTTGGGTTACAATTGGTGGGATCAATTCTTTTGGTAACATGAGTGTTTCCCATCGTATGAGGCCTATGTATGAAGCAACCATATTGCATGTTGGCTTTATTAATGTGTGGGCCTAAAGCTTTTGGGTATGATATTAATGTATACTTGCAATCTTTGAAAGATGAGTTAAAAGATTTATGGTATAATGGAGTTCATACTTATAATGCTGCAAGAAAAGAAGAATTTTGCTTGTGCGCTACAATTCTATGGAATATTATTGATTTCCCTACATATGTTTACTTGTCAGGATGGAGCACTAATGGTACATGAGCTTGTCCTATATGCAACAAAAAGACTCCTTTTAGACTTTAACATAGTAGAAAATTTTGGTACATGCACTTTCGTAAAATCATAACCAATGTATGTATACAGGTGATTTTGATGGAGCAATAGAAAAAAGGCCTCCACCTCTAATGTTACCTTGAGATGGTGTATTAGATAACTTGTAAATGCTCAAAACAAGTAGGTTCTAGAAAGACAATAATAAAAAAAGCCATAAGACAGTAAGAATAACATATTTTTTTGAGCTACTTTACTGGAGAAAGATTTATGCACGCCATAATCTTACTGTCATGCATATTATGAAAAACATGTGTGAGAATATCTTTGGCACTTTATTGGACGTAAATGGAAATATGAAAGACGGTTTGAAAGCTCATAATGATTTACAAGAAATGTCTATTAGAAAAGAGTTATGTCCAGCACAAAAAGATGGGAGCTAGCATTATAGACCTGCATGTTTCAATTTATCTGATCAGGAAAAGGAAAAAGGATGCAAGTTTTTAAAAGATATAAAGGTTCCAGATTGATTTTCTTCCCCCATATCTCATTGTGTGAAATTGAAAGAGTGCAAGTTATTTGGCCTTAAAAAGTCATGATTGCTATATTTTTTTGGAACAACTTCTCCCTCTTGCCATTAACAAAATTGTATCCACTAATGTATATAATACCATTGTTGAGTTGAGTATGCATTTTATGGAGTTATGTTCTAAAGTGTTAAAAGTGGAGTCATTGGAGTGTCTAGAATCTCAAATTCTTATTATTTTGTGTATGATGAAGAAAATCTTCCAACATTCTTTCTTTAGTATTATGGTAAACTTGATAATTCATCTTGTAACTACAGCTAAGCCTACTAATACTACACAATATCAATAGATTTATCCCATTGAGATGTATTATTTAAGATGCAACTATAATTATATTTTATTATTATTTGGTTCATTTGTGAGCATGAATTTTCACTTCAAACTCTTAGTGGAAGGGTTATTGTGGTTTTGATGTTGTTAGATTCATAAGATTAAGAAGCACAGGCCTAAATATGAAGATTATGAGTAGCCACCCAGATGGGTTCTTCCATTTTTTACCCTAAAAATGCACCTTCATTTGTGATCTTAAAAAATAGTTAGTGAAATTTTCTTGACACTGTAAACCTTATAAATATATTGGCAATACATTTTCATTTTTTTATGATGACTATGCGGTTATCTTAATGAATTGTAATAAATAAATCATTTTTACCCTTTGTAACATTGATATAAACTATTTAAATAATAATCTTTGTTTAATAAACTAAGTATAAACTCTATATATATTGAGTGTGAACCTAATATATATTAAGCATAAAATCATTGCAATTTTTTGTTATTTGATTTACATTGTTTAATAATATTCTATTTTAAAACAAAAAAGTGTGAGGTAATATATTTTTTAAAACAAAAAACTGTGAGGTAATTTATTTTTTAAAACTAAAAAGTGTGAGTTAATATATATTTTTTTTGCTATATTTCTATATAATAAACTCAATGTATAATCAATATATACTAAGTATTGCATAAAAAATCCAAAAAATAACCAATATTTACTACATGGAATTATTAATATAAATGTAATTTATGTTATATTTGAGTTATTGTCTAATAATATTTTATTCTATAATGCAATTTCAAACTTATATCACTGAAATTATTAAAAAATATATATCAATTATGCAATTTGTATGTAATAAATTCAATATATACCAAGCATAAATTCAATATATACTCTTTAGTATATATTATTGTTTGAATACAAAATCTAATATTTTTGATAAAAAATTTTATGGTTGGTATTTTTTTAGTATCAAGGGCTTTTTCTGGTAAATTTGTAAAAAGCCGTAAAATCAATTGATCAAATATATTGTCAAATTGAGGCTTTATTGTACAGCAAAAGTGAAGCGAAGAGACAAGAATCAGTGTTAGTTTAAGAAGTTACAATCACATTACAAGTGTGCTTTTATTTTTTTCAAAACACTTAAGTTAAAATTTTTAAGGATGAACATAGGTCGGTTTAATCGAGTTTTAGAAGCCTATTAAACTGATCACCATTGGTCAAGTTGAAGGATTCATCCTTTAAAATTGATCACTCAAAAAAAAAAATTTACAAAACCGATGACCATTGGATAAATTTAGTAAGGTTTTATTGAGTTCGGTCAGTTTCAATTTGCAAAACATACTTGAAACTAAATCAATAATATCAATTTATCATAATTTTAAATCAAAGTTGATCAATTCAATCGGTTTAATTTGACATATTTGATCGAGTTGGTCGAAATATTAATCTAATTGGGTTGATTAAGCCATTTACTCGTTATGATAAATCTTATCCAAAGCATGCTTCAAGAAAAAAAAAGAGGAGAAAAATGACTCAATTTGGGCTTATACTCTATACCCAAGGGCTGAAGGTAGAATTTTATAAAAAAAATTAAGAAAATTACATGTTATTTTTATTTTTTTTACAAAATACATTATAATTTCTAAAAAATTTTAAAAATATTTTTTTAATTTAATAAAAAATATATTATATAAATACTAACATACTGAATATATATTATAAAAAATATATTATATAAATACTAACATACTGAATATATATTATATTCACACCTCTGAAAATAAATTTTTTTAAAATTAAAAATTAAAGATATTTTTAAAAATATTTTCTTGCAAAAACATAAAAAATTTTGATACGACCATTTTTTTTATACACCCATGAGATCGCTCTTGAAGACCTTCACTCCATTAGTCAATCTATCTCTCTGGAAGGGCTCCATATGCTCCTCAATTCCCCTCAATGACTGACTTTCTGATTCCTCCAACCCTAAACCAACTGTAAAGAAAGAATCATTGCATTTTCTCTCTCTTACTTGTCAATCTCATCGCTATTTGACTAATTTGAACACTAATTAGACTATGAAAATGTAATAAACATAGAAAGAAAACATTTATCGAAAACCAATTTATATATAAGTGCTTGAAATTTTATAAAAGAAAAATTTTCTAAACAACTTCTACATTATGCATCGGGGACGAGCCCATTGTGGCCTTGTCTGCAAACAATTCTTTTTAATATTTTGAATGTTATATATATATATATATATGAAATTAACCTCGCCAAATATTTTTATTTTCATGTCTTCTGTATGCATGTAGAGTGAAAAATTAATATAAATCTCGAAAATAATTAACTTATCAAAATATTTGATTAAATAACAGAAAATAAAACATCAAATCTACATGTTATATGTTTAATATCCCACATCACCTAAATATAATAATGTTGTGCTCCTTATAATAGTTTATATAATCTTCACCTCGTGAGTTAGCTTTTAGAGTTGAATTAGGCCAAGTCTATTTTTTCAATAAAATATTAGAGCCACTGATCCAAATATTTCAATATTGAACTACCCGTAGATGTCCAATCCTGTCTATTTCAAACTCTAGATTTCTCGTATGTATTTAGCTCCGGACATAAAAGTATTGAATAGTCCATATCGCCTAAATATAACAATGATGTGCTCTCATTGAAACTAGCAAAAGGTCCCATGTGATATTGTGGGGTATTTTTACTCTCTCTCTATATATAATAATTTGAAAGCTTAAACAATTTTAAGCAAATAAAACAAAAATTAAATTACAAAATTTTAAAAATGAAATCTAAATAAAATTTAAATGATAGCAATTAAAAAAATAAATTTAACAAAAATTTAAATAAACCTAACATAAAATTAAATAACATAAATTTAGAAAATAAAACCTAATCAAATAATAAATCTAAATAAAAATTAAAATAAAATAATTAATGTAACTAAAATTAAGATAAAATCCTAACAAAAAATTAAATATAGAAATTTAAAAAATTCTAACATAAATTAAAATAAAATTACTGTTTACCAAAATAAAATAACAAATTAACTTAAAAAACTCAAAAAGAAGCTAAAAAATACCATAAAAAAAATAAAAAAATGAATCCAAAATATTACAAAGAGCAAACATAAAAAAAAAAAATCATAAAACAACTAAACAACACAAATCAACTCAAAATTATTTAACAAATAAATAACAAAAAAATATAAAAAAAATCACAAAAAATCCAATCACAAAAAAATCAAAATCAAAATCAAAACAATACAATAAATTATTTAAAAAATAATCATATATATATAGTAAATAATAAAATAAAATGCATTCAACAATAACCGATGATGGAGGAAAGACAAGAAAGAGAGCAAAAAATAATTATGAGAGGAAGAACGATAATATTTTTTTATCATAGTTGTGAACATGATGATCAAATAAAAATAAATAATAATAATAGTAAATCAAATGAAATATATGAAAAAATATCAAAAATATAAATATAAATATAAATATATGATATATTATACATATGTGAATTTAATTATAGTATAGTAGTTGAATAATATTATTACGATTTTAAAGCTGAATATTATTGTGAAAGAATAAAATAATAACGTATTATGTTTTTTTTGTTTATATATATATTTATATAACTAATTATTATTAATATCAAATATCATATCATAATTCTATTTAAAATCTTCAAATATATATAATTATTATAAATATCAAATACGATATTATAATTCTATTTGAACTATTCAAATATAAATTATTATCAAATATAATATTTTAATTTTATTTGAATTCTCTAAATAAATAATAAATTTAATATTTTAAATAATAAATTAAATTTACAATATTAAGAAATTACGGCAATTGCAAGATTAAAATAGTGACACATGATAAAATATTATATCAATATTAACTATTTTATTATAATACTGGAATACTACATGCGTGATGCTATAAGTATTTTTAATTAATGTATACATATATAATAATTTTAAAATCTATATTATCCTATATATATTATATCAATTTACTAAAAAATAGTGCTCCTTGAAATATAATTATTCTAAAAATTAATTTATAATATTATTAATATTTAATTTTTTAAATAATATATAATAACTAATTATTATCAATATAGATATTATAATCTTATTTAAACGCTCCAAATAATAATAAATTTAATATTTTAAAAATTAATTTACATTATTGAATAAATAACTAATTAATAGATAAAATTTAAATAAATATTCTATCAATTATTTTAAATTTTAAATTATATTATTACATAATAATTAATTATTATTATTATTAATTAATTATTTTTAATATTAATATGATATTTTAATTTTATTTGAGTCTCTAAATAAATAAATATAATTAATTATCTATTTTAATAAAATAATATTTTAATTTAATATTTAAAAAATTATTAGTATTATACAACATGACACAATATTATGCAGTGTTATCTGTTTATTATTATATACAGATATAGATTTTTCATATTATACAAAATATAATATTGAAAATTTATATTATTTTTTAGCTTATATAAAATTATCAATATTATAATTTTTTGTATTTATTTTTTAAAAAGTATGGTACGAATTTAAGATTTTTATCTAAAAATATATAAAAAGATATCAAAATATTTAAAATAATAAAAAATTTTAAAATTTTTAAAAATAAAAAATAAAAAAATATTTATTAAAAGATTTTAAAACTAAATCATTAAATATATAAAAAGGCTTACCATTTTAAATATTTTGGTTTCTTGTTTTTTATTTTATTATACAATCTTTAATAAATCAAGTGAAAAATTTCCATAGCATTTTTTGTATTTTATGTTTAATATAAATATATAATTATTATACTTTTCATATGAAAAATAACTTCAGGAAATTCTGCAGAAAAAAGTATTGCAATTAATTAGGTTAAATTATTCGAGATTAGTTCATAGCAGGCACCTAATAATCGATTAAGCTCATCATTCAAGTTCTTAATTTTTAGACGAAAAATCGTTCATGTCTACCTGTCAAGTGATGAAATGTGTAGGAAATTAAATAACCAAGCTTGAAAATCTAATTTTCCTTTTGGCATTATATGTGGAGAAGAAGAGTATTTATGTCTCAAATTTGAGATCTAAACAGAAATAATATACGTTTCTTGCCATTGAACTAAATCCTGATGGCCGGGAGTTTAATATAATAGAAATTCCACATTAATCATAGAGCTCCTTTCTCCTTTCGTCTCCGCCTGTGGATTGAGCTGCAGCAGAAACAATAGAACTGTGCAAATGTAGCATAATAATAGTTCATACTAAACAGCTAAACAATTATATAATGTTTTATAATTCAAGTTAAAATTAAAGTTAAATTATAAAATATGATGATTAAAGACTTCATTTAATATATTATGATAATTTTTCTAACTATACATAATTAATAACTTCAACATTGCACATAAAATATAGCAAAAAATTAACTACACATTTTAATTTAATTTAATTATATTTAATTAATTAAATAAAAATATATATTTATTGATTAATAATAAATATATTCATAATTAATTATTTAAAATCATAATATATATATATTTATAAAAAAAACTAACTTACAATTTTTTACTTTAATTAAAAATTCAACGTTAACTGTTGAAAATATAACAGTCTGACTTCTATCTATTTATGTATTTTTCCAAATAAATAATAAGAGTCCTCAACAATTAAACACCAATTTGCACAAGTCAAATCAAACAGCACAACTCTTTCCAGTCATAACTCTTAATTAGTATGACAATGGAAGAATGATCAAATTAAAGTAAAACCTTCATTTCACATATTATTTTTTTTAAATCATTTTAGTCTCTTTATGATTATGTCTGTCATATCCCACTTTGATCCTTTACAAATAATTTCATTCTCTTTCAGTGATCAAAAGACGTCTTGAAATTCAGAAATTATCAGGTGTAAATCAATTCAAAACTTTAGATCTTCTTCCATTAAAAGGAAAAAAAAATTAAAATGTATCAAACTCCATATCTGTAATTTGAGAAATCAATACATATACAAAGTGCTCTTCAAAGCTATATTGAAAGGGATCAGTACATAATGTCATCTCCAATTTGAGTTTCTAGTAGACATGACCATTAAATTTCAGAATACATAATAACAGTCCTCCTCCTTAAATGAACCTAATTGTCTCTACAGTAAAATCATCTCACTACTAATTAAAAAGCGTTTATATAATTTCTCTATTCTCAAAAAGGCAAATTAATGTCAACAATTTGTTCGATAAAAATCTCTTAGTCTGGAAAATTGCAGTGTTAGTCTTAGTTGCTGAAGAAAATGTAAACAATGGCTTAACTTTCGAGCAAACTTTTTATGACATATAATAATAGCTACTGTGAAATATCGCCTTCTTTTCTTTTATTTTCTTTCGTGTTTTTTTTATTATTTATTTTTCTTCTTCCCCCTTCTGCTTCCTTGTTAGCAACTCAAAAATGATGGAAATCCTACCATAAATGACAAGGTAATTATCAAGAGATGGAAACTTTTTTCAGAAAATATAATCGACTAGAGAAAATTCTTTAAAATCTATCATAATTTAATAGAAGAAATTAAAGATCATCGTCGATATATTTCTGCTCAACAATTTGCTTTCTTTCTTTCACTGCTAACTACATTTTCAGAACCCAAATCTTAATGACACAATTAGTATATAAATTCTTATCATGAATTCCAAACTCCCATATAAAAATTTTAAAAAAATGTATCTGAAATCTTAACTAATTCTACCTTAAAGAACGATGCTGAGAGAAATGATAAACTTACCTTTGAGAGATCTTTTCTCAACTTTATTAATATTGGATAAACACAACATGCAATTGCTGATATCCATTCTACTAGTATTAATCTTGTAATCACTCGGTACTTTCTCCTTTCAAAATTCTTCATCCAAATTTCACCCATATCCATCGCTGATCAATTTCTCCATTGAAACAACTAATTAATGGAGAGTAGATCAAGAGATCTATTACTATACAAACAAAGATATAGCTAGCTAGCCTTGCATGCAAGCTATTCAGAAAGATCGAGATCATCTCATCATTTTCTTGGAAAAAAATCACATGCAAGAACAAGAACATCTCCTCCCTCCATCAAAGATCAAATAAAGAAGGATCTTCATAGTCCCAAAGGCTAGATGGTGGGTACTCATCATCATCTGTCAAAGGCCAAACGGACGGAGATCCTGGTCCGACATGCATAACCGGATCTTGTTGATGACTCGCTGGTGCAACAACCGGTTGAGTTTTACTAGACAAAGACAAACTAGAACCGACAAACCCCACCAAAGAACTGATATCATCGTACGAACCATGTTGCTGTTGTTGCTGATGAGATTGATTATGATATTTATAATCATAGTTATTAAAATTTTGATAAGAAGAGGTTGTTTGGATTGTACCAGAATCTTGACCAGCAATAAGACTTAACCCATCAGAAAGTGGGTTTTGAAACTGAAATTGGTAACTGTTCGAATTCATAACTACTTCCCGTTGCTGTGGATTTTGTACTATGCTATCAGGAAATAGTACAGTACTCGATGACCCCACAACATTTGGAAAATTATTATAAACACCGTACGGACAAAACCCAGATGAGGCTGAGGCTGAGGCAGTGGCAGCCAGCATCGCTGCCGGTGAAGAGGAAAGAGAAAAAGTGAACCCGAAGGAGCCCGAAGGTCGAGGAAGTAAAGGGCGAAGAGTCTGAGTAGAACAAAAGCTTGAGCCGCCGCCTCCACTAGCAGAAGAGGAAGAAGAGGAATGAGCAGAGGATGAATTTGAAGGTTGTAAATTGAGCTGAGCTCTAGAACCGTAAAGAATGATGGCGGCGCGGTCATAAGCTCTGGCGGCTTCTTTGGCAGTAGCAAAAGTACCCAGCCATTTACGGGTTCTTTTACGGGGTTCTCTGATCTCCGCAACCCATTTGCCCCAACTTCTTTGTCTAACTCCTCTGTATCTAAACTTGCAATTATCTGGCCCTCCTCTGCCTTTGCACTTTCTATTGTTATTACTACTGTTATCACTATTATTATTGTTCCTATTGTCACTGTTAGCGTCACTTGCAATAGCAGCGAGGGCAGCGGTTGTGGTGGTGGTGGTGATAGTGGTGGTGGTGTTTTCTTGTGAAGAATTATTAGTGTCTTCCATGAAAAATGTGAGGCTTTTTAAGTTAAATTAAAACAGAGAGCGCAGATAAAAGACTGGTGGGCTTGTTTGAATGTCATGTGTATAAATGGTGGAAGAGGGCGGTGGTTGAAAAAAGAGGGAGAGAGATTGCTGCACAGTGAAGCAAACAGGCCAAACAGAAACAGGTGCACATTGGCTTCGGAATTTGGAATCTTTTTTTTATTTATTATTTATTTATTTTATATTGTTATATATATAATATAATATAATATAATATTTCAATTGTCAAATTTTTTTTTGATCCGATTTTAATTTCAATTGTCAAATTTGGACTCTAAATATAGACAATTTTAAATTTTGACTTATTATAAATTTATATATATTTATTTTAAATTAAATTTGAAATAATTTCAAATTTTTATTAATGATCCTTATTAATTTTCAGATTTACTATTTCCTCCATGATAAATAAATTGAATAATTTATCAGAAAATAAAATTTTCATTAAATTTTAGTATTTGATAAGAAAATAAATTAAATTTAAATAAAAAAATTTAAATAATAAAATATATACAGATATTTTAGTTATTTTATAAAAAAATTATAAAAATTAGATGAAATAACTAAAAAAATTAAATAAAAAAATTTTGAGATTATTTAAAAAATTCTAATTTTCAATAAAAAATTATCTCATTGATTATATCAAATATAGAAACGACATAATAATAATCTACTCTATTTTTTATGTGGAACATCCTACAGTTTCATATTGACTATCAGAAATTAGAGCCTAGTATTAGTCCAAAAGTAGTTTTTTGACCAAAAGATTACTAGTCTAAGTAAATGACCTTTAACTGCGTTCTAACATTAATTTTATCCTCAAATTGGTCTAACTTAAATTGATCCCAATCAAATTAACAAGGATTTTATTCCATATCGAAATCGAAGATTCAACTTTGATTCTTCTCGAATTGAGTCAAACCCAATTAATAATCTAGATGACTTGGAAAAAAATTTTGAATTTTAAATCATATTTAATATTTTAAAAAATTGAATCAACCTAAATTAGAAAAGGTTAGATGCTTACTCAAATCCCGTAATGAGATTAATGGAAAGAAATCGGGATAAATTTATTCCTATTTGCATAAATCTATGAGTGACTAAAAAAAAATTCAGCAAATATATATCATAAGGTCTATACCAAGAAGCATAAATTAATCACACATAAATATAATAATTTTTAACGTAAAAAACTCATTTAATGTAAATGATAAAAATTACGAGACTTCTTTTGGTCTAATTAAAAGAGTTTTACTATCAAAATTAATATTTACAAAAACTATAAGCTACTACAATAACCATCAAGCTAAGTAGCAACACCAAATCAACCAAATAATATGAAATAAACAAGATAATGAAAAAAATAACTCAAAATAACTACCGTTCATGCAAATGGATGAACTCTGATTTTTCAATTCTGATATACACTGTCCAAATTAAAGAACAACATATTCTGAACGTGCTCACTAAATTTCAGTCAAATTCGATTACAAATGACCGTTTGATTGTCGGAGAAAGCCAAACCGGTCGCTGCTGTAAAAATATACGTAAACAGTAAACTTTGAGCTATGCCAGAAATTCAACAGTTTAAAACTGATCTTTATAGTTCAGAATGAAGAACAATGAGTCCTCAAACTACTAACTAAATTTTAGCTTGATCGGAGCATGGATGTTAGTTCGATTGCCAAAAAATCAAGACTTCTCTGTTATGAATTTCCAGGAGAAAATTTTCTCTCTTCTTTTTCTCTCCTTTTTCTCTTTCTCGTTTTTCTCTTTCAGTGGCTGACACTAATAATATTTCGCATGCAACATAAGGTCAATATAAATGCTAAAATATTAATGACCCTATTGGGAAAAAAAAGGCTTAAACAATGATTTTTCACATAGGAGGGAACCCAAAAATCTAATAATTTTTCTCATTCCCGACTATATGGAAGAGTTTGCCAAATTGGCAACCCTAAAATATGCCTCAAATTTCCTTATTGGTAAAGCCTTTGTGCACATATTATAACCATTATCATTAGTATGTATCTTCTTAAGTTCAAGCTGCTGAGAATCCAAAACATCACGAATCCAATGATACCTCATATCTATGTATATGGATCTATCATAAAAAGTAGGATTCTTACCAAGATAAAAAGCATACTGACTATCACAAAATAAGATATATCTCTTCTATCTAAAGCCAAGCTCATTCACAAACTTCTTCATCCAAAGTAATTCTTTATATGCTTCAGTTGCTGCAATGAATTCAGCTTCTATAGTAGACAATGCAATGTATTTTTACAATTTAGATTGTCATACCACAGCTCCCCCTACAAAAGTGATCAAATATCCAGAAGTAGACTTTTTGAATCCGTATCCCCTGCCAAATCAAAATCTGTGTAACCATTGAGAATAGGTTTCTCAGTCTCAAAATACAACTTCAAACTAGCAGTGCTATGGAGATATCTCAAAATCCACTTTACAACATTTCAATGATCTTTTTCTTGATTATATAAAATCTACTAATAATATCAACTGCATGAGTTATGTCTGGTCTAGTATAAACCATATCATATTTTAAGCTGCCTACTACGGATGCATAAGGAAATTTCTGCATGTATTTTTTCTCTTGCTCACTAGAAGGCGATTTTTTGACACTCAATTTGAAAGACATTACAAAAGATATACTTATAGGTTTAGTTTTAGCCATATTAAATCACTATAATAGCTTCTTAATATATTTTTCTTGAGATAGCCACAACTTCTTGCATTTTCTATAACGAATGATTCTCAAGCTAAGAATCTGTTTTGCTAGCCCTAAATTCTTCATTGCAAAGGACTTGCTCAACTCTTGCTTCAAGCTTCAATTCTGAAAGAATTAAAACCCGTAATGAGCATATCATCAACATATAACAACAGGATGATAAAATCACTATCAGAAAATCTCTATACAAAAATATAATGATTAGAAGTAGTCTTCTTGTAGCCTTGTTAAACCATAACTGACTCAAACTTGTTATATCATTGCCTAGGTGCTTGTCTCAACCCATACAAACTCTTTCTCAGCTTGCAAATATAATTTTTTTTTCTTTTACCACAAAACTTCAGGTTCTTCCATGTGGATTTTCTCATCTAAGTTACCATAAAGGAAGGTTATTTTAATATCCATTTGCTCAATCTCTAAATCAAGAGTAGTAGCTAATCCCAAAATAACATGGATTGATGACTTCTTAATCACTGGTGAGAAAATCTTCTCAAAGTCAACTCTTTTTTTTTTCTAACTGAAGCCCTTAGCAACTAATTTGGCTTTGCATCATAGAGATGGAGAATTCTCTTCTTGCTTTACTTTATAAATTCACCTATTATTTAAGGTTTTTCTATCTTTAGGAAGCTTCACCAATTTAAAAGTGTGATTATCAGCTAAAGACTATATTTCATCTTTCATAACTGTAATCCTTTGTCTTTTTCTCACTCTCAATGGTTTCTTCATAACATTTAGGTTCTTCATTGTCTGTTAAGAGTATATACTCATTAGGTGAATATTTGGTAGAATATATTCGATCTCTAGTAGATCACCTAAGTGGAGCTTTAGGTTCATCAACATGTGTCTCTTGTTGATCATTAACTGTTTCATATTCAGAAGAACCAACCTTATCTGCATTCTGATTATTATTTTGCACATCACCATAATTTTGAACCTCAACTGCATCAGGCGTATGAGTTGTAGGAGATAAGTCTAAGCCAATCAAACCACCAATATGAGGCTTTAATATCTCTGCCTTGTTAATATCTCTAATAGTCTAATCTTTTATAAATACCACATCATGGCTTCTGACAAGTTTCTTTTGAATTGGATCATAACATCTATAACCAAACTCATCTTCCCATAACCAATGAAGATACATTGTCAAGTCTTGGCATTTAACTTGGACCTCTCATCTTTGGAAACATGCATAAAATATTTATAACCAAATACTCATAGGTGGTCATAGAAAACATCTCTACCATACCAGAATCTACTTGGAACAACATTTTTCAATGCAATAGTGGGAGTTAGATTGATCACATATGCAACAATATACAAAGCTTAACCCCAAAAAGAGTTAGGCAATTTAGCCTTTGAAAGTACGCATCTGACTCTCTCCATCAATGTTCTGTTCATCCTTTTTACTAAACCATTCAGCTGAGGAGTCTTAGGAGGTGTCTTCTAATGTCTGACACCTTGTTCTCTATAATATGCATCAAAAGGCCCACAATACTTATCACCATTATCAGTGCAAATACATTTCAACTTCTTTCCAGTTTCTCTCTCAGTGTAAGCTTGAAATTCTTTAAATGCACTAATAACTTAATCTTTTAACTTTAAGGTACCAATCCATAGTCTTCTTAAATAATCATCAATGAAGGTTATAAAGTAAAATGTACCACCAAATAACTTTTTCTTCAAAGGACAATATACTTCTGAATGTATCAAATCAAGCAAATAATTTTTCCTAGAAGGAGAATGATGTTTGAAAGAAACCCTCTTCTGTTTCCTGGGCGATGATGTTTGAAAGAAATACATGTCTAACCTTGCACCTTTCAATCCCAAAAGTAAATCTCTTTTAACTAGACAATCTAGTCTCTTATCACTAATATGAATCAACCTCTTATGCCATAATTTCGAAGAGTTATCACCTTCAACTGCATTAACAAGATCTGTAGCGATTGAAGCTTGCAACCAATATAAGCCCGAAGCCTTCTTTCCTCTACCTATAACTAAGGAACTTTTATTGATTTTATATTTTTCATCATCAAAAGTATTGTAATAGCCATCATCATCAAGCTTACTAGTAGAAATCAAATGCAAACTAACATCAAAAGCATGTCTAACATTCTTCAACTTTAATTTTGTTCCATTTTAGGTCTCCAAATATAAGGTTCCAATGCCTACCACCTTTGACACTTCATCATTACCCATATTTAAAACTTCAAAATTACCCGGAGTATAAGATATGAAGAACTCATTCCTTAATGTAACATGAAAGCATGCATCACTGTCAAGAACCCAAGTAGTGTCATCATAGGCTACATTGATCATATTCTCTTGATAAATTATAGCCAAATCATCATCTGAATTTGTAGTGGCAACACAATCAGTATTGTTGTCATTGCCTCTCCTTTCTTGCTTTCCTTTATTTACCTTGTTCTCTTTCTTCTGCTTAAAATAAAATGTCTTGATATACCCTGGTTTACTATAGTAATGATATTCAAGGTTCTTATACCTTGATCTTGATTTACTCCTGCTCTTGTCTCTATTCTGATCTTGACTCCTACTTTTACTTCTCTCCCTCTTTTCAATAACTAAAATTTCTGACTGTGAACTATATGCCCCTTGAGTTCTTCTTCTCATCTCTTTATTTAAAATACCAGTATTTACATACGACATTGTTACATCACTTTCAGGTGCAAAATTAGTCAAGGATACACCAAAATTTTCCCATGAGTCAAGAAGTATATTAAACAATCAAAGTCCAATAATCTCTTCATCAAATTTGACACTCATGTCAGATAATTGATCAAAGATACCTTAAAATTTATTTACATGATCAAGTACAAAGTTTTAAGCTTTTCCCATAAAGTTTTGGCCTTTGTTTCATTAGCAATATGATTTAACACAATATCTTCAACCCATTGCCTAATAAAACCACATACTTATAAATACTTAAATTTTCAATCTTCATTAGATTTAGACTCAGATTTTTTAGAAGCAAATATAGGTAAATGCAATCTTTTTACAATAAGAATGTCTTTCATTTTCCCTTTTCATTTGTAAAAATTCGTGTCATCCAAATAAACTATTTTACTCACATTCACCTCCATAATTTAAACAAGCAAATAACTATAATCAACTAATGAACTATCTCTGATATCACTTTCAATGGGAAAGAACCGGGATAAATTTTTTTTTTTCTACTTAAATGAATCTATGAGGAGTGACTAAATAAAAATTTAGCAAGCATATATCACAAGGTCTGCCCTAAGAAGCATGAAATTAATCCCATATAAGCATAAAAATTTTAATGTGGAAAACCCCTTCAATGTGTAGGATAAAAATCACATAACCTCTCTTGGTCTAATAAAAAGAGCTCCACTATCAAAATTATTATTTACGACAACTATAAGCTATTACAATAACCCTCAAGTAAAGTAGCAACAGAAAATCAACAAAATAATAAGAAATAACAAGTCAATGGAGAAAAATACCCAAAATAGCCACTATTCATGTAAATGAATGAGCTCTGGTTGTTCAAATATGATCTCCATCTTCCAAATTAAAGAACAATATATTCTGAACATGCTCACTAAATTTCAGCCAAATCTGATTATATGACCATCCGATTGTCAGAGAAAGTCAAATAGGTCGCTGCTATAAAATGGCACATGAACATTAAAATTCAAGCCACAAATGCCGAAAATTCATCTGTCTAAAACTGATCTCCACCATTCAAAATGAATAACGATGAGTCCTCTAACTGCTATCCAAATTTCAGCTTGATCGGAGCATCGATGATAATCTGATCGCCAAAAACTGAGACTTTCCTATTGTGAATTTCCAACATAAATTTTTCTCTCTTTCTTTTCTCTCCATTTTCTCTTTTGGTAGCTGACACTAATAAACTCTCACGTGTAATATAAGATTAATATAAATGTCAAAATATTAATGATCCTATTAGGTAAAAAAGGTGCTCAAATAAGGATTTTTCACAGAGGAGAAAATTCAAAAACCTAACAGAAATATCTATATTTAGAACTTTAGCCAACTAGTGATGAGATAACCCATACTTGACAGCCAGACAAAGTAGCAACAAAGTTTATTACATACTAATCTTATAAAATAATAGTGTTGATGTATTTTGTCATTTTACTAAATGCATTTTTCTGATTGTATTTCATATAGTTATTTATTTTAGACACAATATATTTATAGTTATTTATAATTATCCATTTTAATCACTTTGTTCTATGTATTTTTGTATTTGTCACTTTATCTCATATATTTTTCTATTTTATACTAACAGACACTTATATTAATAAATATTGATTACTTTACTCTTTGTATTTATATATTTTATACTAAATAGATATGTTAATGACTCGAAATGATTCAATGTGACTCATTAAATTTATATTTATAAATTAAAAAAAATATGAATTCATGAGATTATATAATTAAATTGAAAGTTTAATATATAAATTGATTAAATGAGTAAAGTTTAGTAAATTGTATATGCAATTGGCTTTTATTTTAATTTATTCTATGGGGGGGTACTTTAGAAAATTTGATTTTTGGGATTTTTTTTGAAAGGAATTTAATGGGGTTTAACTTTTAGTTCATGGTGATGACAGTAGTGTTAGGTGCAGCTCCTAAAGGAGAGGAAATTTGCTGCTGAGTTCATGGTGATGACAGTAGTGTTAGGTGCAGCTCCTAAAGGAGAGGAAATTTGCTGCTGATGAAACTCTATATGCTAAGGACATCACATCGATTTTCCTCCCTTTAATTAACGTCTTGAAATGAGCTCTATAAATTTTTGTTATGTCATTTTCAACGTCAAAAGTTTTTTTTTTTTCCTCCTGAAAATTATAAAAAGTTATAAATAAATTTATCTATCTCTTTCTCTCTATGTATATGTACATTTATATATAGTTTTTAATAATTAGAAGAAATATTTATCGATGGGATTTAAGTTTCCAATATGATAATTTGTTATTTTAATCCTTGTTTCATGCCTTAAAATTGTCATATTGTTATAGTACACATGTTTAGATTTGAGAATATGCTTTTTCGTAGTAAATATATTTCGTTGATCATGATATGGTAAAATTTCACTCACTTATTGTCAATTTTTTTTCTCTTATCTAAGTTGAGGTGGTTTAAGTATGAGATACTAAAAAATACATAACCATTAAATACCTAAATCAATCGATAAAAAATACCTAAATCAATCGATAAAAAATTATTTTAGCTTAATTATATATTTTAAGTTTAAATTTTAAATAGGTAGTTATATTAAAATTATGTATTATGATTTCACTCGACTTAATTTTGAAAAAATAATTTACATAAAAAATATGAAATATATTTATATTTTCGGTATTATTTTGATAGTAATAATATATTTTTTTAATGTATGCATGGTATTGCATTATAAGTATTATTTATGATTTTTAAAAATATAATATATTGGAATATGATTAAATAATTTTTTTAATGTAATTTGATGATATTTTATAATATTTTAATAAATTAAAAAATTAAGAAATATAAAATATATTGGACATATATATTTAATATCTAAAAAATGTATTATGAATATTTTTAAAAGACAAAATTTTAAAATTAAAAAATCATTAAATTAATAATTTAAAATTTTAATAAAAGTTATAATTTTATGAAAATATATTATGAAAACAAAAATAAATAAAAAAATTAAATTATATAATTATTAAATTTATATTTTTTTAATTTTTAAATTCATTAAGTCATGCTAAATTATATTTTTTTTAATTTATGAATATATTTTTTTCACTCTAAATTATTTTATATTTAAATATGTTTCTATATAAAATATAATCACTAAAATATAATATCTAAAATATATTTTCTTCGAATAATATATATTACAAAAAAATAAATTAATTGCATTTCAAAAAAAAATATCAAACCAAAACTAAAAGTTTTAAAATAGTAAAAAAATATTAAAAATAAAAAAATAAAAGCAAGCTCAGATATTAAAATTTTAAATGAGAATAGATTTAGATAAAATTTTAAAAAAAGAAAACATATAATTATAAGTTAAGAAAAAAATATCTCAGTATGATTTAACATGATTTAATATAATTCAACGAGTTTATATTTATAAGTTAAAAAATATGAGTTTAAAGAGCTATATAATTAAATTAAAAATTTATAAGCAAATTAATTAAATGAGTAGAATTTAAAAATTATATATGTAATTGACTTAAAATAATCCATCCGTCTTATAAAGATTGTCCACTATTTTATTTTGAGATATTCTAAAATAATTATTCACTTCTATTTGAAAAATGTGTTTAATGTATTTTTTTCTATTTTATTCTTTAATAAATTTATACTTTAAATAATAAATTAATAAGATTTTAAACTATTTTTAATATAAAATAAATATATGAATAAAGATAAAAAAGAGAAATATATAAATTATCAATATATTAATTATAATTTTTTAAAATTTATAAATACATAATATTGAGGGAATATATGATTTATTTATTTATACTCAAAAAGAGAAAAAGATCGTACTCAAAAATTTATTCAAATTCATATGGAAGAGTGTTCATAAAAAGAGTTTATAGATAAAAAATAAATAAATAGAGAGGAATGAAAATATCTCTATAGAATTCCCTCATATATGGAATTAGATAGCCAAAAAAGGAAAATACTTGTCCCTATGTGGGTGGAATATATCAGTCATCAGCATGCATTTCAATGGTACAAAGATTCCCATAAAATTGTTGCTTTGCACTAAAAGGATGTCCTTATGTCTAACATTTAAACAAATAATTAATAATAACAATATTTTTATTTATTAATTAATATAATTTATGTTAAGAATTTAATAAGTTAAGAATTATTCAAACTAAATTTTAAATAAAAATGATATATGAATCAAATTGATTCGAATTAAAAATTTTTTATACATTAATTGCATTAAAGAAATAAATATTTTAATATTGCATTTATTATTAAAGATCAGAGCCGTCTCGGATATTTTAGGGGTCCCGAGCATGAAAAATATGATGTTCCTAAATTTTATTTGAATTCAAACCTAAAATGCCTTTAAAAAAAGAAAAGCAGGAGAACCTGCTTGGTTGTTGGCTCCAGCAATTTGATGCCTTCAAATCAAAGGGGGTTTGACTTCAAAAAAGAAAAGCAAATTCACTAGTCAAAGCTTTTCTTGCTTTATGTAGGCCCTTCAAATCAAATTGCTGATTCTATTTGAATTCAAACTGGCAGCCTCTTCAAATCAAAGCTTTTCTTGCTTTATGTAGGCCCTGCTCAAGGGGGGCCCTGAGCGGTTGCTCAGGTTGCTCCCCCCATGAGCCGGGCCTGTTAAAGATAACAATAAATACAATAATAGAATAGTTATTTCTCTAATACAATTAATGCATAAAACATTTTAGATCCGGATCAATTTAATTTATTTAACATTTCTCAATTTTAAATTAATAATCCTCATATTTTTTTTATCTGATTTGAATTTTCTTTGGATGATTGAATTTCTCATATTAAATAAATATAAAATATAAAATTAATATTTAATTACCATTTAAAGTTGGCAAGAACTGAATAATAATTTTTTTAGTGAAAAATATTAATTTTTTAGTATATATAATTCAAGAAAATGAAATTGATTTGATTTAGAACTTTCTTACCTCGGTTCTTGATTGTTAGATTGTTCATTGGATGACTGTTATAATATTTGCTTTCTATTTTAAAGATGAAAAAAATTATACGGTGGAGTGTTTTCTAGAAGCAAATTAATTCTGCTAAATAAAAAGGCAAATTAATCAATCTGTAAGTCACGACAAAATTGATTGGGAAATAAATAAATAATTTAGAAATTGGAAAATATGGTAGGTAGCAATTGCGCAAAATGAGGTGACGCTCGAGAAATGCTGATGGTTAAGGTGAGAGATAAAATGACTTCATGAGATGCTTACGTTTTGTAAGTTTTTTTTATTACCCATCTAATATTGAATATATTGTTCAATTAATTCAGATTTGAGTACTGTAGATTTTAAAAAAAAATAATTTTTTCAGTAAATTATTTTTTTCATTCATAAGACTCAAATTTAAATTTTTATATAAAAAATAATAAGTCTCTTATCACCCGTATTAATATATGTTGATTGTTTTTTAATCATTAAATAGGAAAGATAATTCTCTTGATATTGATAAGGATAAAATATTTTTTAATAATATTATATATATATTATATATATAAAGAAGATTATTTCTAGTTGTGAATGGTTAATTAAAAAAATTAAAAATATATTATAATAATATTCATAAATATACACTAACTTGCTATTCTACAATAGAGATATTAGCTTCAGTGTGTTTTTAATGATATTAGAGCCTAATTTTCATATTATATATATATTAGTTTGATTATGTAACATATAAATAGTTTATATTGGAAATAAAAAAAGAAGAATATTTAATTTTTAGTTTTTAATTATTTAAACGTTGAAGTTTCATAAATAAATTGATTTTCCAACTGGAATTTTAAAATATATATTAGTTTGATATATTATGTAACGTATAAATAGTTTATATTGGAAATAAAAAGAAAAAAAAGAAGAATATTTAATTTTTAGTTTTTTAATTATTTAAACGTTGAAGTTTCATAAATAAATTGATTTTCCAACTTTAATTTTAATGATGTTTAAAATAATAGAATTTTATTACATCAATAAATAATTAAATAATTATTTAATTATACATGAGATCAGAAACTAGAAAAATGATAATTTTGCTTTTCAATGCATATTAAAGAGAAAAAGGGAAAAGTCCAGAAATGCAGATGCTTCTGCAATCTATGTTGTACGCATATGGTCATTTGTTGAGGAAATTACTTCATTTTGAAGATATACTCTATACACCAATTATAATCTCTCTTTGTTATCTTCGTATAAAAGCAATTCTTCTCAGTCGTCTGCCTTATTAAATAATGTAGTCTGGGAATTCTATCAATAACTAACCCTTTATTGTCTTTTTTTTTTTCTTTTCAAAATTTTTTGTCTAGATCAAGAGATGGTGCAATGGGCTAAACTGCAAATATAAAGGAATTGTTATTGAATTATAATTTTAAAGAATAATATTAACAGTGTCTAATCTTAGTTCATTAATTTTAAAGAAAAATTCTTATCCATACAACTCTGAAAAAATTCATTAAAATGGGTTTTTATGACTGTACAAACTAATGAATTTATAGTTTAGACTTCATTGCGGAATTCTTAATTTTTTAATATATAAGGGAGCAATCTTTAATTAGTTTAAACTTCAATAATATATATATTTACACATTAATTTTTTTATATTAATTATACGTAGAGAAGAAAAATACTTAAAATTTAAATTTAAAATTTAAGCACGAGTAAAACATAATTTTATCTGTTAGGGTGCACTTTAATATTATTTATGTGCATATATACTATATACATATTAATTATTAGTTAGCCATTGATCCTATAAATTTCTTTTTGATGGAACATATTCGAAATTTAAGAACTAGTAACACATATTTTTATTTATCAGGCTATGTCTTAATATTAATTAATGTGTATATATATTTTATACACATTAATTATTAGTTAGCCATTAATCCTATAAATTTCTTTTCTGATGGGACATAGTAATGCTATAATCGGCTAATATGATTGAGATTATAAAAGTCAATAATAATTGAGATTATAAAAGTCAATAATATACATACATATATATATATATATATATATTAAAAAAATTGTTGCAACTATGTTTCCAAAGTCAAAATTGTAAAAACAAAAAGTAAAAGTCTAATAAATAAATCTATTCTGAATTTAAATTTATTTTACAATTATACCTATTTAAAAATACTAAATAATTTTACATCAATCTAAAAATAGGATATATAATGGCATCAAATGGTGTTATAACCGGGCTCTTCTTCTGCAAGGCATTAACCACTGTAGAGGAGTCAGATTCCACCACCACAATCTGTAGATTTAACTCTTTAAGCCACCAACAAGCTTGTCTAAAAGCTAGAGCTTCAACTAGCGTGGGATCCAGATCACCAAGAAATGGCAGAGATTTTGCAACAATTATATGCCCTTCATCATCGCGAACCAACATTCCCACACCATACCGGCCTATATTTGCAAAAATTGCTCCATCAACGTTAGCTTTAAGGAACCAGGTATCAGGTTTAGTCCATAGAGGATTTGATGGGTCTTTGGAGGGAGTAGAGTTGGAGAGTTGTGCCTTCTGCCATGACAGCAGGGATGTAGATGCTTCATAAAGAACTTGCCAAGGGTTTAGTGCTTGACCCTTCCAGATAATTCTATTACGACTCCACCATAAGTGATACAAGAGCAATGAAGCCATTTCCACTTTGATAGGATCACCTTGCAAACAGAGTAGCTTGAACCAGTCCATCATATTATCGGTATCAAAGGACCAGAATAAACCCAAAGAACTTTGTTGCCAACACTGAAGAACAAAAGGGCATTCACATAAAACATGCTAGACTGATTCATTGGCATTTAAGCATCTGGAGCAAATTAAGTTCACATCCACGCTTGTTTTGGCTAAGTTATCACAAGTTGGAAGACAATTACTCATTACTCTCTACATAAAAAGTCTTCATATGTGAATGAATTTTTAACTGCCATAAGCCTTTCCGGTATGGATCAAATTCATTGTCTGTATATGATGAAGTACTTTCACTCTCTTTACAGACATAATAGCCACTCTTCACCTCAAGGCTGAAGGAATAAATCTCTGAAGGCTATATGGTTCCCGGAACCCAGTTGAAGTCCCACACATCTATGGACTTGTCATCACTCACACGCCACATACTGCCCTTCTTTATCACTGAAATTGATTCCCATATACTCCGCCATACAAAACTTGGATTAGATCCTAATTTAGCTTCCAACAGATGCTGGCCAGGAAAGTATTTCACCTTAAACACTCGAGACATTAGAGATTATGGGGCATTAAGAAATCTCAGGCTTAACGGGCTAGCATAGCTCTATTAAATTGATGAATGTCTCTAAATCCCATGCCTCATGTACTCTTACTAGAACACATACGTTTCCAAGCCTGCCATCTGATAGCTTTATCACCATTACGTTTCCTACCCCACCAGAATGAAGCATTTTCTCTATATCATCACACACCGAGGTAGGTAGTATAAACACACTCATCGCATAGGTAGGAATTGCTTACAATACTGATTTAATCAATACTTCTCTCCTTGCGAAAGAAATCTGTTACTCCAGCTACTGATACGCTTCCATATTTTATCCTTGATAATTCCAAAAATCTGGTGTTTGGATGTACCTAATAAAGAAGGCAAACCAAGGTAACTGCCCTCCCCAATTGGTTGATGGACCTCTAGATATGAGCATAACTAGTATTTTTTATTGTTGCTGACATTAGCACTGGAGTGAATTGCAGATTTTTGAAAGTTGACCAGCTGACCTGATGCTAATTCATATGTCTTTAGCACTTCTTTGATAGCAAGACAATCTTGGGGAATGGCTTTGAAAAATAGAAAACATCATTGCAAAGAGAAGGTTAGAGGTAGCAGGAGCATTCCTGCTGACTTTACACCCATGTATCTTCCCTCTTTGTGAATAATCTGCAATCAAATTGGTGAGTTCTTCAGCACATAATATAAAAAGATATGGAGGAAGAGGGTCTCCTTGACTCAAACCTCATTGGGGAATGATTAGGCCTATCTCCTTTCCATCCCTCAGAATATGATATGACACTGTGCTAACACATTATAACATAAGATTCACCCACTTCGAACTGAATCCAATAGCTTCCATCATGTGCACAAGGTAAGGCCACTCCATTCTATCATATGCCTTGCTCATGTCGAGCTTCAAGGCAACCCATCCCTCTTTTCCTTTTGTTATTCTCTTTATGGCATGAAGAACTTCAGAAGCAACTAAGAAGTTATCACTGATAAGTCTCCTTTTAAGAAATGCACTTTGAGTCTCAGAAATGCACTTTGAGTCTCAGAAATCAAATTTGGTAACACAATCCTCAACTGATTTGCAAGCGCCTTAGCAATTATTTTGTATATAACATTACATAGTGCTATAGGTCTAAGATCTCCCATTCCCTAGGTTGGTTCTTTTTAGGAATGAGTACAATGTGTGTACTGTTCATATATGATGGAATAGTGCTAGTTTCAAGCACATTAAGATCAACTCTAGATACATCTGCCCTAATTATAGACCAAAACCGTTGATAGAAGGCTGGATTAAAGCCATCCGGTCCAGGAGACTTATCTGGAGCCATTTCAAAGAGAGTTTCTTTCACTTCAGTTGCAGTGAATGGTTGATCAAGAAAACTGATATCTTCCTCTGCCAATTTCTTATGGATGGGAATAGCACCAAACTGCTTGGTGTCTACACTAGACTTGAATATGGTCTAAAAGTAGGATATCATAAGCTAACAAATCCCAGATTCACTAGAGTAAATAGTCCCATTATCATCTGCAATTTGAGTTATTTTATTTTTAGATTTTCTACCAGAGGCTCTAGCATGAAAAAAGCGGGAGTTAATATCTCCATCTTTCATCCAATCCGCTTTTGCTCTTTGGCGCCAATACATATACTACTGGTAGAGAAGGCGATTAAGATTCATTTTCGCCCCTTCATACGATCCATCACCTGCACTCTGATACGAGCATTTCAGTTTGGATAAATTATCTTTGGCGATTTTTATATTCCTTTTAAATCTGCTACGAAACCTTTTAGCCCAACTGTCTAAAGCCAAACTGCAACATTTGAGGGTCTCCTGAATATCAGAGTGTCTATTGCTGTTCCAACCAGATTTCACAATGTCACCACTCTCAGGATCTAGAAACCACGCATTCTCAAAATGAAAACGATGATAAGGGCAAGTTCCCACACCCAAACCCAAATCAAGAAAGAGAGCATTGTGGTCGGAAGTAGAAGTGACTAAATTATAAACCGTAGCCTTCTCAAAGCAATGTAACCATCTACCGTAGTCTTCCACCCCAATGATCTCCACCTCTACCCTTTCCTAAGTATAAAAGTGACCTACTAGAGAAATATTAACCAATCCACAGTGATTAACAGTATTACGAAAACCTTCTAGCAACCAGGTTGGTTGTGGAATGCCACCTTTCTTTTCTTCATTTGACAGCATATCATTGAAATCTCTAAGAACACACCAAGGTAAAGTATTTTTATTTTTTAAGTCATAGAGTAATTGCCAACATAATCTGCATCTAGTCCGATCAGCCACTCCATAATAACAAGTCAAACGATATTCAATTTTATTAGGCTGCTGAACAATTGCATTAATATGATTATGAGAATAACTAAGGAGTTTAACATCAACTTTTTTACTCCAAAGCAAGGCTAGACCCCTACATCCCTCCCCATAATCAACAGAAAATACCCCATCTAATATTTTATTTTTCACAGCCTGTATTTTATTCTGAATAACAAGAGTTTTAATAAGAAAAATCAAATCAGATAACTCGGAGGATACTAAATCCTTAAGATAACAAACTGTCGGGTCATTACCCAACCCCCGATAGTTCCAACTCAAACAACTCATTGCTGGTGGGAGGTCTTTTCAGGCCCGCCACTTCCACATTTTTTGGTATGTTTGATGAACTTATCTCCTTTACAACAATTAGTTTTAAGTATAAAAATAAGTAATTCACTATATAATATATTTAATTTAAAGTAATTGACTGTATAATATACTTAATTTGGAGTAATTGAAAATGTTACAAGTATAAAATAATATAAATGACTATATAATAAGTTTAATTTGGAATAAATTAATGTAAAGTGTAAAGTTATATAACTGACTATATAATAGGTTTATCTTGGAGTGATTAACTATATTACAAGTATAAATTAATATAATTGACAACATAATAGGTTTAATTTGACGTAATTTACTATGTTACAAGTATAAATTAATACAATTAATTATATAATATGTTTAATTTGGAGTAATTAATTATGTTATAAGTATAAATTACTTTTTGTGTATACACCTTTACATATTTTATTTAATTTATAATTTTTTAAAATAACATATGCTATAAAAATTATTTAAATTTTTTTAATAATTACTAATAACATATTTTTTAATTTTTTTAATTTATATTTTTTAAGTTTCTACTTATATGTAACATATACAAAAAAATATCAAAAATATTTATTTTATGTAATATATATAAATATATAACAATATATATTAGTTGATTTGCAAAAAAAATACCAGTATATAATTGATATATTGTTATATGTTCATATATGTTATATTTAATAACATATATTAGTTAATTTGCAAAATAAATATTAGTATATAACAAATATCTGTTGTTATATATTACATGCATATATTAATTGATTTACAAAAGAAATACTAAAAAAATACCAATATATAAACTAATATATATTACATATAACAATATATATTAATTGATTTGCAGAAGAAATATTAGTCTACAACTGATATATGCTGATATATGTTAATATATATTATATATAACAATATATATTAGTTGATTTACCATAAAAATATTAATATATAAACTAATATATGTTGTTATATGTTCCATATAACAATATATATTAGTTAATCTGCAATTTTTCTTAAAAAAGTCAATGGAAATGGAATTGAAGATATGAAATAAATAAATAAAGAGTGAATTAGTATTATTTATAGACAAGCTTGAGTGTGCTTTAAGAGATCACCTCCCATGTATTTCTTTCTAGAATTTTTTTATTACTAATCTATCGATATCTCAAAAAGGTAAAGTATTTAATGAAATATTGTTTAATCCTTGAACTTTTATAAATTCATTATTTATGTATCCAATTTATATTTTAAAAATCAAACTAATATAACGTGTTATATATTCATATATATTATACGTAACAATATATATCTATTAGCATATATCATACTACCCACATACATGTAATATATACTATTATTCTTTTACAATATATACTCATATGTACTATTATTCTTTAGTGATTTATATGTAAAATATGCTCACATATATGTTGAAATACTCTGTTAAATTTGTTGAAAAACTGAAATTTTGAAAAATAATTTCTTTGAAGCATTTTATAAAAAATGTGGTGTACATTTAGATAAAAGAAACAAAGAAAAAATTCCATTTATTACAGTTAAATCCCAAAAAATAAATAAAAAATAATTAAATATTTATAATCAGACAACCAAGAATAAAAAAAACCATTACAATTATGTAAAAAGGAAAGAATATCCAGTAAAGACACCAACTTCAATAGTGTTCTTTGCATTAACCATCTGCAATAGTAAGGCCATTAACTGACTAGCATCTTGATACGCGTGAACTACGCTATAGCAATACCGCAAGTGCACGGGTCGCCTAAGTAATATAGTAGTGAGTGAGTTATCGTTCCACTTGGGACAAGGCCAAGTACTAGTGCAAATCTTAACCGTTGTTTAGCAAATTAATAGTTGTGTGATGCTTTGTAACTAAAAACAACTAAATTAATAATTGAAAATAAAGGAAAATTAAATGTTGTGCAAAAAAGGATTGATAATAATAATAATAATACTATCCAGATATTGAATCTCCCTAGCCTCAATAATATTTATGATAAATCAATTCAGCTAAATCATTTAATAGATTTGAATTGGCATTCCTCTAAATTAGACTAAAACCTCTCTCGAGTAGATTAATCCCTAATCACTAAGTAGAGTGCTGGAATCTCTTCTCAAGCACAATTAAATAGATCTTGCATTAATAACAAAGAACTATAAACCAAAGGATCTTGTAAGTCTATCTCTAGTACTCCAATCAATCCTCAACCCTTATGAGTATTCAATTCATATCAAGCTTTCTCAAGTCAATAATATAAAAATGGCAACCAATCAATAAGCATGCTATTATCAATTGGAAAATAAATTATTAAGCATCATAAGAGTAAAACAACTCAATCAAATGATTCAACTAAATATAATTATTCAATCCATACACATAAGCTAGAGTTCATCAATATCTAGATAGAAAAGGAATTAGTTCATGTTCAAAACCAGAAAAACAGAACAAGAGAAATGAGTAAAAGAAACCAAACAATCCATGGTGAATAATTTGTATTTCTTCACTTTTATCCTTGATTCTTGGTTTAGATCTTGTATATGATGTATCTCCTTCTTCAAACTCAGCTCAAGACTCTCCTCCTTGCTCCAACATCTGGCTACCTCCCCTTCTCTTTTTTCTTTTCTTTTAACTCTTTTCCAAGCTCACAGCCCATACCTTCCAGCTCACACCCCATACCTTCCAACTCATACCCCATACCTTCCAACTCATACCATCCTCTCTTGTCTTCCATATTCTCTTTGTTTTATCTTTCTTTTTATCACTTAGGTCAACTTTTCTTTTCTTTAATCTTTCTTTGGTAGTAGCACAGTCCTTGTCCCCCACTTGTTCCTCAATCAGTGCAAATAATTTAACTTTTCCATAGGTGACATGGCCATTGACACGCCCATGTCACTGGGCGTGTCATAGCCACTGTGATTCTGAATATAAGACACGTCCATGACACTGGGCGTGTCAAAGCTACTGTGAGTCTGAATATAAGGCACGTTCGGTGACACGCCCATGTCACTGGGCATGTCAATGCTTCTGAATGCAGTATCAAGGGCACGTCTATTGACACGCCCGTGTTCATGGGCGTGTCCATTGATAAATTTTGCTCTTTTCTTCTACTTTCATCCGTAATTCCTCCGAAATGATCATAAGCCTCAAATTACAGAGAATTCCTGAAATTAACCCTAAAATACTCTTTAAACAAACAAATTAAACTCAATTGGATAATAATCATATTAAGAAATAGGAATAAAATATCATCAATTGTGTATTTATCAAATTCCCCCACACTTGAGTTTTTGCTTGTCCTCAAGGAAACTAAATTACTGTAATAAGCAGAAATGACGGAATCCCTCTATATTCAAAAAGGAAAATAAAGTTTTGACAATGCTCGAATCGGAAAACTTCACTTTCTCAACCAAAATAATTCACAATCATAACAGCTGAATTAATAAGTTTCAAAATAAAAATTTCACATACCTAAAACCTAAAAATCCAGAGTTAAAAAATTGAGCATAAAATTCCAGCAAATCCAAATGCCATAAACAAAGTACAAAAAACGTGAATTTTCTCTTAAGCTCTCTAACCCTCAATTTTTTTTAAATACATATATATATATATGTATATATATGCATATTTTAAGGAGCCCGACTTGTTTGAACTGATACTAACCTTTTGACGCGAAGGTAAACATTTGTGATGCCGACCCCGGTTACTCAGCCAGAATCACCGTTCAAATGGCTACTAGCACTATTCATGATTCCAACTCATTTGTTTTGATTCGAGAGTCAAAATCAGCGGAACAGGGAAAAATTTTTAAAGCTCCTTTAATTAGAATTATTTGTTTTGGTTATTATTAATCAAGGGTCAGAAACTCAAGGGTCGTACTAAGTCCGACTCAAGAATCTAAGGAATTATATCATGCTAAAAAATGTAACTAAGGTTTTAAACTTTAGTCATGTTCCAATTTCCATCAATCCACAACTTAACTGTAGCTATTACAATCGATCTTCAGCAATTGATCAAGATCACTAAGTTAACCTCAACAAGAAATTGTCATTTAGGAAATCTCAAATTAGTTTAACATATAAAGGGAAAACCACATCAAGTCACACTTATCATAACAATCTAGCTTACTTAGCAGGCATTAATTGAGACAAATGAATCAAATAGAAAGAATGAAATAGTAAAAATTTAATCAAGAAAGTATACCTTTCCCCCATACTTAAGATGCACATTGTCCCCAATGTGTGCGCAAAACAAGAAATAATGAAGAGAGAGAACAACTTCCCTTGTTATGTCCATGAGTGGATGAATATGAGTACGGTGCCAAGAGTACAGTGAAGGAGGGTTTGCGTCAAAACAAAATTCTAAAATGCAAACAAAACAAGGTTAAGACATAAATAAACAAAGGAAACAGTTCTTAAAGAGAATAACAATTGTCCAAAAGCAATTAAAAAGAAAGAAAACTAAAAAGGGTATTAAATAAGCAAAGAAATTAAAAATAACATAAAATTAAAATTAAAATGTGGGCTAATAAAAAATCGGTGCATCGCCGAAATCGTCACTGCCGGTCTCATCATCGGAAACATCAATTTGTGGTGCAGGTTCCAGTGCAGGTGCAGGTGCCGGTGCACGGGCAGGTGGCTGATACGGTGGAGGTGGTGGTTGCGAAGGGTGAAACCCTTGATACCACTAGAACTCCAATATGGATTGCTACAGCCATTGTCGCCTCAAAATCTCATGATCCAGCTGGGCTTGGAAAGTAGTTTTCTGGTCTTGTAAAAGCTGCTGCAGCTCTTCCTACTGGATTAAGATCATATTCTGATTCAGCTCAATATTCCCGATCTTTCCTTAAATCCGACAAAGCTGATGCTCAAAATATGTGGGTTTCCTGTCATCATCCCACTCTACATTAACTGACTGGCGCCAATCCCGGAATGCAGAGGTCTGGACAAAAGAAGGTCCAGCAGAAAAAGAAGGCGCAGCAGCAGCGGTTGAAGGTCCAGCGGCTGTGGATGTACTCGAAAAATCTGACGGTGGAGGTGGTGGTATATCGGAAGGAGGAGCAGAAGGAGCTGTCTCTGGTACATCTGAATCCATAGGAGTGGCCTGCAGCCCAACTACCTTCTCCCTGTTCAGTCTCTTCAACGTGTCCATACCCAACAGCTTGGGCATACCATCCACCGTCATAGGTAGGCAGCCATCTAATACACCCAGACGACGAGCAAGTCTTGTGACATACATGCCACCATGTAAAGTATCTGATGCTCCTTTTTTAGACTGCTTGTAGAAAAAATGGGTGATGGCATGGGCGACATTGTACCGGGTCTTCTGCATCATGCAGTTCAGGAAGAATAGATCTCTCAAGGTTACCACCCTTGTACTGCTTAGCCTTGTTGTAATAGTATGAACTAATAAATTGTGCACCACTCGGCAGGGGAAAGAATCGAAATTGGATGTCTTAGAAACCTTGGGTTGATATTTATCGGCATTGGGTGCAAAGTTCTGCCAAATCCAAGGAGGAACAACCTCATAATCAGCAAATTCCACCTCGGAGTTTAGATAATCGAAGGTTTGGACTTCCTCTTCAGTATATAACCCGAGATGTACCCCAAGGTCATTAATGCTCATGCTGAATCTCTGCCCTCCCAGTCTGAATTTAATTGTTGGCTCAGTAATGGAAACTTTGGTTTTCTGGAACTGGAAGGTGCAATAAAATTCCAATGTAAGCTCTCGATATGAAGGTTCATTGATAGAGAAGAGTTGGTCCCACCCTGGTTGATTAATTAATTCCTGAACATCTGCTGCAATGTTAACTAGTTCCATAGCCTCCCAATCTAAGACACGAGGCGCGGACCATTCTTTGTTGCCGAAAAGTTCGAATCGCCTTCGTTCCGCGTTTGAAAATCTGAGGCATTTGTGTGTCACTATAAATTTAGAAGTTGGACGTGTAGCGGGTTGGCTGGAACTGTCTTCCCCTCGTGCATGCTTGGTGGGAAGCTGGGAAGATGATTGTTTGTGAGGGACCATTTTCGGTTAATCTACAAAACAAATCAAAAGGTTCCTCAATAACAAAAGCATAACATGATACAAGTTTAACTGAAATGTCGGCATTATAAAGATAACGCAAAACAAATGTAATCCACCTATAGCAACACATGCTCAATTAACCGAAAGCAATAAACTAACCCGAACGACAGCACAAACATACAATAAAATCAATTCCCACAATAACAATATATTGTCCAAAAATAACAAGTAACCAGAAACTAACAAATGAAACAATCAATATATAATTCAAAACTATTGCAAAAATAAACATATGCCGAATCAAAACGGAATTCAAAACGAAGAAAATTATAATTAATCAAATGCTGCAAAAATTACGAAAAATAAAAACACAACAAAATAAAGCAAGCAAGTCATGAAACTTCGAATTTCAAGGTAAACACAAGAAAATACAAGGAATGTATATGAAAAAATGAAAGAAAAACGAAAGAAAACAAACAAAAATCGCAAAAGTTGAGATCCCGTACCTGAAAAACAAAAATCCGCGTGGAACGAGTAGTTTCAATGGGAAAACGAGAAAATACACGCAAATTACGCAAGTCGGGAGTGAGAATCTCTCCTAAATTGAATGGGTGTGTGAATGCGCCGGTGAGAGTGCAAAAATTTGAGAGAAAAGGAGAGAAAAAATTTAAAATTTTCGTGAAAATAGCGTCTGCTCTATATATAAAGACGTCAGCACGCCCATCAACACGCCCGTATCACTGGGCGTGCCCTACAGTATAAAAGACAATGTACACAACACGCTCAAAGACACAACCATGTCAATGGGCGTGTCACAGGTACTAGGTGAAATTACAATCGACACGCCCAACAACACGGGCGTGTTTGTGGGCGTGTCACATATTCTGTGTCAAACATGCAAACGACACACCCACTAGTCTGGGCGTGTTCTGAGGGCGTGCTGGGTTATTTATTTAATTTTTTTTATTTTTTTTGGAGACACGCCCATGGACACTCATGAACACGGGAGTGTCCATGGGCGTGTTATAGCTTCTGTTTGAAAAAAATAATGACACGCTCATAGACACGGGCGTGTCCATAGGCGTGTTCTAGCTACTGCCTGAAAAAGATAATGACACGCCCATTGACACGGGCGTGTCATTGCATATGCTCAATTTACTCCTCAAAATCAAATTTCCTCTACAAATTCAGATGAATGCAAAACAAACAAACAACCATCCAATAAAAGAAAGATAAAATTAAAACAAAATGACGACACAAACCAAAAACATAAAACTGTGGGTTGTCTCCCACCCAGCACTTCTTTAACGTCGTATTAGTTGGACGGTCGGGTAAATGTCCCTAATATTGGAGGTGTAAAACCTCCTTTAAGTCCTGTATTTCAACTCCAAAATAAAATTTGAGCCTGTGCCCATTGACTTTAAAATCTCCTTTTTCCGGGTGGGTTATTTCAACCACTCCGTAGGGAAAAACTTCCTTGACAGTAAAAGGGCCAGACCATCGAGATTTCAACTTACCTAGAAGGAGTCGAAGCCTTGAATTGTACAGTAATACTTGATCTCCTGCTTGAAACTCTTTCCGTTCCTTAGTGTGAGCATCATGACATCTCTTGGTACGTTCCTTATACATTCTCGCATTGTCATAAGCTTGCAACCTCCACTCGTCTAGTTTGTTTACCTGTAATTTGCGCCTTTTACCTGCACAAGCTAGATCAAGGTTAATCTGTTTTATTGCCCAATATGCATGATGTTCTATTTCAACAGGTAAATGGCAAGCTTTTCCATATACCAATCTAAATGGTGTAGTGCCCAAGGGAGTTTTGAATGTAGTCCTAAAAGCCCATAGAGCATTGTCCAATTTCTTGGACCAATCCTTTCGGGATCGCTCAACAGTTTTTTCCAGAATTTGTTTAATCTCCCTATTCGTGTTCTCAACTTGGCCACTAGTTTGGGGATGATAGGGAGTAGCAAACCTATATGTAACTCCTAATCTTTTGAAAACTTTCTCAAGCTGAGCGTTACAAAAGTGAGTACCCCTATCACTTATAATTGCTTTTGGTGTACCAAATCGAGAAAACAACTTCTTCAAAAACTGCACCACATCCCTAACATCATTGGTTGCCAAGGCTTGGGCTTCAGGCCATTTAGATACATAGTCTATAGCTACCAGAATATATTTGTTACAAAAAAAATTTGGAAATGGTCCCATAAAATCAATTCCCCATACATCAAAGATTTCACAAACTAAAATCCCATTTTGGGGCATTTCATCATGAGATGAAATATTTCCAGTTCTTTGGCAGCGATCACAACGATTTACAAATTCGTAGCTATCTTTAAACAAAGTGGGCCAATAAAATTCTGATTCTAGTACCTTTTGAGCATTCCTATTGGCTCCCATATGACCACCAGCTGGTCTGGCATGACATTGACTAAGGAGGTTCATTGTTTCAGGCCATGCCACACATCGTCGGATCATGTGATCCTTACATAATTTAAACAAAAAGGGATCCTCCCAAAAATAATATTTTAAATCAGAAAAGAATTTCTTCTTTGCTTGATAATTTAAGTCCTTAGGAAGTTTTCTAACAACTAAATAGTTAGCAAAGTCCGCAAACCAAGGTGTTTCAGAATTTAAATTACTTACCTCACTTACCATGGCGTACAACTGCTCATCGGGGAAGTGATCATCAATGTCCCCTTTTTCAAACCTCTCCAAGGTTGGATTCTCCAAGCGAGAAAGGTGATCTGCTGCAAGATTTTCGGCTCCCTTCTTGTCTTGAATTGTCAAGTCAAATTCCTGCAACAACAAAACCCAACGGATTAGCCTAGGCTTAGCATTAACTTTCGCGAATAAATACCTTAAAGCCGAATGGTCTGTATAAAAATCACCCTCGACAAGATTAGATATGATCTAAACTTGTCAAAAGCAAAAACCACAGCTAGCAGCTCTTTCTCTGTAGTTGTGTAATTAGCTTGGGCTGTGTTCAAGGTCTTGCTCGCATAGTAGATAGGCTGAAAGTATTTCTCCTTGCGTTGACCCAAGACTGCTCCTACTGCAAAGTCACTTGCATCGCACATTAGTTCAAATGGTAGATTCCAATTAGGAGCTACCATGATTGGAGCATGGGTCAATTTCTCCTTTAGGGTTGTGAATGCTCTCAGACATTCCTCATCAAAAATAAAATCGACATCTTTCTCAAGGAGTCTTGTCAATGGACGAGCTATCTTAGAAAAATCTCGAATGAACCTCCGATAAAAACCCGCATGTCCTAGAAAACTTCTAATGGCTTTCACAGATGTGGGTGGTGGTAACTTCTCAATTATGTCTACCTTTGCCCGATCCACCTCAATGCCCTTGCTTGAAATTTTGTGTCCCAACACGATTCCCTCTTGAACTATGAAATGACACTTTTCTCAATTAAGCACTAAATTGGTTTCCTCACATCTCATCAAGACTCTTTCAAGGTTTTCCAAACATTTTTTAAATGAGCTGCCATAGACCGAGAAATCATCCATAAACACCTCCATAATATCCTCTATAAGCTCATCAAAGATTGCTATCATGTACTTTTGGAAAGTTGCAGGTGCATTACATAACCCGAATGACATTCTTCGATATGCAAATGTCCCATATGGGCAGGTGAATGTAGTTTTCTCTTGGTCTTCCGGTGCAATAGGAATTTGGAAATAGCCTGAAAGGCCATCCAAAAAGCAGTAGTACTTATGGCCGGATAACCTCTCCAACATCTGATCAATGAAGGGTAAAGGAAAGTGATCCTTACTAGTTACATCATTCAATTTTCTATAGTCAATGCAAACCCTCCAACCGATAACCGTTCTTATTGGAATCAACTCATCATTTTCATTAGGGACCACAGTCATCCCTCCTTTCTTTGGTACTATCTGAACTGGGCTCACCCAAGAACTATCCAAGATCGGATAGATAATCCCTGCATCAAGTAGTTTTATTACTTCAGTCTTCACTACATCTTTCATCTTTGGGTTTAGTCTCCTTTGTGGTTGTACTACCGGCTTGAATTTGTCCTCCATCAGTATCTTGTAAGTGCAATAGGATGGACTGATACCCTTGATATCTGCTATCTTCCAAGCTATCACTTGCTTATATTTCTGCAACAACTGGATAAGTTTTTCTTTCTGCTCAGAAGATAGGTGGGAACTCAGAATTATTGGTAATTTTTTCTTCTCTGCCAGAAATCCATACTCAAGGTGAGCTGGAAGAGGTTTCAGTTCCAAGTTGGGTGGATCAATCACCGATGGTTTTGGCTTCTTTTCTTTTGGCATCTCAATAGTCTCATATGCCCTGCATTTGAATAAATTGCTTGCTTTAAGAAAAGCAAGCTGCTCCATTGCTTCTTGACCCTCAACAGTTTCCTGCAATAAACACAACTCAAGGGGATCCTTGGAAACAATGTTAGTAACACAATTTATGGTCTCATGCTCAATAACATCATTACATGATTCCGCCCCATCAAATGAAAGTGAATGTTTCATGGCATCATGTATCATAAAAATAACTTTCTCATCACCCACTCTCAAAGTTAAAGTGCCATCATGAACATCAATAAGGGCACGGGCTGTATTTAAAAATGGCCTACCAAGAATAAGTGAAACATCCGCATCCTCATCAATATCAATGACAACAAAATCATTGCGGAAAATGAAATCCCCGACTTTTACCAACACATCTTCTATAATGCCACGAGGGTGGACTACTGACTTATCAGCAAGTTGGATGGTCATGAGTGTTAGTTTAGGTTTACCAATGCCTAACTCTTTAAACATTTTATAGGGCATAACATTTATGCTAGCCCCTAAATTAGCTAATGCACTTTTAACCTCATGGTTACCTATCAAACACGAAATGGTAAAACTACTTGGATCTTTTAACTTCTTAGGTAACCTCCTTTGCAAAATTGTTGAACTCTTTTCAGATAACTGTACTAAAGACACTTCCTCAAGTTTCCTTTTGTTAGAAAGGATATCTTTTAAAAATTTAGCATATTTAGGCATCTGTGACAAAGCTTCAGCAAATGGAATATTAATGTGCAATTATTTAAAAAGTTCAAGAAACTTACTGAACTGAGCATCAATCTTGTCCTTGTTCAATCTTGCCGGATAGGGTACTCTAGGTCGATATTCCTTCAGTATGGGACTGCTTTCTTGCGGCTGCTTCTCTTTCTCACTTTTTTTCTCTCCCGAAGTGATAGGAGGATCGTCTTCTTTTTCTTGTACTTCAGTCCCTTTCTCTGCCACTTCTTCTCTTTTTTCAACCATATTGCTCTTGATCTCTTTTCCACTTCTTAGTGTAATTGCCTTGAGCTGCTCTTTAGGATTTACCTCAGTGTTGCTAGGCGGACTTCCTAGTGGTTTCTCACTGAGCAACTTGGCAATTTGCCCCACCTGATTTTCCAGATTATGGATAGAGGCTTCTAAGGGTGGTTTCAGTTGATTGAAACTTGGTTTCAGAAGCTGCTATAAATTTCTCCATCATGTCCTCCAAACTACTCTTTCTTGGAGGGGCAGCTTGTTGATGTTGGGGCTGTTGGAATCCAGGGGGAGTTCTTGGATTATTTTGATTATTCCATGAGAAATTTGGATGATTCCTCCACCCCGGATTGTATGTGTTGTTGTAGGGATTATTCTGTTGTTGCCTTGGCATATTTCCAACATAATCTACTTGCTCTTGCCTAGCAAACATGTTACCACTTTGGAAATCTTGACTTTGATGTCCACCTCCACACCATTCACAAGACAGCACCTGCATTACTTTCCTAGAAGAAGAGGCCAAAGAATCAAATTTCTTATTCAATGCTTCCAATTGGGCTGTCAAAGCCACCACATGATCTAATTGATGTGAACCCATGACCTTCAGCTTTCCTTGCTCCCTTGGGGTTTGCCACTGATAATTGGTGATAGCCATGTCTTCAATTAAATCCCTTGCTTGTTCAGGTGTCTTGTTGTTTATGGTACCACTAGCTGCTGCATTAATGGATTGCTTACTTACATAATTCAACCCATTGTAAAATGTTTGAATTTGAAGCCATAGTGGAAGTCCATGATGAGGACACCTTCTCAGCAAATCTTTAAATCTTTCCCGGGCATCATAAAGGGTCTCACCATCTTGCTGCAGAAAGGATGAGATATCATTCCTTAACTTAGCAGTTTTGGACGGTGGGAAGTATTTCTCTAGGAATTTTTCTACCAACTGACCCCATGTGGTGAAGGTTCCTAGAGGAAAAGATTTCAGCCACTTTTTTGGTCTATCTCTAAGGGAAAATGGGAACAGCCTCATCCTAATTGCATCCTCTGAGACATTATTTATCTTGAATGTGTCACATATCTCCAGAAAATTCTCAATATGTGCATTAGGATCTTCATCAGGAAGCCCGTCAAATTAACAAGTCTGCTGCACCATTTGAATTACATTTGCCTTTATTTCGAAGTTGTTCACAGCAACTGTCGGCCTCCGGATACTAGATTCAGCCCCATTTAAATTGGGCTTAGAAAACTCCTGCATTGTTCTTGGTCCAGCTCCTTCCATCACTTCGAATACTTCTTCTTGTTCTATTTCTAGATTTATTCCTGATTCTGCGTCTTCCAGATCTGCCTCCGCTTCTTCCTTTTGCTTTCTCCTTAACGTTCTCTCTAGCTCTGGGTCTAACTCCAGTAGTTGGGACGAGCTAGATCTGGTCATAAACAGTAAGAAATACCTAAAATAATAATAAACCAGCAAGAACCAATATTTAAAATTATTAAAAATAAAACTAAATCAACAATCTTAATTATATTACTAATATTGAAACCGTTGTCCCCGGCAGCGGCGCCAAAAATTTGATACGCGTGAACTACGCTATAGCAATACCGCAAGTGCACGGGTCGCTCAAGTAATATAGTAGTGATTGAGTTATCGTTCCACTGGGAATAAGGCCAAGTACTAGTTCAAATCTTAACCGTTGTTTAGCAAATTAATAGTTGTGTGATGCTTTGTAACTAAAAACAACTAAATTAATAATTGAAAATAAAGGGAAATTAAATGTTGTGCAAAAAATGATTGATAATAATAATAATAATACTATCCATATATTGAATCCCCCTAGCCTCAATAATATTTATGATCAATCAATTCAGCTAAATCATTTAATAGATTTGAATTGGCATTCCTCTAAATTAGACTAAAACCTCTCTCGAGTAGATTAATCCCTAATCACTAAGTAGAGTGCTGAAATCTCTTCTCAAACACAATTAAATAGATCTTGCATTAAGAACAAAGAACTATAAACCAAAGGATCTTGTAAGTCTATCTCTAGTACTCCAATCAATCCTCAACCCTTATGAGTATTCAATTCATATCAAGCTTTCTCAAGTCAATAATATAAAAATGGCAACCAATCAATAAGCATGCTATTATCAATTGGAAAATAAATTATTAAGCATCATAAGAGTAAAACAACTCAATCAAATGATTCAACTAAATATAATTATTCAATCCATACACATAAGCTAGGGTTCATCAATATCTAGATAGAAAAGGAATTAGTTCATGTTCAAAACCAGAAAAACAGAACAAGAGAAATGAGTAAAAGAAACCAAACAATCCATGGTGAATAATTTGTATTTCTTCACTTTTATCCTTGATTCTTGGTTTAGATCTTATATATGATGTATCTCCTTCTTCAAACTCAGCTCAAGACTCTCCTCCTTGCTCCAGCATCTGGCTACCTCCCCTTCTCTTTTTTCTTTTCTTTTAACTCTCTTCCAAGCTCACACCCCATACCTTCCAGCTCACACCCCATACCTTCCAACTCATACCCCATACCTTCCAACTCATACCATCCTCTCTTGTCTTCCATATTCTCTTTGTTTTATCTTTCTTTTTATCACTTAGGTCAACTTTTCTTTTCTTTAATCTTTCTTTGGCAGTAGCACAGTCCTTGTCCCCCACTTGTTCCTCAATCAGTGCAAATAATTTAACTTTTCCATAGGTGACACGGCCATTGACACGCCCATGTCACTGGGCGTGTCATAGCCACTATGATTCTGAATATAAGACACGTCCAGTGACACGCCCATGTCACTGGGCGTGTCACAGCTACTGTGAGTCTGAATATAAGGCACGTCCAGTGACACGCCCATGTCACTGGGTGTGTCACAGCTACTGTGAGTCTGAATATAAGGCACGTTCGGTGACACGCCCATGTCACTGGGCGTGTCAATGCTTCTGAATGCAGTATCAAGGGTACGTCTATTGACACGCCCATGTTCATGGGCGTGTCCATTGATAAATTTTGCTCTTTTCTTCTACTTTCATCCGTAATTCCTCCGAAATGACCATAAGCCTCAAATTACAGAGAATTCCTAAAATTAACCCTAAAATACACTTTGAACAAACAAATTAAACTCAATTGAATAATAATCATATTAAGAAATAGGAATAAAATATCATCAATTGTGTACTTATCACATCTGGTGTTTTAATATTGTAGTGTCTGCATACTATTTTTCAAATTTCTTAATTAGCTTTTAAAAATATAATTAAATGGAGGTGAGATTTTGCGATGAAAAATAAATAAAAGAAAAGAAAAGGAAAAATTTACATTGGGTGGGTTGCAGTAGTATGACACTCAAAGACTTTGTAGAACAAATAGTTAAACAAGCAAACTGAAAAATTTAAACATGTAGCCAACTGAAAACTATGTTCTATAGAAATTTCTACCCAATTTAGAACCTCCGATACTGCAACTATCAGAAATGCTTTCTTAATTCTCGATTGAGCCCATGATTTTCTCTTGAACTCTTCACAAAGAAAAGAGTGTAGAAATTTAAAATTTGATTTGTTTGACATAGATGATACCAACAATAATTCTTTACCAGAGCATAATTTTTAAAGAAAGAGGAAAAGGAAGAAGATGAAATGAAGAAGATGTAAAAGAATGAAGAAAAAGGACTATACCTTATTTTTAAAAGAAAAAAAATTAAAAAAGTAAAAATTAAATATTAAAAGGTTAAAATTGAAAAAAAAATTAATTAGGGTAAAATTGAAAAAAGAAAGTTAAAAAATAGTATATGGTATAATTTTCTCTTAAAAATTAATTACAATCATACCTAAAAATCAAAATAGGAATATTCTTATCTAATTTCTACCTAGTATAATCATATGCAAATGTAAGTACGTAAATATGATGTCAAAGAAAAAGAATAATAATTTAAATAATATATATTATTCTCAAATCAAGTTTGTCTTAGACTAATTATCAATATGTAACTAGTCATGGTTCAATGCATTACTTTAAATTATATCACCACTTGTCTTAAGTGTTAGCGCTGAGGCAATTTCTTCCTCTAATAACTGCTCCTTCCAACTACTGGCATTAGGGCCTCTTAGGCCTCTTTTCTTTGTGCCTAGTCTTTACAAATTTTGGGTCTAAATAAATAAATGGGATGCCAAAAAATGATCCCCGTATGCCTCTGGTTTTGGAAAACCAGATATCACACTTCATCTGCATCATCTTTGCCATCCCACTTCTTTGGGTCTTCTATTTCTCCCAGCCTCAAATTTTAAAAATATCAAATTTAAAATTTCATCTTTACCTGAAATCTAGCCTTTTTCTTTGACTCCATGGGGCTTTCAAATCACTCTTGTGTTTTATTTCTCTATGCTTTTCATTTTCACTATGGCTTTCAGCACATATTCTTTGAAGGAACAGTCGCTTCAATGCTTCTTTACTGAATATTTGCCATCCCATCTTTCCTTTGAGTAAGTTCTCTTCTCTGCCTTCTTTTTTCTCTTTTTAAAGACTTTATTTTTATTTTTGCACTAATTTTTTTCTCGTCCACAAGGGCTCTACCAAAATCTTCGAGCTTATTAGTTCTAGGGTTGATAACCTCCTCACTATTAGGCCCGTTACCTCAAAACCTAAACCAGTCAATCCACCCCTTATCTCTCTTCAAAAGGCTAATACTCTTTTTGAATGTGTTGGTTTCATCTCTAAGTCCTAGACCTGTGTCAATAAAGAGTAGTATTTGCGGGTAGAACTTCTTCACCCTTTTTACTAGAAAGAATGGTCTCAAATGGGAATCCTTTAGCTCATCACCTTGAGTTAATATACTCTTCACCTCAGTATAGAACTCATTAGGACTGCTCTTCCGTCATGGTGTCCTACTATCAAATCTTTTTCTACCTTACTGGCATTCTAGTGCTTGGTGATGATTCCATTTGCCTCTTGCCTTTTGAATCCCCTAACTACCCTAAGGCTGATGCTACCTCAACCAGCCAATGTTCCTATAGAAATCTTATTGGCACTTGATGCCACTTGAAAGATCCTCCTTCTGACTCATAACATACTGAGTTCCGTCGGATTATTTTTTGTCGGTATTTTTTTATACTACCAGCGGCAAATCTAGTATGCAATACCTAACTTTGGCCAAAGCCTTAGCTGTTGGCAATCACCTAGCCTTAGGTACCATTTTTCCCAGCTTTCTGTACTTCAATATCCATAACTTTTTTATTTCTAAAAAACTCATAGGTTATATGTGGATAGTACAGCTGTGGTTGTACATGTATTTACCTTCGATTCATTCTCCTCTTCCTAAAAATCTCAAATATTGCTTGGGAGAAAGGCTCATTAAACATGTGGTGACCTTATCTTCTTCTGAAATCTTAGAAATTTTCCTATATCCTAGTTATATGATTCCTAAAACATACCATGACACTGTGGATTCACCCTTGTGGCTTAAATCCTTTGTTTTCAATACCTTTGTTTTTGCTAAGGTTCGAAAATGCTTGTACTATGTCTTCAATATTATTACACTCCTATTTGTTGGAGCAGCATATGCCTTTAAAATTTATCCTACAACTTACCCAATATCCATAGAGATTTATGCTCTGAGCCTATGGAATACTCTGTTGGTTTTACTCTAGTTGTTCGTGAGGATACCTTTGAAATCCTAGAACTGCTGAAGCACTTTCCTAACAAATTGTCAAAAGTCTTATGGCCCAAAAGTTGCCCTTTTCTTACCATGTGATTTCTATCAGTAGCCCTTATACCTTAGCCTTTAATTCTTGGGTGTTCCTGACCATTCAACCTCTTTCACCCTCTTCAGGTAATTGCTCTTCATCTCCTTTTAATCATATAAATATTTTTTTTTATTTCTTTTACCTTGAAGCTTCTATTTAGGTGTCTACATTCCTCACACCAAAGGCAAGTGAGCCAAAGCGCATGTTGCACTCCTAAGGAATCCAAATCCAGTAGCAAAAAGGCCAAGTTAAAGTCTGAGGTTCCCCCAGCTTGAGGTTCTGGAAAATCAAACTAGATTCCTTTGAAAACCAGAGTCTTGAACACTGTTGATATGCCCTTTGAGGTCCCAAATATTGATGATGTTCTTCTAGGTAGGTTGAAATTGATTTTTTTTATTAACTCTTTACTGACAACTTACTTTTGCATTATCATTTTGTACAGATATATGTGACCCTACTCTGTCTAAAGGGAAGAATTCTTCTAATTCTTCATCTAATGGAATTCAAGAATGTAGGATTTCTAAGGATATCAAACGAAATCAATAACAGTGAAATAAAAAATATAATCCATGAAAACTCTCCAAAGATCCATGCATTTTAATTAAATCAAAGGAAGGGTTATCTGTCTTACCTCTTCAAACGAATTTCAATATCTTCCTTTTGGCAAACAAATGGATCACCATTTGTTGTTGATCATGAACACCCTCTATGGTATCCGCACGAGCAAATTGAAAAACAAAATAGATGGTTGTGTGATAACTCTCATTTTGAAGACACTCTTTAGCAAATAATATGAGTCTCTGTTTTGTGTTTTCTTTTAAAACGTAATAATTTAAGTAATGGGAATATAATTTATAAATATATATATAGGCTTCTTAGGTGAATCTGTTAGGATTTTTAAATCCTAAACCTATTCAATTTTGTTTTTATTAATTATCTTTAATAACTAATAAATAATATATATCTGATATATAATTCAAAATTTTCCTAAATCTTTTTTGAAATAGAATATCTATATATACAATTATAACACCATTAGGTTTCCTTAACCATTAAGGAAAATAATTATGCATCTTTAAATGTTTATATATATCATTATAGAAATAATATATTTTAATTTTTATAATGTTTTAAAGAATGAATTTAAAAGAACTCAGATTAATTATGCCTATCTTTCTCAAGATATAAGAGAAATAAATCCCATTAATATCATCTATATCCCTCTTCATGACTCATTAAATATCCAACAATAATCCTTATTAAAGATAAAATGTAATAATGTCAACACATAAAACTTCTCATTTAGAAAACCATAATGATTTCAGGTCAAAAGACTACATAACACCATTATGATGAGAATCACTTATGACATTAATCTATGTAGTATGCTCATTTGGGATCTATCCAATGTAATATTTTCTAGCATATATTCATATTTTGACTTAATATCTTATATTCATTATCAATAAAATGTGATTATTAGTCAAACTATATACTAGTCTTTATTCATTATCGTTCCATCAATAATGATCGACTAGGGATAATTTAGAATAGAATTCATATTATTTTAAGGTTTTACTAATTATTTACATAATTGATGACATAAAGTTGAATTATCTATTCATGGAACTTTAATCAAATTAAAATAATAAACACACACATGATAATAAAATTCCTTATTTATTTTATTGAATATAATAATATGCATATATCCTATTGGCCTGGGACACGACACTAACAAAGAAAGTACTGCATTTGATGAACCAAAAGATATAGCTACTAATCTATCCTTTTTATCCATAGATACTGAACTTTCATCACTAATTGAAACTGTTGTTCGCCTAGTTACTAGTTCCTTAGCCCCTTAGGTATTTCTTGTCTTCAAACTGGTGCTTTCTATGACACATGATTATCAATTCACAACTAACACCTCTTTCCACATGAGTTATCTTGGGAAAAGATTATAGCCCCATCATATCTTGGGAAATGATTACAGTCCCATCCTAGATGAACACGATGAAACTGTGGATCTCACTCCATTGGTTGAGATGGTTCCTCTTGTCGTAAATCTCGTTGTCCATATAATAATTGAGTTGGCCAAGAATACTATAATTTTTTGCCTCTCTAAAAACATCATCTCCATAACTCCTCTTAAGAAAGTTGCCTTATTAGCCTCTCTATTCAGCCTCTTATCCTTTTTGACTCAAAAAGAATCAAAGTAAGTCAATATCGATTTAATAAATGAAGCTAAATCCATGTTTACTACTGTTGCATCTATTATCAGGATTAGTGCAAATTATGCAGAGAAGATTTCTCAGATGCCTAGGCCTATAATGAGGCTAAAATATAACTAAAGAAAGATTGCGCCATGCGCATCAATACCTTGAAATCTCAATTCTACAACCATGATTTCTAAATCAAAGAATATTTGCTTGCTATCAAAAAGCTAAAGGCACAACAAAAAGACATGTTAGCCAAAGGTTAAAAGCTTGAAGCTCAGTTCCATCAACACAAGCAAAATGTTGATGCAACCAAATACTCATTACAATCTCAGAAATGACTTGCCTCCAACTAGACTATAGAATTATTTGTTGCTCAAGAAGCCATAGCCCACTATCACACCAAATGGACTGCTCTCCAATTAACTGATATCCATTCACTTTAGTTTATGATTGTTTCATTATAAATTTAGAACATTTATAACACTGTACCATGAGTTAGCCTCTATTTTCCTTAAGTACTATAAAATGTTATAATTCTGCTTTGGCCATGGGTTCGCCTTTTATTTTTCTATATGCACTATGAAATGTTTGCATTTGGATATTTTTAATTATATTACTCAGAATTCCAAGTGGCCATTAGGCCAACTTTTAATTTTATTACACTTAAGTTATTTACACCTTACATAGGCCATAGTTTGGCCCTACAAATTTTTACATTTCTAAACTAATGGTTGTTACTTTGATTCCCTAAACTCCCACATAAAAGGAAAATATTTCTTTAGATACCTACTATTGATTGCTCTTTAATGTGGTTCTCCTTTAAGGTTTGCAAGCCAATATGCATTTCCATCAAGCACTGTATGAACCTTAAAGGGTCCCTTCCAATCAAGAGACCATTTCATAAACTCTCTGTCTTTGGTACCAATAGGTAAGATTACATTCCAAACTAGATTTCCCACTTCAAAATTCTTCTTCTTCACTCTTTTATTATAAGACCTTGATACTCTTTTCTTTTGAACCAACATATGATTGAGTGCTTGAATTCTATCTTCCTCCAGATCCTCCAATTCCATAGCCATTGTCTTAGTATACTCCATCAATATTAGCTGATTTTGCAATGCCACCCTAAGCGAAGGAATCATAACTTCTATAGGTATGACTGCATCATGATTGTAAACTAAAGAGAATGGTGAAATTCCTGTGGCACTTCTTTTAGATGTTCTATAAGCTTATAAAGTTTCTGATAAAATTTTATGCCAGTCCCTAGGGTTGTCTTCCAACATCTTCTCCAAGACATTTATAAGAATTTTGTTAGATGCTTCAGCTTGCCCATTGGCCTGAGAGTAATGAGGAGTAGAGTTTATCAATTTAATACCACAACCTTTAGCAAAGTCTTTCATTTCATCCCCCTATGAACATCATCCCCTGATCAAGGGTTATAATTTGAGGAATGCCAAATCTATGGAAGATATGTTCTTTGATGAACTGTATGACATTCTGCTGCTCCACTTTCTTCATAGGTACAACCTCCACTAATTTTGTAAAGTAATTTATTACCACAATTAGGAAATTGTGTCTATTAGAAGAAGCTAGATATATTTTCCCAATCAAATCAATGGCCCATCTATGAAAAGGCTAATGCTTGACTATTGCATGCATATCTTTGTTGTTTCTCTTTGAATACTTGTTGACCCATATTTTTGGCACTGATGGCATCCCTTGACATAAACGATGGAATCGCTTAAGATGGATGGCCAAAAATAGCCATGCCTGCAAATTAGCTATCCCATTTTTACTCCATCTTGGCATGTTCCATAGACTCCCTCATTTATTTATTTTATTACTTCAAAAGCCTTAGGCTAGGCTAAACACTTCAACAATAATCTATCTTGCCCTTTCCTATATAATTCACCATTTATCAAGACATAATTCAGTGCTTGAATTTTAACCTAGTGTAGCGTTTTCCTGCTTGGGCATTCCAAATATCTCTTGATTTCTTGCTTATAATCTCCAGCCACATTGGTGTCTAAAGAGAAAGATCCTATCTGTATTGCTCTTTCATATATTGATGGACGATTTTTCCTCTATACCATAATCATGTTTTTGGTTAATTCTTCAATCATCCTCAAACCTGATGTTACCTGGGCCAATTCATTTACTTCCTAGTTTCCTTCTCGAGGAATATGCATAAAGCTTACTTCCTCGAAATTATTAATCAACTGGATTGTTGTTGCGAAGTATAGGGCTAAAAGGATGCTCCTACACTTGTATTCCCTAACCACTTGCTTTAGTACCAATTGAGAGTCGCCCATTATCATCACATTTTTGGCCATTAAATCCTGAAGTATGTTTAACCTGATCACAAATGCTTTGTACTTGGCTTGATTATTGGTACACTCAAATTCCATATTAAATGATAAAGTAGTTTTGACCCCATATGGTACTGTGATTATTACTCTAGGTCCTACTACCATGCTAGTTCTAGACCCATCAAATTTTAAAATCCACAAATTATTTTCTACAAAAGATAGGTAATCCATCACTCTCTCTTGGCTACAAGAGAGATAGATGATCCGCTAAAAAAATCTATCATAGTCTAGCAACAACTAGCACGAGGGTCTCTTGGGCCTATTTTTTTTATGGCTAGGCTTTAAATGGGATGCCAACAAATACTTTAATATATATAAATTAATATTTAATTTATATCTTTTATTTATTCATGCAGACGATGTTATCCTAGCAAGTAATAACATAAGTGAAATTGAGTCGATTAAAGAATTTCTTCATTGCACATTCCAAATCAAAGAGTTGGGTTAGCTAAAGTTCTTCTTAGGGCTTGAAATTGTACGAACATCAAATGGGATTAATATGTGTCAATGCAAATATACTCTGAATTTGTTGTATGACATTAGTTTTCTTAGGTATAAACAAGCTTCAACAATGATGGTGGCAACTCAGAAACTCACTGAGATTGATGTTCTTTTACTTAATAGCTATAGTTCACTTTTGGCTATAAAAGAAATAAATGTAGCTGTTAGTGATATTATGATATTATTGTAGCATTAAAATTATAAAAATTGTGGCTAAATCCTTTAAATAGCTATAGAATTATGATATAGCTAAAACAATGAAGCTATGAAGTAACAATTGCTAAGAAACTTTTCGTATCGTAACAATTATAAAAAATTTACTTTAAGTGTTTGATGTGCGTCACTAAACCTTTTTTTTTTTGCGCCATAAAAATTAGTTATGAATGTTTATTATTGTAGCTATTATTACATATTAGCTCGATTTGAAAATTTGTAGCTATAAGTGCAAAATGTTGTAGTGATCAAAGACTTGTGGGCAAATTGTGTTATCTCTATACAATTCAACTTGATATATGCTATGCGGTTCAACAACTATCCCAATTTTTGAACAAGCCCACCACAGTTCATCTTTAAGTAGCCAATAGAGTACTTTGGTAAATTAAGAAAGCATATAGTCAAAGGCTATTCTTTTCAAATTCCACTAATCTTCAACAAAAAGCCTTATCAGATTATGATTGGGCTTCTTGCCCAAACTCTCAACAATCCATTTTAGGCTACTATGTATTTATTGGAAGCTCTCTTGTCTCTTGGAAATATAAGAAAACTACTATATCCAGATCCAACTCAAAAGCTGAATATCGAGCACTTGTAGTAGCTACATGTAAAGTTTAATGGTTGATTTATCTTTTGCAAGATTTGGCTTTGCACATACATCCTTAACTCTACTTTAATGTGATAATCTATCAGTTATGCATATTGCTCAGAATCCAGTGTACCATAAGCGCATAAAGCATATAGAAATTGAATGCCATGTAGTACATGAAAACATTGCTCTAGGGTGATTCATCTGTTGCCATTATTATCATCAATCCAGCTTGTTGATTTTCTCATCAAGCCCCTCACTCCTGCCTTATTAGTTATTTGTCCATTCCATTTTTAAGCTAGGCATTTACAATTTCCTGCTTTAAGTTGGGGCCTATGTGTTCACAATGTGTATGCTACAACTTGAGGGGGGCTAATACGACATAGTTTTGATATTAGCAAGCTCTAATGCTTCTTGCCTTCTTGCATTTTGGTAGAATTGTATAGAAACTTTTACTTAACTATATATGCTAGTTGATACTTTAGGTTGTTAGTAGATTCTGTTAGGTTGTTACAACAATCTGCTGAGCCTCTGTATATAAGCATTAACCATCTATTACTTGTAACTAAATAATAACAAGAGCAATAATCATCTTCTTCTTTTCCACACTTGATTCATTCTCAAATCTTGTTGGCATTCATAGCTCTCTTATCTAAAATCATATTAACATCTATTAAATTATCACATTTCACATGGAATTGTAAAATACTTGCATCTTTAGTAATCTTAATGTTTTAATATAATATAATATCGGCAATTGAATAAATAGGATTGAGAAGAATCAATATTAGAGTGAAATCCTTTTACCTCAAAAATTACTACTGCCTCTAATAAAGTAGTCCTCAATCAATGTTAGCGATAAATAATTTGATCTAAACACCATTACTATCTCTAATAAGTTGGTTCGTAATTACCACGTTAATTAATAACTCTAATTTATTTTCTGGGATACAATGTTTGATAATTGGATAATGTTTGGAACAGTAGGATTTTTTTAATAAAATATTTCAAATTTGAAATAAATATCTTTTTTTTTTCCAAAAAGGCAAACTTAAGATGAAAGTGACTGTACCACTTCATTTTTTAAGATTTAAAAAAAAATTGTTGGAAGAGATGAGAGAACTCAGAACTCTTACTACGAAGTTGGAAGTAGTTGGAAGGAAAGTGATAAGAATGAGCAGCTGCCAACCATGAATTGCTATCTTTCATGTCTTATCCAAGTTCAAGCCAAGTAGTTGGAAGGAAAGTGATAAGAATGAGCAGCTGCCAACCATTTATATGGATAATACACTTTATTATTCAAGTATACATGTATAACATCAATTACATTAAACATCAATTAGGCAAATCTATCATATCATTTCCATCATCACTCAATGGCATTGAACATTATCTAGGCATACATCAATCATAACATTACTTTCACATCATACAAATTATATCATCACATCTTTCACCTTCCATAACATATACATTATCCATATATATATACATCAACACTATAATACATTAACACATTTATAGCTGAAGGTGTTAAGGTCCTAAATCATATAAATATATGAAATCAAATGAAGTTTTGTACTTACCTCAAGAGAAACTCACATCCATCTACTTTTCTTTCATAAATCCTTCAGTACTTGGATTAAAGCAACTCAATCTCTTCAACACATAATCCCAAAAGTGATCATACACATGAGATAATATAAGTAAGAATCAACTAGGGCAAACTCTACACATGACACGCTCACCAACACGGGCGTGTCCTTGATCGTGCCCTAAAACCAACAATACAGAAGCTTTGACATGCTCAAAACCACGAGCGTGTCACTGGACGTGTAATACATTCTGTCTCACAGAATCATTGACACGCCCAACAACACGGGCGTGTTCATGGCCGTGTCAATTACTTTTCTCACAGTAGCTATAACACGTTCAGTATCATGGCCGTGTTAATGGTCGTGCTACAACCGTCCAACTCAGTACCGATTACACGCCCAACCACACGGCCGTGTCACTGACCGTGCCAGACAAAAATCATACATTTCGAACTCTCATCCATTAAACACAAACACTTCCAAATTCATACCACAACCCCCATTAATCAACATCTTTGTTTATATCTATCAAATACCTATCACTTTAACACTTATATAATTTCATTATATCATCATAATAATCATTATATACACCACTATAATTAATTACTCAAATCCCCAATTCATTTATACCAAACCCTTACTCAACAATTCATCATCATCCTCACAAATACCCCAACTTATCATCACTTATATACCAATTCAACACATTTACATACTTCAATCTTTCATTATCATCATCTAACACACCAATCGTCTCAAATATAACCTCAATCAAAAGAAATCAAGACAAGAAGATGAAGACTTACATATATACATAATCAATAAAATCAACTCAAGAAAAGAATACTTACATGAATATCTTATCAAATCTTCAAACTCAATCTTCAATCTTCTTAAAACCCTTAAGAAATTTGATGTGAGAATCATTAAAATCACATCTCTCTCTCTCTCTCTCTCTCTCTCTCTCTCTCTCTCTTTCTCTCACGAAGAAGAAGAAAGAAAGAATTTTCCTCTTTCTTTTGTTCTTATCTCATATATATATATATATATATATATATAATATAATTAATTATTTCTAAAATATCTTCCACCACACACCTTTCACTCTTTTTAACTTTCCTTTCCTCCTTCTTTCATTATTATTATCAATTAATTATATATATATACTTACTTTTCCTACACCACTTTATACCATAAATCCAAATACAACAATAACTCCAAAACTTTTAAGGTATACTTTTGGATATTACAGATCGTCTTCCTCCATACAGAGTACGCCGCCATTAGGGTTTTCTTGAGAGCAAGCCATTAATCATTTATATGTATTTTTATTATATCTTTATTTTAATATGAAATATACTCATTAAACTTTTTTAGTAAATAATATTAAATCTGTCTATAATAAAAATTTAATATATTAATTAATTTATTAAAATGACAAGCAGGATCAGAACAGTGTTATATTTTGTAATTTCGGGATTTAGTACTCAACACTGCACTAACTGTTATTATATTGGTTCTGATGTGATGATTTTGCTTTCATTCGTTGGGATTTAGAGGGAAACTTATGCTTAACATTGACTTAGAGGAGCAAGATCCTTCGAATATTTGTACTTTTTCCGGAAGATTGTTATAGTTTCACCAAAACTCCATCTGGTTTATCCAATATTAAGCTGTTAAGGTCTTTCTCTTCGAGGTCTGTGAATGTAACTAGAGAGCTCCTCGAGCACTTCTTATCAAATTCTCCGCTACTTTAACGAGCAGTATTGATCTCTTCTAGTGAATTTAAGAGTTGCTGGTTCATCACTCCGATTAAAGTACTTCCTACTCATTCGTTGTTCCTCTTTGAGAAAGCTTGAGATTTGCGCTCCAAATCTCAAGTCATTTGGTTATTTTGGACATGAAATAAACTTGCAAATTGGCAGTCTAACCCATACCATTTGTTACTTGGCGGTGGATATGATAATTATGTGCATTATGCTTTTCCCCAATTATCGACCTACTTTTCTCAGCTCGATCAGAGTCTTAAACTGGATATTTACTTGCACAAGGTTTGATATAATTTGTGTTCTTTAGTTTCTTCTGCAATTATGCACTTCAACTATAATTTTTTAGTATCCTTTTTACGAATGTTTTCTCTTGCAGGAAAGTCTGAAGTTGTCAGCTGTAACATAGCTGTAATACAATAAATTTAGGCAAATATACAGTCCTAATTTTGCCCATATTCTAGCATATCAATAATCCCCTCAGTCACGTTAATTCACTGATTTTTTGTATTTTACTTTCCATTTGTAGCTTCTTATTGTATATGTATATATAGGTGACAAAGTATTCTGAAAGGGATATAGAAATATACATCAATACTTTTTATACTTTCAGAATATTGTTCTTTCTTATGATTATCATGGTATAAGAGCCTTGATAAATCAAATGTATCCTTTGCTTTGAAAATTACTCTGTTTTGGTTCTTCGACTATCACAAGCAATTCTTTGCCTGAACTATGCTGCCGCTTCTGTATCAACAAAGTTTGTCTTCGATACTCAACGATTTCCAGGTGCATTCTATAACTTTTGTAACTCATGGATTGTGAAAAATTTGACACCATATCTGTTAAGTTTAATGGGAAAAATTATCCGCTTTGGGAATTTCATTTTCAAATTTTTATAGAAGGAAAAGAATTATCTGGAATTCTAGATGGGTCATTGCATGAAACAGCTGATGATAAAGGAAAGGCTAAATGGAAAGCAAATAATGCTAGAATTATTACTTGGATTTTGAATTCTGCTGAAAAAAAAATTGCTTTGAGTTTGAGATCTTTCAATACTGCTAGTATGATTTGGGCTCACCTTAAGAAAGTGTATTCTCAAAAAAACCAGGCTAGACATTTTGAAATTGAATATATGATTGCTAAACTCAATCAAGATGATAGGGACATAAGAAATTTTTACTCAGAATTGTTGGGATTATGGACCGAATTAGATATGATATCCTTACAAAATGTTAAGGATTCTGCTTTTCAAGAGCTAAAGAAAGAAAGAGATAGGAGCAGAGTGCTTCAATTTCTTATGAAACTTAGACCTGAATTTGAAAATGCTAGAGCCAATATAATTAATCAAGAATTAACTGATATTGATTCAGTTTTGCGAGAACTTCTTCGAGAGGAAACTCGACTACTCACTCAGGCTAATTTAGATGCTAAAACTAATTTTGTTGATGCTGTTTTTTTTGCATCTCGTGGCAGGTCCCTAATGAAGCAATCAAATGGAGATTATAGTAAAACTCAATGCCGATTTTGTAATGGTTTTGGACATATACAGTCCCATTGCAAGAAGAGGAATGAATGCAATTATTGTAAGACCTGGCGTGTGATTACTGAATGTCGAACATTACAAAGGAATAAACAAAACCAACTTGCTGCATTTCTTTCTTCTGGTTTACATCAAGAGCAGAATACTAGTGGCTCAAACAATGCTACCTCAACTCTCACACAAGAGACCATACAACAGATGATTCAAACTACCATGGAGACTATTTTACCAGGTGCTATTTCATATGCTTTTTCTGCTGCTGAGTTATCAGGTAAAACAAACCAATTATCTTCTTGTTTTATTGATTCTGCAGCTTTTAATCACATGTCCAACCATAAACGTCATTTTTCAAAACTTCAACCATATCCACCAAATAATTTTGTCATTGCTGCTAATGGAGAAAAATTACTCATTAAAGGGATTGGAACACTTTCTTTGAATAAATCTCGTCCTCTTTCTCATTCTTTGTATGTCCCAAAATTAACTGCAAATTTAATTTTTGTTGGTCAATTGGTTGATCAAAATTGTTCAGTTAAGACCTTCAAACTGGAAAGGAGATCGGGAAGGGGCATAAGCAAGGACGATTGTTTCACTTGAACTTGAATAATCCAACCTCTCACAATAATCAAGATAATCGGTCTCTTCTTCCATTTTGTTGTTCTGTTTCTTCTCCAAATAATGTTTTGATTGCTAATAAAAAGTGATGTCTTTGGCATCGACGCCTTGGACACTCTCATGCAAGTAAACTCAAAAATGTGTTTCAGTCCAATGTTCTTGATCAGTTAAATGTTAACTTTGATATTTTAAAATTGGATTGTAGAAGTTGTTCTCTTGGAAAAGCGGCAAAACTCCCTTTTATTCCTAGTTCTTCTAATATAGATGCATCTTTTGATTTAATACATATTGATTTATGGGGTCCATCACCATCTTTGTCCAGGTTAGGATATAGATATTTTGTATTATTCATAGATCATTACACGGTTTACTTGGGTATTTTTTTACATGCTAAATATGATCTTACCAATATCGCAAAAGCCTTTGTCAATATGATTGAGACAGTTTGGAAAATCATTAAAATTTTACGCTATGATTTTGGAGGAGAATTTCGTTCTTATCAACTAACCAATTTTTTTCAAGAAAAAAGTATTTTGCATCAACTATCATGTCCTCATACTCCAGAGCAAAATGGAATTGTTGAAAGGAAGAATCGTCATGTTGTTGAAATTTCCCATACTCTCTTACTTGAATCTCATGTTCCACATAGTTTTTGGGTAGAAGCTATTCATACAGCTGTTTTTCTTATCAATCAACAACCCACACCTGTGCTTAAACATAAAACACCTTGGTTTTGTCTATATAAGAAACTCCCAAGGTACTCACATTTTAGAGTCTTTGGTTGTGTTTGCTTTGTCCTTTTACCTCCAAATGAACGTACGAAATTATCTTCTAAAGCAACAAAGTGTGTATTTTTGGGTTATAGTGACAGACATAAAGGATATATATGTTATGATTTTCAAGCAAAGAATGTGCATTTCTCATAATGTAACGGTCTTTGAGAATTTCTATTAGTTTTTCCTTCACACTGTGGCTCCTAACTCCTCTTTTGATAAGTCAGTTTCTTTCTTGCCCTCATTTTTTGATAATAATTTTGAAAATAGTTCAGGAAATAATTCTTTAGGTTCAACAATGAATGTACCACAAATGCATCAACCTGATCATCATTCTGAAGGTCCGCGGTCTTTACAAACACTGGCCACACCTTCTCATTCTTCAACTCAACAACGTCGCTCAACCCGTTCTAATTTGGGATAGCCTCCAAATCGGTATGGTTACTCTCCAAAACAGTATGGTCCTACTGCTTATCTTAGTACTCTTGAGTCCATTTCCATACTATCTACCTATAAGCAAGCAGCAGATAATGCATGTCAGAAAAGTGCCATGGAAGATGAACATTTAACCCTTGAGGCAAACCATACTTGGGACATAGTTCATGCACCACCTGATGTCTCTTTAATTGGTAGAAAATGGATTTATATTGTTAAACTCAAACCTAATGGCTCTCTTGATAGGTACAAGGCTAGATTAGTGGCTCAAGGATACACATAGGAGTATGGTATTGATTATGAAGAGATGTTTTTGCCAGTTGCGAAGATGACCATAGTTAGAACTTTGTTAGCAGTTGCATCTGCCAAAAAGTGGCCCTTATACCAAATAGATGTCAAAAATGCATTCTTACATGGTGACTTAAAAGAAACTGTGTACATGAAGCCTCCTCCAGAATACCGGCTTCCTAATCCAAATTTGTTATGTAAACTTAGCAAGTCTCTTTATGGACTCAAACAAGCCCCTCGTGCATGGATTGAGAAATTTTCATCAATTATTAAACTAACTAATTTTCTACAAAGTTCTAATGATCACTCGCCATTTATTTCTCATTCCTCTAATGGTATAATTGCTTTGCTAGTATATGTCGATGATATGGTTATAACAGGTGGTGATAATCAAGGTATCCACAAGTTAAAAGAATTCCTTCACTCCTCTTTCCATATGAAAGATCTTGGTAAATTGATTTTTTTTTTGGTTTGGAAGTTTTTTAGTCAGAAGATGGGGTATATCTCCATCAACTTAAGTATACTACAGATTTAATCAAATTAGTCAATCTCATCGATAACCAATTTTGTGCTACACCAATGGAGTTCAATCGAAAATTAACTAAGGATGTTGGTCCACCATTACCAGATCCTACTCTATATAGACAACTTGTTGGCAGCCTTATATATCTTACAATCACACCCCCTGACATTTCATCTGTTGTCCAAGTGGTGAGTCAATTTGTTTCTGAACCTTGTAAAATACATCTCTCAGCACTTCATTGAATTATTCGGTATCTTAAAGATACCATGGGACGATGATTATTTTTCCACCCACTTCTTCTCTAGAATTGGTGGCATTTGCTGATGCTGATTATGCTGGATGTATTGATACACGACGTTCTACTACTGGTTGGTGTGTCTTCTTGGGATCAACACTGATTGCTTGGAAGTGCAAAAGCAAGACCGTATTGCTAAATCTTCAACTGAAGCAGAATACCGCTCCATGTCATCAGTTACTTTAGAAATTATATGGCTTCGTCGACTTCTTTTGGATTTTGGTATTTCATCTAATCATTCTACATCTCTTTATGCTGATAACATTAGTGCTATTCGCATAGCCACTAATCCAGTTCACCATGAACGCACAAAACATATTGAGGTTGCTTGCCATTATATTCGTGAGCTTGTGTAAGATCAAACTCTTCACCTTCATCATGTGCCCTCTCAAGATCAAATGTCGATTTGTTCACCAAATCCATGACATCTACTAGACAAAAGTATCCGGTTGACAAATTAATGCTTGTTGACACCTAGCATCAATTTGAGGGGAGGTGTCAGCTGTAACACAGCTGTAATACAATAAATTTAGGCAAATATACAGTCCTAATTTTGCCCATATTCTAGCATATCAATAATCCCCTCAATCACGTTAATTCACTGATTTTTTGTATTTTACTTTCCATTTGTAGCTTCTTATTGTATATATATAGGTGACAATGTATACAGAAAGGGATATAGAAATACACATCAATACTTTTTATACTTTCAGAATATTGTTCTTTCTTATGATTATCAGAAGTTCCCTCAGTTCCCTGAATTGAGTAATCTGAAGCATTTATTATTTGGAGTTATAGCACACGATGAGGATAGCCTCCTTGCTTTGTCCCTGTTGATGAAATCACGTCCCTTCGTGCAAAAATTCACATTGGAAGTAAGCGATCTTCGTTTTATACCTATGAACTTTGGAACTTCAGGCCTGTTGTTCAGATCATTTGTCAGATGCAATTTCAATTTGTTTGCACAACTGTTGGCACATATTTTTTTATCTTCGATCTTCACTAGTTCTCTCAAGATCATCGAGTTTAAATCACAATTACTGTTAATGGTTTAATACATATTATAATACATGCTATTTCTATAACAAAAATAACAGGTTTTGGTAACTAATTACTGCTCGGTAATCCTCCCTTTGTCATGTCATCAATCCACATACTCCTTTAGTATTACCAACAATTGACAAAGAATTCAAGGAATATTGCATAAATTTGATAAGGAGATTAATAAGTAAGGCTAAAATCAGTGCCCGGGGAAGGTGGTGTTTGATTGATGCCTATCAAATAGGTTCTTGAAGCGGATGGATGTTCTTTTACCATGAAATATAGTCATTGCATTTGAGTTCCATTTTCATCAAGTTGACTTGATTGTGATGCTATTGTAATTTGGATATGTTATTTGTTGTGTAGACTGAACTCGAGATAATTTTATAAGAGCACGGAAAACTTGTAAACAGAAAATAATTAAGCTATTGGGCAGGGCTATATTGTATTCTCTTGTTTTTATTTTAGTAAATTTTTTAGAAGCATTTATTCAGATCTGAAAATCTTTTACAGATTAATTTTCACAATTTGCTTCATTCCTTTTCCACTCTTTCCTTTCTTAATCTTTATATCCTTCTGATAACCAACTTTACTCAACTTTACGCCGGGAATCAGCTTGCTGGCTGAGAGAACTCCTCAACCAACATTATTTTTTTTTTAATTTTTTTAAAACCCTATAAACTTCAGCTTCTTCTTTTATTTTATTATTATCTCTTATTCTCTCCAAAATTTTAATAACACGCTCTTTCATTCTCTCTTACGACGCTTTTCATTCTTCAATTTCTTCTTCTTCTCCTCTCTTATTCTCATTATCTCATACAACTCTCTCTAACAAACTCTTTTTCAAACTACTATAAAACAAATATCCTCTTATCTTTCAAAAAGCTTTCTCTTAATTTTATAACTACTCTTACTCAAATTTCATTCCAACTCTCTCATCTTCACTTATAAGGTAAAAAATATATTAATTATTGATTTGTTATAATTTTTCATGTATTTTTTATTAATTTTTTTTGCTGATTTTTAATAATTATTATATTATTTATTTTTTGCAGATTTTTTACATTTTTGGAAGCAAATAAGTTATTTATTATGTTAAATAAATTGTATATTAATTTGTTATAGTTTGTGTATTATTTTTCAATATATTTTTTGAAATTTTCAAATATATGTTAAAAAATAGCTTCTTGGGATGGGAGCCGGAGAAATTTTTTTGGAATTGGAGTTTTTTTTTTTTGAAGAATATAAAAACATGAATAATTTTTTTTTCATTTTCAATATTTGAGACGGAAAAAATAAATTTGGGTATATTGTTCAATGAAATATATTTAGGAAATATTTTTAATTTTAATAAATTTAGAATTTACTTAATTAAATAGTTATATAGTTTGTTTTTTGTAGTAATGTTATTTGCAAGACTTAGTTTTTTTTTTTCTGTAAAAGGAGTTTAGCGAGTTTGTTTCACAAAATAATTTTAAAGCATCTATAAAATATTGATTATGAAAATTAAGTTTGTTTAAAGACATAAAAATTAATTTAGCATAAAAAAATCACCTATCAATCATAGCGTAGTTCCTACTAAAAAAATATAGTATTTGACTAACACAAACGAAAATTATTGGATGAAATGTGTTTACCAACATAATTAAAAATATATATATGAAAAGAAATTTAAGGCAATTTCTTCCTTCCTTTCTTTTTTTAACTTCTTAATGTTTAATTTGTATAATTTTATTTTCAAAATTAAGATATCAATATGAATGAAACATTCATATTTTTCTTTTTAAAAAAATTAATAATAGAAATTAATAAAATACATATTTATGAACTATTAATTTCAAAAGGCGATTTAATCATTTTATAAAATTTCGCGAGTTAAAAATATAATAATTTAATTTTTAAACACTTTTACAATATTTTTAATAGTATACATAATATTCAATATTTTTTCATGTGATGGATAGCTAAATAATCTATTCAAAATAAATTGCCTTAGTTGTACCATATTGTTAAAATTGTAATTTTAATTAAGATTTTTATTTTAGCAGTTAGCAAGATATTTGGATATAGTGAAAATTTTGAATTCTTCATTCAAAATTATACTAAATTTAAGTATTAGCGATGGATAATAAAATTTCCTTAAAGTTTGATAATTGTTACCTCACATAATTAACCATATTTTTACTTTCACTTCTTTAGTTAAATTGTTCCCTATATGAGACTTTTGATTAAACATTTCAATTGAATCATATGACATATATGTCCTCTGATTATATTTAATTTAATAAGACCTTATTAGGCAAAATTAGATCCATACAATCCTAAATGTAGATATTAATAATACGATTCATATTTTCTTCAGAAAAATTATGGTATCTAACATAATAATTATCCACTAGGGTGGTTGAATAGTTGAAACTGCAACTAGGATTGATTACGAACTTTGATACAATAACTGGATGTAGATACCTAGTAACATTAATTTGAATTTCAACTCATTGATGGGTACTATGAGGCTCACTGTGGGGTTGAATGGAAATCAATCTATTAGTAAAATATGTTTTCGAAATCCGTTTCCAGTTTGTGGAGGATTAAGATTTGGATGTAGTGAAATTATGAATGATAATTATTGGAGTATGGTGCTTGACAGAGCTAGTCAAGTCAATGGGTTGCAAAGCATTGAATTGTATGTTGAGTTTATTAAGGACTTCACTACAAATGAATCTACTAATGTTGGTCCTTTAAGAGGGTGTTTCTTAAAACTTAAAAGCTGGTCAAAACTGATTATAAGCAGTTTTTATATTATAAGTTGTTTATTTAAGTGTTTCTAAAAACTTAAATAGTAGATTATAATCTGATTTTAATCAGTTTTTTAAAAGTTGGGTTTTGCTACTTTTTTTTAAGCACTTATTTTTTAAGCAGTTTTGACTAAGTAAAAGATCATACTATCCCTACCTAATCTTCAATATTTCAAATTTGCCCACCATATACACTTTAGTTCCCATCAAATAAATTTTATTATTATTATTATTAAATAAATTTTATTATTATTATTATTGCAAAATAAATTTTGAATTAACATTTAAAAAATCATTTTTATACAATAAATAAACTCATGGACAGTTTGGTCATTTTGACAGTTTCTGCAATTAAAAACTGATTATAAGCTGATTTTACAAAAACACTTAACTGATTATAAACTGATTATCAGCTGATTATTAACTAGTTTACAGAAACGCTTAACTGCTTATTTTTAATCTGATTATAATCTAAAAATCATTTATTCACAATAAGCTGAAAAGCTCCAGTTTTGAGAAACACCCTCTAAATTACATGGGTTTTGAATTAGGTAATGATGATGCATATGATGAGGATGGGATAATATTGGGTGGACATGACTATGATAAGGTTGAAGAGATGTATTGTCATGATGTCAAAGGAGATGATTTAGAAGATGATGATGATAAGGACAATGAATCCATATCAAAAGTTTGCAATGATATTGATGATGATGATAAAGATTATGAAGTTGGCGTTAATTCAGAGGATGATGATGATGATGCAAATATAGATGTGATATTACCCATTGATTTTATGTCACTAACATCATCAAATCAATATTTTGTTCCTAGTTTGTTTCCTCAAATATTTGAATATATAAATGTTGATCTTGCTTCTTTATGAGTGAATTTTGATGGTTTGATTGATCGTTGTATGTTATGGGATGTTTCGAAAGATTTCTGCAATTATAAATTTTTTATTCAAAGGATGAAGTAAAGATAACTGTTAAGAAGTACTTCATTAGACATAATTGTCAATTCAAGATGGAGAAATCAAAAAATATTTCTCTTGCATTAATATGCAAGCATAATAAGGATGGATGCAATTAGAGATTGTGTGTAACTAAAAAAAAGGATAAACAATAGTGGGAGTTAACTGTATACAATGGTCCTCACACTTGTAACTTTCCAATGATGTCACAAGATTAAAGAAATTTGAATTCTGATTTCATCTCAAGTTGCAAAGAAGAATTGTTAAATCAGATTCCAGGATAAAGATTGCAATTATCATTCCACTCGTGAAGGAAAAATTTCATACCATTGTGCCTTATAGGAAAGCATGGATTGTAAAACAAAAGGAACATGCAAGGTTGTTTGGGGGTTGGGATGAATCTTACAAGTTGCTCAGGCCATAAATGTTAGTTGCAAATCATTGTAATCAAGGTTTTAGGTATGAAATCAAAGACCATGAAATTATGACTAATAATACACTTCTTTTAGGTGTTAGGCAATTTGAGTGGATGTTTTGAGCATTCAAGCCATGTATCGAAGGATTTACGCATTATGCTCTACTATTAGTAGTTGATGAGACTTTCCTACATGGAAAATATAAGTGTGTGCTTCTTACTACACAGTCTTTCAATGGTGATAGAAGTATTTTTTTTTCCAGTTTTGTATGCAATTATCAAGGAGGAAAGTAAGAGCAACTGGGTATTCTTCATGTGATGTATCTGACATAACATTTATCCACAAAGGGACAATGTTAGTGTTAAATCTAATAGGCATGTTGGAATTAAACATGCAATGAATGATCTAATGTGGAGGGACTTGACATATCAATATTGCCTTCGCCATGTTATCAATAACTATAACACCATTCAAGAATACTACTATGAAACATTTCATAGAAAAAGCATATGCGATCTATAAATTAATGCGCCATTAATTTTTTATGATTATTATTTTAAAGTACATGTTGATTTTGTTTTATTGTAGGTATAGAAAATCAAGTGTGCAAGTTTAAAAAGCATCTGAAAAAAAAATTAAGGCTCTATATGCAAAAACATACGAATGGTTGGACAAAATTCTAAGCAGAAGTGGGCTTTATGCCATGACAGTGGCCATTGGTATGGGCAGATAAAAATTAATATAGAAAAATTTATGAATGCATTATACCTCAAATCCAAGGTATGCTAATAACTACCCTGGTCGAAATGCTTTTCTTTAAACTAGCAGATATGTTTGATTAGCATCGTACTCAATATGCAAAAAAAAAAATAGTGATGGATACAACTATACTCAGACTATAATACCCTTATACCCTATATACATATAATATATATACTTTGTATACGTAAAATACACATATGGAATATAAGAATACCACTGTAATGATCAGGAGTAACTCCTCATTTCAACATTAGTTACTACTAAAAATAATTTAACCGTTTAAATATAAATAGAATAGATAAATAAATATTTAAAGAAATATTTAAATGTCAAAAATATGGATTTAAAAGCAAATCTCTGGATAAAAAATTTACTAGAGTTTTGCCTATAATTTGAATATTCCTAAAAATAATAAAAAATGCAACCAACGCAAAAATTTTCATTTCTAAATACATATATTTCCAAAACTCCATCATATTCAAAAATTCTCAAATTAAACTAATGTATATTGTAACTTCATATTTTAAGTAGAAATACTTATTAAAATATTCACATATACACAATAACTTTTTTTCAAAACACATCTAATATACATATAGTATTTTTACTTTACAAAGTGCACATTACACAATACATAAACTATACATGAATGTATTGCCCTCCAAGTTGGTCTCATGACACCCACATCTTCAAGTCTCAATCACACACCAGTTCACCCTGGTATGCACTTCTAATATCTGCGCGATACATATTACCATGCTAAGCTCAAAAGCTTAGTGATACATACTTTAGGACTAAAATAACATTTAAAGTAATGCTATGAAATGCACTAAGTACCAGTGTCAAACAACATACACATAATGTCTTTATTAACAGTTACAGCAACCACATGCAATGGGTCAAAAAAAATTTATATATTGGTCTAGTTCCAAGAATATTGCCTTAGGTTATCTCAAACATCTGTGACACCAGTGTATCTCACCCAAAGGCATAATAAATCTTCAACAATAATATTTCGAAACTAGACTATATATAAGATAATCATACAACCACGTTTCTCATTTCTATCATTTAAATTCATACTTAATACTTAATTCAAAATTAATGCTCATTTCAAATAACATTAACGCATATATGGTCACTATAGCTTACTTTCACACTTTAGTGCATTACTTTCACTTCTCACATTCTTCATATAATATCACAACTAGCCATACTTTAATGGCTTAGCATGCTACAAACAACACTTCTTATGCATTGTTACTACAAACAATGCCTTACAGAAACACATTCACCAAAACTCAAGTAACATAGCACATTTACTATTTGCAATGTATTATATTTCAAACCATGCAATTTAATAAAATAAATAGCAAAGGATGTACTAACCTCTTATTTGGCCAATTTCAAATCATTCTCAATCTCCAACTTTCATTTCTCAAATTGTCCTTCAATTCTTTAATTTTGAAAATCTACATCATCCAATCCTAAACAATGTTTTAAGTTTAAATATAACATTAGAGTTTCATTTTAACATAAATTAATCAATTAAATTTCCATTACATCCATTCTACCTAAAATCTTATCAAAATATTAATTATCCTTACTAACTCATTTAAACTTCAACCAGGCCCACTCATTTTCGACATTTAACCATAAAATCATTATCTACATATCAAAATAATACTAAAACAATTCAATTCAATAATTATAATTAATTCCATATAAAATCTTAATTTCACATAATTGCTCCATGAACCCTAATTTCACCAAAACTTATTCATATCAACCTTCTAAACATAAAATCATTGTATACATATTAAAACAATACTAAATTCATACATTACCATAATTATAATAATCCATATTAGAAACTCTAATCACATATATTCATTACTAAAGCCTACTTTCATTATTTATGTCCATTTCAACCAAGTGATCAATAAATCACTATTTATTCATCATTTAAATTTTATTACTATCCATTTTAGAAATTTTACATACTTTCTCTCTCTAACTATATCAAACATAATCTAAAAATTTAAGAAAGCTAGTTTAAACTAAAGAATAATTACTTAGATCCTTGGGAAATATTCAAAATCAAATGTAATCCTTGAAGTTTTGATAAAATTTTATGTATTTAGAAGAATCAAAATCCTCCAAAAAAATACCATAACTTTCGTCCAAAAAAGAGGAAGAGGAAAAAGATGAAGCTAAAAGTGATATTTTTTATTTTAGGCCTTCTTAACCACACACACACACACACACACATATTATAATATTTAAATATTTAATTAAGTAATTATTATTAATTCAAAATTCCATCTTCCACCAAAAATAATCTCAATTTTATTTATTTTATTTTTTAATTAATTAATAATCAATAAATATCTAATTAATAATTAATAAATATCTAACTTTCCCATCATCTTCTACTATCTAAAAATTATTTTAATTTTGGTTTATTTTATTCATTTTTATTTAATTATTTAATTATTTTCACCTTTTTTTCCTCCATCACATAATTTCTCTCTCCTTTTGACTTTCTTTTTCTCTTTTATTTATTTATTTATTTATTAATTTCCATCTTCTCAATCATAAATATATATGTATAAATATCTACATTTCAATTATATATTGTATATATTTTAGGTATATGTGTATGTCATATACATGTAACGTATATGTAACATATATATAATGTGCATTTCATATATACATCAAGTATACATTATGGGTACATCATGTATAAAATATGTGTCCAACATATATAATAAATATATATATATGAGGTATATATTATGTATACACCATGTATACCTTATATATATATCTTGTATATTTCATGTATACCATAAGTATATATCTCATTTCTATAACATGTTCATCATCCATATTAAATATTTCAATGTACATCAAAATAGAGATATTACATAGACCTACATGTCTATGTTACAAAAGCAAGTAAGAAAGGAAAATCGACATGAGGTTCAAAAGTTTGATAATGGTAGAGGCATATTCTTGGTAAAGACGGCTTGTGACAACTCAAGGAAAAAAGGAAGTATAAGTGTGTTGTCCCAATATGACAACCAAGAGGGGGGTGAATTGGTTGATTTGAAGAATTGATGGTAAATTAAAAATCAAAATCAAATCAAAGCAAGAGAAGGAGTAGAAAAGAATGAACACAAGAGAATTTATAGCGGTTTAGATTATCTCAATCCTAAATCCACTTCCTTAACAACTTGTTAAGGTTCCACTAATCTTTAGTTTTTTCAAGCTTAACTCTAACTTGGTATTTTCACAAGCTTATACCAAACTTTACAATGGTTCAAGATCATTTCTCATAACCCTTACAAGAGTTTTCCCATGCTCACTCTCACAATCTAAGTATTTTCAAGCTCACACTCAAAATTTTGATAGTGTTTAATGCTCACACCCAATACTCTAACAATTTAATTATTAATTTTAGTAAATGTAAATGAAAGTTTGTTGCTTGGGTTATTACAATCAGAAAATTACCCTTAAACAAGAAGTTTCTTGAGGTATTTATAACCAATTTAGTCTAACTAGCCGTTATAAGTCATGTGATATATTTATGTTAGTCCTTGTAATAACAAGAAAATTTTCTTAGATTCGTCCAAGCACAGGGAGTGGTCATTGTAGCATGTTGGGCAGTCGTCCATTGCACAGGGACAGTCGCTCCATTTGAAAATTCTTCCAACGGTCAAATGTGAGTGCTTTGCTAGTGGAATCTTGCCCATCCTGTGGCTGTCGGGACAGTTGCCCAAGGTAACGGGACAACTCCCTTTTTGAATTTGAAAGTGGCTTTACAATGGTTATTCCAAGTGGCACTTCCTCATTTGACAAAGCATTTTTTTACCAAAATATGAAAGATGCTGTCACGCTAATACTGGAATAGTAGTCAGATTGGGTGTGTCTTGTCAAACTTCCAGGCACACTCAATAGCGCGAATACTACTGTCAATCCTTGTGATTTTCTCTTAAAATGTATGGACGGTCGCCTTTGGGAACGGACACTTGCGATAAGGTACATAGAGACTGCTCCTCAGACCACACCTGTCACCGTGTTCCCTACTATGAATGTTGGAGTTTTTGTCACTTGAGGTGTGATCGTCCCAATTTATGAACGGTCATTATCGGTACTGTCATGGTAGCTCCTAAGGTCGAGACTCTGACCGAGAACCCTATTTTGACTCAAATTGTTCTTCAAAGCTTCAAGGGCAATCACCTTTCGGCTTGGGATGACCATACTTTTTGCCCTGTTCTGGCTATATGATGAGCAACTTATTCCTGCATCAAGAAACTTAAAGACATGTTAAATGCATCATTTAATTTGAGTGCTAAAGATCAAAATTGAGATTATTTGGGTAAAAAAATATATACTGTTAAACTCTTTGATAAGTCTTTTACCTGAGGCAAGTTTCAAAATAGTAAGATTCCGTGCTCCCATATCATTGTTGGTTGTCTTTTCAATGCTTTAGATCTCACAACTTGCATTTTGCTTATTCACACGAGACATATAAATATTGAACAACTCACTTTCACCCAATTCCAAATTGTGATTATTGGACAAGTGCAAGTGAAGATCCTTTAGCACCTAATCTAGATTGGACGAGTAGGAAGGGTCAACCAAGAATATCTCGATTACGTAATGAGATGGACTGACAAAATACACCAATAAAAAATATGTATTGTAGAAAATATGATCAAATAGGACACAACACTAGCCAATATTCAACATAAATTGTTTAAATATTATAACATATAGCATTATTTCATAAAGATATTTTAAGTTGAAATTTTTTTATTAATTTTAACGTATGTAAATTTATTTTATCAATTCATATTGTTCAGGGAAAAAATAGAGATAAGTCCACCATAATTTCAAAATTAGCTACATGTGCAATGTGGTTGATAGTTATGAAGATCCTAGTGGTAATTTGATATAGCTGGAAAAGACCATTTAAAATAGCTCTTACATATTTTTGCCTTAATCAAGGTCATGCAAATCATATTTTCATTAACAAGTATTCAAGAAACATTTCTGAGGTAATTGGCAATGTAGTTGTTAGCACTATGTTGTAATGGAAAAGATTATGGAAAGTAAGATGTGAAGCTTATTGTTGATACCAAGATCTACCAATTTCAAAGGCACGTTCTGCTAATTTACCAAAAGGCTTAGTTAAAGATGTGAAAACATTAAAACAACGCTTATAGAGATCAATGTTATGCACCATCGACTAAATAAATTTCATGTTAAAAATGACATGAATACAACATGTTTAGGCATGGAGTCATCCATTGGAAATAATAGAACATATGAGGATGACATATCTTATTTCGATGACACTGAGGATAATGATTTTGTTAAATATTTTCCATTTTTCTTGCCAAAATGTTGTTAAGTAAAAATGTCTTGAGATGTAACCATTTATAATCAAATTTTGTGAAACATTGTACTATAAATAACATCTTCATTTATATTGCAATTTTTTGTTTAATAGGTTACATGTCAAGAAGCTACACTCTCGGTGATATTTTTCTATTTACTAGACGTCATTGAGTGTTGGATGATGATTTCGTGTATCCTTTAGATCCCAACATGCACAATGTCGAATTTGTTTACAATCAACTAAGGAATGAGTAGAGTTTTCAACTACAGTGGTCGAGAGTACTTTGTGAATAAGCTTGTTAAGTTTATATACATGTTCCACGGGCACATGCAATTAATATGTCACATTCAAATTTCAATGATTTGCAGACAACCTTATATTGTGTTTGTGAGGAGAACGATCACACAAAGATTAGACTAAGCCAAGAGTTATTTCAAATTCGTATGAAAGAGTTTCATGATGACAATGATGAATGGCAAGATACAATTTTCAAAAATATTGCAAATTCTTATAAATGTCTCTTAGATATTGACTTAAGTGATGAGAAGGATGCATGATTGTAGTTAATATATACCTTTTGCCAGAAATAAATTTATTTACATCATAATCCAACTGTTCCATAAGTATGTGAAATAAATTCAAACACATATAAAATAATTGCCAGTACAAAGAATATGTAACACCCTATTTAAATAAAATGGAGTATTAGAATTTATTAAGAAACATAAATTAATAAAATCAAATTATAGAATTAAATATATTACTCACTTCATCTCGCTAAAATCATCGCTTTCAACTCATGCAAACCTATTAAGAAAGTTACTAAATTCTCTAGATATTATGCAAAATTATTTTGAATACACTAAAATACCCTTTATTAATTTATTAATACTATATTTTCATTTCATTAATTAAGTCATTAATAATAATGGTATAGCTAAAAAAAACTAATTAATTTTTTTAATTATGTAAAGTGACAATTTGAGAGGGATTAATTCTTTTTTTTATTTTTATAAAAGTGACAATTTTAGTATGACAAAGAGAGTATAAGTTAATCTTCATATGATAATAGATAATTTAAGAATTAAAAATTTTATTTAAGTCGGTAAGTAATAATATTTAGGCCAAAAATATTTGAATAATTATTAATGGAAATATAATTATAAAATTTGAATTAAACATAAAAATGCATATGAAGAGTATTAATTACAAATGTTGGTGATAAATAAGCCCAAAACTTGGCCCAAACCAAGAAAATATGTATATATATACGTACAAATGTAATATCATTATTTTTTTAAAGGCCTAATACTGCAGTCCTCTGAACTTGACAACTTTAGTCATTTTGTCATTTGTATTTATGTATTTGTTAAATTATCTCATGTACTTATCTATTTTGTTTCAATAGACACTTATATAATTATATATTGGTCACTTTACCTCTTATATTTATTTATTTCACACGTAACACACACTTAGATAAATATATTATAGATATATATAAGTGTCTATTTATGACAAAATATATTAGTACAGGGGGTAAAATAATCAATAAATAATTATATAAGTATCTATTAGAATAAACTAGATAAATATAAAAAGACAATTTGACAAATATATAAATACAATAGATAAAATGACCAAAATTATCCATTTTAAAGAGTTACATATGTATAAATAAATGCATAATGTAATACTAATTATACATGAACATGATTAAAATAAGACACATATAAACCAACTCGACAACTTATAAATGAAAAAAAAAAAAAACAAGTGTTAAGAGTCTTGCCACGTGTAGAATTTAAACTAAGTGCCAATGTGTAGAATTTAAACCAAGTTAAGAAAGATGATGCATGGCTAAGAGAATGTAATTATTGCCTAGCTTAGAGGTGATGATAATTACTACAAGTAAAATAATAATAAAAGCTGCTTAAATAAATGAAAATTCGACCAATCATCAAACACGTGTGGGATGGTGGCCAAATGCATGATTTACAATTAACAAGTGTTAAAGTTTGATCTTGCAAATTGATGAGTAAACAATTTCTTCTTCCATCTGAAACTTCAAATTATAAAAGCATTGAAATAAAAGAGATGGAAGGTTATTGTTTCTCCTTAACAAATCAATGTCTAATTTACTAAATCATATAATTATACTAACCAATTCAAGCCTTGATTGTTGTTGATATTCTAGCTTGGATACAAGGAAAACAAGGTAAGTAATACTCGATTGGAATTAAGTTATGTGAAATAAATACTATTACTCTCTATAATAAATTAAATGTGTATATATATATATATATATATGGTTTGGAAAAAAATTATTTATACACATATATGCTATGGTATATATATGCATATATATAAAGGACAAAGGTCTAATTTGGACCATATACTATAGCAAGTGAATTGATTTGGACCTTAAATATTTTTTTGAACCAAAATGGAATATGTTCTTTCTAAAATGACTCAAATCCACCCTTTTTTATTGGTGAGACTAACAGAGGCTGACGGATGATCATCTGGCACACATGGGACCCATACCACAGAGATTTTGTATACTGATTGAGCAGCCTACTCATTCTCAAAACCTTTCTTAACTGAAAGATAATAACATAAAAAACCCCTAAATTGAAAAATCTAGGTTTTTCCCACCATAAATTGTTAATCTTCGAATACAGAGTACATCGATCTCTTCCTCCTCATCTTCGAATACAGAGATCGAATGAATTGAAGCTTTTAGGATTTAATTTGTTGAATAACACTATGTAGTTGAAGAATGGATTCTTCTTCCTCATCGATATCAAATGTAAGTCGAAGCCATCAAATGCAATATGGAGATCATTTATGTAGATGTGGTGTTCGAGAGGTTTTGTTCATTTCATGGACAAACTTGAATCTTGGAAAAAGATTCTGTGGATGCCAGAAATGTAACGTAAGTAATTAAACATCTCAATTTCTGATACTATAGTGTTATAGATCATTAAAAAATTTTATTCTAAATATCAGCCACCCATGTGCCGCGGATGTAAGCCTTTCAAAAGGGTTAATCAAAAGTTTTCTGATAGAGCAATAGGAGTGATAAACCAGTTGATTGGCGAGAGAGATCGATTAATGAGTCAGAATAAGGTGTTCATAAGAGGATCTATAGAAATACCAAATGATGATGTGTGTTCTATGATAAATGAGTTACAAGAAGATGTGCAGAGATTGAAGTTAAACTATGTGAATGATTTGGAGATGCAAAAATTGAGGAAGAAATTGGGGCAAGTAAATGCAGCTGTATTGCTATGGTTACTTGTAATTTTGATGCTTATGTTGTATTGATATAGGTTAGGATTGAAATTCTCAGGGTGTGATTTTGGATTTAGCTAAGTTGGGATGGAATGTATGAACTTAGCAGTGAATGCATATGGTACTGCAATTTGGCTTTTTGGGTTTGCTCCATTTTTGGCACTTGGGATATCAGTAAAAAGTAATGTAATATTTGCCTCCCTAGTGTACACTGAATTGCTTCATTTTATATCCATTTGAGTTATGTTTATCAAGTGAATTACGTATTATAAGATGCTTGAATGAAATGGAACTAAGATATATCCATTACAATCCAAATGATACACAAAACCTATAAATTGAAAAAGTAGAGACATTGTGTAAAAGTTGGCCAAATGATATATAAAAAAAGGAAAAAAAAAACAACACTCACAAATTTGCAATAGCCCAATAAATTATTTGCATTAATTGTAAGAGCATGGCTTACAAAACATTGCCTAGCTTAATAAACAATGCATTACAACCAATCATTCATTTGACTAAAGCCAAAAAGAAACACTTATTCTGATTTACAAAATATAGCTAAACATTGGTTGCTTTGTAACTACTGAAATAGAGCTAAATTTCACTTTTCAATCTATTTAAATCCAAAATAGAATTCATTAAAATAAAAGCAATAAATAATATATTCAAAAATCTTCAAAAAAGAATAGATAGCCAAAAATGTCTTCAATTAAAGCTAGAATTTATAGCCCTTTTCAAGCTACCAATTCTAGATTCTCTTTTTACTTCTAAGCTTCTCATTGTTTGGCAAGGTTGACCCTGCCATTAGAGACCAATTGCTTTGCATGGAAGGTCTCTGGTTGACATACAACTGCATCATCCCCTCTAAAAGCTATCTTCCTTATTATATTGTTGTTCTCTTTGAAAGCCGTAGCATGCCTAATAATATTTGAGGATTACGACATTTAGTATTCAAGTTAACACCATTTTCACATTTCAGATTTGAAATAGTTCTCTATGTATGCATACCAAATTGCAGAAATATCAATTTGTTAATTCATAGCAAATGAAAAGCACAATTAACAATCCATTGCAATTGAAATCACATACTTACAATTTGTTACATTTGGTATTACAAATAAGTGTGCTTGTCTTGTTACAAAGAAGTGATACATGTCAAACACATTCCCATCTCATATGGATTATGTATAAATTAAAGTTTCATATTATGATATATTACAGTGAAGGTTACATCAAGTGTTTGAACATGTTTATGTAACTTAATATATCAACATACATGGCAATCGAGGGTTAATCAAGCATACACAACCCCTCCATTAAGATTGAAGACAATACAACAACATTCTCCTCTTCATATGCATTTCCTCCTGCAAAATTGAGGTATCTAAGCTGAGATAACTACACCTAAGAAAATTATTTGCGTGAAGTGTTGCAATGTAAAATATCACTGGTTAATCAAGGATAATAATTTCATTAGCAACATCAAAATATTATCTAACCTAACTATCATCCATGTAAATCACATACTTATATTATACGTCGCACATAAAATCTATGCTCAGCTTCAGGTAATATATCCAGCACAGCTTGGAAAAGGCCCTTCATCAACATGTAAAATCAAATATTAAATGCAAGTTAAATATGAATATAAAAGAAACATTTTAAACAATGAAGAAAACTCACTTTTTGCATGTCTAAGATGATTGTAATATGATGTCCACATGATAAGTCAAGTTCCTTCACAAGCCATTAGAGAAACCACCTCCAATTCACTTTGTTCTCTTTTCCTACTAATGCCCATGTAATTGGGTAGATTTGATCTGTTGCATCCTTTCCAACAGCTACTAAGATCTTTCCCTTCACTATTCCCTCCAAGAATCAATCATCTAAGCCAATTATTGGCCTACAGCCAACTTTCCAACCTTGTTTCAAAGCATCAAAACACATAAACACTCTTTTGAATTTCCTTTTCCCCTCCCTTAATGCATCCTTTTCTAAATCAATTTCAAACTTGCTTCCAGGGTTATATCTCTTCACAGCAGCAGCATAAGCTTCTAAATATCCAAATTCATCCTTTTGTGAGCCTTCTAGGTCATTTAATATAATTCTCCTTACTCTCTTCACTTTAGGCAATGAAACCTTTAATCTCCTATGTTCTTTTGTATACTTCCTTAACTCCTTAACTTTGGTTTTTGGAGTTGTGTATAAGATGGTTTTGAAATGAGATGCCAAAAAACAAGAAGTAGCTCTTGAGTTTTCAAAATTCTATAGCAATTGTGTTCAGGAATGAAGGTTTTCACACATAATCCTTGATTTTTCCCCTTTTGTGATACAAACAACAAGAATGGACATCCTACCTCCTTACACTTGGCTCTAATCCTAGTTTGCTCATTAGGCTTCAATCTTTAGTCATGTCCTTTAGCTACACTGTACTTTGAAATTGCCTCCCTAATTTTCTAAGCATTGCTAAATGTCATGTCAAGTATAAAATGTGGATTATCATCATCCACATCATATCTAACTCTCTTCTTACTTTGCCTTACTATTTCAACATCTTCCTTATCCAAATGATGATCATCATCTGTATCTTCCTCCTCATCATCATTATCATCCTCTTCATCTTTAAAATCAGAGTCATCACTATCATCAGACTCTTCTTTATCATTGTCCTCTTCCTCTATGTATGCCTCTTTTGCCATATTATCTACAGCTGAACCACCAACATTATCATCACCTTCATCTACCATTGTCTCACTCCTTGCCCCTTTATAGTTATTTGAATCAGACCAATTATCATCACCTAAACCTCCATCCTTAATGTTTTCATCACACTCATCCTTAACATTGACATCGAACTTAGCATCATTAGCATTTCTCATACCTTCTTCCTCCCCTGGCTTAGCAAAATTATATTGTGTAGGAATCTCCTCATTTCCATTCCTATGAGATATAATACGAGGGTCAAGCATAAACTAGGAGTCATCAACTACCTGATTTGCATATATATGAATTTCTTTCTTTCCACTTTCTCTTATAACATCCATCATTTAGGTAATTCCATTATCATTCTCTACTAAGAATAATCCCTCATCAAATGGTTTTCTAGGCTTCAAAACATATAGTTTACCCACATGATCAAACCCTAGGTCTAATTTATACTTGTTCTTCATGTCTAGATAGTTTAGAAAATCTATATCAAAATCATTCACAACATCAGTCTTATTATCCACATATGCTATATGAGGAGGCCACACCCATCTACCTCCGTAGTGGAATACCAACTTCAATGTCTCTATTGATTAAAAAATCAAAATCCTAATTCTTATGTCGAAATAACTAATAGCAATAAAAACCAAAATCCATACCTGGTGGTAGTAACGAGAAAGAAGACGACAACGGTGGCCAACATTTACAAGAGTAGTTGGAGGATTAGAACGAAATAGAGCAAGATTGAGAGTTTAGGGTCTAAAATGATTTTCTAGTGGGAAAACCTAAATTGGTAATTTAGGGCTTTGAGAATGAGTAGGCAGCTCAGTCAGCATGCAAAACCTCTGTGGTGTGGGTCCCATGCATGCCAGATGATCATTCGCCAACCTCTATTAGTCTCACCATTAAAAAAGGGTGGATTTGAGTCATTTTAAAAAAGAAAAAGTTCTATTTTAGTTCAAAAAAATATTTAAGGTCCAGATCGGTCCACTTGCTATAGTATAGAGTCTAAATTGGACCTTTGTCCTATATATAAATTGATATAGTTATTTAATATGTTATTAAAGTAAAAATCATACTTTGGAAAAAAAGACATATGTATATGGTTATACTTTATGGAATGTAATTTATAATTTGAATATATATATATATATATATTAGTATAATTTATTAATTATACCTAGTTAAATTAAAATGAATTTTTTAAATTTAAATGACTAATTTGAAAATTATTTTGAACTTAAGTAAAGATTAATAAAATGACATTTATATGAATAACTTTTGCAAAGAATAATTATAAATTATAATAGACAAGATAAATGGGAGTTAGTAGATTTCCATGGGAACTTCCATGCAACACGTAAAAAAAAAAAGGAATTTGACAAAGTAAAATAAATGGGGAAAAGAGATTAATTAAATGACAAGCTAATTACATGAGATAAATATAAATACTATGTTATCTAATAAAGACTACTCGTAATCAGGTAAATAAAAGAAACCCTAAATTAATATATTTTATGAGTTAGATATGAAACAATAAAAGTAAATACTATATACATGTAGGAAGAAGGGAAATAGAAGAATATTCTAGCTTAAAAGGCAAGGCACAACAGGAGGTTACAAGTGAATAATAACCTAATGTGATATCTGACTTATTCAGTTGAATGACATTGTTTAACTCTTATTAAACAATATTAATATTTTTATTGATACCCTTATTATTGTTACCCTAGTTTGCATTTATGTTTATTGGGGGAAACATTGCTTCTAATTTATTATATTGCATCTAATATTGCTTCTAATTATTTATTATTTTCAATTTACGTTCCCAATTATTTGCTTGATTTGTCTATTGAAATCAGTGCTGAGTTAATTTTATTGACTCTAATATTCCTATTGGACTTGTAATCATAATCATTGATATGTGATTATTTTGATATGACTATTGTTGAACTTGTTAATAGGTTTTAATTTGATTTGATTTATTTTCAGTTGAATTTCTCTACTTTACCCTGTTGTGTTTGTTGATAATTGCCTATTGGTCTCTACTGTTGTGATATGGCCTAACTCTAGTGGGAGTTAAACAACTAAATGGTGTACATTGATATTCTGTTAGGCATAAAAGGGAGTAGTTACTGCCCTTATTTTAAGCCTATGGATGGCTCTGATATGAATGTTGCAATACGTACTTGCTTAATATAACTGTTGTTATATTGATTCCCCACTATTATAAATAATATATTGTATCAGTTGATACTTATTATTCTCAATCCACTGATCACTCTTCATTCACTTTGCCTATGCCTCTGTATGAGTGGGAATTTTGTCCATACTCCAGGCAGAATGGTTCTTGCGACTATGGCATTGTTAAGCTCAAGGCTTTAGAGAACATGTGCCTAGGCCCAAAGAAATGGAGTTCCACCTAGATGGGCTGAGAAAGAAAGAAAGGAGTGGATGACTCGATTCCTAAGGAATCCCTAAATCCCTACTGGGTTTGAAAAGTTGAGTACTTGTGGGGAATGTAAGAATGATCCAGCACCCCCCATAACGCCCGATTTATTGAAATCGACCTCCTTTTCATGTATAAATATTATTAAATTCTTAATTATTATCATACCATCCATATTACATACAATTATAAAAATAAATATTCATTTTATTAAAATCAAAATAACCAAATAAAATGGGCACTCATGGTGGATAAAAATATGTCCTTACAACATTCAATGTCCAAAACATAGGTAAATAAAAATAGGACAGCCATCAATTAGTGGAAACACATCCCTTACGTTAATTTCCAAAATACAAATAATATAAAAGAAACAAATTAAAAAATCATGGTACCCATAAAATAGAAACATACCTTTTACAACTTTAAAATCCAAATAACAAATAAACGTAGTTTGATTAATTAAAACAAGCAATAAAATAATCAAAATGCATTATCCACCATAAAGCATATAACCATAAATCAAAATAATGGTCTCTCCATTAAATTAGGACTTTAGGGTTTTTTACTAATTGATCCAATTAAGGCTTTCACATACAACCCTAAATTAAAATGTAAACTTGGTTTCAATATACAATTCTAAAGCTAAAACATACAAACTAGGATTTTAGAAAATAAACTAAGACTAAAACATATGAACTAGGATTTTAAAATGCAAATTAGGGTTTATTTGATACAAATTAGGGTTTTAAGAAATAAATTAAGGTTTGGGATCAAAGTATGCAACATTAAGGTTTTGTTTTAAAAAATTAAGGTTTTTACATATGAAAACTAGGGTTTTTATGCTAACCTAGGGTTTTTGCATGTAATACTAGGTTTAACCCTAAAACTAATGTCCTGCATGTAAGATTAGGGCTTTAAGATGTAAATTGGGATCAGAACATGCAAACAATGGCTAAACCTAATGGATTAGGGTTTTGGATCAAAACATATTGGATTAAATCATATTGTTTAAGGTTTGTAAAAAATTAAAATCAAAATTATTCCTTACTGGATGAAGTTTCTGGCAATTAAATTAATAACTTCAAACAACAATTGCTTAATGTTCTTGAAGAATAAAAATAGCCAATGAAAGTTTAATCAAATTGAGTTTAGAAAATCAAACCTGCGTTGTTGGCTCCACCAAGTTGAATTTACTGAATCAAGTCGATCGTTTTCCTTCTAGATAGCCTAATTAGTTCAAGTCTTGGCTGAATCTATCACAAATATCATCCCATCTGCCGTTAATAAAGCCAATAAGTGTAGCACCTTCGATCAATAATCCTAAATGCATTACCACATCATATAGTGTGATAGTGCACTTTCCTATTGGTAAGTGAAAGGTATGTGTCTCTGATCTCCATCTCTCCACTAAGGCTATAATAAGGTGCTAGTTGATTTGAAAGAATCCCATTCGTATAATGCCATAAAATTCACTCTGACACAATAGCGGAACCAATCATTCATCTATATTATTTGTATACATAACAAAACTTCCATGTCTATAATCTAATGGCTCATTCTAAACCTGTCCATGCCATATAGCCTCAAATATATATGAGTATTTTACAATCGCAAGACAAAAGGATCATGGGTGCAAGGTTGCATTTAATCATGCTATGAATGAGAATCTTCCATAACTAAATAGTAGTAAAATGATCATATTTATGTTTTAAATGACATAAAATTCATTATTGTATTTTACATTAAATATAGTCTATCACACTTCATGACATGAGTTTTATGATATGACATGACTTTGAAAGCAAACTTGAAGTGATAAATGACAATGAATGCACATGTGTTATTAACATCTTGTGTATTGGATTTGTCATTAACATATTAAAGGATGATACATTCAAGAATTTATGGTAGGAGATAGAGATAGAATTGGGCTACTTTTGCATTTCCAAGGTGATTATGTGTTAGAAATACACAGTGATAGGAAAGTGTATTATATTGGGCTACATTGTGAAAGGCATTTTCAAGTATAAGAGGTTGACACATTTGCTATGGATATACATCAATTGGGTTCTAGAATCAACAAGCCAAGATCATTGCTAACTTCTCGCACAAATATATCTACATATGAAGCTGCAGTGAGAAGAATCAAAGTGGAGAATAATCGAATGTTGATTCATAAGGGAAGATGTTTCAAGCTAAAACTAGCTAAAGATAAAGAGTGCTATAGTAATTAACTGCAGAAACCCTCATTTTTAATAACAAAATTAAATATATTTTGTAAAGATAATTTTTTTTATAGAAAGCATATTTATTAATTATTATTAATAGTACAGAAAGGGAAAGAAGACATGAACTCTCCTCGAACACCCGCCACTAAACCACAACAACTCATGTGGAAGAACCCTAGAACCAAGCTCAAAACAAATAAAACTACAGAATAAGACATAGAACTAAAGCTATAAGAACAACGGAGATAGACCATCTAAATTTTAAAGTCCTAGCATAAACAGTTATAACCCAATGAGGACTCTTCTTAAACAACAAAAATGCCCTTCCCTTAATGCTAAAAACAACACTCTTAAAAAACAAGTCCCATTACATCTCATAAAGATCAAAACATAGTTGCAATTCTTTAATGTGTCCAGTAGTCCCAAAGCTTGCTCTACAACCATCAGAGTCAACAATGCAGCAGATCAAAAGTGCTGCAAGTGTAAAGATGAATTTAATAATCATATAAATATATATAATTAAATGAAATATTTTTAGCATTTAAATTAAAAATAATTAACATATGGTTGGTTAATTTATATAAAAATATATGAAAAAATTCGTCAAAATTTTGTCTATAATTTTAAAAAATCACAAACCAACAAAGTACAATCTGCAATAAAAAATATACTCTGAAATCACAATTTCACAAAAATCCATCATTCTCCACATATATTCAAATATTTAACTAATATAGTTAATGTACATTATATACATTCATAAAACTTTACAAAATATTATCTATTTCAAACATATTTGCATTTGATAACTATAATGTGCAAAACTAAAGTGCATTAAAACAAAATTATACATGTAATGCAGCATAAATTGTCTTGGTCTCATGGAAAAAACTCTACTTTCAAGATTAGTCTCAAAAACTAGACCTGCCAAATCTATCAAGGCTCCCTCTCTCTGTGACCTTGTCACCTGAATGATGAGAGTAAATCGGGCTAAGCTAGAAGCTTAGTGGTATATACTTTGATAACATAAAATGTTTAAAATAAACAATGTATGCTTTTCATGGCATAAAATGCATTATGCTACCATCGCATTGCAATACCCAATTAATATTCATTAACTCATAAATTTCTAGGTATATTATAATCACATACATTGGGCCCAATAAATCCCTACACAATATTCAGGTTCCATAATGAATGATTTGGCCTATCGCTACCCAAAGGTACAACACTGGGGATAAAGTGTCATATATTATCCGAAAGTTGTCCCCTTCTAACACTGGAGGTAAATTATCATATATCACCCCAAGGCCATCTCCTCAGTATAAAAGTGTCTAACACCAGCGTGCCTCACCTAAAAAAGCAATAATAATAGTGATACCAATGTATATCGCCCGAAGGCATATAAAACATCATGATGTATAGTTGGCATGCCAACTTGATAGTACCAAAATCAACATTCTAGAACAAGTAATTTTGCAAGGCTAAAAATCACACAATGTCATATCTCATTTCAATTCTCATCTCAATTCATAATTTTTCCATAATTTTCACCTTTTATCACATTCCATAATCATTTTCACATTACACATTACATTACATTTCAATAATGTGCTTCATTCAAGAAATGAACAATCACTATATTACAATGGTGTAATATTCAATGCAACATTCGCATCAGATTTATGAAACAATACAAAGGTTATATGAAAATTTTCACTTTTAAGCACAATAACAAACTTTTACAATATTAATGTGTGATTATACCAAATATGGATATTTAAAATAGGAGTTATCAAAGTATGTCATAACCTCCCTTTGCTCCAAAATCTATCCAAAATCACTTTTCAAGCTTTACTTTCAATAAACCCTAAACTTCTCTACTTGAGACACTTTGTCCTAAACACTCATAATCCAAACAACATGTAAAATTCTTCGATTATAAATATCTTTTTACTTAAAATTTTCTTAATAATCCTTAATCATACTAATCTTAACAAAACCCCCCATCAACAACCCTAAATTTAAAATTTTCATAAACCCTAGTTTGATAGTTCAAGCTTATTTCAACCATTAAATCACTAATTCAACACATACACATCACAATCACTTCATAAATGTCCTTTTTCTCAATTAAAAGCCAATTTCTCTCACTAACCAAATTATACATAATCTAAAAATCTAAGAAAAATAAAGCTTAAAATAAGAATACTTGATTTCTTGATTTTTTCTTCAAAACCAACTTAACTTACTAAAGGTTTTTGTGAATTTTGGTGTATAGAATGAAGAAGACACTCTCCCTTTCTCTTTCACAAAAATCAGCCACCATAGATGAAGAAAGAAGAAGATAGTTTTGCTTTTAATTCTTGTCTTCCTTTCTCATCCACAAATATATAATTAATTAATTAATTATTATCCATAAATATCCTTTTTACTTTTTAATTATTTAATTATTTAATTATTTATATTTTTAACTTTTAACCTAACTTTGTCTTTTGTGAAAGTGTATCTATTAGGTATATAAGACATATACATTATGTATCCAATGTATATTTTATATGTCTTATATATACATTAGATATATATTATGCATATCATTCTTCCAACACACTAATTAACCATCTATATAAATTAATCTTATGTCTATTAAAATTATGGATGTTACAATAGACAAATAATATTTTTAATGACAATCACTATGTATCGGATTATGAAATGTTTAATAATTATGTTTTTTCATAACATTTACATTATTACTAACTAGTTAGGACATAGAGTGGGTAAATTTTTTTTTCCAAAATTTAATGAATTTGCAATATTTTCCTAAATTAATCTCAAACTACATACAAAATTAATGAAATAAACATAAACAAAATAGTTAAATCATATAGTTAATTGCAATATTTTCCCACAAAAGATAATAATATAGTTCAATTGCTATTGCTATCCACATGCACATAATGTGTACAATATTCCAACCTATGAACAAGAATAGATTCAATTAATAATTTATTAATGGGTTCCGGTAGCTCATAACTCACTTTTGGTAAAATAGGATTGCCTACTAGCTTTCGTTTCCCATTAATCTTTATCGGCATCCCAATTGAAAGACTCGAAGTCTTTTTAGCAACCCAACTCATATACTTATTAACAAAACCTTTGATAATGTTTCTATAACACTCATTTTTTGCAACTATATTTCCTCCATAATGAGCCAAGGACACATTGTTCAAGTGGGGTGGGCACCACACTCCTTAGATATGTATATTTTTCTATATCGAATAGTAAGCTACCTTTCCAAATCATTTTTTCTAGGCTTCGATTGAAGGCAATTATAAAGATAACTATACAAAGGAGATCATCAATTGTTTTGTCTTTATAATTCACTCGTATATATAATAAATCACTTATCATTTCTTTTACACAGTCGCGATGTTCCTTCATCATACTGCATTTAGGAGTTATAATGATTCTCGCCATAATTTTTTGTAAAAGTATATATTATAATTATGTAAATAAGATTTTTATTATTCAATGATAAAAGTAAAACAAAAAGTCATTTATTTACAATAATAAATTATTTATATTTAACTATTATATATTTAGATATCATGAAAATTAATTTCAAATTTTAATTGCAAATTACATGTTAATTGTTGCTAAATTTGTATTTTTAAGTCTTGGAAATAAAATAAAACTTCAAGTCTAGCCGAATCTCAAATTTAAAGTCGTATCCAATTTTAAGTCTTCCTACATGTTAATATTTTTTTTATAACCCTATGCAAAAATATAAAGTTATTTATATATAACTTTTAATAATGCATGATCATAAAAATATATATATTATAAAACAATTGGACAAGAGATTTTTAATTTAAAAAAAAAATATCTTGCCCAATGTTATGAAAAATGGACAGTTGTTTTATAAAACTTTAGGATTTTATAAAAAAGATACTATAAAAAATATTACAAAAAACATATTATAAAATAATTGATCGGTTTGTTTAATTTTTTTAAAAAAATATACCAAAAAAAATTAGCAAACCGAAACTATTTCTAATAAAATAATTTTAAGCAAATTGAAACTATTAGTTTCAATTTTCTTATTTTGCATTAAAAAAATTTAAGCAAACAAAAACTAAAAAATTCTTTTTGCTTATTTATTTTTTTAAAAAAATATTTTTAAAGCAAACTGAAATTTTAAGTTTCGGTTTACTTCAAATTTTTTTTGTAAAAAACCCATCCTATAAAATAAGGAAATAAAATATATATATATATATATATTATAAAGTTATTTATATATAACTTTTAATAATGCATGATCATAAATATATATATTATGAAACAATTGGCCAAGAGATTTTTAAGTTAAAAAAATATCTTGCCCAATTTTATGAAAAATAAATAAGTGTTTTATAAAACTTTAGGGTTTTACAAAAAAAAAATACTATAAAAATATATTACAAAAACATATTATAAAACAATTGATCGGTTTGCTTAATTTTTTAAATGATAAGTTTTCAAATTATATATAACCTTTCAAATTAGTTTTGGTTTCTTATTACATATATATATATATATATATATATTTAAAAACAATGGAAGTTTTGGTTTGCTTATTTTATTTTCTTTTTAAAATTTAAAGCAAATTGCAATTTTAATTTCGGTTTACTTCAAATTTTATTTTTAAAACTCGCCATTTAAAATAAAAAAAATAAAAACTAATAGTTTCAGTTTTAGCAAATCAAAACTAATAGTTTTAGTTTCCTTATTACATGTATATTTAAAAAAAATTAGAAGCAAACCGAAACTCAAAGTTTCGGTTTGCTTATTATATTTCAAAGAGAATCAAAGAAAGTGTTGCTAAAATTTTAAACAGAATGAGAGGTAGTAATAAAATGAAGATGAAGTTTATATGGTTTTAAATAAATTTTAAAAAATTAAAAATTTTAAAAATAATGATGGCTGAGACTCCCTTCATTCAGCAAACTGATTCCCAGTGTGGGAATCAGCATGACCAAAGGGACCCCTCAGCTAGCAACTACCAAACCAAAAGTATAAAAAAAATTAAACAAATCAAAGTTTTACTTTTGATTTGTTTATTTCAAAAATAAATAAATTAAAACTGAAGCTTTGTAACAAACCAAAATTTAAAGTTTTGGTTTATTAAAAAAAAATAAAAAATAAAAACTCAATACTTTTAGTTTGAGTTTTAGACTTACACACATTGGTAAATACAGGGTAAATATGAGACTTCTACCATAGTTCAGTAAAAATCCCAAAATGGTAAAAGAAAAACATAATTTTATCATTTTATTATTATTCTTTAATTGCAAATTGAAACTAAAAATGCCTCTGTTGTCTACATCACTAATCAAGGTCCAAAATATGAAGAAAGTCATTTCTTCCTGTGGGGATGCCATCCACGAGAACAAATGAGTATTGTCAGATAGAGGATGAAATATTTGAAGATGTTGAAGCAAGTCATGGAGACTGAATGACAAGAAAGAGATTCAAAAGTGGAGGCTCTTATTTATGAGTTACTCGGCTACTCAGTGATCATTGCCTCCAACAAGGAGAAGATGAATGTTGTGGTGTTTGCTGATGCTCGTAGCCGGATAACTTTTTATAAAAATCTAGATCAAGCTTGTAACAACCTAAATTTTAAAATATTTTAAAATATAATTTAAAGATATATAAATAATATAATATAATATAATAATAAAATATTTATATAATTACTTGTATTATTATTTATTAATATTATAAAAAATAATGAAAATAATAATAATAATAATAATAATAATAATAATAGAAAAGAAGAAGATTAATTGAAATTTTAGTATAGGAATTTGGAAAATAAAAAAGTAAAAATTTGAAAAGTTGAGAGAAGAGAAAGTTGATTGGAAAATTTTAAGAGTAAAATAAAATAATAGTATATATTAATATATTTTAATTAATAAAAAGAGATAATAGATATTATTTAATTGGCGATTGAGTGTGCGATGGTGCAAAAAAATCAGGTGAGAGAGAGAAGAGATAGGAAAGAGAGGAGAGAGAAAATAAAAAGACTAAACTTTAACTGGCCGTATATCTTACATTTTTCTGTCTCTTCTCTCTCTCACTCTCTCTTTTTTCTTTCTCGATGCTTTTTACACCATTACATATACAATCAACAAATAAATAATATTCACTATTTCATTTTATTAATTAAAACATATTAATATATTTTATTATTTTATTTTTAAAATTTTCGAGTTAATTTTTTCTCCTCACAACTTTCAAAACTTTTACTTTTTGTTTCAAATTTCTATACCAAAAATTTTAATTAATCTTCTTCTTTTCTATTATTATCGTTGTTATTATTATTTTCATCATTTTTTATAATATTAATAAATAATAATACAAGTAATTATATAAATATTTTATTATATTATATTTTATTATTTATATATATATCTTTAAATTATATTTTAAAATAGTTTAAAATTTAGGTTATTACACAACTAAAAAGAGGTCTCTGAAGCATTATGCTCATATCGAGCATAATGGTGCTATACAGTAGTTGATTGCATGACTCTCATATTCTTTAATAAATAATTGGAATAGAATTTTTTTTCTTAGATTCTGCAAAAATTAAAATGACAATGTATTTAATTTTGATTATAGCATATTAGGAAATAGTCAAATTTTGAATTTAAGTTTATTTCTATGAAGATAATACATAAACACATATCAATTTTTTTTTTTAAAAAAAAGAAAAGAAAAGAAAAGAAAATATTTATATGTTTATTAGTTTCAATGAAAATGTTACATGTTAATGTATATATCTTTTTTGTTTTTAATGTATATGTATTTTTTGTTTAATTTTTGGCTTGTTTGTTTTTTTTTTCTTAACCGATGCATTGATTGATGATGATGTATAGCATATTCATCAATGAATATAGAATAATAATATCACTGGTGAAAATTCTTATAATAGAGTCTTTGATCCTCGAGGAAAATGCTTTTTGGTTGCTAACTTCTTTTCTTTTTCATTTTTATCTCGACCTTAATAAGCTTGCAACAAATTTACTTTGTTTTTCTTACTGATTTTGATCACAACCATAAGCTAGTTCTAGTATTTCGCACATGATTACATGGTTAAACCTCCTTGATAACATGCAGGATAATAATTACTTTGAAGAGTAGAGAGCACTAGAGGCTCCATTCTCTTTGTAGTCTTTTATTCCTCTATTTGCAAGTCTAGAACCACATTAGTCTCCCCCACTTGTCCATGACATAATTATAAACAAAGCTGGATAGATCTCTGCTTATGGTTTTTTTTTTTTTTTTTGCCAATGAGAAGATGAAATATATTTACAAACAACCCTAGATTACAAAGAAAACACATTCATGGAGAGGGGGACCATCAAAGGATATAAAATAAGCACAAGGGGGAGAAGTTGAGCAATTAAAAACTTAATAGCATTGCCACTATCTGGGACCTTGCTAAACATTTAGGACAACTTGGATGTTGCTGAGAAATAGCTTAAAGGAATCCTCTATAACATAGCCAAGATAATCATATGAGCGAACTGAGATAAATCATTCCCTACTTGAATGAATCTATGAGGAGTGATAGCTAAATAAAAATTCAACAAACAAATATCGTAAAATCTGTCTCGAGATGTACAAAAATAATCACACAAAGACATAATAATTTTTAATGTGGAAGACCCATTCAATGTGGATAATAAAAACTATGGGACCTCTTTTGGTCCAAGTAAAAGAGCTCAACTATAAAAATTATTATTTACATTAACTACAAGCTACTACAATAATTCTCAAATAAAGTCTCCAGAATAAATTAATTAAACAACAAGAGATGAACAAAGGAATGGAGAAATATCACCAAAAAAGCTAATGTTCATGCAAAATGGGTGAGCTTTGGTTGCTCAAATTCAATCTCCACCATCCAAATCAAAGAATAATTTATCCAGAACGTGCTCACCAAATTTCAGTATAATTAGACCATGAATGACCATCTAATTCTTGGAAAAAGCCAAACTGGTCATTACTGTAAGAAGAACATAAATATTAAACTTTAAACCACAAATACAAAAAATTCAGCTATACAAAACTGATCTCTACTGCTCAAAATGAAGAACAAAAAGTCCATTAAATGCCCATCAAAATCTAGCCTGATTAGAACATGGATGATCATTTGATCGTTGGAAAATTGAAACTACTCTTATATGATTTCTTAGTAAAAAACTATTCTCTCTCCCTTTTTGCTCTCTTTCTCCTTTGTGGCTAAAAACTTGTCTCACATGCAACTTACAGATAAAGTAGTATAGGTTAAAACTTTAATAGCCCTAATGAGCCAAAAGAAGTGGGCTCAAACAATATAGATTTTCAACCTATGAGGGAACTCAAAACTCAACAATTCTCTCCCTCCTGACTATATGGATAAGTTTAACAAACTGATAACCATACGACATGCCTCAGACTTCACTTTTGGTAAAGCTTTTGTACACATATCATAACCATTATCATCAATATATCTTGGCAAGTTCAAGTTGCTTAGAATTCAAAATATCACGAATCCAATGATACCTGACATTAATATGTTTGAATCTCCCATGAAAAGTAGGATTCTTACTAAGCTAAATAACATTCTGATTGTCTAAAAAAAGACGTATCTCTTTTGTGTAAACCTAAGCTCATTCACAAACTTCTTCATCCAAAGCAATTCTTTACATGTTTCAGTCGTTGCAATGAACTCAGCTTCTGTGTTAGACAATGCAATGCACTTCTACAATCTTGATTACCATGGCATAACTCTCCTTGTAAAAGTAATCAGATACTCAGAAGTAGACTTTCTTGAATCTGTATCCCTTTCCAAATCATAATCTGTATAACCATTAAGACATCTTGAATTCTCAAATCACAGTAAGCAAAGGCAAGATAGAAGGAAAGACGGGAGGAGTAAGTGCCAAATGCATTTCTTCCCATCCCTATTTATAGAAGTTAGGCCCAAAATGCGATCCAATCGGCACAACGCCAAACATGCTGATATGCACATTAAAATCCAAGGATGCCACGTTAAATAAGTTTATTCTTTCTAATTTCCTCTTGTTCACACTATTGCATCAATTTTAAAATATAAAATAGATACAATGGGAGACAACTACGAACCCCTAAATTTTCATCTAATTAAAAATTAGGTATTTAAAATACTTTTTGGTTTTAGGAAATTAATTTTTAAGATTAAGTTAATTTGAGTAAATTTAATTTAGAAAAAGTGAGAGAGAGAGAGAGAGATAGGCTAGTGCAATTGCATCACAACTCGAGTGGCTAGGTAGCATCGCACATGACCCCTGGTACTTCTGCAAATAGATTTTCACACCACTATAAATAGGGGTCCCTTTTTCAATACAAAGGTCCAATTTTTAGTAACTATACTCTATTAAAATCATTCTGAAGCACTCAAAATAATTAATCAATCGATTTAATTTACTTCTTGCATCATTTTGTTGTAGTTTTACTTGTCACATAAATTACATAATTAATTTATGTGTTAATCAAGTGGAGCTTGGAAGTAGCAAAGTATTACAACCCTACATCAAGCGGAAAAGAATGCCAAAGGTATTTCTTCCTTACTTTCCCTATTTTAATTTGGTAACAATAATTAACAAAAATTAGTTAATCAAGCCCTTTTGCAATCAAAGGCATGAACTAATTATATGGCCCTGATTCTCATTCCAATGAGATAAGTAGGCATACTCTGAAATTTCACTCCAGATAGTGAGTTGACACCAAAGATCATAAAATTGATCCATTAAACTAATTTTTGTTTTGCACTTTCAATTGTTGCTATTTAATTCATCACAATTTAATTTATTGCCGTTTAATTTTGAATGTATAAATTTATTTTCTGTTCATTATTTATTTGATTATTAATTAGTTGTGGATTTGTGCTTGACCTAGTATCCATAAGAGCTAGAGTCAAAGCTTTCTTGTGAATGCTATTTTGGGGTTGTAATAATTTATTTTTATTGCAATTATGGATATCTTTATTAACTGCTCATGCATAATTAATTGTCATTCATACTTATCTCTATCATCAATATAAAAAAATCTCTTTTAATCATAAAGGTTAAAATCAATTAAAGAGAAATACTTTTTATTAAATTTTATTTGAAAACCTAGCCTAGGACCCATCATAAATGGTTTCAAACTAATCTAATACCTTTTAGGTAAAAATCAAATAATTCTCATGAAGTCCAAAAAATGAGTTTTTTCCTTAAAAATTTCCTAAACCAAATAAATTGAAATGACGACTCTCCAATTAATGCTTTTCAAAATAAAAGCCATGTTCCTTTTTTTTTCAAAAGAAAAAGGAGAGTAGATATTCTCTCAAAACAGAAAATCCATTTTTAAACATGTGGTTACCAAACTGAATGGAGACCATATGTGACGGTATCATGTGAAACTAAGCCCAAATGAGCATTCTGGCTTAATATCCCAAGCAAGCTCAATCGATGCTTAGGCGAGGCCTCACAGGTGTCATTAATGGCATTGGTGAGCTAAAGATTATATGATTCAGCAGTGACAATAATGAAAGACCAATGCCCATTGAACAACTATCAAAAGAGCTTAGGCTTCTTTCTTAATGCGGAATAAGATTTTATTAAGCACACGACTCATTTCAAGAGCTTACCTTATGCAATTTAACAATCATTGTTGTACCAGCTTGTTTATCATCAGCTTTAAAGGTTGGATCAACATTAATCTTAACCTAACCCACTATAGAAAGAAGCCATCCATGAGAGTTCGCCTGTTTAAGATTAAGGCCATTAATCTCATTGTGAGGAGAAAATTGTGAAACCTCTAATATTTAAGCCATAACAAAAGAGAGATTACAAAATAAGATATGTTCATTTTAGCTAAGGATTGGGATTAACACTTATAAAATAAAAATCATTCCTATCTTGCCAGATATTATAGCACAAATATGTAATCTTGTCCAACAAGTTATCTTTATCAAGGCATGTTAACATATATGTAAAATCAGTCCACCAATCAATAAATGAAGAAATGTTCAATGTAGTTGGATTCAAATTAACATTTGATATAAGCCAAGTGACTCGTGCATGTTCACATCTAAAAAGTAAATGCATAACAAATTCCTCTTTAACTTTACAAACAAGACAGAGGTCAAACTAACTTATTTTCTTCTTAATAAAATAGCAAAGACACAGGGAGAATTAACATAAAGTCTCAACACTTAGAAGAAGAATATTCAATGTTAAATCTTGAGAAAGACCTCCAAAATTATATAAGTAATGACATAATGATATTACTGAAATTTTACTAGACAAAGTGCCGGATGAGCTTATCATTTGAATCACCAGGTCCCAATGAAATGCATCTAATAGCTTACACTTCTCTATCAATGAATAACAAAGATAGTAAACTTTTATTCCAAAAACCTTGAGTATCAACTAGCTTAGAAACTCTGAAAATGTTCAAAGTCTAGGGTTTAGGAGAGGTAACTTGAATCCTGGCGAGGTGGGTATCCAAGGATCTTCCTATATATGAACTTATTTACCACTTCTAACATGCCACGTTATACCCCCTTTTGAGGAAATTCCTTGCTACCAACTAACTTCCCCAGGCCCAAGAGGGTTTTCTTCCAATCTCTGTTTCCCAAAAGGTGTAATTTGAAAAATAAATAGATTTCATTAGTCTGCTCTAAATACAATCAATGCCTTCCATAAGTTTCCAACAGTAATTAGCAACTAGTGAAATATCAAAGAATTCAAATTCTTTGAAACCAAGTCTCCCTCTAAATTTTGATTTGGATAAAGTTTTCTATTTGTTCCATGCTAAACCCCATATTTTTTATTATTCTGATTATACCAAAATAAATAAACTATTTTGTCTAATTTGTTACAAATGCTTTTAGGAAGCAAAAAATATAATATTATATAAGTATAAATTAATATTAGAACTACTTTTATAAGCACCTCCCTACCAAAGTGAGAGAGGAATTTGAGTTTCTAGGATTGTGCTTTAGTAAGAATGCTTTCTTTTAGAAAGTTTAGTGCCTCTACTTTGAATCTGCCCCAACATGATGGTACCCCTAAATATTTTTCACTATCTATGAATCCTTAATTTTACACCCAGAATGAAAAGCGAGTGACCACAGTCTCAACACAACTTGAATAACTCAAATCGAGGTTCGGATGGGCCTAAAAAAGGCAAAAAAAAACACTAGTTGAAATATGGTACATGTGGGCTAGCATGCGACATCCACACTGGCCAACGCGCAGCGGCCCATAGTATGGCTATTACCATACCCTTGGCATTGTAGACGTGCTCTCTACTGTGCGATGGTCATGCCTTGGCATAAATTTTCACTAGAAATCTGATTTTGGACCATCTTTTCCTTTAAATAGGGTTCCTTTTTCTTAAGAAAATCATCTACAAATTTTGCAAAAAAAATATTAAATTTAATCTTCAATTTATCTCTCCAAAATTAAATTTTCTTTCTTCACTTAATTTATTTCAATCAATTCCTTTTTCTTCACATCAAATTAAGAAGATCCTATCAAGAGCGAGGTGGAATTGAGGAGCAAAAGGGCACTTCAACCATTCATCAAATCAAGCAAAAAGAGATCCATAAAAGTAATTCTCCAAAATTAGTTTATTTCAATTCGATAACACAACCAAACTAATTAATCAACTCATGCCCTTTTGCAATTAAAGAAGCGAACTACTAAAGACTTTGATTTCCATTTAAAGGGGATAAGTAGGTATACTTTGAAAGATTATTCTAAGTAGTAAGCCCATTAAAAGCCACATAATTGATTCTCCTTTTACTCTTTCTTTTTTCTTTATTTTCTTTATCTCTTTATTTTCTTCTTATTAAATTTATTTTAAGGATTTAACCTAGTATCTAAGGGTTGGAGTTAAGACTCCTCTTTATATGAATATTTTAGAGTTGTAATATTTATTTTATTATTTATTTTTGGACATTTATACTTGACATAATACTCATAAGAGCTAAAGTCAAAGTTCCATTTTAAATGTTAATTTAAGGAAGTAAATTTAATTATTTATTTCCTTTACTTGATGTATGAATGGATGTCATATTTATAATTGCTCGTGCATTACTAATAAAACTGTCATTCATAATTTATCTATAATTCACGAAAATTAAATTTTCAAAAGATAAAGTTTCTTTAAAGGGGAATATCTTTTTACTTAAATTCAAACTTGAAAACCTAGCCCAAAACTCATTGTACTTGGTTTCGGACTAGTGCCTTTTGGATATAAAATTAAATATTTTTTATGGAGTTAACTTAGATTTTTTCTTAAATTTTTTCAAACCAAATAAATGGAGGTGGTGACTCTCTAATAATGCTTTTAAAATAAAGTCATCCTTTCTTTTCAAAATAAAGGAGAGTAATTCTTTTTCAAAATAAAAAGTCATTTTTAAACTCGTACTTACCAAATTGATTGAAGACCATACGCGGTAATATTGTGTGAGATCAGACATAAATGAGCACTTCGGCTCCCCTTAACGAGCCAAACCGATGCTTAGGCGAGGCTTTCACACTACCTTGCATTTCTTTAACTCCTAGCAAATGAGTAATGTAACACCCAAAATTTTAAATACAATTAAGTAAATAAAAAAGAAGATTAATTAGGTATGTTGAAAGAGGGAAGTATAAGGTATAAACATAATATATACTATATATATACACATTGTATGCATAGTATATACCTAAGATATATGTATTATATACAAAATGTATACATCACATATACATGTATATTAAGATATACATGACATATATGTAAAGTATAAAATGGTATTGAAAAAAATATGAAAATAAATAATAAAGAAAAATAAAAGTCAAAAGAAGAAACAAAATATGTGGTTGGAAATTTATGAGAAATAATTAAATAATTAATATATTAATATATATGGTTGGAAAAAAGAAGGAAAATAAAATAATAAAAAAATAATAAATAGTAATGAATAAAATAAATCAAAATTAAAAAAATAATTTTGATAGTGAAAAAAGATGAAACGTTGGATATTTATCAAATAATATTAGTAGTAGTAGTAGTAGTAGTAGTAGTAGTAGTAGTAATAATAATAATAATAATAATAATAATAATAATAATAAAGAAGAGAAAGTCAAAGAAGAAAAAAAATTATTGGTGGAAAATTAATTAAATATATATATAAAGGGATAATTCTTATTCTTCATCATCAAACCGTAGCTTCATTTTTACTATCACCATCTCTTTTCTTTCTTCTTCTTCTTCTTCCATTTCTTTACTTAAAAATAAAAGAACTTTAAGTGAATAATTGATGATTTTGGTAGAATTTGATGATTTTATTAGAAATTCTTAAATAAAATCATTAAAAACCAAGGGAAATTAAGAAAGAGAATGAAAATGCTAATTGACGAGGTATGTATTTGTATATTCCATAATTTATTATTTAATGAGTCTTTGCTTAATTTAAATTGCATATGGAAGATTAAGAATTGATTTAGAGGATTAATTTGTGAAAATAGTTGATAATAAATTAATTGGTGGTAACAAGTGATTAAAGACTAATTTATGAAAATAAGTAATTATGTTTATAATAATAATTGATTATAGATTAAATTGTGATAATATTTGATTATTGATTAATTTGTGAAAATAATTGATATGGATTGATTAGTGAAAATAATTGATTATGGTTTAATTAGTAAAAATAATTATTTATGGATTATCTTGTGAAAGTAATTGAATATGGAGCTAAATGAGAAAATAATTGAGTATGGATTAATTTTTAGTTGTGATTAAGTGTGTTAGTAAGGGTTTAAACTCAAAACTATGCTTAAATAAAATTTTGAATTATTAAAGAGTTGGTTTAGGGTTATGGACAATTTAGGATTTTGGATGGAGGAGATTATAATTATTATAATGTAGTGTGTTGATATTATATTGATGTATGTATAATAAATTTATGGCTAAATATTAAAAATGTGTTGGGTAGGATGAAGTTTAAGTAAAGTAGGGAATGGTGAAAATAGAGTTTTATTGAAATATTGATGGAATTTGTGTAAATAGTAGTTGATTGATAAAAATTAAGTATGGAAGTAGTATTAAATGAATAATTATGTTTATTGTATGACTTATGTGAGTGTAGGCTAAATTGGGACAAGTGGAGGCATTCAGGATTTTTAAAAAATAAGGGTTTGAAGGTGACTTAGAGTTGATTTTGAAACTCTAAAAGGTTAATACATATATTTATTTACTTGAAATTTTGTTAAATGCGGATTGGCAATATGTATGTAAAGTATTTGAAATGTGAAAAAATCACATAGTCTATGCAATATGACATAGTTATGTGATAGTGTTACATTGGGTATTTACTCAATATAAAATTTAGGTTTATGCATGAAAATATAGAATTTGAAAGATTCGCTATGGTAGTATGGCTTTGTCTATAATGTAGTAATTGTGAGATGATTAAAAAATGATTGAAAAATATGAGAAATAAATAATGAAATAAGAAAGAAAATGTAATAATTATGAAATAGACCTTTATGTAGAAAAGTGTCTAAATTGTGTGTAGAATGAGTTACATTATGAATGTGACTCATAATTATGTAATGTGATGGTGAATGGTGATGGATATGTGAAAAATAATCAAAACATAATAAAATGTAAAGTGACCATGAAAAGTGGTGATCACGTAGGAAATGTGGGTAATAATTGTAAAATGTGGAAAATTATAGAAAGGAAATTAAAATATGGATATGAAATGTGGGAACTGAGCAAAATTGATGAAAAAATGTTGAAAATATAAAATGAAAGAATTGATTATGCTAAAGTATTAATGTGAATGACATGTGTGTTTGTCTTATATACTGTCTTGTTCCAGAGAATTAATTTTGATGCTATTGATATGATTTATCTTCGGGCTAGACGCTGGCGTCACTGATGATATGATTTGCCTACGGGTTAGATGCTGGGCATCACTATTATTTACCTTTCGGGCTAGATGCTGGGCATGACTTTTATTTGCCTTTGAAGCTAGACACAGATGTGTCAACAGGGGGGACAGTTATGACACTTAAATCACCGGTGTCACGATAGTCCATGACAATATTCTTGGAATATGAATATTGTATAAGGTTATTTTGACCCAATGTGTACGTGTGTGTGTGTGTGTGTGTTTGTGATATGTTTATATATAAATGGAATGGTGTGATTGAGTTATTATATAATATTATGAATAAAGTGATGAGCATGATGCTCAAAAAGAAAGAGATCATGAGATGATGATCATGATATGAGATGATCACAAGTAAGTGAAAATTGTAAATGAGATTATGGAAAGTGATCATGAATAAGATGATCACATGAGAAATGTGCAAAATGAGAATGATAATGAAATTGTTAATAAATGTGAATATGCTTATATGTTAGAATGTTGATGATATATTTATGCATGTTGTATAAAATGAAAATTTACAAAGGTTTTATAAAATATTGTAAAGTTATAAATTGGGGGATAGTAAAATAAAAAAAATGTATATAATATTTACTATGTTTTTTTTAAATATGTATCACTAAGCTTGTAATCTTAGCGCAATAGTGTGTATCACAAAGATGTTAGAAGAGTATGTCAGAGAAGTTCAGATTATGAATAAGGTTTTGAGGTCATGCGTGCCACGAAACCATTAGTGCTACATATCATGTATAAAACTGTTTGAAAATATTTGCTTTATATAATGTTTTAATCATTTGTAAATGTATTTGAAACATGGAAGGTTTTATATAAATTTTTAGTAGATATGATTGTACACTATTTTTTTATTTATTGAATGATTAATTATATAAAGAAATGGAGATTGATAAGTATTATGGTCTTGTGAAATGTTTAGAGTTCTATACATTTTATATGAGTGTGTAAATATTTGAGTGTTTAATGGAAAGATGATGGAATTTGAGAAATTTTATTTTTGTGGTGTACTTTGAATACAAGTTGTATTTTTGTTGATTGTGGGATTTATTGAAAATACAGATAAAACTCTAGCAAAATTTTTGCAGAGAATTTTCTTTTATAATTTATAAATTATTTTTAAAATCAAATTGAGGGTTCTAAATATAATTGTTTTAGTATAAATATATTTGTTGTGGTATCCTTTTATCCTAGATATGTATTTTATGTATACGGGGGGTATACATATTATGCGTAAATAGGGTATAAGGGTGTTACAAGTAATAGAAGCTCTAACTTTCAAAGGAGTTTTTCCACAAAAAGCAATACTAGATTTATCAAAATTTATTACTTGACTATATGCCAAACAATATAAATGATTTTATTTAAAATATGTACTTTTTGAATATATGCCTTCCCACAGAGTAATGTATTATCAACATAAAGCAAGTACACCAATATGAGGTATCCTCAAGTTAATTGGAGTCCAAATATTATGTCATTATTAAGAGCTTGATCCATGATGGCAGAAAGAGCATTAGCCATAAAAATAAAAAGAAATGGAGATAAGGAAGCTCCTGCCTCAAACTTCTAGAAAGTCGAAAAGATCCTGCAATGCTACCATTTAATAAAATATTATAAGTTATTGTCATCATACATGAATTATTATATTCATAGCTTTATCATAAAACATGCAAAATTATACCTACCTTTTCATAAGCCTTATTATGTCCAACTTTAGAATCAGTTGCCTATTCCTCATTTGAATAATTAGTTTTTAAATCATGGAAAAGTTCATGTGCAAGAAGATATTAACATATATAACACTTTTGGGAGTAAAAACCCCCTGAGAAGGGTGAATTAGAGATTCAAGGAAAGGTTAATCCTGGACACCAATATTTTGGAAATGATTTTATAAAAAAAAATTACATAAGCCAATAAGATCAAAATGTTGGATAGATTTAGGATAGTGTACATTAGGAATGAGAATAATATTCATACAATTGAGGGCTCTTAGCATACAAACACTGATGAAAAAACTCTGCATCGCTTGCAAATATCTTTTATAATATGCAAAACATTCTGAAAAAAGAAACCTAGATAACCATCTAGGTTAAGAGTTGTATAATCTCCCAAGCTAAAAGTAGCCTTCATGAATTTTGTCAATTAATGAGATGGAGCATAGTAGAATCAAGGACCTTGGAAGAAATCTTATTAACCATTTGATCTTATTGCAATGTTATATTAGCCACATATATTGATTGTAATCAACAATCAACTGTTAATTTCTAACTCATCTTCCACCCACTGACTTGATAATTTTTGTTAGTTTTAACAATTAAATTTGATTGAAGTCTCTAAATGGTGGCTGTATAAATGGAAAAAGTATTCCTATCTTCTGCTGCTAGCCACTTTAATCTGGATCTTTGAAACTAGCTTTCCTCTATACGCCATAGTTTTTTAGATCCTCTAACAGAATTCTTTCTCTCTCATGAAAATTCTCTAAATTAGGGTTTGAATATATGTTCTCCAACTTTAGCTAAATCTTCTCAATTATGTTTTTCACATTTAAATTGGAAACCCTATTATTGTTGACCTATCTACTTTCGTTTCTAGTTTAGAGTACAAAGCTTTGAGGCATGGGTAAACTAAGACTAAGCTTGCTTAACAAGATTAGCACATTCTTCGTTTTCTATCCATTTAAAGCTCAAATTTAAAACAAGATCTCTTAAATCTTATATTAGAGTGAAGCTTAAGGATGTGAAGTCAATGATCTGAACCTATAAAGGAGTTGTAGATAACAAAGGTGCTACTAAACTTAGACCTCCATTCAAGATTGGCCAAACCTCAATCAAGATGTTGTTGAATATTCCTAGATTTTTCTTGTTTATTTGTCTAGGTAAACCTAGCACCTTCCAATCCAAGATCAATAAACTAAAGGTTGTTAGTCTATTTAGCAAACATTTCCCTCCAAAAGTTATTTATTGACCTATCTCCCAACTTTAATGGGAAAAGATTATCTGGTTAAATTCACCAATACAAATACAAGGAAATATATTGCCTAGGTGCAAACTCACAACTAATTGAATAATTCCCTCTTCCCTCTCTTGTAGGGAAAACCATACACAAAAATTAAAATTTGGATCATATATGTCCACATGGATGAAATTAAAATGTGTACATAAAGCTCGAATTAACCAATTCCCTTTCCACCAATGTGTTAACCCTCCTACTGCACTTGTGGCTCAACGTATTCACTAAAATGAAAACTGTATTTTCTTTCATAAAAATACATAAAATGTCTTTTCTATTTGGTGTTTGATAAAAAGACCAAACATGGGCTATATTAGAAAATAAGATCTATACGTTCTTTACTTATTAAGGCCCACCCAAAACCTTAACAGTTCCATAGAAGGGCATTCATGACTCCTAGGTGGCTTTAGGCCAGCTACAATGCCTTCAACATTTCCATATGATGAAGAGACAAAATTCATTTCACTTATGTGTCTGGATAATGATTTCCATCTTTTAGACTGTCTTGATGGTTGGAGGAGTTTAGGGATTTGCACCTCAAGCCTTGGTTATCCTCTACTAAGGACTAGGTCTTCCACTTTATCCTTTAGGCTAAATACATATTTAACCCCCCCCCCCTGAACTTATAGCATTTAGTCAGTTTGCCCCCCTTGAACTTTCATTTTAACCATATAACCCCCTTAACTCATGTATTTTTTAACTTATAAATGCAAACTCGATGAGTCACACCGAGTTACATCGAGTCAGCGAGGTATGTATTTATTATATTTATTATATAATATAAAAATACAAGGGGCAAAGTGACCAGTATTCATTAATATAAGTATCTGTTAGTAAAAAATAAATAAGTACAGAGGGTAAAGTGGTTAAAAACTCAAGGGGTAAAGTGACCAAACGCTAAAAGTTCAGGGGGCTACATTTGTATTTTTCTTTATGCTTTATTTTTAGCATGTTCGTCTTTTTCATTAATTGATTTAAAAGGAATGATAGATTCTTTCAAATTTTCCATAGTATTATTTACAAAGTCACCAGATTTTAATTTTTGAGAAAGAGAGATTCATCTTTTATGGGATTATTGCTTCTCTTGAAATGAAAGTTTGAAATCAAGGTGTTGTACACCTGAGAGTACTTTTGGTGCCCCTCTCATTTAACTCGTTGTCATTTTAAGGTTCTACTTCAAATGAAAAGTAAAAAAGATTAATCATCTAATGACCTCTACTTTGGAGATCCATCCAGGGGAATGAAGGAAAGATCATTAGGAGAACACTCTAAAGTAGTTTCTACAATCTTACTTTTAAAGCATTGATGGGACTCTTTCAGGTCCTGAGGGAAGTCAGTGGTCTTTAAGGATAGACTTGAGAGAAGGTCATCATTGCTTGCTGCCACTTAGATTGGAGGGCTACTTATATGTCAACTTCACTCTCTCCTTTGCAATTTTCGCTTTCTTTATGGAATCGTGAATTACAAGTACCCTTTATTTGAAGTTACCCACTCACTAGGACTAATTCCAAAAGATGGTAAAGTGACTTGGTATAGTAGCTTGAATATGATATTGTCATAGGCTATGAGGAAATCTTGAAATGGATGATCCCGATAGAGAAACTCTTAACCAAGGGCCATAATAAGGACTCAAATTAATGGTTTCTTCATTGTTTGGTTTTTTCATGCAAAAACAAACTACATGGCCGAACTACCCACAACTAAAGCAAAACTCACCCACTTTTCATATCTAATAGGCACCCATTTAGAATTTTTATCTTAATATTTGTTTAAAAACAACTTAGCAACAACAATTTTTCTACTTCTACCCAGACTCTGATTCTAAAAAATAAATTCCAATACACTCTCTTTTGATGATTATGATCCACATCAATAAGACCACTAAATAAGTCTTTTGTTTTCTTGGCATTTTCAATAGTTATAAGGTTTGAAGGAGATTATGAATCTGAATCCACAATAGAGATACCAAAAAGTTAACATTTTTTATAGTAAGGTCTGGGCTTAACTCTTTTAGAATCAGAAGAGAGAGGGGTTCTTCCATTATATGTTGAACATCCTCTTCGCACTAAAATTAGAAAAAAAAAAACAGTTTCCATCCTCTTTTCTAGATATCAAGGCTTTTATATAGTCTTCATGCCTTTTGCATGATGGACTTGATAAACAACTCTAGTTGTATCCTTTTTTTGGATATTAAGGCTTCTATGTAGTCTCCATTCCTTTTTCATGATGGACTTGACAACTCTCGTTGTAAAAGATATTTGGGATAGGAGCTTTCCAACCAGAACAAAGTGAGGGATCCTGAGTTTTGTTTAGGGATTGGATGCAGTTCTAAAGTTATCTCTGTGCAGACCAAAGAGCTTATTCTAATAATAATTTCCTCTATTTCCTCATTTGTCGTACTCATGGATAAAGGGGAAAAGAGGAGGAAAAGATAAAAACAAACTTAACGTGAGGTACAATAATGATAAAGATGGTAAGTGAAAGATGAAATCTATGTAAATGCCTAAAGGCTTAAGAGAATAGGGTGATCATTGAATCAATAAGGGGTTTGAATAGTTTGGAAAGGTAGAAGAGAAGGTAAATGAAGAGAGGTGAAATAAATGCCTATAAACATGAAAGATTAGAGCAAAGTTTGCTTAAAAAGGAATTCAAACAATTGAATGTAGAGGAACTTTACAAATACATAATTAATCTCAAATCTTTAAATTTTTGTATAAAATATTGGAAATCTCATTTATAACTAGATTATATGGATAATGGATAACTAGGTATGGATAATTGAATTGCTTTTTATTTAAATGATTAATTAAGTTATTCAAGAATATTAAATTGTGTTGATAATATATATTTCCTAAGTGGGTATAAAATTTTTAGTTATGAATTGATAAATATATTATATAAAAAAACCATTTATATTTCTCACATTGCCTGATTATAAATTCTAATATTTTGAGGAGGAAGGAATGGTGATAACAAACATTAATTTATTATAGCTTAGTACTTTTATCAAATATATGTATTAATAAGTAAATTATATGTTAGTAGTATATATTATCAAATATGAACAACATATTAATAATATAATAATTACTAAAAAGGATGAATACATATGTAGCCCCATCAACTTAACTCATTTACTCAGTTTGCTCTCTGAACTTTCAATTTAATTATGTATCCTCTTAAATTTATGTTTTTCTTAATTTATAAATACAAACTCGCCGAGTTATGATAAATCACGTTGAGTCATGTTTTTCTTAACTTATAAACCCTTTTTTTTTCTCTCAAAATCCCGTCCCATCTAAAATCTAATCCCTAAAATATATTTCCTTCAAATAACTTACATTGTAAAAGAATAAATCAACAAAAAATGTGTACTATCTCAAAGGTCATATTATAAAAAAATGTTTATAATGTATACATCAAATCAACAAAAAATGTTTCAAAAGGGTACAAAATTATTATAAAAAAAAAAGAAAAGAAACTTGAAAGGGAGCTTAGAGATTTAGTTTTAAGGATTAGATTTTTAGATGGGGAGGGAGTTAGATGGGACAAGATTTATAAAGAGAAAAAAATATATTTTTATAAGTTAAAAACAATATAACTTGAAGTAACTTAGTGAGTTTGTATTTACAAGTTACAAAAAAATATGATTTCAGGAGGGTTATATGGTCAAATTGAAAGTTCAAGGGCAAACTAACTAAATTAGCATATTTTAGAGGGCTACATATATATTTGACCAATTAAAAATTTTATTATGAAATTATGTATATTTTGCCATCGTTATTAGTTTTTATTAATATCAAATTTGTATTCTTCAATAATAGGCTTAATATATAAAAAAACACATGCACTTGTACAAAAGGTCATATTAGTCCCCCTATACTTCACAGGTATCCTAAGATACACCTCTACTATCTTAAAGTGGCAATGATAAGCCCCTAGCTTAGCTCCTGAAAGGGCGTACAAAGTCTATGTGTAAGAGATACATGAGGTATTCATTTGCCTAATTCTTCTCACTCTTTCATCAGCCCTATTCAATGGCTATTTGGGTTTGCCTTTAAATTCATTGATTTAGGCAAAATCTCTTTAATTTCTAGAACTCATATTCTATTTATCACAGCACTTACCCAATCAATTAAACTTGTTCGGTATTATTTCAGTAGATTATAAGAATGATTATCGATTTAATTACTTCTAATTTACCCCACAGTCACTATGATTTGGTTGTGATTATCAAGCATTCATGGACACCAGCGAACCCAAGGAGGAGATTCTTTTAGAAGAAAGATCTTTTGGTTAAGTTACATTAATGAAATATTTGTGTTTTCTTCAATTTTATTTTGAAATTTTCAATCGATGAAGGTTCATTGCTGTATATAGGGAAAAGGTTTGTGTGATTACTTTCTTTGGTTTGATCCTCCTATATCTAATCATTTGAAACCAGTTATTATGGGTTTGCTAAGAATGGTGAAAGAGTATAAGAAGCAAAAGACTGAATATTTGAGGAATTTATTTATTTGTTGTGCTAGGGTTCATATATATGTGTTTTATCTTATTCATTTTAGTTTAGGTAATTATGAATCCCCTATTATACTTTTTCCTTAATTGGGTTGTAGAAAAATGACGATATATTGCATTCTTGTTTCGGGATCTATCATTTTGTCTATTTAGTCTAGGTTTTTTATTCTAATGGGAAATATGTTTGCCATGATTTGAGCTTACTGATGTAACATCCTAGTTATTTTGAATGAAATTTGACTTGTTCTCTTGTATTCATTGTATAAATGAATTATTATCCCATTCATTTTATAAGAACTTTTTATCTTTATTGAATGTGCTTTTGTTTGTAATTGTAAGATAATAGCTTGTAAGACATTTGTCAGTTTTATGTCTTAATTTTTGCTACTGGGTTTTAAATTTAAAATGCAGCAAAAGCTATTGCTGATGCTTGTTCCTTTGTCAAACTTGGTTTTTGTAAATGGAATGTGATTGTTGGCGTGAAGTGTGATTGTGTTGTGACATATCAAAAATGTAAACTATGTTGTTGATTTTTTTATTGCCAATCTTAGTTAGGACTAGGTTGTTGATTGATTACAATTTCCTAGATTGTGATTTATTGGTGTGAAGTGTGATTGTAAAATGTCAAATAAAAAACAAAAACTAGGTTGTAGATTTTTCATTACCTGGCTTATTTAGACTTGGTTGTTGATTATAATGACGAATGAAAATGTAAACTTACAGATTAAAGAAAGAAGGGGGAAATTGAATTGAACTTTAAACAAAATTGAATTTCATTAAATCTACAAATATGGCTATTCATGCGTATTCTCGTATTTCCACAACCTTCTTTAATACATAAGACCTAGCTAAGTCGTGGAAAACCTAAGTGCAATATAAAAAAATGTCAAAAACTTACAAAATGTATTATGAACAACTTTGAAAACATAGTCAATTCATACAAAAAGCTTGTTTTCACTTGCAATTGTGCATAATGCACATTAGTTTCTACTAGTTTCGATATTAAGGGGTTACATTGACATCATAGATTTTGCATATTGTCTTATCAACCTTTGACTATATGCTTGATCCTCTGCCAATTGCCTTAAAGTCACAATTGATTTGTCCTTTCATTTCAGGTCATATGGCATGAACCCTAAATCCACATTCTTAGTAGCAACACTCTTTATCCCAACATCTCCCCTAATAACTCTTGTAATCTTCCCACTCTGCATAACAAGTCAAAATCAATTAAAATCTTCCACACAAAACACTTGAAACATGTTAAAGTTAAGAGAATCAACTTACAAATTCTAAGTATTTCTCTCTTGTCTATATAGACCGGTACAAGAGGTTGGTGGTTTAAAGAAAGAAAACAATTAAAGAATCATAATTATTAATTATAAGTTAGAATATAAAAAAGAAAATATATTAAAGTTCTCTTGAAAAATATCTCAAAAAATAAAATATTTTAAAAAGTTTTACTATTTAAAATTTTCTAAAAATTTAAAATTTTGCTTTTAAAAATATTAACTTTCAATTTGCAACTTTTTCATGTGTAAAAGTGTTAGAATATATGACCAAATAATATAATTTTACTCAAAATTATATTATATTTATAGAAAAACAGCCCCCCAAGATAAACAGTAAATTTTCTATAAAACCATATATTTTTTTATTTTCTATTCTACCCTTGCTTTCTTCTTTTCCGTAGCTCTTTCTTTCTTACCATACATCAGCTCCTAACTCACCATCACATCACATAGGATAGTATTAGGGTGACTACATTTCAAATGGAGTCACTAAACTTTGTGTTTGTGGAGAAAATTATCATTAGATGAGTTAAAAAAATTTGAGCATTTGAGATTGAAAATGCTTATTGTGAGATAGAAAACACTGCATAATTGACGTATGGTATAAAAGCTTTAAAATAAACCCTAGTTTCCAACATCTTGAATCAGGAAAAAATCGCATAAATGTTCTCTGGAGTTCGATTGTGATCTCACAGTCAAATTCAATTTCAAATAAAAAAAACTCTTGTTGATGCACGCCCATGTCGTCATTGAAGAATCAAGAGAGAGATCATGCACACTCTTTTCTTCTACGCTTCCAACGGTTAGTTTCTGCCATTGTTAATTGTGTTTGCATTTTTTGCTGGTGGGTTGTCTTCTTTTTGGCCTCTTGAGCACTAATTCTTGTTCAAAATTAAGTCCTTTTAACTGGGCATCAAGTTCTAGTTATTTTTATGCTGGTTGTGCTTTGGAATTTGATTTTTGCTTGATACTTCGGTGAGAGAGAGTTTGAGAGAAGAAAAGATGGGTGACAAAAGTGAAGTTTTGGAGGCTATTTGAAGGAAACTGTGGATTTGGTAATGGATCTGAATATGCTTTGAAGCCATCGATAGTCTGGTTGCCATTTGTGTTTCTTTATTTGTTTTAGATTTTATTTTAAGCCTTTTTTAGTGCAGGAAAATTCTGACTCTACCATAAAATGCCATTCATCACTCTCACCCAGATGTTGGACGTGCCAAACAGGCCACTTTGGAGTTGAATCGTCACAACCCTCACATTGTCACTCTCAAATGTCATCCAAGGGGAAGGAGATCGACACTGATGTAGGTGGAGGAAGAGGCAAGTGGAAGCACGGCAGAGGCAGTCATAAGAGGAAGAACCCTGAGGTTCTTCAGTTCTTCGAAGATGCAGCTGATATCAACGACGACGAGGAGGATGAGAGAGATTTTAGTGATTTTGAGGAAGAAGGTATAATAAAATCAGTTTTTAGTTTCGCATTCTCATTTTTATATTTGTTTCTAGGGTTTTAAGTGGCGAAAAATTTGACGCAGCATAAAAGCGTTCAAGATAGATTAAACCCTGATTAGGTTTAAATAAAGTCTGTAAATTCCTTCAAAAATAATCCCCCGCTAAAAATACATAGTTTGCCTTATATAGGTAGACAAAAAATTAACACAACAGTTCTCAAATAATTAAAAATGGCAATTTGATCCCTAAACAGCAAAATTTGGCCATCAAAAGCTTGCAACAGGGCCCAATGGGCATCCTGTTACACTTTTTAAAATTGTCCGTCTCGCGAAACCCTTTTCGAAAAGCTATCATGGGTCCCAATTGGACATCGTATGCAAAAGTTATGACATTTTGTGCAGTCTGCAGCAAATCTTGCTGCGGTCAACGTCTTCTAGAAAATCCAATGCTATCTGCTCCGCATCAAAATTGTAGGCGTTTGTGGATTTTTTTATTTTTTTGAAATTGATCTGCTGTGAACTTGTTTTGTATTGCAGGCTCGTCATCTTTTGGTAGCTTGTTTTATCTCTGAATCTCCTATAACCGATACTTTTGTCTGCAAAGTGTTAAAACAAGAAAACTCAGGCATCTATGTTCTCTTATTTGAGGAAAGTGGTTGATCTGGCCATCATGATCTCATGCATAATGGTGTGAGTGAGAATTTAGCATTTCTATTTTTGTTTTGTATTGATCTTTATATACAACCAGTTGAAGAGGGTTTCAGTATTAGTTAGTATTATGAATTTGCCTAATGTAGCTCTGCTCTTGGTGATCTAAATGTGAACTCTTTTTGGTAGCTTAATTGGTATTCCAAGCTTTTTTTTTGTTAACATTATCATACTGTTGTTATGATAATTGGTCTTCTTTTACTTCATATCATTCTTAATAAGCTGAAAGTTTTAGTTAGTGGCATTACAGTTGCTCCCAGTCTATTTTATTTGGTGTTTTTAAATTGCTATTGTTGTAAAAGTTGTTGCTTAATGTCATATATATGCATCTCTTTGAATACAGTTATTTCTGTTTATTATTTGAAATGTGAGTTTGGGCTAGTAATTATGAACTGGATTTTTGGTGTGTTTGCTTGATGATTTCAGATCCCAAATCATGTAGCTATTAAAATTGCTCTTGAACTCAAGAAGCTGCTCATAGAAAACAGCCTTCTAGATGTGTATGCCATTTCCCCATCTTCATTCCCTTATTTTTTTTCTTACCCTTATTTTTTTAAGAGTTGAAAGCTTTTTCTCAGGTATCTTTTCTTTTCTTTTATTTATTTAAAAATTATCACGTAATGTATGATTTTTCATATTACTTTCGCAGCTCTCAATCTGATATGGAAGCTAACCTATTTAAGGTATGCTGCTTTTCATTCCTCAATGCTAGAATTCCCAAATGTCTATAGAAAACAATTGGAGAAGTCCTTATACATAGAAGGCATGCATGATATTTTTTATTTTCTTTTCATGGTTGGAATGGCTTGATCATAACAAAAGCTAAGGACTTTTCAGAAAAAGAAGGTGTTTCGTGAATCCTTTTTATAAGATTTTATGTGCAGCTTATGGAGCGGCGGGGATATGGTGAGGAGTACATAAATCGTTACAAGATGATGACAAGGTGAATAAGCTTTCTAGAGGGACAACTCTCTCTCTCTATTTTTCCTTCTTGTTAAATTCATTCCTTCTAGAGAAGGAAATGATTCAACATCCTGATTAGATTACTGAAAATAATTATTTCTCTCAATATCTTTTAGATTTCACCATCAAAGAGTGCCTTTGGTAATTCTTGTTTGCGGAACTGCTTGTGTTGGGAAGTCTACTATATCTACCCAACTTGCACAAAGGCTGAACTTGCCAAATGTCTTGCAGGTTTGCTTCTATATAGACCTGAAGAACTTACTGTGTCTATTGTAATAATTATGCATGGCGACACCTCTGACAGATGTTTCTATGTTGCAGACAGATATGGTGTATGAATTGCTACGGACATCAACAGAGTATGTTTTTCTATATCTACAATCCATGCCTTTTTTTTATCCCAGTGCTTGATATCCATATGGAGCATTTAAGATAATATATTGCCAAGAGATGCTTAGAATTTAAAATAGTGACACAAGTAAATGGATCGATAAAGATGTTTTCATGCGTTGGCAAGAATTATATAGATTGGAAAACCATGACGAAAGAAGCACTATTGGCTAAATTACATTTGTTGCCTCTCAATTGTCTATAGCATTCTCCATTTGACATGTATTTTTTAAATCATATTGCTGCATATCTTCAATATCTTGTTACAAATCACAATATGTACCCTGAGTAAAATGATTATTCATTTTAGCTAATGTTTAGCCATTTGCTTTGATGGATTACATTTAAATGCTTATTTTCTTCTTTTCTGTAATATAGTGCACCATTGGTATCTACTCCTGTATGGGCACGAGAGTTCAACTTTTCGGAGAACTAATCGCTGAATTTTGTAGAGAATGCAGAATTGTTCGTAAAGGTGAGTCTTCTGGGTTTAACATGATACTTGTTTGCAATTTGCCTCCATATTAGCAGATATATATATATATATATATTTGTCTTCTCAAACATTAGATTTTCACGGTACATAGCATTTTCAGAGATTTTAACAGATTTAATTTTCTCAGTTCATAGTGCACCATTGTCATTGTCCTTTGTAAACATATTAATACTCTGCTACCCTCCTATTATTCATCTGTTCAATGAATTTTTCTTCAAGAAATGAATGATGCTTGTTCAAATAAAACTTCAGCTGTGGTCTTCTCATCTCCGTGCTGGGAGCCAATTTTCATGTCTGCTTTAGGTGTTTCCTCAATAAAACTTCCTTTTGCTAACAATGACCTCTCAATCATTTGCAAAATTTGATATTGAGCTTAAAGTCAAGAAAGAACCAGTAAAAACTCAGAACATCCCATTTATTCCTAAAGAGGAGGTGATGGATGAGGAAGAATTTGATAAGATGATGGAAGAACGTTACCAGGGGTCTAGTTTTGTTAGATACGCTGAAGATGCGTACAAGGCTAAATCTATAGAAAGAGATTCTCTTTTTCCAACTGCTAGGGATCCAACAATTTGGAAGGTCAAATGCATGGTATGATTTCCAAAATATATGTACTACATGCTTCATTAATTTTTACTTTCAGATTCTGTTATCACATTTATTGACACTTCTCTTTCAGTTCATATGCTTGTTACTGACCTCGTTTGAAATTTTTTGGTTGTAGGTTGGGCGTGAGAGGCCTTCAGCTTTCTGCCTTATGCAGAAGTTTGTGAATTTGAAAACTCTAGGTAGCAAACTGCAGATAATTTCTGCATTTGTTGTTGACCATGTAAAGTGTTTTATTTATTTGTATAGTTTGTCCCATTTCCATTAGATTACACAAATTAAAGTGCTAATACAAGTTTGTTGGAGTTTTTCTTGAATCATGATGGTTATTTGCACTTGATTTGTTAGAATTTTGTGCTCGATTTGTTAGAATGACACAGGGCAATTATATTAACGCAAGTCTAAGATTTTTCCCCTTTTCTTCATTGAGGGTGAGAGAGAGAGAGAGAGAGAAAACAAGAAAAGAGTGCTCATATTTCCTCTACTGTATATTCTAGTTGGTACATTCTACCTAATGCATCCTTTGTTAATTATTAATATAGCTAATTTTTTTGTAGTTGGGTTTGTGTTGTATGTTGATGGTTGGAACAATTAATTCATATTTATGTTGACGGTTGGAACAATTAATTCATATTCTTGTTCTATGGTTATCACATGCTGGACTGTTTAGTAAATATGTGCTTCCTTTTTGTTTAAATTTTTTGGTATTACATTTGATGATTTGTAGTATGCTATGGTTTTTTTATTATATTTTGTGCAGTTAATTTAATTAATTATTTGCTAACTATTTTTCTCTTTTATGTAACAAAATAAATTGATTTTTAGCCATAAAAATGTAGATTATGTACTTCTATATGCACTTCTATATAAAAAATTTTTAATATAGTAATTTATAAAATAAATTTTGGAAAAATTAAAAATCCATTAAAATAAACTTTCATGAGATGAAAAAAAAATCCTTTTAAATATAAACAAAGTTATTTAATATTCCATTGCCTAGAATAAATTTAGCAATAAAATTTTATTGGCTAATTACAAAAAGAACTTTGTTGTCAAATTGTAGTGTATTAAGCGGTGAATATATATATATATATATATATATGGCCAATTTTATCTTTGGAGAAACTTGTGAAAAGCATAAATGTCTATGTACTAATTTATTTAAGTATATGTGCAAAAATTTAAAAACCAAATACTAGAATTTAAACGGCTTAACAATGAAACTTTCATTGCTAATTTGATTATGGAATTGAATTATATTATATATAAAAATTATTTACAAGTTAATTGTTGACAAATTTATTATCTCTGGTTCGTTACTAAATAAATTTAACAATAAAATTTTAGTGTCTATTGATAAGAATTTCTTGCTAAATTATAGTGTAATAAGTGGTGATATATATAGAGCAATAAATATTAATATTGTGTAGCTAATTTAATTAATTATTTGTTATATGCTTTTCTCTCTTATGTGACAAAATAAATTAATTATTAGCCATAAAAGATATAAATTATGTGGCTAATTTTTAGTTATGTCATTCTTACTATCAAATTTTTTTTATTGTGGTTAAAGCAATACGTCATATTTTTTTATAATTTTTGTTACTATTTTTGTCGTAAATAGAGATTGTATATCAAATTGATACTAATAGATCTAATGTCTTGATAAATGTATAGTTGATAATATTTTTGCCCCTATTTCTTAGTATATTTATTGTTAAATTGAGTTTAATTTGTTTGTTCAAGTGTTTATTAGAGTTGATTTCAGGAACATTTGACACGTTGGGACCTTAAGATTATTTAGGCTGGAATCACGGATGAAAGACAAAGAAAAGAGTTACTTTGGGTAAATTCTTCAATTGACATGCCCAGTAACATGGGCGTATCAATGGTCATGTCATTCAACTACTTTACAGAAGCCTCGACACGCCTAGAAATATGGGCGTGTCACTGAACGTGTCATTGATCTTGCCTTATAGAAGCTGTGACACGCTAAAAAATATGGATGTATCACTGATCGTGTCTCTAACTCAGCATTGTAGTAACAATGACACGCCAAAGGATATGGGCGTGTCACTGCCCATGTCATTAAAGTTGGAAAAAACACCGTTGACACGCCCACAGAAAAATTTTTAGGCTATAAAATCTGAGCTAAAGTGTGAATTAGGAATCCAGTTTTATTATTAGAGCCGACTTCCTAAGAAAAAGAGAATTTTGGCAGCTGAGAGTGAAGGTGAAGATCCAAGTCATTCGAAATTTAAATCAAGATTCAAGGATTGAAGTGAAGAAACACAAATCATTCATTATGGATTGTTTGAATTCTTTTACTTATTTCTTTTGTTTTGGTTTTCTGGTTATGAACATGAGCTAAAGTGTTTCTATCTAGATAATGATGAACCCTAGCCTTGTTGTATGGATTGAATAGTTCTTATTAAATTAAATCATTTGATTGAGTTATTTTATCCTTTTGATTCTTATTTTTTTTTATTTCCAATTGATAATAGCATGCTTATTGATTGGTTATAATTTTCATATTATTGACTTGAGAAAGCTTGATATGAACAGAATTTTCATTAGGATTGAGGGTTGATTGGAGTGCTAGAGATAGACTTACAAGACCCTTAGGTTCAAATTTTATTATTCTTATTGCAAGATCTATTTAATTATGCTTGAGAAGAGATTCCTAGCATTCTACTTAGTGATTAGGGAATAATTCACTCGAGAGAGGTTTTGATCTAATTTAGAGGAATGCCAATTCAGCTCTATTATTTGATTTAATTGAATTGATATTCATAAATATTTTTATGGCTAAGGAGATTCAATATCTGGATAGTATTTTCATCATCAACTCTTTTTGCACAATATTCAATTTTTCTTTACTTTAATTTATTAAGAAATTCGTCTTTTATTTTAATCATCACAAAAACTATTGATTTGGTAAAAAAACAGTTAAAATTTGTACTAGTACTTGACCTTACCCCAGTGGAATGATATCTTACTCACTATTTTATTACTTGCGCGATCTGTGCACTTGTGGTAACACTGCGATAGCATAGATTCGCCTTTAAGTTTTTGGAGTCGTTGTCGGGGAATAATGGTTTTCAATATTAGTAATATAATCAAGACTGTTGATTTAGTTTTTATGTTTATTTGTTTTAACATTGGTTTTTACTTGTTGATTGTCATTTTAGGTACTTCTTCTCGTTTATGACCCAAGCTAGCTCTTCCCAATTACTTGAATTAGATCCAGAGCTAGAGAGAATATTGAGGAGAAAGTGAAAGAAAGGGAAGCAGCTCTGGCAGGAACGAAACCAAACTTGGAAGATTCAAGCTTAGACGAAGAACTTGAAGTGATGGCAGAAAATGAGCCAAGAACAATGCAGGAATTTGCTAAGCCCACTCTTAATGGGGCTGATTCGAGCATACAGAGGCTGGTAGTTACTGTAAACAAATTTGAGATAAAGGTAAATGTTATTCAAATGGTGCAGTAGACTTGCCAAGTTGATGGGTTCCTAGATGAAGATCCTAATGCACATATTGAGAATTTTCTAGAAATATGTGACACATTCAAGATACAAAATGTCTCAAAAGATGCAATTAGGTTGAGATTGATCCCATTTTCACTAAGAGACCGACTGAAGAAATGACTGAAATCTTTTTCCCCAAATACATTCACCACATGGGGTCAGTTGGCAGAAAAATTTCTAGAGAAATACTTCCCACCGTCTAAGACTGCCAAGTTGAGGAATGATATTTCATCTTTTCTTTAGCAAGATAGTGAGACCCTTTATGATGCTTGGGAGATGTTTAAAGATGTATTGAGAAAGTATCCTCATCATGGGCTTCCACTGTGGCTTCAAATTTAAACTTTCTACAATGGATTGAATTATGCAAGCAAGCAATCCATTAATGCAGCAGCCGGGGGTATCATAAATAACAAGATACCTGAACAAGTAAGGGATTTGATTGAAGATATGGTCCTTACCAATTATCAGTGGCAAACTCCAAGGGAACAAGGAAAACTAAGGACCACTGGTTCACGTCAATTGGATCTTATGGTGGCTTTGATAGCACAATTGGAAGCAATGAATAAAAAGATTGATTCTTTAGCTTCATCTTCGGGAAAATCAATGCAAGTGATGTCTTGTGAATGGTGTGGGGGTAAACATCAAAGTCAAGATTGCCAAAGCGGCAATATGTTTGCTAGACAAGAGCAAGTGGATTTTGTCAAAAATATGCCAAGGCGACAGCAGAACAACCCCTACAGCAACACATATAATACGAGGTGGAAAAATTATCCTAATTTCTCCTGGAGAAACCAGAATAATCCAAGGCAGCCCCTTGGATTTCAGCAGCCTCAACATCAATAAGCTGCCCCTCCAAGAAAGAGCAATTTGGAGGACATGATAGAGAAGTTCATAGCAGCTTCAGAAAATAGATTTCAATCAACTGAAACCACCCTTAGAAATCGGCAAGCTTCTATTCATAACTTGGAAAACCAAATGGGGCAAATTGCCAAGTTACTCAGTGAAAGACCACAAGAAAATTTGTCTAGCAATACTGAGGCAAACTCAAAGGAGCAGCTGAAGGCAATTACTCTAAGGAGTGGAAAGAAAATTAAGGGTTATGAGGTTGAACAAAGAGAAGAAGTGGTTGAGGAAGAGGCTGAGACACAAGAAAAAAAAAAAGACAACCCTACTGTCGCTTTGGGTAAGAAGGCTGCAGTGAAAAATGAGAAAGGGAATCAACCACAAGAACCCAGTCCAATAGTGAAGGAATACCAACCTCGAGTGTCATATCCAGCAAGGTTGAAAAAGGACAAGATGGATGCTCAGTTCGGTAAGTTTCTTAAACTCTTTAAATAACTGCACATTAATATTCCATTTGCTAAAGCTTTATCACAGATGCCCAAATATGCTAAATTTTTTAAAGATCTTCTTTCTAATAAAAGAAAACCTGAGGAAGTATCTTTGATGCGATTGTCAAAAAAGAGTTCAACAATTTTACAAAAGAGATTGCCTAAGAAATTAAAAGATCCTGATAGTTTTACTATTCCATGTTTGATAGGTAATCTTAAAATTAAAAGTACATTGGCTGATTTGGAGGCTAGCATAAGTGTTATACCCTACAAAATATACAAAGAGTTAGTTGTCGGAGAACCTAAACCAATACTCATGACCATTCAACTTGCTGATAAGTCAGCAATCCACCCTCGTGGTATTATAGAGGATGTGTTGGTAAAGGTCGGAGATTTCATTTTTCCTAATAATTTTGTTGTCATTAATGTAGATGAGGACGCAGATGTTTTGTTTATCCTTGGTATGCCATTTTTGAATACAGCTCGTACCCTTATCGATATCCATAATGGCACATTGACCTTAAGAGTGGGAAGCGAGAAAGTTATTTTTAATATACACTATACTATGAAGCACCCACTTACACTTAATAAGGTGGATTCATGCAATGATATCATTGAGCATGAAACCTTAAATTATGTTACTAATGTTGTTTCCAAGGATCCCCTTGAGTTGTGTTTATTGCAGGATAATGTTGAGGATCAGGAAACGCTGGAGCAGCTTACTTATCTTGAAGCAAACAAATTATTTAAGAGTCGGGCATATGAAACAATTGAAATGCCAAAAGAATAGAAGCTGCAACCATCTGTGATTGATCCACCAAATTTGGAACTTAAGACCCTTTCAAATCATCTTGAGTATGGATTCCTGGGAGAAAAGAATAAATTGACAGTTATTTTGAGTTTCTACCTATCTTCTGAGCAGAAGGTAAAACTCATCGAGTTGTTACAAAAGCATAAGCAAGTTATAGCTTGGAAGATAGCAAACATCAAGGGGTATTATTAGTCCATCCTATTGCACTTACAAAATACTGATGGAGGATGAATTTAAGCCAGTGGTGCAACCATATTGGAGCAAGGTTCAGAAGATTTGATACAATGTAGCTCATGTCATCACACATTTCTTCTATAACCAGTCCAAGAAAGGAGTACCAGGTAATTTACATAGTGGCATGTATGTCACAAGGTTGGCTCGTAGCTTGGGTGTGTTGGATGGGTGCTTACCGATGACAGTGGATGGGTTTCGCAAGCTTTTGGGTATGGACACCTTAAAAGGATTAGACCGGGAGAAGGTAGTGGGCCTGCAGGCACCACCTATGGATTCTAAGCCAGTTCTTCCTACTCATTCTGAGCTAGTTTCTCCTACTTCCACTTCTGACATACCTCCACCTCCACCGACAGACGTCCCAGGTCCGTCCACCACTGTTGGACCTTTTTCTTCTACTGGCCCGTCTATTATCCCAGCCCCTACCTTTCGAGACTGGAGCCATTCGGTTGATGTTGAGTGAAATGATGATAGGAAACCCACTTATTTTGAGAGGTAGATCTATAGGATTGAAGAAAAAATAGGAAACATCGAGCTGAACCAGAATAAATTATTGACTCAGTATGACCATATCAGCGTTCTATGGAGCATCACTACTCGTCCTTCCAAGTGCAACTGGATCACGAGATACTGAGGAGGCAATGGCTCGAGCAGTCCATGCTTGAGTTTTTGAGGTCTCGGGGGTTTAGCCCTTCACAACCACCGCCTTTATAATATCAGAATTTAACTTACTAGAATTTTTTATCTAACAACCGGAATTATCATTCAAAATTACAAAAAAAATATATTGAAACTACAAAAGTTAAAGTAAATTTCTAAAAATATTAGTTAAAATTTCGATAGTTATAATGGAATATCTGAAATTTTGAAAATAAAATACCTGATTTTGACTTACTAGAATTTAAGTCAAAATGCCATAATAGTAATTGAAATTATCAGAATTCTTACTGAAAATTATATAATTTACATCAACTTTGTAAAAAATTTAGTTAAAATTCAGATAGTTAAAGTGCAATTTTTAAAATTTGAGAAATAAAATACCAGAATTTGACATATTAAAATTTTTTATCTAACCACCAGAATTATCATTCAAAATTACAAAAAAATGTATAGAAACTCACAAAATTTAAATCAAATTTCTAATAACTTTAGTTAAAATTCTGATAGTTATAGTGCAATTTCTGAAATTTTAAAAATAAAATATTTAATTTTGACCTACTAGAATTTTAGTCAAAATGCCAGAATAGTAATTGAAATTAACATAATTCTTATTGAAAATTATATAATTTACATCAACTTTACGAAAAATTTAGATGAAATTCAGATATTTATAGTGCGATTTTTAAAATTTGAGAAATGAAATATCAAAATTTGACATACTATAATTTTATTCAAATTACTGGAATAGTTATTCAAAATTATAGAATATTTACCAAAACTTACATAATTTACAATGATTTTTTTTTGAAATTTTTAGTTTAAGTTCTAATAATTTGATATAAATATCTGAAATTTGAGAAACAAATACAAGAATTTAATCTATTAAAATTTTTAGTCAAACTATCATAACAGTCATTATAAATTTCATAATCTCTACTAAAATTTACACAATTTACATATGTTTTTCTGAAACTTTTAGTTTAAATTATGATAATTTCATTAAAAATTCTGAAATTGAAAAAATGGAATACCATAATTTAACCTACTGAAATTTTTATTAAATTATCAAAATTATCATTCAAAATTATAGAATGTCAACTAAAACTTATATAATTTACATTAATTTTCTATAATTTTCAATTAAAATTTTGATAATTTGATTAAAATTCTAAAATTTGATAAATAAAATACTAAAATTTGACTTACCAGATTTTTTTTGTAAAACTACTGAAATTATCATTCAAAACTACAAAAAAAAATATATTGAAATTTACATAATTTATATAAATTTTCTGAAATTTTTAGTTCAAATTATAATAATTAGAGTGTGATTTTTGAAATTTGAGGAATAAAATACCAGAATTTGACATACTAAATTTTTGGTCAACTACCAGAATAATTATTCGAAATTACAGAATTTTTTACTAAAATTTATATTAAATTTCTATAAGTTTTAGTTGACAATCTGATAATTTCATTAACAATTTTGAAATTTGAGAAATGAAATACCGGAATTTGATCTACTAGAATTTTTGGTCAAACTACCATAATTTGTGTTCAAAATTACATAAAACATACTTCAACTTACATAATTTATATCAAATTTCTAAAAATTTTAGTTAAAATTTAGATAATTTGACTGAATTTTTTGCAATTTGAAAAATAAAAATATAAGAAATTCACATACTAGAATGTTTGGTTAAACTACCAAAATTGTTATTTGGAATTACAGAATATCTACTAAAAATTACTTAATTTGCATAAATTTTCTAAAACTTCTAGTTAAAATTTTGATACTTTGGATAAAATTTCTAAAATTCAATAAATAAAATACCAAAAATTGACCTACTGAAATTTTTAGTCAAAATACTAAAATTATCATTCAGAATTAGTGAAAGTATACTAAAACTTATAAAATATCACTAACTTACCTATCGAAAATGTTATTCAAACTTACATAATTTTTACTCAAACTATCAGAATTTAAATAAAATTTTGTGGAAATATATTTTGCTATAAAAAAATTTATACCATCTTATACATTTAATTATAGAATTAATTGCATAAATATACACACCTTAAATGTAGTTGTAGTGCTTTACTTAGTTTATGTTACATCACTTTGTTAGATGTTGGGAATTTTGGGTTCCCAAAGCTAGGCAATGAAATTGGTTTTGGTCACATACTCATTTTCACATGTACATGTTGAAAAAGTTTTTGACGAAACTTCTCTTTTTGATAGGTATGTTGCCCGCGCTTTCATGCAATATCGATCAAGAACCCATACCGGTTCTCTAAGTATGCTCTGATCAGCTTCTCGCTTCGTTCTCCCACCATATTATGATATTCAATCAAAGTAAAAAATTAAAATTAAACGATTCACATATATAGAAATCTTTGAAAAACAAAGGCCCAAATCAAGTGTGATGTTTTTTTTATTACTTTTGTTCAGATGAGTTTACTTGAAAATTTCACCTTTTTTTGTTAATATGAGAGGGGATGAGTGACTCATTATCAACATTATGTTTTTATGTTTCATTAAAATCAATTGTCTTCTTTGTTGGATGAAGATTTCAAGCAATGAGATTGAAGTTGTACACAAGACAAACTAAAAAGAGAGAGAGATTAATATAAGGACTGTGATATACAAGATATTAATAGAAGAAGAAGAAGAAGAAGAAGAAGAAGAAGAAGAAGAAGGTTGTATATTTGAAAATATAAAAAAAAAAAGATAAAAATGAAAAATAAAAATGTTAAAAGTGAAAAAAAAAGATAATTATAGTATTTTGGAAAACAAAAACTAAAATATAGTAATCCATATAATTTCCTCTTTTAATTAGGATTTTTCTTCAAAAATACCATAAAAATAAAATATTTTCAAAAATATATTTTTTTCCAATTTTAAAAATATTTTTTTAAAGATATATTATTGGTATATATTTAATATACTAAAAGTATACTTTATTTTTAAAGATATATATTAAGCATATATTTAATAAATCAAAGATATAATAAAAAATAATATTTAAAAAAATTAAAAAAAAAATGTTATGCAGTGTAATTTCTTCTTTAATTAGTGCATGGTTGGCCCAATGTTAGGGTCTAATGTTAGGGTCCAAACCTAAAAATCTGGTCAGGTGACCCAACTAAGTTGAAAACTCGACCCATAGGCTTTTTAATTTTCAAGCCTGAACGTTACCCTACCACCACCTATGTTGACTTGCAAAATTTCTTTAAAAATATTAAAAAGCAAAAATATTTTTAAAAATATTCACTTGTCTTTTTTTCTTTAAAAAATATTCAAAAAATATACATCTATTATTTATTTAATATAAATAAAGTATATTTCATATTCAAAAAAATAATAAAATATATATCAAATATGTTTTTAATATATCAAAAGTACACAAAAACTATAGAATACTAAAAAAAAATTAACATATGATGTAATTTTTCACATAAAAAAGTCCCCGGTGATATGAGCTAAACGCTCAATATATCTTTTTTTAAATATAATTCTTAATATGATTAATAAATTTTCTATTTATTTAAAAAATAAATTCGAAGTATATTCTTATTGGATTTAATTAACACTTATTTTATTTTATATTTTTTTAACCTAACATGCCATCAAGAGAAGAAGAAAACTTTGCAAACAAATAATAATTACAAATATATATTAGACATAGGCATTTCAAATTTACATGATTTTGATATACTTGAAGGATTCACAATTACTAATAATTAAGGCGTTTTGATTAATTAAACTATAATTATTAAAATTCAAATTTTATGGTGTCGCAATTTTTAAAATAATTATAATAAAAGAACTTATTGATTTTATTAATATATTAGTTTATTATTTAACCACGTTGCATTATTGATCTATAAAGCTATTTCTATGCTTATTCATAATATTTATTTATAATATTAACGTATACAATATATATAAATATCGATTAATTTATTTATAAATATCGATTAATAAGTACATTAGAGTTTAGTTGTGGTGTGGTTGTATGACTAATTTATAAAGGGCAACATAGCGTGAGTCATATTTTAAGAAAGAAATAGCTTAGGTAGCGCACATTTTTATGTCTAGATGCTATGGCTTGCTTGCAAATCTTTTATAGAGATACGCCTCATGGAATATATAGGTGGATCATGCATTAGATAATCTTATTTAGTTTATTTTTAAAAGAGATTATTTAGGTTTAGAGATATATATAATTAACGATAGTCAATGTATAAATATATATTATTATGTATTTTGTTTTCCTTGATCTACGATCAAATTTTAACTATTGATAATTGAGTCAATTTGAGAAGAAAATGAATTTAAATTTGTAATTTTTTAGGTTAAAAAATTATATAAATTTAAATGTAAGTTTTCACTTCATTTTGAGTGCTTATCCATTCAAACTAAATTCATATTTTTTTCTCCATCTCAAATTAATAGTCACACTATATCACAATGATAATGAAAATAGTTAATTATTTTAATTTTAAAAAATAAATTTATATATATATTTATTATTATATCTCGAATTTAATATAAGATATTAAATATTTTTAATAAATAGCAATAGATTATATGAATATAATAGAGATTTAACATATTAATCAACTTATTAAAATGATAAGTAAATTATAATTTAAAATTAATAAAAAAAATATACCCATTAATTAAAAAAAAAAAAGAAAGTAAATACAATTATCTCCATTTGATTTATTTTTCTATTCTATTTAGGAAAGAAAGATTTAGATATCAACATATATTCGCTTAAATTGTAGCACATCAGTTGATTTGATTTTTTAAAGAATTTTTCTGTACTAAAGAATATACCCCTATCATATATGACATATTTTATATAATGTTGTCAATGTTTCATAGTAAAAATGGATCATATTGTGAAAAAAAAAAATTTAAAACTGGCATACCATTTAGAAGAAGAGAGAAAAAAAAAAAAAAGGAACCTAATTCAGAAAGTTATATAGACAAAATAACTAGCTATACTAATAACTAGGTTAGAGCTTTTAAAGTTCAAAAAAAAGCAGATGTGGAAAATTTAAAAGGTTTTCTTTTTAAGCACTCATTGCTTGGACATGTTGAAAGCAAATTTATAATAAAAAAATTAAACATTAATTTTAAGAAATATTATAATTTACTATACTGAATTAAGTTTATTTTTTCTAAAGAAAGAAAATGCGTATATTTAATAATTGTCAAAAACTAACATACATATTCTCAATAAAATAGCTCCCTCGACCTCATTATAAATAATTAATAAATAAAAAGGCTCCGTCAAACTAAACGCATAATATAAATAGATAAAAGAGCAAATTTTCAATTGAATTGAAAGGTGTAAATTTTCAAAGGAATTGAAAGGTGTAAAATGTAAATTTTCAATGGCATTGAATGGTGTATGACTTTAAAAAACATTTCATCTGATTTTCACGTCTTTAATAATGCTAGTATGAATTTCCCATGTCTATCCATCAATCTATCTATATGATAAAACCAAAAAAAAAATCTATCTATATCTATATATAATATTATTATATTTATTTCTCAAAAATAATTAAAATAAATAGACGTCAAATAATTTTATTTATTTAGTCTGTTTATTTCGTGAGTTTCGATTTAACTGTATAGTCTTATAAAAAAAACTCATATTTATATTAATTTAAAAATATAAACTTACCAAAGTTAAACCAAATCATGCTAAATCAATTTTTTTTAATTTATAAACATATATTTTTTAAATTCCTTTTCATCTAAATATCCATTATCATCTAAAATCTAACCCTTAAAATATATTTCTTTCGAATAATTTATTTTGTAAAAGAATAAATCAATTGCATTCGTAGGAGAAAAATTAAAAAAAAATCAAACTAACTATAAAAAATTCAAAATGATGGAAAAAATATTTTAAAAAGAAAAAATATAGAAAGAAATTTAAAGATTTAATTTTAAGTATTAGATTTTAGATAAAAAAAGATTTATACTAAAAAAAGTATATGTTTATAAATTAAAAAAATATGACTCGGAATAAATTAACAAATTTATATTTATAAGATCATAAAAAAATAAATTTAGGAGATTATATTATTAAATTGAATTTTCAAATGATAAATTTATTAAATTAATAAAGTTTATAAGACATGTATTTAGTTAGAAAAAAATATTTTATCTATCTTAAATTATACTTTATATTATTTATGTATATATAAAGTTAATTACCATTTTAAAGTATTCTCATTCCTTAATAATAACATATTATTTTTATATATTTTATTTAATATAATATATTTTAATTATACATTTAATTAATATAATTAATAGATAAAAATATAAAAAATTATCAAATAAAAAATAAAAATTAATTAAATTAATTTTTAAACAAATGAAAAAAATGGAGAGTATATAATAAAAATTAAAAACTTATAAGAAAAATGGTTAATAATCATATTGATATTTATAATAATTTTCTTTCCTTTTATCTCTTCTTATACAGCACAAGACCAGAAATGGAATCTAACAGTCGTAGGCTTGAAAAAAAAAAAAAAGAAAAAAAGCGAAAGTTAAAGTGAGGGTCAACGGATGAGCCAAAAACAAAATTATCCAGTGGTTCTCAAGAGTATGGACTCTTGATTAAATATTCATACTTTTCAACCCCACTGGCTGGGACAGCTACCATAACTTTAACTGTATCCGTTTGATTATAAACTGGCAAAATCAGACAGTATCTATCACTACATATGGATCCCACATGAACTGGTTTTCCCAGCCCAAAGTCAACCTTGTCCAAATCTAGCCTTGACCATTGTGACACTATCAATACGCCCACTGAGTCAGGACATGCTCTCGCTTGACTTACTAATTCAACGACTGATCTCACATACTCATTGCCAACTCGTTCTTTAGCTCTCTTTATTAACATTGCTGCGTAACCTAAACTCTTCTCTGTTAAGTCTTTTACAGTTGTTTGTGCACAACCTAATACAAACGCGTTGCCATAGTATCCACTCGGTAGACTCGGTTTGATTCGATTTCTTATATTTATGCTAAAGAGAAGCTTCAATATTTGGTTCGATGGTAAATTTAAAGCTCTAGCCCAGCTCCTCCATACATGAGCTGAGACTACCTCAAATGCCGTGTATCCTGACTCACCTGGTCGACTAGTTGACCCAGCTAACCTCTTTAACTCATTTTGCCACCTTTTATCAAATGTAATTGAAGTAGGAGTGAGTCTTTCGTTAGAAAACCGAGCAGAGAACCCACAAAGATCGGGAACTGAGATGAACTCGGGGTGATGACTCACTGAGTAAGAACGAGAAGCGGAAGAAGGAGAAGGCTTTATTGGGTCAAGAAGGTGACGATCCCAGATCGGTTTAGGCTTAAAATCCAAAAGCCGACCATAATAATGATGACTCGTTGCAGCTAACTCAGCTAACGAGTTAAGAAACTCAGCACTACCAATCCCATCACAAACACAATGGTTAAACCCGACACCTAACGTGGCAGCACCATCTTTAAGCCACGTAAGTTGAATAACAAGAAGTGGGGCCCCGTCAAGAACATCCACCACGTGGAAAGACAAAAGCTTCCTCCATTGTGTTACATACCTTGGAGCTTTATCAAAATCGTTAATGGTATTATCAGTGAAAGATTCAATAAATGCAGCACCTTGAGCTCCACACACAACTTCTAAGCCTGAACCATTTGGTTTAGCCCGGACTCGGCCAGCCAGAGGATAATAAGGAACCAGAATTTTACCCAATGCAGCCTTCAACTTAGCTGAAATAACAGCTTGGTCTAACCCTGGGCGGGCCTTGAAAACCAAGAGATATTCTACAGTGAAGCGTAAAAAAAGCTGAGAATCAAGAGCAGAAAGAGATAATAAACGAGTTGGAGTTGACTCAGTTGGCTTTATAAGTATAGCTTCCTTGATATGAACTGAGTTTGTCATCTTCTGTTGTTGGGTTTTTGGTTTTGTGGGAAAATGATTATTGGGAGAAGGGACAAGCGTCGGGTTGCATTTATATATTGAAAATAATAATAATAATAATATATAAGGGCATATTAGTATTTATAATATTTTTTTTATCACGACGAAAAAAATGGAAATAACATTGTAAACAATGCTTTTGACAAAAAAAAATTGTAAACAAAACAATAATTATTTTCAATAACTCTTTTTAATTGAATTAGTGATGTAAACAAAATTAACTAAATTCAAAATTTGTCACGAAAAGCAATATGAGCATTAATCCTGAAAAAATTAATGACACTCCAATTATTATTATTACTCTCTCTGTAATTTATTGTAATGATCTTTCACTGTACATAACTTTTTAAAAAATTCTAATTTCATAATAATTTTTTTATCTCATATATTATTATTTTTAAAATTTTTAAAATTCTCTCATTAATTATTAAAATATTTTAATATATTAAATTATTTCAAACAAAAACTTTTTTTAATGAATTTAGTTTTTTAACTATTATAGTAAAAAATATAGTATTTTTTAATTGAAGATAAGATAAGCAATAATTTAAAAGCATGACCTTAAATTAAAAAAAATCATATTCTATTTATTTTTTATACCATAATAACAAATTTAAAAATAAAAGTACTAACAAATATATTAAAATTTTATTAATAATTATTAAAATTTATACTTATTTTTTGGTAATTTAGAAGGAAATTATTTTGAGAAAAAATACAATATTATCATTATTTTCCATTAATATTATTTTGATTAAAATTTTAAGAATAAAACTATTCTTTCAAAAGTATAATGTAAAAATAAAAAAAATGCGTGTAGAAAAATTAAAATGTAATAAAAAAATAGTTTTTCTTTTCATTTGCTAGAGTTAATAAGAAAACTATGAAAATTAATAAATAAATTTCTAATTTTAGAAATTTAAGAATAATTTATAATTATAGCCAATAAAAATTTATTATAGAAAGCAAAATTTTTTTTGAGAAATTTTCTACAAATATAGATAATGAAAATGAGAAGGAAAGAGTGTTATAATTAATTATAAAAAATAATTAATAAGAGTATAACAACCCTATTTTTAAGTATTAATATATAGACTCCTAATTTTATCATTATTCACTTTTAAAATGAAAAAACAAATTAATGAGATTACATGTGATAGAATAATAGAGTATTAATTATTAAACTATCTTATGACAAACAAAGCAACCATGTCATGTGTTTGTGTATAATATATTTATTTTATTTATTTACTTATTTTTGTGTATAAATGTGAAAGATATGGAGCAAGATTCTCCGGGCATCACTTTATATAAAAATCAATATCAAAACAAATGTTAACAGCTTGGCTTTGCTTTCTGTCTATTTGGCGAATTGATAGCTATGACTCAATAAACTAACAATATTATAGAGACAGAGAAAGGGGGCTCTCTCTACTCTACTGCACCTCCTTAGTACCATCCGGTTTAAAGGTCATTTGCAGGTTAATAGATTATGGACCCACCATATATCAGATTAATGTACCTAAAAGTGGCACTTGTATTTAAATTGGCATTTAAAAAAAATATCCCATTTAAATTATCATCTTACAAAATTAAAATAAAAATATTTTTTTTTCAATTTTATTCTTATTATTACTATTATAATTAATATTAATACCACCATTAAATTTATCTTTTTTACACTTTTTAACACGCTTTAAATTTGAAAATTATTTACAAAATTTAAATGAAAATGAAAAGATTAGAATTAGAAATAAAATCGTATCTTAAAATATACTAATATATTTTTTATTCTAATAGTTTAATTTATTACATTAGAATTCATGAAACTGTCATTTTTAATATAATAAAATTCTTCTTCCCATTTGCAGAGCATATGGAAGTTGCCTTCCTACAATGGTAGCCTTGTCCCGCATATTGTTGAGGTAGAAATCATTTGCCCTTTATGTAATGAAGATGCTGAATTATATATTATGGAATTACTTTCTTGTACATAATTCAGAAGATTTTAGGGATTGTGATGTGTTAAGGTAAGGGTATTTTTGTCTTTTGCAATAAACATATTTAAAGGCCATCATCATCTTTGTTTTTTCTTCCCTCTTCAGGCCAAATAATATAGCAGTATCCATTTTTCTGTCCCTTCATTTTCTTTCTCGTCTCTTTGGTTTTCTTGGAGTCTTTTGTTGACCTTTTCATATGGTATAAGAGCCTAGTACATTATTTGAATGATTCATACAGTAATCATTAAATATTGAAATATATCTTTAGGTGATTCAAGAAGTAGCTACTGTATATTTATCAAAGTCAGCTAGACAATTGACATTTGAGGGAGGTACAGTATTAAATTATCCCACATCTAATATCTGCAAGAAAATATAATAGCTTATAACTAGAAAGGTAATTCAGCCAAAATTACTTATATTATTTTATGTTATAAAACACAATTAGTTGTATGTGCAATGCACTCTACTTTTACCTAAATTACTACTTGAAATTCTAAAATTAGTATATAATTTACTATAACCTACACAATTTGACATGATATAAGATAGATAGTATCCATTCTCTTTTTAAATTATCTTTTTGTGATACCAGTTTGGAGATCATCTCAAATAGATTTTCAAGATGCTACAATTTCCTCATTCAATTCTTGGTAGTCTAAACTGGTGCAAAAAGAGGATTTTGATAGTGTTAATTGTGTAGCCATGTATTACAAGAATGTATCAAATTACTGATAAAAATTTATCGACAGAAAAAATTTTATTGGTAATACCTAAAAAATATTGTCTGTAATATTGAGATAATATATTTTCTGTAGATAAAATTACTGAAAAAAATATTTTCTGTAGATAATACTTATAGAAAATATTTTCTCTCGGTAATTTTTCTATAAAAAAATTATTCTCTTTGTAAATAAATAGTCACAATCCAATTAGTAGGTAATACCAATAGAATATATTTTTTGTCGGTAAAATTACCGAGAGAAAATATTTTCAGTCGGTAATACCGAGATAACATATTTTGTCGGTACTACTGACAGAAAATATATTATATCTGTAATTTTACTAATAAAAAAGTGGTTCTCTAGGTAAATAAATAGTTGCAACCCAATTAATTGGGCGAAAATTTTATCGCCATTATTTAAAACATTTACCCATAGAAAGTATTTTTTTTTCTGTAAAATTACCGAGAGAAAATATTTTATATCAATAATACCGAAAGAAAATATTTTCTGTAGGTAAAATTACCGATAAAAAATATATTTTGTCAGTAATTTTACCGATAAAAAAAGATTCTCTCGGTAAATAAATAGTACCAATCCAATTAATTGGCGAAAATTTTACCGCCATTATTTAAGACATTTATCGAGAGAAAATATTTTTATGTCGGTAAAATTACCTATAAAAAAACTTTACGTCGATAATACTGAGAAAACATATTTTCTGTAGGTAAAATTATCGACAAAAAATATTTTTTGTAGGTAATACCGACAAAATATATTTTCTCTCGATAATTTTACCGATAAATACTTAATTCTCTCAGTAAATTTTTTTTATAAAAATATATTTTTTCTCTTCTCTTCCATTTTTGCTAATCCTCTCCCATTTTTTTCATTTCTCCTCTCCATCTATTTGTCCATGTTCAAATTTTCTATGTATTTTTTTCCTGTAGAAGAAGAAGAAAAAGAAGAAGAATAAGGTATTTATTTTAATTTTTTAATTTTAGATAATTTTGTGTAATATATGTTAAATTTATTTATTTATTTTTTAATTTTTATGAATTTGATATTTTGTTTTGGGTTTGTTAGTGTTGTAGTTTAAGTTGATTATTTATATTTTGGTTGTGTATCGGTTGATTTTTAAGGTTATTTTAATTAATCATAATATTATTTTAGAAATTTTTAAAATTTTCATAATATATTTAGAAATGTTTTGTCTTTAGAAATTTATTTAGAGTGTTAGATTTTTTAAAAAATTTAGAAAAAATTAATTTTTAAATTTATCTATTTAAACACAATATGTTTTAAGAAATTTTAAAATTTTTTATTATATTTTTAGAAATTTTTTGGTAAATAAAAATATTTTAGGGTGTTTTATGATTTTTTTAAAAAAATTAGCTAAAATTTATTTATTTAGAATAAAAATAATTTAAAATTTTATTTTTTAAATTTTTTAATTAAATAGAATATATTTTAAGAAATTTTAATTTTTTTATATTTTTAAAATTTTTTTGGTAAATAGAAATATTTTAGGGTGTTGGATTTTTTTAGGGTATTTTTTTAATTTTTTAAAATATTTTAGATAAATTTGATTTTAAAATTTTAATTATAAAAAAACTAACAAAAATTTTATTTTTTTATATTTTCTGTAGGTAATACCGACTGAATTTTCTCTCGGTAATATACCAATATAATTTTCTGTCAGCAATTACCGACATAATTTTCTCTAAGTAATTTACCAACAGAATTTTCTATCTATATTATCAACAGAATTTTCTGTCGGTAATACCTTTTATCGATATTTTTATTACCGGCAAAGAAAATAACTATAGAAATTTTCTGTCGATAAATCTAATTACCGATAAAAAAAATAAAGATTACCGATAGATTTTTTTATTGGTAATATGGTATATTCTTGTAGTAATGTTGGCATAGGCTATTTGGTATAATATGAATGATTAGGTGTGGGAGAAGAAGAGAAGCACAATTAACCAAGTCATTTCAATTGCTTTGAGCACGCGGTAGAATTAGAAACAAGTGCAGAACTACAGATGATAAAAAGTAGTATGCAACTCTCAGGATATAGCTGTAGTTTGATTAAGTGGCAAAAACTAGCAGTAAGTTTCCTCATATTAAATATTATGTTCCTCTATTTTTCCCAAGCAATACTATTGGTTATAGAGCAATAATGAGAGATTAGGAAGGATGTATTATAAGTAGAAACTATATGAACCCTGATAGTATTGGGATAAATGCACATCAATGGTCATATAAATGGAAGTTATATCCATATCTCATACAAAATTAATTAGCTTGTATTAAGACTCAAGTTACACTACTTATATGTCGCTATGCCCCCTCTAGTGCAACCGGACATAATCTAGTTGTCATTTATCAAATATATAAGCCTATTTTCTTTGAGGTCATGGATTAACAAGTTTAGATTCTTTGCTAAACCAAATTTTAGGTCTGAATTATCTACAGTTAATCTATTACTTGACTGGCTCCGATACCATATAGAAACTACACGAGCCTTGATAGTTTTGAGCCAAATGAACAACAATAATCATATAAATGGGTTTAAATTATCATCTTACATAAAATTAATTAGTTTGTGTTAAAGTCCAATATATACAATTTATATGTTACTGTATTTTCTTATACTTTTATGATGTATGATTTATTTATATTCTTCAGTATTATGACAACAACGAATGACACTATATGATGATAGATAGATCTTTTGTTGCTAAGGCTTTAAGCTGATGAGACTTGAGAAGCCTTGAGTTGGATTATTAAGCAATTGTAGCAAAGAAATATGAGTATTAAAATTGATTCTCAGTTGCTATCAATTATGTTGACTAGTTGTTGCAAGGATTTATCTAATGTTAGATTGATAGTAGATGATTGTTAAAACCTTATGGTAGGCTTGGATAGGTGCTTTGATAGTTTTATTAAATGATCAACGAATCAAGTAGTCCATGTTATTGTGTAAGAGTTATTGATTCTATGGTTGCTAGAAGAGTATGGTTGCAATCCATTCCTCCTATTATTTTTAATATTTTTGTGACTGATTTAAATTAATGAATTTCCTTTTTTTATGAAAAAAAAAGAAAGGAGCATGGCTAGCTATAATAAATAAAAAAGAGAAAATTGCATCATTTACTATTGAAAAAAGTTTTTTTTTTCAATTTTACTGTTTTTTTTATTTTTAACTTTTTATTTTTTTTAATTTTACCTTTTCTTCACTTTTTGACTTTTAAAAATGTGGTATTTTTTCTCTCTCTTCCTCTTGTTTTCTATTCTATTTTTCTTTGCTTTTTTTTTTTACATTTTTACATTTTTTTTTTGTTCTTCAACCTATATACACACATATTCGATAAAATATTTTAATTTTTTTTTTAAATTTTTAGCTTTCCATCAAATTTATATATTATGTCAACTAAAATATATGTCATAAAATTAAATATATAATATTAAAAATTTAAATAAATTTTTTTTAGAGTTGCACCAAAATAATTAAACAAAATATTATATATATATATATATAATTTTTAATAGTATATGTAGATATGTAATCCATATAAGTATATATATGTGTTGAATTTGAAAAAAATAAAAGTATGTAACTATTTATATGTCTAATTATATATGTGAGCATATATTACATATAAATAGATATACCAAAAAGAAACACAATATATGTTATTATATATTAGATATAACTAGATATATATGGATATATATTGTAAAAAAAATAACAATATATGTTTATGTGAGTATATATGGGTAGAAAAATTATATCATGCACCTAGTGTATGTGCACTAATCAAATAGTAAATTGTCAAAAGAAAAATAATAAAAAAAACTATATTTATTTAGTTTTCATTAGTATTGGATGCATATGCACTGGATACATAATGTAATTTCTTTATATAGATATATGTTGGAATATATATATAGATATATATTGCAAGTGAATAATAATATATGTTATATATATATAGTTTTTTTTTTTTTTTTTTTTGAAAAAAAGTTCAAACCCCATAAATACATTTTGGGGGTTCGAACCCGCGACCTTCCCCTAATGGGTTGGGTCGCTCGCCCGCTGGACTAACCCCAGCGGGTTATATATATATATAGTTATATATATATTGATATATATAGATATACGTTGTATATATTAAACTAAAAATAATTTTATAAGTATATATTTCATGTTTTTTACGGTATATATAGATATATATTATATATATTTTTATTAAAAATAATAATTTTATAAATATTAGCTCCATAGTTATGAATGTTGAAACGTATTTTTTAAAAAAGAAATTGTCTAAAAGTAATTTTGGAATATTTTTTAGAATAAACTTTTTATCAAATTATTTTTGTAAATAACCCTATAAAAAAGTAAAATCCACCCAAATTCCGACCGATACCTGACACGTGGGCCTATTTTAAGTTAGCATACTCATTAAATTTTCTTTAATTACTGAAAAAATTACAAAAAATAATTTTTTTTTCAAAATATCATTTACACAGTTTATTCTTTTACAATTTTATAATTTTGAATTTACTATTATTTTTACTACCCATATTTAATATTAATCTACATGTATTGTATTTTTATAACATTTTTTATTTGGGTCATATTTTTATTAATTTTTTTACATAATATTTTTATATTTTATTTCTTTTTAAGTTATTTATGCAAATTCTCCTTAACTATATGAATTAACCGGTGACCCATCAACTTTTTAGGTGAAAACTGAAGACAGGATTGGTAACCGATAACCAAGTGCGAACCGAGAAAGTGAAGACAGTGCGTGTTTGGCCATCTCGAATAATCAATCTTTAACTTTTGTTAAGTACCATGGCTTTTTTTTTTTTTTTTGAACTGATGGCTAGTTATCAGGACATGGATAGTGATACCTGTCTACTTCTTGTCTTGCTACTATATATCTTACCTATTTTTAGGGTGCTTTATTTATTTATTTTTTCAAAATGCCCTGCTAAGGGTACGTTCCTTTTTGTTCTTTACATATATATATATTGCATCTATATCATGTATATTTTAATTTAATTTATTTACTTTTTAAAATTAATTAATTATGTCCCTACATTATATATAATAATTATGAATTTCGAATGCATAGCTTTATTTTGTTAAATATTAATTATTATATGAAATAAAATTATTTTAATTGATCATAAAATAAAAATAATAAAATTGTAACATAATCAGAGTAATAATTTAATATTTCAAACTGTAAAATCTAAAATCTAATTGATCATAAAATACAACATCAACAGCAACAGCAACAATAATAATAATGAATAATGAATAATTTTTTTTTACATGTGGATGAGATTGATGGGATTCGAAGTCATGACCTAAAAGAAGTTTTACTAAGTCTTAAAATAATTGAATGAAAAATTTGAAAAAAAAAACATAATAATAAAGTCAATTAAAAATATAAAAATAATACTTATAATGAAAGTGAAAAAAATCATACCATGATTGATATTAATAATTAAGCATTACAAATACATATAATTATAACGAAATTTATAAAAGTATTTGTAGAATAATGTTGATAGATTGAAAAATAGTACTTATATATAGGAGTATTGATATAGTATGTTGATAGATATAAAAAAAGAAGAAGTTAAACTCTTATTAAAATAAGCAAAACTTTAAATATGATTACATAAATCTTTTCTTTTACACTTATTCTACACTATTACATTAATTTCAACTTGAAATAGAGTGGAATTATTTTATTGATAAAGTACCTATTAACAGTTAAGATGTTATATGTGTGTGTGTGTGTGTATATATAAATATATATATGTATATTTAATATTTATATAAAGCGAATGAATATAAAATATATAATTTTTTTGCCAAGGTAAAGTGAAATATTAATGTTTAAATTTTGACAATTATTAATATAGTATATACAATTATTTGGTGAAACGTTTGAATTTTGACCAAAATATTTATATCTTTATATTAAGACATAATCTATAATAAATTTTGATATCATGACGTTAATTACACATATTTATATAATACATATATTTTCATATAAAAAATATAATTAATTATGTTATATAACCTCATTATAATATTTGGAGCGAACAAACTTTAAAAAGAATTATATTAACAAACTCATCAAAAGGTATTACCATTTATATTGAAGAACGTTGTTGTTATTATTATTATTATGAATATTAAAGAATCAAACATCAAAAACTAGCTTAAAAGATTGGTAAATTCTTAAAAATCTCATATTTAAATTTATCTATGGTTGTTGAATTTTTAATATTCTTACTGAGTGGCGGAATCAAACATGCACTAGGGGAGGGATAAAATTTCATGATCGGTATGCCAGTGAGGATGAACGGTTGTCATCCAACCAGACGGTGGTTGTCTAGTGGCGGTGCCGGCCTTCCTTCTTCCTCCCTTTCTCTTTCTCGCTTGTCGCCCCTCGCTCTTTGCTCTCTGGATATTTATTTTATTTTTTTAAACCTCCTCTGCAGCCAGCAGCCAGCAGCCAGCAACCCTCCTAGGATTGCTAGCTGCTATTGAAGCCAGTCAGAAGCACCTATAAGTGCTTCTGGCCTCCGGCGAGGGAGTCGTTTATCCCTCCATGAATCTTCTAGGTCTGTCCCTATTTTTATTGGCTCTTATTTCTATTGAAATTATCAGACTCAAATTATTTTTTTTCCAAGCTATTATTATGCACATTAATTTCTAATCGTTCAATTTTAATTGGTCTATAGAGTATTTACTTTTCAATTTCAAATTATTTAAGCTTGTGATTTTGCTTTGATATTAATTATTACTATAATAAATATTTTTTAATCAATAAAAGTGAGATTATTAAATAATTACTCTTTAAAGTGACTATAATTAATATTTCACTTTATTATAAATATTTGAAAATCTATATGCTAAAAATTAGTTTAAGGAATTAACGAGTTTAAAATAAATACCAACTCTATATTGAAACTTCATACTTTCTACATAGAATTTACCAAATTTCACGCCTTAAGTATGTTTTAATCATAACTAATATCTTTGAAACACCTAAATAGTATTTTTAATTTTTTTTATAGAACTTAAAAAGTTTTTTTTTAAGAATAATACTTTGTGGTTACAGAGGTGATGAAAGGGGAGAACTATATATATATATATATATATATAGAGAGAGAGAGAGAGAGAGAGAGAGAGAGAGAGGATATATATATATATATATATATATATATAGAGAGAGAGTAGGAAAGCTAGGGCATGGTTGTGTGCATCAAGATGATGTATAAAAACCTTTTTGGGCAGCATATAATTGATTGCTGTTGTTTTGTCTTAGTGTTAGGCATGGACCCATAAAATTTTTATGTGTGTCATTATGATTGGATTTTATGAAGATGCATTTAGCTTTGTTATGGAATGAAAAAAAATAATAATGCCCTACCTGTTGGTTGATAAAAAAGGGAAAAAAAAAAAGAGAAAAGATTTTGTTGTTGAACATTGGTGTTCAAATATTGTTGCTTTTTTTCTTGTCATTATTGTCTTCGGTACTTTAATTTGTTGCCTTAAATTACTATTAAGAAGTGTATTGAAATTTTCAGAATTAATATTTAGGTGACTGAAAGAGTTAATGAATGAAAAATTTTCAATGGTGTGATTTGGAGTATTATTTTCCCTAGTTTAAATTATTTAAATAAAAATTATTCTATTCTTGATTTATTTGATTTTTCTTTTTTAATGTGAATGAGACTTTGAGATAGATTTGAAATTATATTCTGCAGAGGTATTTTTAAATTCAAAATTATATTTAATTAAACATAAGACCGAGTTAATTATATTCACAGATTTAATGACTTAAATAAAACCTTCTATACATATTATTAAACTTAAATAATCTCCAATTTTCAAACTTCTCATATACGGCCAGACATACTAATTTTTCATTATAAGAATTTAATTAAAAGTTTCCATTGGAAGCTTCCTGTGTTTTAGTATTGAAAAAAATTGTTATACATTATTGCACGATTAGAAAATATCAAAAACTTTTAATTTAACGTTTTAGTTTTATTATTTTATATTTATTTTTTAATCACTAATTAAAAAGTCATATTCTTTTGACTTTTATAACTAATATTGTTATGCGCCACCAAAGAGCCATAACTATGCATCTTAGAAAATTTTTAAACTATTTTTTTAACCTTAAAATTTTAAACTAATTATGGGTTTGACATCCAGTTAAGAATGAAGTATTTGTATTTTATAGGTCGACCAAATAACCAAAAAAATAAGACTGATTTGTTAGTTTGTTACAACACACATAGAGCATGCATATTCCTTCTTTAGTATATTGAGTTGGTTTCCTTTTTCTTTTGCATTATATATATATATGTATGTATGTATGTATGTATACACACACATTACCCCCCTATTACCGGGCTCACTGATCGAGCCTGGTGCTCTGCTAGCTCAAGACCAAGCTCTTAAGGAGTAATGAGCCTCAGTACCAAACCCTAGAAGACTGATTGAACTCTCAGTGTCCAAAAGACAAATCCTTGATAAGTCATCGTACGATACTGATACCTCCTGAAGGTTCGTTTTCATATCTAGACTTTGTCTTCTACTCCTTAACTATAAACATGAGGTAAATAATCTTCTTCTCACTTTTCCCTGCACTCTTATCTGCAAACAGATAGAACTGGCTTAGGCATCTGAGTTTTTCTATTGGAGCTCGATCCCTTCTCTTTGTTTTGCAGGTAGATGAGCTGATATTTGATACTCGAACCTGAGCTCTTGAGTCTACTAAGATCCACCTGTTATCAGTGGTATAGTGAGCGTAGATAAGAAAGGACAATAGGGCTCAAGGCATGACCCATGACACATAGAACAATACTTATACACCAAACAACAAACTACCCTTACCACTATATACACCCTAGCTAGTATCGCAACACTACCCAAAACATCCCACCTAACCCAATCAAATTGGACCTCTAGCGATTGGGCATCCTATCTCAGGACCCTCAGCAGCTTCACCATCCATAACTGACCCAACTGTAGCTAGACCCTCTACTACATATGCCCCATTGGCTCAAATGGCCTCTGCAGTCCTTCAGTCATCAAGCCTTACTGAGCAGACAACTGGGGACTAACAACTACCCTCAGGGACTTTATAGGTCCCTTAAACAACAGACTGATGGGACTCTACCACCACCACAATCTACACATCCAGCAGACTAACAGACACAAACACCCTTGCCCCCATACTACCAAACACCACCACCTCCACTAGTTTACTATCAGTCACCTCCCCCCATTTGAATTTAACCCACATTGCTAGGCAAGAGTTGACTCTCCCGAGTGGGAGAATGGAACAAGGAGGAGGCTCAACAATAACCCTCAAAGAGAGGCCGACATAGCCCCAAACCCTAGTTCAACAACTCAAAGAGAGGTTTCTAGAGAGAGGTAGACTAATTTGTTAGTTTGTTACAGCACACATAGAGTATGTATGTTTCTTTTTTGGTATATTGAGTTGGTTTCCCTTTTCTTTAGCATTATATATATATAGAGAGAGAGAGAGAGAGAGACATAACCCTCTAGTACTGCTAGCTCAAGACTGAGCTCTTAAGGAGTAATGAACCTCAGTATTGAATCCTAGGAGACTGCTAAACTCTCAGTGTCCGTGAGACAGATCCTTGATACAGTGGCCGTACGACACTGATATATCCTGAAGATTCGTTGCCACATTTAGACTTTGTCCCCCCTACTCCTCAACTATAAACAAGGGGTGAATCCTACAAGTAAAGGATCTTCTTCCCACTTTCCCTGCTCTCTTAACTGCAGATAGATCAAACTAACTTAGGCATCAAAGTTTCTCCACTGGAGCTCGATCCTTTCTCTTTTTTTCACAGGTAGGTGAATCGATCTTTATCCAAACCTAAGCTCTCAAGTTTACTGAGGTCCACCTGTTATCAATGGTGTGGCGAGCTTGGATAAGCTAATCCCTGAGAATAATAGATCTCAAGACATGACCCATGACACATAGAACAACACTCATACACTAAACAATAGACTATACAAGCCATCTTACACACCCCAGTACCATAACACTACCTAAAACATATCATGCTAGATCCTCGACAGCTGGGCATCCTATCTCAGGACCCTCAGTAGTTGCACCATCCATAACCGACCCAACCAAAGTTGGACCCTTTACTATGTACACCCCATTGGCTTAGGTGGCCTCAGCAGTCCTTTAGTCACTGGGCTTTACTGAGTAGACAACTCGGGAGCTAACAACTACCCTTAGGAAATTTATAGGCATCCTTAAACAATAAACTGATGGGACTCCATCACCACCACAATCTACACACCTAGTAAACCAGAAAACATAAACACCCCTGCCTCCATACAACCAAACACCACCACCTCCACCAATTTACTATCAACCACCTCCCCTGCCTAAATTTAACCCACATTACTAGGTAAGAGTTGACTCCCTCTTGAACAAGAGAATGGAACTAGGAGGAGGCTCCTCACACCTAAGCCCTCTAAGTCCAACTTACACAGCCATTAAACTTTAGTCCCATTTAAAGCATAGGGGGAAGGACTTCTTGATTTCAGAAGATGATATTAATGCTCTAGTTGATGAGCAACTTAAGCAAATGCATAGGGGCACAGTACTGCAGTATGATGTCATGTTTTGCTCCCCCTTATATGAAGAGATCCTTAATAATGTGTACCCGAGCTTCTATGTGCCAAAGTTCAAAGAATATAATGGCTCATCTAACCCCCAAGGACATTTAGATAGCTTCTTTAACATCGCTTTGGTATACACCAACTTAGACTCTGTATTGTGTAAACTTTTTTCCTAAGAACTTAACTGGTAATGCCCAAATTCAATACAAGAACTTAGAGCATCATTCCATCTGCAACTTCAAGTAGTTCAACAAATGGTTCGTCAACAAGTTTATAGCTTCGATTAACCCTAGCTATACATCAGTAGACTTGCTCAAGATCATACAAAAATTGAAAGAAACATTTTAAGAATGTATTGATAGGTTTAACAAATTTTCGCCAAAATCCCAAGTGTAAATTTGAATTAGCCGTAGAAGCAATGATCAGAAACACCGGATGTGACAAGTTCTTGGACTCTTTGAGCAAAATACCACCAAAAGACTTTGTTGATTTTATGAACTGAGCTCAAAAATACATATATAGGGATGAGAACATCCACGTGTGGGAGGAACTTTAAGCTTTATGCCAGGGTCAAACCTTAAACACTCCTGCTGAAGCCTATAAGCTAGACATCTTCAAGCTAGAATCCTCTAGATCAGATTCGTCCAAATCCTTCAAACCATGCTCCTCATGCAGGAACTATAGACGTAACTCAGGTAAACCACCCAGCCACTCAAGCTCTCATTGAACCTACCACATCTCTTATGCCTCCGGATAGTTCACTCCACTTACTGCATCCCTAGCTAGTATCCTCCACTGGCTTAAAGAAAACACAGATGTCAATTAGCCCAGGGTAATAAAAGAATCCTAACTAGGACCAATACAAATATTGTAGCTTCTATAAAGGAAATGGACACAAGAATAAGGAATGTGGTAAGCTAAAAACGAAGATCAAAAGACTGATCCAAGGGGGTAAACTTAAATAATTTGTGTCCACATCTCGACCTAGTGAAGAGCTTCGACCGAGCTTATAATCCTCTAAGAGAAGCTCCAAAAGAGCCCGCGTTGGGGTAATTCATGTTATAGTCGGAGGTGAACACTATAATATGGTAGACGAGTCAAAGAAGTGCAAGGCCAATGACATTTTTTCGATGGAAGAGATCCTTAATTCTGAAAGCCCAATAGTCACTTTTCATCCTGAAGAATCCGATAAGGTAACTGGCCAACATACTGATGCTCTAGTAATCCAAGACTACTTAGTTCAACATATTATGATGGATACAGGTAGTGATATAAACTTTTTAACCCTCAAAGCTTACAAGTCCCAGAACATGCTCAAACTAGTTTTAGCCCTATTGGTAGGCCTATCCAGATATAGTGTCCCCATGGTAGGCTTGGTCATACTAGAGGTTCAACTAGGAGATGATTCAATTATTAGAGACTACAGAGCTTGTTTCATGATGGTGGACGTGAACTTTGCATACAATGCAAGTTTTAGATGCCCATTGCTGGTAGGGGTTGGACGCCTACATTTCAATGAAGAATTTGACCACGAAAGTACCAACTTGTCAGGGACTGGCTGTGTTGCCAATAAGTAGCACGAGATTCATATCCAATCCTCCTTAAAGATGCCAACATAGTACTCCCTATTTACTCCCTCAACCTCTTAGAAAACTCTGAGTATAGAGCTAAACCAATAGACATTTTAAGAGACATATAGGTCAGAGTGATAGAAAACTAAAGATCGTGAGCTCCAGTAGAACTGAGAATAAGCTTGCCTTAGCAAAGGATCTCGAGCAATACCATAATGTCTTTACTTAGGCCCCTAAAGATGTGAAAAGAATCCCGCCCGACCTTATGATGCACGAGCTCTAAGTGGATCCTGATGCTACCCAGGTTAACTAGAAAAAGAGGAACCTCGGGCCAAAAAGACAATTAGCTGTTGACTAAGAGGTAGAGAAACTTTTACCAGCAAGCTTCATCAAGGAAGTTTTGTTCCTAAATTGGTTGGCCAATGTTTTACTGGTTAAAAAATAAAATGTAAAGTGGAGGATGTGCGTTGACTTTATCAACCTTAACAAGGTGTGACATAAGATTCATATCCACTCCCAAACATTGACCACTTTATTAACTCCATAGCAAGAATGAAGAGTACAGTTTCAATGACACTTCCTTGAGATACCACCAGATCCTCCTGAAGTCCAAGGATCTAAATAAGACTTCCTTCATAACTGGTGAAGGCACATATTGCTATAATATAATATCGTTCGACCTTAAGAATGTTGAAGCCACCTACCAGATACTCATCAATAAGCTATTTCAAGAGCAGATAGGTCAAAATGTAGAGGTGTATATGGATGATATGATAATAAAATCTAAGACCTTGGCAGAACACTCTAGAGACCTAGCAGAAGTCTTTGAAATCCTCAGACAGGTAGAAATGAAGTTTAATTAAAAAAATGTGCTTTTAGAGTTCAATCTAGGAAGTTCTTAGGCTTTATGATATCAAAGAGGGGGATAAAAGCCAACCCAGAGAAAATTTGAGCCATAATGGAAATAGAACCCCTCCAAGAACATCAAGAAAGTTCATAAGCTTAATGGGTGAATCACTGCTCTGGGAAGGTTCATTTCATGCTCAGCTACAAGATGTCTACCTTTCTATCATCTTTTTAAAAACTTAAAAAAATTTCAATGGACAGATGAATGCCGATAGGCTTTTACTAAGCTGAAGGACTTTTTAAGCTCGCCACTCCTTTTAAGCCAACCTGTGTAAGGTGAAACTTTATACTTGTATCTATTAGTCTCCCTAATGACAGTGGGTTTAGTTTTTGTTAGAGAAGAAAATGGTCATCAATACCCCATCTATTACACCAACCATACTCTGAAAGGCCCCGAGCTCATACACTCACCCTAGAGAAGTTGGCATTAGCTCTCAAGACTGCATAAAAAAAGCTTCGACCTTACTTTGACTTGCACATCATCATAGAGCGCACTAACTCATGTCTAAAGAATATTTTGCAAAGGCTAAAGACTTCAGGTCTCCTCATTGAGTGGGCTACTAAGTTGGGGCAGTTTAGTGTCTAGTAAGAGCCTAGGTAGGCTATGAAGGCTCAAATTTTGCCAGTATGCGGCCTTCCGGCCATGGCTCATGATGAAATTTTGGCTGCCTATATGTTCTATATATACTCTTCCTTAAGAAGATAAAATCCTAATCCAATTTATTTATGAAAAGATAAAGATAATAAAATAATAAAAATCCTAAAAAGTAGTCATATTTATCTCTAAATATGAGTAAAAATCTAAGAGAAACTTTTGATAATCTTCTCAAAATCACAATAGATTTATTTCTTTAAAAGTAGAAAATTCCAGTTGTCATAGTTATCCACTCAACATCAGGTTTTGGTAGAATTAAGCTTTGCCCAAGGCCTATGCTTTAGGTTTCGATTCTTTTTTGATGTTTGACTTAACAATCCTTACCTCAGGTTTACGCTTGAGGCTTCCATCAGGTCTTTTAAGTATATTTTTTCTAAAAATAATTAACTTTCTTTATCAATTATAACCTTTACAAAAATATCCCAAAATCAGTAGAAATCTAGAATAACAAACTAAAATATATTTTTAAAATAAGCAGTAAATATGCACAAAATGTTTGTTATCAGAATATTTCAATTTTTTACATTGAGAAGAAGTTAAATCAAACTTCCATCTCTTCATTGCCATAGCAGAATACTCAACAAGATTAAGTGAACCAAAATGTGAATTTTGTTGAGATTCTTCTTTTAAAAACATGTTGTAAATTTGATCTAAAGAGGGAAAGGGTTTCATTAAGACAATATGAGACCTAAAACTCTCATATGTATCATTGAGTCCATTATAGTGAGGTAAGGGCCTGTAATTATTGAGTTCTTCCCACACTTCATTTAGCTTAGTAAATTAAGTATCAACAGTATTATTTCTTTGAGTGATAGTGTATAAAAGTTATTGTAAATGGCAAATTTTTATGTCATCAGGGTTTCATAAACCTTTGAGACAACTTATCCTAAAATTCAATAGCATTTTCCATGAAAAAGATAGTTGAAGCAATTGGAGGAGACATTGATCTTAATAACTAAGCTACTATCAAATTATTACATTTGTTCCATGCCAAAAAATGAGGATCCTTCGATGTTAGTTTACCAATCAACCATAAAAAAACCCTAGTTTATTTCTAATAGAAATGGCTAACAAGAAAGACCTTTGCCACGATACTTAATGCATTGAAGTGAATTCTAGAGTTACAATAACCGAGCTATAGTTATATAAATGATGAAGATAATAAATAGAATTAGGGTTTTTCCATGGGTGAAATTGTATTTGTATTATTGATTATAGAATGAGTTGGATTAGAAGTTGAATCAAATATTAAAAAAGAGGAAGCTTGATTGTAATTCACCATTTTAGGTTGAACAATCTAATTTTGAATGCAAATTCAAGATAAGAAATTTTCGAATGAAAGGAAGAGGATCTTGAACAAATTTTGATTAAAAATGAAAACAAATCGAAGATTAATAATCACAAGAAAATAAAGATTAAGGATCTCTGATTTTGATAAGAAAGTGATGGAAAATAAAAAAGAAAACTGCCTAAGCTCTAATTCCATGCTTGATAGAATTGATTGAATCATGAAAATCTCTCAATAATTGATGTAAAATGAAAATACAATAATAAGCTATATACGCTAGTTGTACGACACGCCGATTATATAATTAATACGACCAACTAAATATTTATAATTTTAGCCATCATACTTTTGATATTATACATAAATTATTAATTCTTTTGATACACTTGTTGTACGACACACCGAATATATAATTAATACTACCAACTAACTATTTATAATTTTACCATCATACTTTTGATATTATACATAAATTATTAATGCATATTTATATGAAGACATTCACAACATTTTGTTGAAAAAATTTTAATTTTTTAGTTCAGTGATATTAAAATTATTTATATGACTATAATAATATTGTAAGTTGCAATTTTATTGATAGTCAATTTTTTTTTATTCAAATGAAGATTCAAACATAATATAAGTCATAAGTTTGATCATATTTTACGTATAAAAAAAACTATCTATTTTCCTCTCACTCTCATTTAAGATCTACATTACATATATACATACATATATACATATATCTACATATATATATATATATATATATGGTATCAAATGGTGATTTCTACTTTATATATAAATATATATTGATATATATATATATATATAATATACTGCACTAGCATCTAATTAATTAGTATATATTTTTTCTTAATTTTTCTTAGTATATATATAATATGATTTTTTTTTAAAAAAATAATTCTTCCAAATAAAAAGAAGAATAATATCTAAACCTGTCCCATCAAATTTTTCCCTTATCTAGAGGGACCGTGTATATTTGGGAAATTCCAAGAAAAATATGCATATAATGATATCATGTTCAATTAGTAGTAATAATTAATTAACATCATCTAGGATACCATATCAATTAAATCACATAGATATGTACAAGCTGTGGGATAGCTGTGTAATCAGAAGTGGCGATGGAATCAGAAATTAAATGAAATGCGAGGAGGAGAGAGGAAATAAATTTTCTAAGAAAATAAAATATTTAAATTTAAAGATAAAATTAAATATTTAATATTATAATAAAATTTATATTTTTATTATAAATTTTTATAAAAAAATTTCTCTATTAAAATTTTATATTATTTATTAAATTATAAAAATTTATTGAATTTTTATATGTCTTTTATTTTAATTTTTGAATCTATTAATTTATTTATATAATTTTATTAAATTTTATAAAAATATTATTTAAAATAAGAATATTAATTTTAAATATATTTATAATCAAATAATAAAATTCTAGTATTAACTTAAATATTTAATCATAAAATTTTAAACACCTACTAATTACAAACTAAATATATATATATATATATATATAATACAAAAAAGTCAATAATGCATACATTTTTAATAGAATATATATATAAAATAAATGGGTAGAAGGAGGGAAGGTAATCCATTGCCCTCCTAAGACACCATCCCTCCGCCCTTGACTAGAAGCCAAATCTATTAGTGTAAATTTTATATTTTTATTCTAATATGAGAAATATTTATTAAGAAATAATATTAAGAATAACACATATTTATCATATAAATTAATTTATTAAAATAATATATAAATTATAACTTAAAATAAATAAAAAAATGTGCCTATGAATATAAGGCATAAAAAATATTACTATACCTCAAAATTAACCCACAATTATGTGTCAGCATTGTATTCTTGTCTATACATACTGGTCGATTAATTAATAATTAATTGATTAACTAAGTTAAGGATGCCCTTGTCATAAGTTTGGTTGATTCTCCTAAACATTTGACTCTCTTATTTATGTTTTTGAGGTATGTTATATAGGCGATATAGATATAGATTGTCTTGTAATGAGGACAGACTCTAATTAGTTACCCTTTATTCCTTCCTTTGGGTAGATATGGACTATATTTATATATATACCTCAAAGAATTAAGTGGATGCAAAATGGATTTAACAAATTAATATATGCTTTGCCTATACCTTCTTTTAACTTCTCATTAATTGGAGATTCTTACAAGCAAATCTCCATGGGCATGTTTGGTTGGTTATGGGATTGCGAACATAATTATGTGCCTTTTGGAATATGATCTTATACTTTACTTTGGTTTATAAATAACTTAAATTTTATTTGATATTTCATATTTAAATAAAAATTTTAAAAAGTTCATTGGCTTTCAATTCCAATATAAATTTGTAGTAGAAAAAGGAAAGGAAGATTGTAATAAATTGAGAAATAAAAATTTAATTATTGAATATGACAAAATAATATAAATATGAATATATATATATATATATATATATTGAAACTGAAACTTTATTACTCAAGAGCATAACAAATTAGAGAAAAGATTAAAAAAAAAGATCAACTATAAGTCTCGATCATTAGATCTCCCCTTTATACCTAATTTATGATCCGAACTCAAATTAATATTAGAAGAAACAGAATGACATTGAAAATCATGTAACATATATAGTTCTAAAATATTCATGCTAGACATAAAATTTACATAAGATTTTACCATTCTAATTAAGTATGAGCAACTAAATAGACGATTAACCCACATATAAATTAGAAGATTTGCTTTTTTAACTTCAAACAATCTTTACCACTAAATTTTGAGATATAGACAGAATTAGATAATAAAACTTGACAAATCTAAAGGTATATTTCTTTTTATATTATTCATTTGGCATCTTATTGATGACTGGTATTTAAAATTTCAATATAAAATAGTGGCAGATTCAAAAGTTTTTATTGACGGGAGTAATACATACTATACACACGCAAAATTAAATAATGGGAATATGTTTATAATTTTAGGAAGATAATAAAGTAAACAATTTAATAAAATTATATAAATACAAAATAATTATTAAAATATACGAATAACTTAATTATTCAGTGGGGGCGATGCCCTCAAAATCTTGCACATGAATCTAATTTAATTTCAATATATTCATTATAGGTGTAATTAAAATAATTGAATTAACATAAATATATAATTAGCACTAACCAAAGGTGTTTATGAAAATCGCAGACAAAAGAGAAACGAATCAGAATATTTTTTTTTTATTTTCCCAAAAACAATTGATTTAATAAGCTGCAGGTCAGTAAAATCTTTAAAGTGTTAGGTATCTTCAAACCAAAACAAAATATATATAAATAAAGAGAAGCAGCAGACGTTTACTTACATATTTATTGATAATGACCATATGACATAACTAGAGATTCCCCTTGTCGAATTCTCAGCCATCACCAGGCCTATTTATTTCTTTACATCAACTTCTTTTTTTTTTTTTTTAATTTAATTTTGTTTAAAATTTATATTCATAACTTCCTATCAATAAATCTTTTTCTTTTTAATGAATCAATGAATCATAATCCATATATAATAAATAATTATATAAAAGGGAGTTCAACTTTTCCTTTTTTTTATGAATATATAATTATAAAGATTTTTCAATACTAAACAAAAGGAAGAATAAATAAGTTTAATATTTATACAACAGTTGGAAAGAAAATTATATTAGTGATAATTTAATAATTCTATTTAAATTAGAACACTGATATTTGAATATTTTTTGAATCCAGATTAATGAAAAATAAACCAACAAGTCAATTTATAGTTTCGTGGTGACATTTAGTATTTTTTCATCAAATTTTATTGTTTATATCTCTAAAAACAAATTATTTTGTATTAATGATATTATTTTGTATTGAGGATGATTAAAAATTTTAAGATCAATGAAGGAGTGTTCATAAACTTATCTTTAGAAGATTTTAATTTCAATTTATATTAAATTAATTAAAAATATTTGTAGCCATAAAATCAAATTGAAAAGAAAAAAAAGAAAAAAAATCTTTTTGATCGATATGCAAGATCATGATCTGCATGCTTACGCTTCTTTTATTTCTTTGTTATTCTTCAGCTCTTTTCAATATATATATATATATATATATATATTTCCAGCTAAGTAAGTGATTATTAACCTATCACGTCTTTTCACAAAAAGCATGTGGAGACAACATGTACTTGAACTTATTATAATTATCATTTTTTTATATGATTGGATTGCAATGTTTATATGATTAGGTATTGGATGTTCCAGGTTTTTATATTCACAAAAAAAAGGGTCTTTCTTTCATTTTACATATTTGTGGTTGAAATTTATCTTCCTTTCATATTGAATATAAATAACAGTTCAAAAAAAAATATTGAATATAAATATAATTCATCATTGATATTTTTAGTAATTATATCGGTTGATTATATATATATATATTGTGCTATATATTAGCAAGATATAAAATCAGTTAAAAAAAAAAAAACCAAGATACAAAGAATACTCTGGCAAAAAAAATATATTTTTTGTATGTATTTCTTTTGTTTTTGGTGGATTTATTTTGTATTTTTAATATTTTTTTATTGTGGATATGTCTTTTTTTTAGTTGGTTTGTTAATTGATTGATGGCTCTAAATTGTAATCCTACTCTTGACAATAATAAATTTAGGTTTGTTGGCATTCAAATTGAACTTGTGCAGGAAAAAAAAAAAATCCAAAGAGTGACTATTATCTGCCAAACTTCCACTAAAATAATTTAATAGTTTAAATCGAGGTTATAACTATGTATTCTTAATTTGTTTATATATATATTTTGGGAATTATGATATTGTAAGAATTATAATTCTACATATTTTTATTTTATTAGTTAACAAATATTTTTTTAAAGTACATAATATGCACATATATAATAAAATTAATGAATCTTCTTGAGCTTCATAAATTTTTTTTATGCAAACAATAAATAATAGTAATATACTTCAAGTAATTTAATTTTTAGTAGAATACTCATTTTATCTATTATATGTAATCACCTTTCATATAAAAAAGACACCCCCAGTAGAGAAGGATAGACATCCTTCATTAGAAAATTATAAATCTCCATTGAAAGAGGATACAAAACTTTTAAATAAAAAAAAATAAAAAATTTCATAATAAAACTTAATTTGCATTCAGTTTTATTATAAAAGGTAAAACAACACAAAATATGAACAAACACTAAATTTTAAATCTATATTGATATGAAAATTAATTTAAAAATAAATAACATAATAAAAATACATAAAGCTGAAAAAAAAGAATATAAAAATTAAGATAAATTAAGATAGATAAGACTGCTACCTTCAATAAATTGATGATAATCCCTCTCAAATTAAGAAAGAGAAAAAAACTTAATAAAAATTAGAGTAAAGAATACATCTAGGATTTTCTATTATGAACAATTTTTATCCTTTAATTACAATAGCCGACTAAAAATAGGGATCCCTTCAAATAATTGTATATATATCTAGCATTTAGTGGAACTAACTAGTTAAAAATGGGAACAAAGATGTGGTGTGTTTTATATAATTGAAAATCAAAAGGTGCATTTCCTAGTCAAATACAATTATAAAGTGATTGTGTTTTCTTGTCAAAAGGTGGGGTTTGAACATTTGATTTTGTCAAATAATAAGACATATAATTCTTGGCACTTTGCTTGTTTTCTTGTTTTTGTAACTTTTGTTCCATCACTCCTTAATCTTAGTCCATAACTTAGTAATAAAGTGATCTCAATCAACCATTTACACTTTAAAGATAATATATTTTGGATAACATTATCACAACTTGTCGATTTCTTTGAATTTTTTTTTTATTAATTTTGATTAAGTTGTAAATTCACAAACTTATACTTCTGGATATGACTATATAAATTTTATAAACAACGTTACAAGTTGAGTTATTATATAGCATATGAAATACACAAGAAAAAATCTGGAATTAGTATTGTTTGTGAGTCCTCAGAAAATGCACATAAAATATTTCAAATACTATGTGTGTGTAATTGGATTCTGTGCTATTAGTTTCTGATTAGAGTTCTAATGATTACAGTCCAATTAAAGAAGAAATAATTAGAAATAATTTCAAAAAAAAAATAGAAGAAATAATTTTCATAATTGAGAGTGAAACTGTGCGTATGAAGCCATTTCGAATTCAAATAACCATAGAGGATGTTAAGTTCCATCCTTCCAACGGATGAACCTGTAATTTTAAAGAGGAATTTACATGGTATGCGATTTTGCTATCATCTTTTCAAACTTACTGCGTGTTACCTTTTTTTTATTTTTATTTTTATTTCTATGATTTTCAGCCTTTTTCTTTTCTTTTTTATTGTAAAAAGCGGTAATTTTTTAGTTCCTTTTCCCTTTTTGTGTATTTTTGTTGTTATTTATGTTTTTTATTTATAAATAATTTTATTATTGTCATATTTATAACATAGATACAAAATACATAAAAATATACATAATATATATAAAATATATATAATAAATATAAACATACATACAATATACATCAAATATACATGCCACATCTACACGACATATTCAATATTTTTTAACTTTATTATATATATATATATATACAATTTTTATATAATTTGCACAAAAAATACATAATATAAACACAATATCTCTATAATATCTACTAGCATCTATATAATATATACAATATACCTGCAACATATGTACAATAAAATTAATATTTTTTAACTTTATTTTTTAGGTTTATAATATATAAACTTTATTTAAAAATAAATTTAATAATTTTTGATAATATATTTTTATATATTTTACTTTTTTTAGCGTTATTTCTTAATTGTAATTAAAATTAAAATTTTTCTTAAAAATTAATACATTTTATTTGTTGAAGATGTAATTTAAAATATTAATTTTTATTATTTTATTAGAATATATATATTTAACATTAAAGTTTGAAAAAAAGAAGATAAAAATTGAAGTATAATATTATTTGTAGTGAGAGATGAGATATTTTTGAAAAAAAAACTTTGTTTTAATAAAGAATAAAGATTAGACCTAATTTTTTTATAAAAATGAAAATATTTTGAAGAAAATTTATTTTATGGTAATTTTGTAAAAACTTCATTTTTAAAATATGAAGAATCAACTTACTCTACTGATGGGCTCACTTAAAGTCCAAACGCATTGGACCAAGTCTAATGAGGATGTTTGGCTTTTATTATTTTTATATTTACAAAACTATCTAAAAAAAATGGGGCCTTTACAAAAATATAAAAAATAAAAAATTTAAAATTTACTATATTTTTAAAAACATTTAGATTTACCAAAATTTATAATTTTTTTTACAAAAATACTAGATTTATATAGTTTATTATGAGTTTATTATGAGTTTATTATAAGTTTATGAATTTACATAGTTTTATTATGAGTTTATTACAAAATAACTAAAATATTTCTGATAAAAATAAAAAAAAAATATAAAATGATGAAGGGTGTAATTTTCTCAAAAAAAAATATTTTAAAAATATAAAAAATAAAAAAGATATTAATATAAATCATTAAATTTATTTTTAAACAAATTTTACATATTATATATATAAAAAGTTAAAAAAAATTATTATGTATATGTTTGATAGATATTATAGAGGTTTAGTAGATGATGTGTGTATATTATGTATTTATTTATGTATATTGTATATATTTTATCTAGATATTATATAGATTTTGTGTGTATATTGTATGAATATAAAATTTTTTAAAAAATAAAAATAAAAATAAAAATATACTATGTAAATATTTGATAGATATTTGATAGATGTTTGATGGATGTGGTAGATGTTTAGTGGATATTTAGTATATATTATTAATTGGTGTATTGTATTTTATAAATATTGTGTATATATATAAAAAATAAAAATTAGAAAAAAATAATGTCACAAAAGGTAAAATTGAAAAAAATGGGTGTGTTTTTATAGAAGTGAAAAATGAAACATATGGCCACTGTTTTTGAAAAATGAAAACTTAAAAGAGATATTTAAGGTAATTTCCTCTATTTTTATTCTATTAACCCTTTTTAATAAGAGAAAAATTCTAGGAAAAACTATATTTTACTTAAAAAGTACATTTTTACTATTATAAATTTCTCTTTATGTTTATACATTTTTTTAATTTACAATTATATGGTGTTCTATATAATTTTTTTATATTTTTATGCTTTATATCTTCTTGAGTTATTTGACTTGATTTTTAAAGTCGTTTTTATTTTTTTTTTATTTGTGCCTTTCTATCTATTTGCAAATGACATTCGAGTCTTTTCTATTTGTTGACGACGTTCATTTAAAAGACATTCGATTTATTCTGTCATTTTCTATTTTCTTTTTTTTTTTTCAAAATCAGGCCTTTTTTTTTAACTCTTCTTCATTTTCCATCATTTTGCAACCTTCTTTTTGTAGTTTTGAGTTTTTTTTTGGGTATATTATGGTTAATACTCGTTCTAATTCCACTTCCTAAATTGCTTCTCAAATTCTTAAAAATTTGAAGTGCCCTTCATATTTGAAACTTGATATATCTAATATAAGTGAAATGGTTAAAATTAGTATTGTTGAGAGTAAATTTTTGAAGAAGAGTGCTCTTCTTTCAAATATAGAGAGGAGTTCGATAAGGACACAAGTTATATTTGAAGAAGCTGATATGTCAAAGGTAATTTTTGTTGCTAGTTTTTAATAAATTTCTTTATTTTTGTGGTTATTTTTTTATTTATCGTTTTATATTTGTAAGTATTTTTGGATTTCTTTTGTTGTTTTGATTTCTATTATACTAATGTAGATAATGTGTTTAATAAATTTATTTAGTAAGACTTATAGTTTTCAACAATATTTTTTTAGAAATGTCTTTTTTAGCATTTTGTAATTTGGTTAATTTTTTATGCGGTTTTAGCATGTATTTTGTTTATTTTATGGTTTTCATACTCTATTTGGTTATTTTTCATTGCTGGATAGCTAGGTTGGTTGTTTCAGTTATCTTTGTATAATTGTTGTTGTAGTCTTGAAATTTAAGCTAGGTAATTAAAGAAGTAATTGTGTTCTGTTAGAGTGACAACAATAGTTTAAAAAGAAATTATAAAATGCACTACAATTGTGTTAGGAATATAAGATATGAGTTGACTCGATGTGAAAAACAAAGTAAATAATGAAATATAAATTAAGTAAAATAAAAGAGCAAACAAAAAATAAAAGAGTGAGCAAAAATTTAACGTAGTTAGGCGTAAACCTACATCTACGGACGAAGAAGAACAAAATTTATTTAAAACTTAAAACGGTACAAGAACAAAAGGGAACACGCAAACCCTTAACCCAATTATACCTAAAAGCCTCACACAATCTCACTGAATTACACATCATACTGCGAGCATAAAATAAAAATCACAAGATGGCCATAAAAATTACTTTTCCCAAATAGCTACATCTTAAGACTATATATAAAGGAGTTCTTGACTTGAATAGGAAGAATACAAATCCTATCTAAGAAGGATTTCTAATTACTTAGTGTGAGCGAGATTTTTCACCCCTACTCCCTTTGAAATAGTTTTTTGAGACTTTGATACTGTTAGGCTTAGGGCTTTAGAGAACACGAGCATAAACCCGGAGAATAGGAGTCGCCACCCAGCAAGGAGGGTGGATGACTCGATTCCTAAAGAATCTCTAATCCCCCTATTGAGTTCGAAAATTTGGATACACATTAGGAATGTGAGATGACCCAGCCACTTCATAACGTCCGATTTATTGGAACTGACCTCCTTTTTAGGTCTAAATATTATTAAATTTTTAGATTATTACAATATTATTCATATTACATGTAATTAAAATAAATAAATATTTATTATATTTTAAATCAAAATAAATAAATAAATAAATAAGACGAACACCCATATAAAGATGAAAATATGCCTTTATAATACCCCGGTGTCTATATAAAAAATAAAATAAGACACCCACCAATTAGTAGAAATATGTCCCTTGAATAGTCTAAAATTCTTAAAATTAAAATAAATAATTAAAATAAATAAGGTACCCATAAAATAAAAATATATCTCTTATAAGTATCTAAAAAAATACAACCAATAAATAAATATTGACATATTTTCATCATTCATGATAAAATAAGTAATCTAAACATATAGTTCATTATAAAAACTAAAGTTCACAAGTAAATCTAAATATTAACCCACTAGTAAAATATAAAGGGAATGCATATGGCGATCTCGCTAGCCGGTTAGCGAGCGGGGATTAAGGGGGGAGCATCTCTTGCGAGGAATCGGGGGCAACACCCCCTAAAGGTAAATAGTTTGCCATACTCATTGAATGAGTTGCTGCCTCCAAAATTTAAATTAGCATTTTAAATCATAATTTAGGGTTTAATATGCAAAACTAAAATAAAAACATACAATTAGGGTTTAATATGCAAAGTTAAGATTAAAATATGCAATTAGGGTTTTAATTTCTAAAACTAGGGTTTACTAGATGAGGTTGTATTGAAATCAAAATAATAAATTAAAATATGTTGTCCTAAGATGGCAACCAAGAGGGAGCTGAATTGGTTTTCTGAAGAAATGATGGCAAATTAAAAACTCAACAAACAAGAAATGCGGAAGAGAAAAATGGTTGAGTAGTAGAAGAAAGAACACACAAGATTTATAGTGGTTCGGATTTTCTCCAATCCTACATCCACTTCCTAAACAACTTGTTAAGGTTCCACTAACTTTGAAGCTTTTACAAGCTCACTTCCAACTTTGGTATTTTCACAAGGTCACACCTAACTTGTCAAGTGTTTTACTAAGGCTAACACTTAAACCACTTATAAAAGTTTTACTAGGCTCACTCTCACAACCTTTACAAGAGTTTTTTCCAGGCTCACTCTCACAACCTAAGTGTTTTCAAGCTCACACTCAAACTTTTACAATGGTGTTTTTAATGCTTATACCTAACATTCATTACAATTCAAATGTTAATTGAAGTAAAAGAAAATATATTGCTTGGCTATCAAATTTTTGAATCCCTTTTTTATTTTTACAAAATAATAATGTATTTATAGCCAATGTGGTCTAACTAGCCATTATAGAAAGTGAGAGATAAGACTTGGCAGTTTAGACCTTGTTTGAGTAGACTGTTCGAAGCTGTTAGCGGTCGTCCTTGATACTAGGACGGTCGCTGCAATGTCCTACGCCGTCGCTCTTTGATAAGGGACGGTCGCTGCATTCAAATTTGCTTCAACGGTCGAATTTTAAGTGCTCTGCTGCTGGAATCTTGCCCATGTTGTGGTTGTTGGGACGGTCGCTCATAAGGTTGGTGCGTTCGCCCTTTTTGAATGCTTAAGTGAGTTTATAACGGTCATCACACGTGTCATTCTTTAACTAGAGAAAATAAAATTCTGCCTAAATATGAATATAGCGGTCGTCCTAGGTGCCTGTTCGCGGTCGAGTTGAGAGACTCGCGTTGAACTTCTAGACGCACCTTAGGACGCGAACACTACTGTCAGTTTGAGCAGTTTTCTCTTGAATCAGCAAAGCAGTCGCAGAGTCTGAAAGGCGGTCATGATATCAGTAAGTGAGACCGTATTCTTCACCGTTCTTGTTACCATGAACCTTACTAGAATTTGGATGATTTGGGTTTCTCTTATTGCAGTCGTCCATTTTTGTTGGACGGTCGCTCACATTGATGTGCGGTCGCGATGGTGGTCGAGTTTCTGACCGCGAACCCTACTGTGATATGGTTTCATCCTTCAATTCAGTTGGGCGGTAGTCTGCATGGTTTGTGCGACCGCTAAATGTGCCCTGTTCAACTTATTTGAAACAACCTAATCCTGCAACAAGGTTCTTTAAACACATGTTAAATAAGTCATTCAATTTGAGTTGTTAAGGATCAAAATTGAGATCATTTGGCTAACAATCTCCCCCATTTTGACTTTGACAATCAAATGGAATGATGATATAAATTGAAAGAAATGAAAATTAAGTTGGCTTCTCATGTGTTGAGTGTTAATACATTTCTACAAAGCTCCCCCTAAACATATGCATGAATCATGTTTATGTTGGAGCCTATAACTTGGCACATGACATTCCCATTTTAAATCTTTTCCCTTTGTTTATATCTTTCCCTTTGGTTATATCTTTCTCTTTGTTTATTTCTTTCTTCCACAGTACATATTCTCTCCCCCTTTGTCATAAGCAAAATGCATAATAGAAGAAAAATATGGTAATATGTAAATATGATGAGTACAAGGTGTAAAACAAGGTGTTATTAGAAAGAGGACAATACAAAGATAACAAGAAACAAAAAAAAAAGAAACAAAATCAAAGCAGAAACAAAAACAGAAGAAAAAAGAATTAAACTAATCAAAATCTTCATCCTCATCTAGCTCTTCTTCTTCTATAGGAGCTTTTTCCTTATCAAGTGGGACATTAATGGTAGAGCTAATGCTGATGGATTCTTCTTCTTCAGGGAGAATTTCTGTATGATCGCTTATATCCCAATCCTTAAGATTGCATTGAGGCAAATTCAGCTTGCCTTGCATGTCATAGAGATCATGATGCATGTGAGATATAAAGTCAATTCTTTTGTTCAAGTGATGGAATCTCTTGGAGACACTTTTCTTGAACCGAGAGAGTTTCCTGGAGAGTGATTTGATAGCTTTTAAAATGAGTTTTGTAGGAGAGCTGGTTTGGGTAGGTTTAGATGAGGAAGCTTTAGGAGGTAGTTCAACAGCAACTTCCAAGGAGTCTCCTTCTTCCTCAATGGTGTACCTTAGTCTTTTCCTCTGTCTATCAACAACTCCTTGTTTGCTAAAATAGTATACATATGTACCCTTAATCTTCCTTACACAGCCAGCATGTTCTAGATAGTCATTGGTGATGGCACTAGAGACAAGATTGAAAGGGTTTCTCAAGGTAGCTAAGTTAAATCATTTAGTAAGTTTAGGTGCCTAACTATTTGAGTTATTTGGGAGGACAAGAAGAAAGTTCCAGTTCTTATGACAACATGGTGATACAATGTGTCAATCAAGAATTTTGTTGTGTTCATTTGGATATTATGGGTGAAAGCATATAAGAAGATGAGATCTCTTTTTGTTACCTTTTCATTCCCATCAGCCCTTTGGTGTATGATGTAGGTTATGATCCTATGAAGTATCCAGTGGGTGAGGGATTTGATGTGTCTAGCTTTTGATTCTTTTTCAAATGAGGTTTCTATAGAAATTTCTTGCCAAAAGATAGAGAGTGTTTGATTGGAGAAGGCTAAATCATTGTAGGAAGTTATTCCATCAACAGGAAAGTCCCAAATTTTTCCAAAGTCCTCTAATGTTAAGGCTAGGTATTGGTCAAATAACTTAAATCTAACCCCATACCAACCTAGTGCAGAATTTGCACTCTTTTCAATCTAAAAGGACATGAGAAATTCCTTAATGAAACTAGAGTAGCCTACCTCTTCAGGAAAAACGAATTTCCTCCAGCCAAGAACATCAAGTAGACTCTCAATCTCTTCTTTAATGTTGAGGGTAGAGAGCATCCCACCAAATGGAGATTTGGTTCCTTCAAATTTCTTTCTTTTCAGCATGGCATATCTCACATCTTCCTCAGGGGTTTGGTGGTGAGGTTTATGAATTTTCTCACCTCTTCTAGACTGTGGAGGAGATGGATGAGCATCTATAGGTTCACTTATGGTGATTCCTAAAGGTTTCTTTCCTTTCCCTTTCCTTTTGGAAGTAATTTTCTTTTTGGGGCCATTAGAGTTGAAGAAGCAGAAGAAAAATGGAAAACAGAGAGTATTTGAGAAGGAGATGATCTTGAGAGGATTTGGAGATTTGGACGGAAGTTTGTATGTTATAAGAGGTAAAAGATCCATGTAACTGATGTATGATGGTCTTAAATAGAAGAAATTAAGAAAGTAGCCACTTATGACTGTTGAAGGTTGGAAAATTGCGACCTGTCATACAACCAACAGTTACAAAATTTCGAGCAGAGTGTACAGAGTGCGGTCTCCTATTTATATAGGTGAGATCGTTAAAGACACTCTAGCGACCATTAGAGTAAGTTGTGTGCTCGCGAGTGCAGAGAATGTCTGCAACAGTCGAAACTATTCAAATTATTGCCACCGCGCACAGGGTTTCCTGACCGCTCATAGAGGTGTTAATTCAGATGAATCTGTCTGGCAAGATTGCGACCGCTAGAGGCAATGGAACGAACGCGAGTAGCTCAAAAATGAAAGAGGCAAAAAAAATGATGGATTTTTATAGTTTTAAGCAAAGTTATCAAAGTTTATGCTTTGAGATGTTCAAGAAATTTTTATTGATAGGCAATCTTTTATCAATTTATGGAAGTTCCATCAATCATACCTAAATTAAGTTTAATGAAGTTAAGCCTATCTTCTTTCAAAGGTTTTGTAAAGATATAAGCAAGTTGATTATGTGTATCTATGAATTCTAAGACAATATTCTGGTTTTGTACATTATCTCTCAAAAAATGATATCTAATATCTATATGTTTAGATCTAGAGTGTTGGATAGGATTTTTAGACAAGTTGATAGCACTCGTGTTATCACATTTAATGGAAATGTTATTAAATACTTTGCCATAGTCAAGCAATTATTGTTTCATCCATAATACTTATGTACAATAAAAACATGCTGCAACATATTTGGCTTTTGCTGTAGACAAGGCTACCGATGCTTGTTTCTTACTATGCCAAGAAACTAGACAATTGCCAAGAAAGTGACATGCTCCTGTTGTGCTTTTTCTATCCAAGATGCTACCAGCATAGTCTGCATCCGAAAAAACTAAGATATGAAATGATGTGTTTCTAGGATACCAAAGACCTAAATGCAATATACTGTTTAAATATTTCAAAATTCTCTTAGTAGCATTCAAGTGTGATTCTTTAGGACAAGTTTGAAATCTAGCACAAAGACATACACCATACATTATATCAGGTCTAGAAGCGGTTAAGTAAAGTAGTGATCCGATAATACCTCGATATTTCTTTTCATCTACTGCTTTACCATTTTCATCTTTACCCAATTTCAAGGATGTGCTCATAGGAGTCTTGCTAGTCTTGCAGCCATCCATTCAAAATTTCTTGATGAGTTCCTTTGTATATTTGGATTGGTTAATGAAGATTCCATCTTTGCATTGCTTGATTTGCAGTCCAAGGAAGAACTTAAGTTCTCCCATCATGCTCATTTCAAATTCCCTAGTCATATAACAAGCAAATTCTTCGCACAAGGTTTCATTAGTAGCTCCAAAATAATATGTCATCCACATAAATTTATACAATTAAAATATTATGTTTGTCCTTTTTAACAAAGAGAGTCGTGTCCACTTTTCCTTTTGAAAAACCATTTTCAAGTAAATATGCACTAAGTCTATCATACTATGCCCTTGGTACTTGTTTCAATCCATATAAAGCTTTGGTAAGTTTGAAAACATGATTTGGAAACTTGTATTTTTCAAAACCAGGAGGTTGTTCTACATAAACTTCTTCGTTAATAAATCCATTTAGAAATGCACTTTTAACATCCATTTGAAAGAGTTTAAAGTTCATGTGACATGCAAAAGCAAGTAATATTCTAATAGCTTCTAATCTAGCTACAGGGGCAAATGTTTCATCATAGTCAATGCCTTCTTCTTGATTATAGCCTTTGGCTACCAATCTTGCTTTATTCCTAACGATGTGACCATTTTCATCAAGCTTATTTCTATAGACCCATTTGCATCCTATGATTGAATGATCTTTAGGTCTAGGAGTGAGTTCCCATACATTATTTCTTTCAAATTGATTAAGTTCATCTTGCATTGCAATCATCCAACTTTCATTGTTTAGGACATCCTCAACGGTCTTTGGCTCAATTTGAGAAACAAAAGCAAAATTAACAACTATATGATTGATTTTAGATCTAGTAGTTACTCCCTTAGATGTTTCATCAATGATGAGTTCCTTAGGATGATCTTTCTTGTATTGCCAATCCTTAGGTAGATCTTGAGTCTTTTCTTTAAGTTCATACTGATTGATCCTTGGAGCATCAATAGTTTCTTGAGGCTCAAGAGTACCTGCAAGGTCATTGGAAGTACTACCTTTCCTTTGATCAAGTTTAGATGATTCATCAAATATAACATGCATTGATTCTTCAACAACTAGAGTTTTTATATTAAATACTCTATATGCTTTGCTAGATAATGAGTATCCTAGGAATATGCCTTCATCCAATTTGGATGAAAATTTTTCAAGATTTTCCTTGGTGTTTAATATAAAGCATTTGCATCCAAATACTCTAAAATATGTAATTCTGGGAATTCTTCCATTCCATAGCTCATAAGAAGTTTTATTAATTAAAAGCCTTTTATAAACACAATTTGCAATGTAACAAGCTGTATTAACGGCTTCCGTCTAAAAATAAGATGGTAATTCATATTCATTCAGCATTGTTCTAACCATTTCAACCAAGGTTCTATTTTTTCTTTCAACCTCACCATTTTGTTATGGAGTTCTAGGAGCAGAAAAATTATGTGAAATGCCAAGTTCATTACAAAAATTTTCAAAATTTTCATTCTCAAATTCTTTTCCATGATCACTTCTAATAGATGTGATCACATATCTTTTTTCATTTTGAACTCTTTTTGCGAGCATTTTGAAGTAATTAAAAGCTTCATTCTTTTGAGCTAAGAAATTAACCCATGTGAATCTAGAGTAATCATCAATAAGAACAAATGCATATAACTTGCCTCATAAGCTTGTAACTCTATTTGGTCCAAACAAATCCAAATGAATGAGCTCTAAAGGTCTAGAGGTACTTATAACATTCTTTTATTTAAATGAGCTCTTATGTTGCTTACCAAGTTGACAAGGTTCACAAATTCTATCTTTTTCATATTTTATCTTAGGGAGACCATCAACTAGATTTTCATTACAAATACATTTTAATTGATCCATACTAGCATGTCCTAGTCTTCTATGCCATAACCATGCATCATTATTAGTAGAAATTAAACATTTAAATGCATGATTGGAATGTATGTCAATTTTATAAGTGTTGTTTGTCCTAGTTCTCTTAAATATAATAACACCATTTGAATTTGTGATTTTGCATCCTTTGGAATCAAAATTTACAATGTATGTTCTATCACATAATTGACTAACACTTAGCAAATTATATTTCAAACCATCAACAAGCCATACATCTTCTATCAAGTCTTTACCCATTATTCCAATGGAGTAAACACCAATAATTTTACCTTTAGCATCATTTCCAGAAGTTACATTACCTCCATATTTGTAGGTAATACTTGTAAAGAGCTTTGCATTCCCAGTCATATGCCTTGAGCACCCATTATCCACAAGCCATGTGCTTTCGTTGATAGTAGATTTTAGGCATACCTACAAGGTAATAGTAGTTATCTTTTCTTAGGTACCCAAATGAAGTTGAGTCCTTGATGATTAGCAATAGAGGCGTCTTCTAACTTGAGGTGAGCCTTTCTAATACGACAAAAAAATGCTTTTGTGTCCAAATTTCATGCAATATGTACATTGCCACAATATTTTATATTTTTGCACTTTTCTATTCATATTCCATGTGTTATGCATACAACTACAAATATGTGATTACTTTTGTGCAAGTTTAGTATATATAAATGCATGATTACTTTTTGAGAACTTAGCTCTATTTCCTAGTGAGCCATGAAAAGTTTTTTTTAAACTCTTAGACTTGGTGTGAGCATCTTTGTTCTTTACAATATCAACATTAGAGATTCTAGTTGTAGAGGCTTTTACAAATGTTGGTGTACTTGGTGCAATGCTGGTTGAGCCATTAAATCCTAATCCATATTTTAAGGAGGTTGATCTTTGGTTACCAATTAATGTGTCTAAGGCTTCCTTCCCTTTATGAAATCTTGAAATGGATTCTTTTAGTTATTTTAGTTCATGCTTCAGAATTTCATTCTCTTTAATAACTTTTTCTAAATCATGTGAGTTTTTATTTAACTCTTTTATTGAATTCATCAAGTGTTCATTTGAGATTTTCAATTCTAGGGTAAAGTTCTTTTAGCATATAAAGTCCTTTTCTAACTTAGAACTTTTTTCCTTATAGAGCATCATCTTAGAAAAATATTTTTCTATTTTAAAGTTCATATGCTCAATCAAATCACTATCATTTAGGTCATCAATATCATCATGTGCTATTATATCCAAGGATTGAGTACTTACCTCATTGGAGTCATCTTCAATATCCATGAGACATAGGTTTGCAATTCCTTCTTCTTCTTCTTCTTCCTCTTCACTTGAAGAAGAGTCATCCCATGTGGCTTTGAGAGACTTTTTCTTCTCTTTGTTCCATTTTCTTTTGTTCTTTACTTTGAAGCAATCTGATTTGATGTGACCAGATTTTTCACATTCATTGCACTTTACCTCATTTTTCTTTTCTTTATCTTTGAAGGAGGATTTAGGAAGTGTACCTTTATTAGCTTGTAATCTTTTCTTTCTTTTCAATTCATTAATTCTTTTTGAGAACATTGCCATTTCATCTTCATCATCAGTACTTTCATTGCTTGAGCTCTTAACTTCTTTGATTGCTTTGAGAGCAATTGGTTTTCTCTTTTCTTTTTCACCTTGAACTTCTTCTTTTTCACTGTGTAGCTCAAATGTGAGTAGTTTTCCCACAAACTCGTTGGTTCTCAATGTGCTAAGATCATGAGCTTCTTCGATGGATGATACTTTTGATTCAAAGTTCTTTTTAGCTCTTAGGGCTCTCAAGATTTTGCTGTTTACATCACCTTGATCATATACCTTGCCATACTTCTTTAGTTCATTGACAATAGCAAGAAAGCGATTTGTCATGTCGGTGACGTTTTCATTTGGTTTCATCTTGAATAGCTCATACTCATGAACATGCATTTGTTTCTTGGTGAATCTCACTTGAGTCGTACCTTCATGATAGTTTTCAAGTGTCTTCCAAATGCAATGTGCACAAGTTAAATGTTGAACTCTTCCACCTTCTTCTCTTGAAATGGAATTCATCAAGATGGAAGCGGCTCTATTATTCCTGAATCGATCTTTAACATTGACAATTGACCATTGTGCTTTGGGAAGAGGAACTTGAATACCATCAACTTCATAAGTGGGAGGTTTCCACTCACTTTCCACAAAATCCCATAGCTCAATCCCTTCACTATCTAGAAACAAATACATTTTGTGTTTCCAATAGGAATAATGCGTTCCATCAAAATAGGGTCTAAGGATAGTGTTAAGATTTCCATGAGAGATTGAGTTTGATGAAGAAGAAGTTACCATAGTGGATCAAATTTCACAATTAAGTTTAAGAAATTTCTAGCTCTGATACCAATTGTTGTCCCAAGATGGCAACCAAGAGGGGGGGGGGGTGAATTGGTTTTCTGAAGAAATGATGGCAAATTAAAAACTCAACAAACAAGAAATACGAAAGAGAAAAATGGTTGAGTAGTAGAATAAAGAACACACAAGATTTATAGTGGTTTGAATTTTCTCCAATCCTACATCCACTTCCTTAACAACTTGTTAAGGTTCCACTAACTTTGAAGTTTTTACAAGCTCACTTCCAACTTTGGTATTTTCACAAGGTCACACCTAACTTATCAAGTGTTTTACTAAGGCTAACACTCAAACCACTTACAAGAGTTTTACTAGGCTCACTCTCACAACCTTTACAAGAGTTTTTCTCAGGCTCACTCTCACAATCTAAGTGTTTTCAAGCTCACACTCAAACTTTTACAATGGTGTTTTTAATGCTTACACCTAACATTCATTACAATTCAAATGTTAATTGAAGTAAAAGAAAATATGTTGCTTGGCTATCAAATTTTTGAATCCCTTTTTTATTTTTACAGAATAATAATGTATTTATAGCCATTGTGGTCTAACTAGTCGTTATAGAAAGTGAGAGATAAGACTTGGAAGTTTAGACCTTGTTTGAGTAGACTGTTCAAAGCTGTTAGTGGTCGTCCTTAATACTAGGATGGTCCCTGCAATGTCCTACGCGGTCGCCCTTTGATAAGAGACGGTCGCTGCCTTCAAATTTGCTTCAACGGTCGAATTTTAAGTGCTCTGCTGCTGGAATCTTGCCCATGATGTGGTTGTCGGGACGGTCGTGCATAAGGTTGGTGCGGTCGCCCTTTTTGAATGCTTAAGTGGGTTTATAACGGTCATCACACGTGACATTCTTTAACTGGACAAAATAAAATTTTGCTTAAATACGAATATAGCGGTCGCCCTAGGTGCCTGTTCGCGGTCGAGTTGAGAGACTTGCGTTGAACTTCCGGACGCACCTTAGGACGCAAACACTACTGTCGGTTTGAGCAGTTTTCTCTTGAATCAGCAGAGCGATCGCGGATTCTGAAGGGCGGTCGCAATATCAGTAAGTGAGACCGTTTTCTTCACCTTTCTTGTCACCGTGAACCTTACTGAAATTTGGATGATTTGGGTTTCCCTGTTGCGGTCATCCATTTTTGTTGGACGGTCGCTCATGTTGATGTGCGGTTGCTACGGTGGTCGAGTTTCTGACCGCGAACCCTACTGTGATATGGTTTCATCCTTCAATTCAGTGGGGCGGTCGTCTCCATGGTTTGTGAGACCGCTAAATGTGCCCTGTTCAACTTATTTGAAACAACCTAATCCTGCAACAAGGTTCTTTAAACACATGTTAAACAAGTCATTCAATTTGAGTTGTCAAGGGTCAAAATTGAGATCATTTGGCTAACAAAATATAATAAAGTATGCAAAGCTAAACAAAGATGATAAATTTCATTAATAGAGATAATACCTTTGTTGTTGATTCCACCAAAATAATTTCGAATGTTGAAGCATGTCCTGCAATTGCACAATTGTTTCTGCCTTGAATAATTTTTATAAGTTTGAATCAACTAAATTTTGGTTGAACAATTGGTTCAAGGTTTATGTATGTTTACTTTCTGTCTCTCTGTGTCTTTTGTTTACTTTCTGTCTTTCTGATTGCTAAATCTAGCCTATCTCTTTCTGCTAATTGTGGCTACTGCTTCTTAATTGTTCTTAGTTCCTCTTTTACTCTCGCTTCTGTTTGCTATTAGTTTTTGTCTTTTTTAATTGCTTATGGCTCTTGCAGGTTTATGACTCTTAATTCCTAGCAACTCTCTCCCCTTGCTAATTATCATTGCCTTTCTATTTATAAACAAAATTAGGGCGACCCTCGATTAAGCTATTCTAGTAGACTAAGGAAAGTTCTGAGCCTTCAAAGCTAATAGAATTGAAACTCATTAAGCTAGGACTAGCTGAGAGCTCATGACGAATTGACTAAAGCCAATTTCGACATGAGCCTAAGCCAAATTTTACTAGCAATTCGGCATGAATCGTAGGCCGGCCCAAATTTTGGCTTTTCAGGTAGAACCAAAGTCAATTTGGGCTTTTAATAGGATTTAAATTTATTTGGGCTCCTTCTAATTAGAATCAATTTTAATAGGGGCTTTTAAAATTGGACCAGACTTAATCAAACTTTTAAAATTGGATTGGACTAGGTTTAAGTTTCTTAAAATTGGATTGAACTTAATTTGGACCTCTTAATCAGAATTATCCTCATTCAGGGCCAAAATTAAGAGCCTACTCTTAGTCAAAAGAAATTCAAAGTCTTATCAAACAAACCTTCCTAAATAATATCAAATTAGAAAAATAAACTTCTAATAAAAAGTAATTCTAGTAAAGAAATTCATCTTCCAAAATAAGAGTAATTAGGAATAATAAAACTTCTTAAATAATTTAAAGTCATCCCAACAATTCTCCACCTTGACTTTGATTATCTTGTACCAAAATAAAAATATTTTGCTCCACCTTCTTCAAAATAAGCTAGCAACTTAATTTTCATAAATACCAACCAAGCCTAAGCTAGGCTTGAAATTACTTAATAAGAGAGGCTTAATCACAAAACTACTAGAATTCAAACTTCTCATGGATGACAAACCCGTAGCTAAACCTATAATGGTAGAACCTTACACCACATACAATCTACCAACTTGTTTCACCTTCATATCTAAATTTTCTAAATCCATGTTGAGCATGTGCACGTGATGCTTCATGACTAATTTGCTGGTGAGATTTTTCTACTCATACAAAGACTCCAATTGTTCTCATAAGTCTTTCGTAGTTTTTTCATGAATGATTTCACATAAAATCTCATTGGACAAACATAACTGAATAGCAGCTACTGTCTTCTCCTCCAAATCTTGCTTATGCTCTTCAGTTAATTTTTTAGGCAGTTTATTTTTCCCTAATATTACTTTATGCAATCTACTCTAAGTCAAAATCACTTTCATCTTGAATTGCCAAAGGGCAAAGTTAATACTATAATCATATTTCTCAATTTTAAATTTTATCGTCACTATAATTAATCTAAAAATAAATATTAATCAACAAACTAGGCTCTGATACCACTTGTTAGGAATACAAGACCTTAAAATTACTTATATGGGTTGACTTTATACGAACAACAAATAAATAATAAAATATAAATTGAAAAAAATAAAAGAGCAAATGAAAAATAAAAAAGCAAGTAAAAATTTAACGTAGTTTGGCGTAATCCTATGTCCATGGATGAAAAAGAGCAAAATTCACTAAAAACTTGAAAAGATATAAGAAACAAAAGAAAATACTCAAATTCTTAACCCAATTATACACAAAAGTTTCATATAATCTCATAAAATTACAAATCATACTGTGAGCATAAAATAAAAATCACAAGATGGCCATAAAAATTATTTTTCTCAAATAGCTACATCTCGAGACTATATATATAGGCGTGTTTGACTTGAATAAAAAGAATAAAAATCCTATTTAAGAAAGATTTCTAATTACTTGGTCAAAAGAAATTGAAAGTCTTATCAAATAAATCTTCATAAATAATATCAAATTAGAAAAATAAACTTATAATAAAAAAAAAACTAATTCCAATGAAGAAATTTATCTTCTAAAATAAGAGTAATTGTAATAATAAAACTTCTTAAAAAAATTCAAAATCACCCGTGCTTTTTCCAAATATGGAAGAATGTTGATTAGAACAATTAGAGATAGATACCGTGTAGTTTGTGTATCACTAGCTCAGTAGCATCCACCAATTACTGCTATTAGTATTGTGATTGGCCTATTCTATGTTCAACAATAACAAGATAAACATAATTAGTGATTTTCAAATGTCTATAAATAAGATTAGAAAGCTATGGTTAATTATCATAATATATCCTGCATTAGTAGCAACACCAAAGGTTTCTATTAAATTTAGTATCCCTAAAAATATTCAAACTTAAAATAGTTTACATCAAAGTTAAAATAAGGAAATTTATACCAAAGTTAAAATAAGGATAATGTAAGTTACCAACTAATCCATTCACTAAGAGGACCACTTCTCAAACCGTGATTCATGGCAGTGTGGGTCTAGCTAGTCCATAGGATAACCCATTGAAATGGGACTTCTATTCCCACCACCACCACTACCAATAAGCTCTCACAACTTATTTTTAAAAAGGTTTTAGAAGAAAGAGTTTTAATCACCTTTATTTAACAGTGGTGATACAAGGTATTTATACAAGTTCTTATAACAAAAAAATATACAAATATTTTTAGTGATAAAACTGATGGTGATTAACTATTTTAAATACTCAAATAACAGAAGTTGTTGACCTATGCTTATCCATATCCTTAACACGTAGCCGCAAGACAATTCTCCCATCGGAGACACCGATCTTAGACCGGAATTGAAGAAGATGATGCTTGGTTTGAGGCTTCGTGAGAAGATCAGCAAGTTGATCTTTACTTGATACATGTTGAATTGATAAAGTTCTGGCCTGTAACTGCTCCCTAATGAAGTGATAATCCAAAGCGAGATTCTTCATTCTTGAATGAAAGACAGGATTTGCACAAAAGTATGTTGTTTCCACATTGTCACAGTATATTTTTAGGGTTGAGAGAAGCTTTTGATGAAGTTCTTTGAGTAGACCATAAATTGATTTTTGCAAACAACACATATGAGATGGAAAGGTAGCATCAATAAAACCTGGTGGTTGTTGCATGAAGACTTCTTCATGTAGAAGGCCCTGGAGAAAAGCGTTATTGACATCCAATTGTTGAAGAGGCCAGCCATGAGAGATGGCAATAGCGAGGACCATTCGAATGGTGACTGGTTTTACAACCAGACTGAAGGTATCTTCATAGTCAAATCCTGGTCGTTGATGAAAGCCTTTGGCGACCAACCGGGCTTTGTTTCTATCAATACTTCCGTCTGGTTTTCTTTTTAATTTTAAACACCCACTTGCACCCAATAGCCTGCTTTCCTGGTGGTACAGATACTAAGGTCCATGTACCATTGGCGATTAATGCATTAAATTCAATAGAGAGAGCTTTTCTCTAATTCAAATCACTTAAAGCTTTAGATATACAACTGGGTTCTTGGGCATCTAGAATTGGGTGTTTTGTGGCATTAAAAAATTACTTAGGCTTGAAGATATTATTCTTGGATCGTGTTATCATTGAGTGAGTTCTTGTAGCAGGAGGTGGAATTGAGGAAGGAGCTGCACCTATGTTTGGTGGTGATGAAGGAGTGATTGGTATTGTGTTTGCGGTAGACGTTTCATCAATCAGAGGAGTAGGAGAAAGAAGACGTTGTGATGTGGCAGTGGATGATAGAATTACAGACTCTAGCGCTGATGTGGAGGTTGATTGTTGAAAGGGAATTGTATAGTGAGTTGGCAAAGTAGGATTGGGAAGACACCAGGTAGTGGAGGAAGAAGGAGATACTCATGGAAGTTCAGGCGTTTTATTAGCATAAGAAAAGTTGGACTCATCAAAGATAACATATCTGGAATGATAAGACACGACCAGTGGTGATATCGAAGCATAGATACAAACTTTGGGTTGGTGAATAACCAAGGAAGATGCAAGGAAATGACTTATGCTGAAGTTTATGTCTGGTGTAGGGTCTAAGCCAAGGAAAGCAAAGGCAGCCAAAAATTCGAAGCTTGTCAAGATTGGGTTGGTGATTGAATAATTTGCTATAAGGTGATTGCATATTTAGCACAGGGGTCGGCATGCGGTTAATTAAATAGCAGGCAGCAGCAAAAGCATATGACAAAAAATGAAGAGGTAAAGAAGTTGTGTGTAGTAAGGTGAGGCCAGTTTTGACCAAATGGCGATGTTTTCTTTTAGAGATGCCATTGTGTTGAGGGGTGTAGGGAGGAGTGGTTAGGTGTTGGATGCCATTATTTTCAAAAAATTGCTTCAATACCATGAATTCACCACCATTGTCAGTGAATAATTTTAAAATTGGGCATTGGAATTGTTTTCAACTTGCACTTTGAATTTTTTGAAAACTAATGAAACATCTGACTTTCTTTGCAAGGGGAAGAACTAAGTGTATCTTGTGTAATGATCCACAATAATAAGGTAATAACGAAAATCATCAATTGAATTGATAGAAGCAGGGCCCCAAACATCATAGTACAGTACTTCTAAAGGACTAGAACTGGATAAACTTGAATGACCAAATGGAAGCCTATGGCTTTTATTACATTGACAAGATTCCCAAAGAGAATCTTAAAAGGAAGCTTTAAATCAAAGTGTCTGTTGAGATGATGAAGTATTTTTGTGGCTGGATGTTCAAGACGCTGGTGCCAATTGATTTTGGTACTAGTAAATGCGATGGGTGTGGTTTTATCAGGTGTTTTGTTTGTGTCTGGCCACAGATACACGCCTTCTTTATTCTGCCCTTGAAGAAGAACCACCCCCGTATTAATATCCTTGACATGAAAACAAGATGGAAAAAATTCAATTGGGACATTATTGGTAGAACAAAATTTGGAGACTGAAATTAAATTTTTTGCCATAGAGGGAATGCAAAGAACATTAGATAATTTAAAAGAGAAATGTGAGGTAAGAATAGAAGTGTGGCCTGAATGGGTGATGGGCAAACCTGATCCATCACCAATTAAAATTTCATCCAGACCTGTATATTCAGAATGAATCGACAAATTCCCTATGTCATTGGTAACATGATGTGAAGCCCTAGAGTCGATTAGCCACTGTAGGGTGCTACCTTTAGACTGAACATATATATTGGCTGTTGGTGCACTAGGAGACACTGATTTCACTTTGTAGCAAATTTTGGCAATATGTCCATCACGGTCACAAAACTGACACTGAATGTTGGAGTTGAGATGAAACTAAGAGGATCTAGGCTTTGAGTTGCGTTGCTGGTTGCCACGACTGCGGTTGGTGCTGTTGTTTCTTAGAGTGAATGAGTTATCTGTATTAAATTGAGTGTTATTTGGCTTACGATGATAGTTTGTATTTCTTTTGGTGAAGTTGGCTTGAATTGGCATATCAGCATTGGTTTCACGTTGCAGCAATGGAGCATAGTCAGTGAGTTTGTCATGTAAGTATTTAAAGCTGATGGTTATTTCATGAGCTCAGATGGCTGCGGTGATTTCTCTATATTCTGGTCCCTCTCCATTCAAGATGTGAATGGTGATATCATTTTCAGAAAGTGGTGAGTTGATGCGAGCTAGTTCATCTACAATAGCTTTAATATATTAAAGATATTCAGCCAAGGTTTTGGATCTACGATTTATCATTAACTTCTCTTGTAGATGCATTACCCGTGACCTGGACTTGTTAGCAAACAATTTTGCTAATTTTTCCCAAGCTTCCTAAGAGGTTTGAGATGCTGAGATCAGTGAGACAATGGAGTTAGAAACTGAGGCTAGAATGGCATGAAGTATTAGAGAAAGAAAACAAACATGGAAAGAGAATATATTGCCATTACTACAGGATCAATTAGAATTAGTGTATTTCCTTATTTAGCATATATCTTGGCTGTATATATGTACACAGATTACAACCAATATAAACATACAGTTTTTTTCCATCTTATTTTCTCATTACAACATGGTATCAGAGCCAGGTTCATCGACCAGAATAGTCGAATAAATTTAATACTCATCATTTACCAAACCTTTTCTCGGCCATGGCCGAAGAGTATAGCACCAGTGGGACTTCGGTCCAAACAGAGAATTCACCAAGTGGTGAAACCCTTCTCGAACAGCTTGCAAAGCTCCTGTAGAAACCGGTTCAAACCAGTCAGTTCCAGAATCCACAAACAGTAAGCATTAGTACGAAATTGATTCAGTTTAATTCTCATTGTGGGCAAGGTTAATGAAATTAGCCATAGGTGCCAGAGGGTTGTTAAGCCACTTATCTGAAAGTCTGGCACCACCAGCAACCGACGATCCAACATACTCAACATGGGAATAGAAAGATCCCATGATCTGTACATCGCTCTTAGAGAACATGGAGCCAGAATTAGTACCCAATTATGCGGAATACCCATCAGCTAAGGCTTTGTGGGATGGGCTGGCTTCAATTTTCAGTCAGAAAGATGATGCCCTACAATTGTATGAACTAACAGTGAAAGCTCATGGCATGAAACAGGGGAACAACACTATAGAACAATTTTATAGTGATTGTTAGAGAATATGGAGAGATTGATCTCCGGCAGCCTAACCCAATGAAGCTTGTAGAAGATTTTACCATGTTTAATCGGCTCAAATTAGAGGCTCGCCTGTACCAATTCCTTAGTGGAGTTGATGACAAATTTGACGCCGAGAGAAGGGATCTCCTGAAGGAGAAGCCACTGTCGTCAGTCGAAGGAGCTTTCTCCATCATCCGGCGAGAAGGCACAAGGAGAGGATTGATGGGTCCTGAGAAAAAATCAGAGACAATATCGATGGGTATAGGGATCGGAAGTGGTTTAACCACTAGATCTCAGGAGGAAACCATCATTGGTCAAGGGTTCGCCACCAAGCCCAGCTCAGATCCGGCAAAAAACCACCAATCATCACAGCGAGGCGGCGGCGGAGAAAGGATCAATCGGTCAAAGTTGAAGTGCAGCCATTGTGGGATGATGAAAACATAAGAGAAGAATGCTTTGAGCTCGTCGGATTCCCTGAAGGGTGGAAGAGCCGACGCCAAAGAAACGGTCAAAGAGGAAATGCTACCATGGTTACCGGTGAGCAAGCTCAAGCGGCGGTAATGGAGAGAAACGAAGAAGGCAGAAGTAACAATGTGGGGGTAGCAGTTGTGATGAGAGCTCAAAACGCAGAAATAGGGTTTAAAGGAGGTAAAAGGTTCTTTTTACAATTATGCTCTCCAGAAACTTTAAAATTCTATAAAGAACCCAGCAGTCTTGAAAAACAGCAAAGCGACCCTCAAACTTGTAAAAATTATCAGTTTACTCCTGGAACTAATTCTTTGTTGAGTACCAACAGGAACAGAATAATATTGACAAAAATGGCAAATGGGTAGTTGACAGTGGAGCAACCGATACAATGACTTTTGACAAAAAGGACTTGGTTACATCCTCAATACCACTGAAGAATTCTATCCAAAGTGCTAATGGTGGACTATCTCCAGTACATGGAGCTGGAACAATTGATATTTCTCCCAGTTTAAAATTAAAAAATTGTTTATATGTGCCAAGCCTGTCATGAAAGTTATTATCTGTTAGTCATGTGACTCATGAACTAAATTGTGTTGTTCTCATGTATCCTAGTTTTTGTCTCTTACAGGATATTCAGTCGGGGACAGTGATTGGACGTGGCACTGAAAGTGGAGGACTCTACTATGTGGATGAAGTGGTTCAACAAGGGACTGCTGCGCTGGCTCGCGGATCAGTAGAAAGACAACAGTGGTTGTGGCACCGGTGTCTAGGTCATTCATCTGTAGGGTACCTTAGAGTATTATTTCCTAGCTTATTTTCTCATAGTGATATTTTGTCTTGTGAAACATGTTTTTTAGCTAAGAGTCACAAATAGTCATATAAACCTTCCAATAGTAGAACTCAAACTGTTTTTTCTTTGGTTCATTCTGATGTTTGGGGACCTGCCCCACAAACAGGTTTAGATATTTGTCATAATGGTTTCAGATTCTTCGTTTTATTTGTCGATGACTGTTCTAGAATGACTTGGATATATTTTTTTGAAACATAAGTCTAAGGTTGCTTCCAAATTTGTTGAGTTTTATAAAATGGTAATACTCAGTTTCACAAAAAAAATTCAAATTTTGCAATCTGATAATGGGGGTGAATATGTCAATTCTACTCTTAGACAGTTTTTTCAGGAAAATGGCATTATTCATCAAACTTCTTGTCCTCATACTCCTCAGCAGATTGGAGTTGCAGAACGAAAAAATCGTCTACTTCTTGAAGTAACGAGAGCAGTCATGCTAGAGTCTCATGTTCCCACTTACTTATGGCCTGAAGCAGTAGTAACCTCAGTGTATCTTGTGAATCGGTGGCCTACAAAAATTTTAAATCTCCAGACTCCTCTCAAAGAATTGTCAAGTCATGTAAGTCTTCCTTCAGTTTTAACCCTTCAGCCTCGTATCTTTGGTTGTTCTGTTTTTGTTCATGTTCCCAAAACAGAGCGAACTAAGTTTGAAGCATGTTCTCTTAAATGTGTGTTTGTGGGTTATGGGAGTCATCAAAAGGGATATCGTTGTTATCACCCCCTACTCGTAGGGTTTATATTTCTCTAGACTGTGATTTTCTAGAAACAGAGTTTTACTATTCTCACCAACCCAATAGTCAAGGGGAGAGTCAAAGTGATCCATTGAGTTGGTTAACCAGTGTGTCTTGTTCTGTCACACCTACTGGGTCTCATACAGGTCCACAAGAGCTAGTACGTGGTTCCACCGAGCCAGTTTGTTCCATGGGACAGAGTACTTCTTCAGAGCCTGAGCCTGAATTCCCACTGGATGAATATGAGGTAAACAAAGATTGTACTAATAATGAGCATAGTATGTCCTTTAATGAAAACAGTGCAGAAACCAGAGACAGTACTGAAAACATGGAGCCCAGAATAGAACTAGAAAGATATGTTCTACCTTCCAGAAGTACAAGAGGAGTTCACCCCAAAAGATATGAACCAGAATACGAGCCTCGACAGTCTAGATACCCTATTACCAATTTGGTTAGGGGGAGCTTATCTCCAACTGCCCAAGTCTAATCAGCAGCAGTTTATTTTGAAGTTCTTCCCAAAACAGCTCAGAAGGCCATGGATCAGGAAAAATGGTATGAAGCTATGAGGGTTGAGATGTCAGCTCTTGAGAAGAATGAAACCTGGAAAAAATGTATGTTGCCTATTGGAAAGAAGCCTGTCAGGTGTAGATGGGTCTTTGTAATTAAACACCGAGCAGATGGGTCCATAGAAAGGTACAAGGCCAGATTAGTTACAAAGGGGTACACTCAGACATATGGGATTGATTATTCAGAGACTTTCTCTCCAGTTGCCAAGATTGACACTATTCGAGTATTGTTCTCTGTTGCAGCAAACCAGGATTGGCCATTATATCAGTTTGATGTCAAAAATGCCTTTTTACATGGGGACTTAAAAGAAGAAGTGTATATGGAACCACCACCAGGTTTTTCTGATGAGTTTCACCATGGAGAAATTTGCAAGCTCAATAAGGCCTTGTATGGGTTAAAGCAATCTCCAAGAGCTTGGTTTGGGAGATTCACTATTGCAATGAAAAAGTATGGGTATCAGCAGAGTAATTCAGATCATACTTTGTTCATTAAGAGAAATGAGGGAAAAGTTACTTGCTTAATCATATATGTCGATGATATGATTATAACTGGAGATGACAAGGAAGAAATGAAGAAGCTGAGAGAAAACCTATTCCAAGAATTTGAAATGAAAGATTTGGGTCAGTTTAAGTACTTTCTTGGGATTGAAGTATTAAGATCAAAGAAGGGAATCTTTATCTCTGAACGTAAGTATATTCTGAATTTATTGGCAGAGACAGGTATGTTGGATTGCAAGCCAGTTGACACCCCCATCTTGGTTAATCATGGTCTTAAGATCATAAGTGGGGACCCAGCAATAGATCAAAGGCAGTATCAGCATCTTGTAGGGAAACTAATATACTTATCCCATACTAGACCTGATATTGCCTGTGCAGTAGGAGTTCTGAGCCAGTTTATGCACCAACCCCAGGAAAATCATCTGGAAGCTGCCTTAAGAGTTGTTATATACCTTAAAGGTTCTCCAGGTAGAGGAGTATTATTCCAGAAACATGGACATCTTGAAGTAGAAGCATATACTGATGCTGACTGGGCAGGAAATTCAATTGATAGAAAATCTACTTCAGGGTACTTTACTCTTGTTGGAGGAAACTTGGTTACTTGGAAGAGCAAGAAGCAGAAAGTTGTAGCTCTGTCAAGTGCAGAAGCAGAATTTAGAGGGATCGCCAGAGGGTTGACTGAAGTACTTTGGTTAAGAAAGTTACTAGCTGAAATTGGGTTTCCAGTTCAGAAGGTGAGCAAACTCAAGTGTGACAATCGAGCAGCGATCAGTATCTCTGAAAATCCAGTGCAACATGACAGAACAAAACATGTTGAGATAGATCGGCATTTTATCAAAGAAAAACTGGACAAGGGTATTATTAAGCTTCCGTATGTTCTGTCCGAAGACCAGTTGGCTGATGTTTTGACTAAAGCTGTGAATGGCTGAATTTTTTCAGAAGTAATAAGCAAATTAAATATATGTGACCATAATATTTAACTTGAGGGGGAGTATTAGAGAAAGAAAATAAACATGGAAAGAGAATATATTGCCATTACTACAGGATCAATTAGAATTAGTGTATTTCCTTATTTAGCATATATCTTGGCTGTATATATGTACACAGATTACAAGCAATATAAACATACAATTTTTTTCCATCTTATTTTCTCATTACAACATGGAGGGTGAGGCTATCTTGTCACAACCAGAAGGTATATGAAGGATTGGTGAGTGCAGGACGTGGATTTTGTCTAGTCACAAAATCCTTTAGATTATATCCAATGAGTAGAGCATTAAATTGAGCACGCCAAGAGGGATAGTTGTAGGAATTCAGTTTGAATGGAAGTTGAGAAGCAGCATTTATGGATATAAGAGTGTCTTTGATGGTGAGTGGTATGGTGGTGTTAACAATTTGTGGAGTGCTAGAGTTGCTGGGTGACGAGTGCTTTTCAGTGGGTTATGTGTTGTTATTCATCATGATGGATCGAGTAGACGTTTAAGTCAGAATTGCTCTGATACCATAAAAAGGTTTTAGAAGAAAGAGTTTTAATCGCCTTCATTTAACAGTGGTGATACAAGGTATTTATACAAGTTCTTATAATAGAAAAATATACAAATATTTTTAGTGATAAAACTGATGGTGATAACCATTTTAAATATTCAAATAAAATAGGTTGTTGAGTTATGCTTATCCATATCCTTAACAAATTTCCCTCCCTATTTTGCTCATTCTCCTTTCTACTTCCTTTAGTTTATGCTTGAATCATTTTTAATGGCCATATGAGTTTAGTTGTTGTTCTGTTCTCTTCTATCTTAGCTTACACTAATAGGTTGGGCATATAAATAATTATGGCAACTATTTTAATTCTTCTAAAATCTAGATTAGTTGGAACAACTTGCGTAACATATATGAATTGAATTATAGTTGACCTTTGGAGAAGGAGGTTTTGGTGGTTCTACTTTAGAAGTATTAGGTCTAATTTGACATGAGTCCTCTATTCCCAAGCTTGGAATTGCAATTCCAAGCTTAATCGCTATGTATAATATTTAAATCAATTAGCACATTCAGAATATTGGTATTTTCTTTTTAATTAATTTGGTAATTTAACAAGCCATATATTGTTGCCCTTCCAATCTTGACTCAAATGTGGTTTGGAAATTTTATTATAATAAATTAACAAATAGATGTGTAAGCAAGTTGAACAAAATCGTCACTCAATATAGACCAAAAATATAAAAGAGTAGGTCGATTTGACAGAGAATCCTTAGTGAAAAGGATCGACCCAATTCTCAAAGTTCTATGTTCGATAATGACGAATTACTAACACTAAAGTCATATAATTTAAATGTGGTTTTCTTTGCATTTGTTAAGAAGTCACAATTATGCAATTCTAATGCAAGTGTAATAAAATAAATAAAGTAAGACATATATATATAGTGATGCAAAATGAACTTAAATATGCAAATTAACAAGATATATACAACATAGGTTCAAATTCTATATTAGTAAAAAGAAATAATAAAACATATATCATTATACATACCTTTTCCTTTTATAATTGACAATCACTAAAAAAACACGCGTTTAACAAACGGATAATTTGGTCAGTAATTATTAAAAATTTATCGGCAAAAATATTTACCGACAAATTTTTGACTAAAAAATTTATCTCGGATAACCTTGTCGGCAGATAATTTTACCGACAGATATGAAAAGCTATTGGTAGTTACCGAGAGATTTTTGACAACAATTTTGGTTTTCAAATTGTATACTTTCCTGAGAGGTTGTGCACTTTGCCATTAAGTACTGACTGAACATACATCAGTCATTAGATGTTTGTTTTGTACTAAGTTCAAAAGTTTATCGGTGATCCGTCAATAAATAATTTTAATATTTTATTTAAAATTTTCAAAATCGTTAGTGATCAATAAAATTTATAGATAATAAATTTCTAAAATTTAAAATTAGTCAATAATATATCAAAAAAGAGTATTTATCTACAGATTTTTTGTCAGTATTTATATTTATTATGTTAAATTTTAAAATTTAAATTAATATATTATTAATTGTATTATAATATGATATTATTATTTTATTACAACCTAAAATATTTTATTATTAATTTTTTATATTTTATTATTTTATTATAATTTATTTTTAATTAAATCTATTATTATTTGATAATTATAATTTATTTCAATTTTGTTTTATTTTATTATTTATATTTTTCTTTTTTAATAAATTACATATAAAAATAAAAATAATGAAAAATTCCAAATAAAGAAATAAAAAATACATATAAATTAAATTATAATAATAAAAATATATAAATAAAATGTAAAAATAATATATTAACATAAAAAATATATAAATAAAGTTTAAAAAAAAACTAAAACTATTGGGGATGGGGGAGATGGAGGCTTATTTGAAAGCGGAGTGGAAGGTTGAGTAGTTGATGACTAAGAGGTGAAAGCGGCGGGAAGGTATTGATAATAAGTAAAATCTATTAATATTTAAGGTATCCTTTACGCTTATTATTAAATGGTTTTACTCATTTTTGAAGTATTTTTGTAGATAAAGTAGTTGAAATGAGGGCAGAGAGTTAAATAGAGAAATATGAGCTGAAGCATGAAAAATAGCTAAAAGTTACTGAAAAACCGTTGGGCAAGGGGGTGTACATACTTGATACAAAAATTAGATAGAATTTACAACTAGATTTTCTACATTTTTAGAAGAGATATATTACGATGTTTAGGGTGATTTCAGAAGACTTATTTTAGATTTTTATTCCTATTTAGATAAATATTAAATTAGGATATTAATTATTTTCCTTTCTTTTTATTATTTTTTCCTAATTAGATTTTAAATAAAAAGTTTATTTTTAGAAGATAGTGTAAATAGAACATTAAGTATCAATCTTAGATGACTTTGTTTAAGGACTTTAGTCCATACTTCTAACCATTGTTTTTCTTTTTCTTTTATTTTGAGTTTTCTTCTTTTAAGTATGTGTATTTTCACTTAGTTGAAGGATAATTGAAGTTCATATTCGCTAATTATGAGATCTGAACAATTTTCTCTTTTCACTTATTTAATATTCAGTGTTTATAAATTCTCCATGGTTTAATTCAATTATTATTTTGCTAATTAATTGATATGATACATTGTTTGATTAGTTAAATAACATAATGTTATTCAAAAGTATTTGAATCCGTAATTATTCTTGACGCTTTGATTTAAGCAGGAATTAGGATAATCCTAAGAGATTATATAATATAATTAAATAAATCTCGAAGATGGTTTTATTAGTTAGAATCAAGTCTTTCTAATTTTTAAGGTTGTCAATAATTAGATCCTAAGGATGTTCTTATAGGATATGTTATTGGCAAGATTTAATTAGAGAACGTTTTCTAATTAATTTAAAATCTAAAGAAGGATTAGTATTGAGAGCTTGTCCAATACTATAATTGATTTATTGAAGAATTAAAAAGAGTGATCTTTGAATCCGTGATCAATTAAAGATTTGAACTAAAATTACTTCTTCAACTAAGTCTTTTTTCATTAAATTTCTCAATTTAGTTTTACTATTCTTTAATTTAATTTTCAGTTCTAATTTAATTTTAGTTCTCAATTTATAAGCTCCTCTTTTTAATTTTTATTATTTTTATTTTGTTTTTCAAAATGATTTAAATAAGTTGTCAATTCCTTATGAATTCATCCCTATTTACCACTACTACAATTTAATTTATTTAGAAATATAAAATCATTTTTTATGGATTTGACATCCATCAAATTTTGGCCTCGTTGCTGGAAATCGAACCCGAGTCTCCTGTGTGATAGGCGGGGACACTTACCACTATACTACAATGGCATACCTACTTAATTTATTGATTTAGGTAGCAATTAGAAATATCATATGAACTTATATAATCTAATTAAATAAATTTTGAAGTTGGTTTTATTGGTTAGAATCAAATCATTCTAGTTCTTAAGACTGTCAAACATTATATTCTAAGGACGTTCATATAGGATAAGTTATTGGTAAGAGTTAATTAGAGAACGTTTTCTAATTACATACCCACCTAAAGAAGGATTGACATTGAGAGCTTGTCCAATACTATAACTTATTTATTAAAAAATTAAAAAGAGAGATCTTTGAATTTGTGATCAATTCAAGAATTGAACTAAAATTACTCCTTCAACTAAGTCTTTTTTCATTGAATTTTTCAATTTAGCTTTATTGTCCTTTAATTTAATTTTTAGTTCTAATTTAATTTTAGTTCTTAATTTATAATCCCCACTTTTTAATTTTAATTTTTTTTATTTTGATTTTCAAAAGAGATTTAAATAAGTAGTCAATTCCCTATAGATTTGACCATATTCACCACTACTATAATTTAATTTATTTATGAATAAAAAATTATTTTTGGTAGCTTCGACACTCATCAAATTTTAACACCGTTGCTGAGAAATTAATATTAATTTTTTTTATTTTTTTTATTACCATGTCTTTTGTGGATGCCACTTTGCATCAATTTAGATACAAGAGAGAAATTTCAAATGAGGTAAATATATCTTCTCTTGAATAAAAAATTTCTAGACTAACTACTTGGGTGCAAAATATAGTTATAGGTAATATGCAACAAGATAGAGTCCGTGGAAGCTGTACATATATGGAACATCCTACACTTCAAAAAGATGATCAACCACAATGAAGTTATAATCCATATTTCAATGCTTATAATTTAGAGTTGGGAGATCATTCAAACTTTAACTATGGAGAGGAGTTGTTAAATTTTCAGCAATTTTAGCCATAACTATCTTAGCCACAATAACCACCACTTCAAACACAAGTTATGTTTCTTAACTAAATATTTAAATCATTTATGACTAACACTCAACAAAGTATTAAGAATTTGAAAAATCAAATTAGTCAACTAGCATCATCTATAAGTAAGCTAGAGTCTCAAGGCAATTTGTCATCTCAAATAGTAGTCATTCTAGAGCAAAATGTAAGTTCAATTACCTTGAGAAGCGAAAAGGAGCTGCTAAAAAAATGTGTCAGAAACAGACCCCTAGGCGGGGCTTAAAGAAAACAGCAAAATCGAAAATTTTTATAAAACAAAAGGAGTGATTAGCCACGTCCAGTAATTATCAGCCCATGCCATAGGTGATTCCACCTTCTTTTCCACAAAGGTTAGTTAATTATAAGAAGAAAAAAGAGGTAGAAGAAATTTTAGAAACTTTTTGCAAGGTTGAGGTAAATATTCCTTTACTTGAAGTTATTGAAAAAGTACCTTGACATGTTAAGTTTTTAAAAGAACTATACACCAACAAAGAGAAGCTTAATGAAGAAATTTTAGAAAATTTTCGCAAGGTTGAGGTAAATATCCCTTTACTTGATGTTATTGAAAAAGTACCTCAACATGTTAAGTTTTGAAAAGAACTATGTGCCAACAAAGAAAAGCTCAATGGCAATGAAAAGATAAGTATGGGAGAAAGTGTTTCTCCTATAATTCAAAAAAATTATCTCCCAAATGCAAGGACCAATGTATGTTTGCTATTTCTTGTAGAATAGGTAATTTAGGTATAAAAAGAGTTATGTGTGATTTAAGAACATCAATAAATATTATGCCATTATTTATTTATTCATCTTTATGTACTGGTTCTCTTAAAGAAACTTTTGTCATAATTCAATTAACTGATAAATCGATTGTTTATTCTGAAGGGGTTTTAGAGGATTTTTTTAGTTCAAGTAAATGGATTAATTTTTCATGCTGATTTTTATGTACTTGATATGGATGATGATAAATCTTCTAATTCTTCTAATATTTTGTTAGAAAGACATTTCCTTAGTATAGCTAAGATAAAAGTAGATATATATGATCACACACTTACTATGGAATTTGATGGAAAAATTGTTAGATTTAATGTTTATAAGGATATAAAATGTCATAGTGATGTATCTTATGATGTAGATGTTGTGAATAAAGGAAATTTTGAATTGATCAATAATGATGAGCTGAATGATAATATGGACAATCTAGAGGTGAATGTTATTGCTAATAAAGAATTACAAAAATCAGTGTATGAAAGGGAGGCTTTCAAACCATTGAAAAAAAAATTTTCGATTCTTGAATTTTCAACTTTTCACATAAAATTTTTATCTTCTTATGTTGTGCAGTTGTCAAAATATGAAATTATAAACTCTAGTATAACTATCATGAAAGATCTTGTGCGCCAAATACCGAAATGGTTAATTTGGAATGTTCACTAGAGCACAAAGGCAATGTCAGCCAAAAACTTTAAATAAAGGCACTTGTTGGGAGGCAACGCAACTTTCTTAATTTTTTTCTTTTCTATCCTCTTTAATGTTTTGTTTTGTTTAGATTTTAATTGTTTTATTTTTAATATTATTTTCAAGTTTGCTTAGTTCCTTTTTTTATTTTAATTTACCTAGTTTTTATTTTTTTTAATCTTAGATTTTTTATTTTTAAAATTTTCTTTTTCTTTTTATTTTTTTATTTTTACTATTCTTCATCTTCTTCCTTAGAAATTATTACTATTGTAATCTCTTTTTTAGGTTTGATATAGTACAACTAGATGGAAACTTAGTGAATCAACTTAGTAAATTTTATTTAGTTGAAGGGGCTAAACAAATTTTAAAAAAAGAAGAAAAAATAAAAAAATAATAATTATTGATATTTTACTGTTCATCTTCATTCTCATTTTACTGTTGAATTTTGATTCAACAATAGAGTAGCAACTCTCATCTAAGAACAGTAAAATTTTTTAACCCATTAAAGGAGTTACTAAAGGCTAAAAAGGGAACATTTTGTCAATTTACCCATATGCCCTTATTAACATAAAACCCTACAAGCTATTCTCTCTCTCCATCTCTTTCTTTCAAGCCGCCAGCCACCCATCTTCTCTTCTCTCTCCATTAGAACCCTCTCCCACAAACCACCAATAGCCACCCACAAAAAAGCCACCATCCCCCAAATCGAACCTACTTCTACTAAGCAAACAAGGAGCCATTTGCACATATTAAAAAAAAAAAAGAAAAGAAGAGAAAGGTTGTGGCTGCAACTATAGATGCAGTTCCAAATCGAAATTTGGAATTTGAAATTCCAAATGAACAGCATCAGTTTTAGTAAGTCAGTTTACTAATGTCATCTCGTCTAAACCACCAAAGTTGGGTCAGATTAAACATATGAAGTTTGATACACCAAAAGAGTGGCATCAGTATGAGAAAATTTGTGCTTTGTCTATCATTCTAGGTAAGTATTCCAATACTTGGGTCTTTGAATATCATGAATGTGATTATTGAATTGATTAAAGAAATTGGATGAGAATCACTGTTTGTCATGAATTGCCCAAATTATATGGAGATAGTTAGAAAATTTTGTGCTACAATTGAGTTTGCCAAAACTGAAAATTTTGATTTAAACACCCTTAACTTGACCAGATTTAGTTTATTGGGTAAATAGTTTGCTGATTGAATTTCAAGAAGTGATGGGTTTTTAGTGCCTAATATTGATTGTAAAGATTTTTATAAGGAATTTGTGGTTGTTGATGTGTAAAATGTCCTATGAGAGAGTACAACTGATCAATATGACCTTAGTAAATCTAAGGACTTGTACTTTAAAGAAGAAATTTTTCAATATTCATAGGTTCTTAACTTACTCTATTTTGGGTAGAAAAAAGCAGCAAGTATTGTGTCTAAAAGCTAAATTATTTTTCTTATGATGCATGAGTCAGAAAAAGAAAGTTACACTTGGGATTTTAGTTAGCAACACAATTTGCGAATATTATTTATTTTAAAAGTCCATTAATCATAGATTCCATTATAATTGATTTAGTTGTGCATGAGCATGAGCAGTTAATTCATTTTAGTAACCATAATTTGCATATATGAACATCTGAATTTGCATTCATGATTTTTAACCATGATTTGCATTTATTTTGCACACCTGCACCTTTGGATTTGAAACTTTGGATGAGATGAGTTTGTTGCACAAAGAGAATGGTATTTTTCGCTTAACTTTATTAGGTCCAGTAGTGCCAAGAGATCGAACAGTGTTTTGGAGAGCTAAACATGGTGCCATCCTTGCTGCCGCACCTACTGCAAGCATGCGTCCTTCATCTTTAGAGACCATGTAGCAATTGCAAAAGATTGATGGACCACTTGAGCACTTAGAATATACTAGTGTTTAGATGGCAACATAGATTAATGGAATAGAGAGAAGTCTTGAACGCTTAGGACAAATGGTGGAAAATGTAGCAAAAACAGTATGCGTTCAATGCAATCAGTCACACTAAAGTGCCCTCAATGACACACCCACTCAACGACATACTAAGGGAATTCTCTATTCTCTTTCTCATTTTTGTTTGTTACATTGGGGATAGTACAATATCTAAGTATAGGGGAGGGGTGTATTTACTAGTGGGGGTGCTGCCATTTTGGTTATTGTTGATAAATTTTTGGAAAAGTTTTGATTTTGTGAGATATTGACCATTTTGTTGATAACAGTTGATATTTGTTGGATTGTTGATGAGTTTTTGACACTTTGAATTTACTTTTGGCTAATTCTAAGTGGCTTGACATTTTAGAAAATTTTTTAAACTTATTAAATCTTGTTACTGCCTTGTTTGTGTTTTGTGATTTTTGACCCAAAATCCCATTTTATCTTTGAGACAATTTAAATGCAATATTTTGAGCCACAAATAGTAATGGCACTCTTTAACCAATTAATCTAGGTTGATTTTTGATTGTTTCACTTATCTTAGCTATCGCCACTGGCATATGTATTATTTGTATAAAATGCTTAAAGGTTTTTGCCCTGTGATATTTTGAACTTAATCAATTTAATAAATTGAAAGCATATAGGTAGGCTTGCTTAGGTTATCTTGGTTTAATTTTTGGAATTAATTATGAGATATAATGTGAACCAAATAAATAAATGAAAAAGAGCTCAAACAAAGTTAAAAAAATGAATGTTTTACTCAGTTGGTCAAAAGGTTACGAGTAGAGCTAGTAGCCAATTAAAAATTATGATCAATTGAGTAACCGGGTGTTGGCATCACAAATATTTGCCCTTGTATCAAAAGGTTGGTGACATTTCAAAAAAGCATTAAAAAGGTGCTTAAAAGTAAAAAAAAAAAAAGCTAGTTACTAATTTTGAATCTTTTTGTAATTAAATTTTGATAAGATAAGTGAAGTCTCCCATGTGTGATTGGTTTTTCACTTGGTAATTAACTTATCATCAAAGTTGTGTAAGGGTCTTAGCATTTTATATTTATAATATATGTCAGTTTGATTGTTAGTTTTGTAAAATATTGAAAAGCTTGTCCTATGAGTATTTGATTGTTGGTTGCCATTCTCTTTGAGTTATTTAAATATTGCAGGTTGAGTTGTGATTAATAAATGTGGAGATGGTGGTTTTAAATTGTAAAATGCTTAAGTATAGTTTGAGTGTGGGTAAATTTGATAACAAGTAAAATATATTCATATTTAAGGTATTATTTAGGCTTGTTATTAAACGATTCTACTAATTTTTGAAGTATTTTTACAGATAAAATAGCTGAAAGGAGGGTTGAGAGTTAAGTGAAAAAATATGAGCTGAAGCATGAAAAAGAGCTAGAAGTTGCTGACAGGAGCCTCGGGCATAACCCTTGGGCAGGGGGCATACAAACGTGATACAAAAATTGGATAGAATTTACAGCTAGGTTTCTTATCTTTTAGGAAGAGATATATTACAATTTTTAGGATGATTTCACAAGACTTATTTTAGATTTTTATTCCTATTTAGAAAAATGTTAAATTAGGATATTAATTATTTCCTTTTCTTTTTATTATTTTCCTAAATTATATTTTAAATAGGAAGTTTATTTTTAGAAGATAGTATAAATAGAACATTAGGCACCAACCCTAAATGACTTTGGTTGTGGACTTTAGTTCAGACCCATTGTTTTTCTTTTCTTTTATTTTGAGTTTTCTTCTTTCAAGTATTGTAAATAATTTTCACTTAGTTGAAGGATAAATGAAGTTTATATTCGCGAATTGTAAGATCTAAACAACTATATCTTTTCTCTTCTTTAATATTCATTATTTATAAATTCTCTATGGTTTAATTTAATTGTTGTTTCGTTAATTAATCTATAGGGTCCATTGCTTGGTTAGTTAAATAATATAATCCTATTTAAAAGTTTTTGAATCGATAATTATTTTTGACGCTTTGATTTAGGTAGCAATTAGGAGTATCCTAAGATATTATATAATCTAATTAAATAAATCTTGAAATTGGGTTATTGTTTAGAATTATGTCTTTCTAGTTCTTAAGACTGTCAATAATTAAATTCTAAGAATATTTCTCTAGTAAAAGTTATTTACAAGAGTTAATTAGAGAATATTTTCTAATTATATACCTACCTAAGGAAGGATTGGCATTGAGACCTGTCCAATACTATAACTGTTTTATTGAAGAATTAAAAAGATAAATCTTTAAATTTATGATCAATTCAAGAATTGAACTAAAATTACTCCAAGTAAGTCTTTTTCGATTGAATTTTTCAATTTAATTTTCTTATTCTTTAATTTAATTTCAGTTCTTAATTTATAAACTTCACTTTTTAATTTTTATTATTTTTATTTTAATTTTCAAAAGAGATTTAAATAAGTAGTCAATTCTCTGTGGATTCGACTCTATTCACTACTACTAGAATTTAATTTGTTTAGGAATAGAAAATTATTTTTGGTGGCTTCAACAACCATCAGGTATTGCATAAATCGCTCAAATTGTGCATGAAATTCTCTCTGCATCTACTCTCGCAATAGTCGATCTTGCTCAAGTGTTGCGTGCTTCCGCTCTTGTACTTTTGTCTCAAACTCTCTTTGTTGTGCTTAGAGCTGCTCGTAAAAGGATGCCTTCAACGACTCAATTTCTTATTGCAGCGCTGAAATGGAATCTATAGATGAGATACTGGCCTTAGAGATATACTGAGAGCCCAGCCCATACACACTCTTCTTCCTCTTCTGTCTAGTAACCTCAATAAACAGTCAAGTATCATCAATAGGCTTGTCTGTTTGAGACTACTAGTCCTAAGATGTTACAAAGCGGTCCTGTAAAAAATATATTAAATATAAAAAATATACAAAAAATTATATATGTACATATACATCTCGGGAGCGTTAGATTAATAAAAGTCTATTCGTCATGATTTTTGATGTAGCCGTGGATGAACAACTCATGCTTGGTGGGGTAGGGGGAAGGGGGTTGTCCGAGCTGTGCTTCCTAATAAATTATTGAAAAATAAAAAGAACATATTAATTTAGCATAAAAATTAATAACAAAAGATAAAAAAAAAATTAAATCATATTTACCAATTGATGGATGTATTCATAATGTATTTTATTGCCTCCCTTATGTGTACATGGTCTTACACCATCAGTAAAGGTCTCAAGCCTATGATGGGAGGCCATCTAAGAACAAGTCTGACCCACTGGAGATGTCCAATAAGCCTGAAGGTCGACTCATAACTCATTAAAAAAATATTTGGACTACTTTTCCTTTTCTGTTTGTTCATTTATCATATAGCTATGGCAGATAACAACCTTCTTCTTGAAGGTGACTCTGACAAAAGAGTGATCGCCTCCTCCCACCAAAAATATTTCTGGAAAAAAAAAAAGTTTAAGTTTAATTAATTAAATTCATAACTATATGGGTTAATTATTTAACTGAAATTAATATAAATATTTATATACCTTAAATTCCTCAAAATAAAAAATATTTTGTTTCTCTAGAGATAACTTCTAGTTAATTCTAATATACTCCAACTTCTCCATTATTATCTATCTAATCCTCCGTGAACACGAATAAGATGGCTTCATCATCCTCCTGTAATTTTTGACAATTTTCATTAATTATAGCTTGATTATTAAATTTTATTTTTTAAAAAAATTCTAAAAAAGAAACATTGCTTACTCTCATACTCAAAGGGTGACTTGAATGCGAGTGTTGCGCATGTTCAGTGTTGATGCTATTGTACTAGCATCAACACATGCTAGACCAACTTCCATAGATGGTATAATGGGGAGTAGATGGAGCTAGAACTGAAGTAGATGATGTATTCTTTAGGGTGGAATGAGCAGTATTCGATGGTGATGTAGTACCCAATAGGGTGATATTTATCGCAGATGCCAAGAAATGCCCTCGAGTAGACTTTTCCTCAGAAGATCTAATCACTGAATGCCCTTTGCTCGACATAGAGCTGAAAGACCTACCTCTATAAGGCATATCTAGATGCCTACCCATATCTATACATGAAATAGTTAAGTTATTAGTTCAAGGTAATAATATTTTATTCAGTTATATTTTAAGAAAAAATTGGCAAAATTTTTCCTATAAGTTAATATTTCAAAAATTATTTCCAATATTATTGATAAGACGTTTATCTAACCCTAAATTTTAATATATGCTAAACCTATATTTAATTTTTTAAATATTTGATTGATTTATTTTAATTTCTTATATTTTAAAGGAAAATTTGATAGAATTTCTCCTAATATTCCACCTATCATAATATTTTAGAAGTGAAAAAGACGTATCTTTAGAATTAGAATTTTGAATAATTTTCTTAATGTAAATTTAATATATGATTAATTTATTTTTAAATCATATTTATATTTTTAAAGAAAATTTCGGCATAATTAATTACTCTATATTTTCCTTTTAGCATTTTTAGTTTAGTATATTATTTTTAAGGAAAATTCTTGATATAATATAGTAATTCTAATAATTATATTTTTATTCTTTTTGTATTTCATATAAATATTTTAATTACTTATTTCATATTTATTTTTTTAATCAAATGTTTTAAAATTAAATTTTAAGCATATCTTAAATTTCTCCTAGTTCGACCAAAGTAAATCTTTTTAGGATAATTATGCTGAATTACCCTATAATTGATAGTTAAATTTTTTTATTCAGGTGTTTTTAAGTTTATGAAACTAAATTTATGCAAAATTCTAACTTAAGATCAATATCTAGTTTTTTAAGAATAATTTGGCAGAATTACCCCTATATTGGCAGTTTTTTTTTTTTTTCTATTTAGGTGTTATAAAGTTTATGAAATTAAATTTATACAAAATCCTAACTTAAGATTAATATCTTTTTTTTAAAGATTATTCAGCGGAAATACCCTTATTTTGGCAGTTAAATTTTGTTATTCAAGTATTTTAAAGTTTACGAAATTAAATTTATGCGAAATCCTAACTTAAGATCTAATATCTATTGTCCCTGCAAAGAAAAAAATATATTTACAATATTCCACCCTTATATCACCCTGATTTCATCAACAATTACATAATTTCAGAAGCACTTTATATATTCTAATTAATATATTATTCAACTAAAAAAATATAATCTAGAAAATTATCAAAATTTAATAAAAACAGAACATAAATTATTAAAAATACTAAAAGCTTAAATAACCATAATTATAAATTTTAAAATTATTAAAAACTTGTCCATGACCAAAAGTTGTTACGGCAAGTATAATAACCATAACATTTTCAATTGATCATAAACAAACAACCTAAAATAACACTATATTAATTTAAAAAATTAATATTCACCTAAAAAATGACTATATTATGTAAAAATTTAAAATTTTATGGATTAGAAGTAAAAGAAATTGAAATTGGAGCAAAAGAAGATTTATGTAGGAAAGCGGAATTTTGAGGGGCTCTAGGGTTCACTGAGTTTCATGATTTTTTTTTTGTAGACCTAGGGAAGTCCAATTGAAGTAAAATTTGGACATGGAGTGTTTTATATGTATAGATGATGCTGTGAAAAATTCACAATTTTTGCAGTTTATTCCATAATTTAAAGAAATTGGAATTCATGGACGTCTCAGGTATGACTTGAATTGACAGATTTGGAGCACTTATGAAACTTAGATAATTAAAGGTCTAAATGATTTTTACTATGGATGAAATAATTCATGAGGACTTATGTATACATGCTATTATGGTTCTTACAAAATTTTATAATTTTTGGAGTTTATTTGTTATTTTTAATAAATTGAGAATTATGAACTATTTGATGGGAACTAAGTTGGAGTGAATTATAGAGTAAAATTATAAACTAAAATAGTAAAAGATATTGAAGATGGATAAAATAATTCGTGCAAGTTCATATGTGTGTTATTGAAGTGTTCCATGAATTTCGAAGCAAAATAATGAGAATTGATGTAAAAACAAAATAAAGAAATATAAACAGCCTTTTGAAAATGGAACAGGACAGATCTATATAGTTTTGGAAATTTAATAATTTTAGTTGGTAAATGAATATGGAAATTAAAGAAATAATTTATACATGTTGACATATATGTTAAGAAGGTTTTCTAGCAATTTTAAATTTAATGGACGTGATTTGAAAGGAAGAAAAATTGAGTAATATAAGTTGTACAGTGGAGTTAAAACATGGTAGAATTTACGTGTTTTAATAATGCTTAAATGATCTTAGAATTGAATGAAATTCGACATGTAAGATTATAATATATATATATATATATATGTACATACATACTTCTATAATAGTCTAGCCAAATTTTCTTGAAGAACATCTAGATTGTTCAAATTCTTCTTGTATTTTCAACTTATACATAATAAAAGTGAGTTTTCATTTCATATATTATATGTCATTTATAATTTCATTTCATTGTTTCATTTTAAGCTCGCTCTGCACTTGCAGTTTAAACTGACCTTGTGCAGCAGAAATATTATTTTCATATTATCATTTGTGTATACTATTTTAATTTTCATATTGATTCTTCATTTAGATTACCCTTAGATCCTGAGGGCATATTGCCTATATATATATATATATATTAAGTGGACATGATTCACTAAGGTAGACAAATTGTTTATTAGAGGATATGTAGGCTGCCATCCGAATTGAAAGATAAAGAATTATGAAATAAAGTTGAAGCTGTGATCAAGGTGATTAATTTGTGAAAGGGAAGTTAGAGAGTTCTAATTGATAGTCAAAAGGTCTTGAATTAATGGATGAAATAATTAATTTAGTATGGATAAACAATAGTATCTTAAGTGAATTTCATATTCTAATGGATAGATAATAAGTTGAATTAGTTTGGAAGTGAGGATAATCAAATGTCTTATTAAAAGAATGAACCTACAGATAAAGGCGACTAAATAATTAATGGTTATGATAGTGCATGAGAAGAAAAGTGATATCTTTATATATGTGAATCAAAAAAGGATAAATTATGATCATTAGATAATGATTTTAAGTCCACCATTGTGAGACATGAATTGCATTAAATAAATTTTCACCAGTTCTGTTCATTGTTTTCGTAATTGTCTTCCTTGTGGAAAATTAATATAAAATCCTACATTTTCATTTAACCACCGAAATATGCATTGATATTCCTTAGTATAAATTCTACCATTGTGATTGACAAACTTAAATAACTCTATTATGTCATTATTGGATGGCCATGTGATTATACACTTATATCTATCGGGTTGAAATCGACTTTGTTGCCCATGTTCACTAGACAGGAACCCGACTAATGGAGGCTAATTTCCATTAATTTGTGTATGCAACAGTGCTCCAACCGGAGGAAGCCTAATGCTTGGGGCGTATACTCTGATCAAATGTGCATTATTGGATTTTCACTGCAACAATATATCGGATTAATGACAGAAATTTACCGGCAGAAATTTTTTTACTGATAATACCGAAAGAATACAAAAAGAAACGATTAAAAAAATAAATTAAAAAATACACCGACAGATTACCGATAAAATACTAATAAAAAAATTTACCAATAAATATTTTATAGGCTATCAACAAATGGCACCAATAATTACTGATAGACTTTACCGATATAAATATTTTTTGTAGATAAAATTATCGACAGAAATATTTTTTGTAGGTAAATTTACCGACAGAATTTATTTTCTGTACGTAATACCGACAAAAAATTATTATATCCGTAAATAAATAGTCGCAACCCAATTAGCAGATAATATCGACAAAATATATTTTCTGTCGGCAAAATTACCGAAAGAAAATATGTTCTGTCGGTAATATCGAGAGAACATATTTTCTGTAAGTAAAATTGCAGATAAAAAATATATTTTGTCGGTACCACCTATATAAAATATATTTTATCGGTAATTTTACCAATAAAAAAATAGTTCTCTCCGTAAATAAATAGTTGCAACCCAATTTATTGGGCGAAAATTTTATCGCCATTTTTGAGACGTTTACCGATAGAAAGTATTTTTTTGTCGGTAAAATTACAAAAGAAAAAATATTTTCTGTCGATAATATCGAGAAAATATATTTTCTGTAGGTAAAATTACCAACATAAAATATATTCTAACAGTATTACCGACAGAAAATATATTATGTCGGTAATTTTATAGATAAAAAAAGATTTTCTCGATAAATAAATAGTCATAACCCAATTAATTAGTGAAAATTTTACCGTCATTATTTGAGATATTTTCAGCGAGAAAGTATTTTTCTATTGGTAAAATTACCGAGAGAAAATATTGTCTGTAGATAATACTGAGAGAACATATTTTCTGTAGGTAAAATCGCCGATAGAAAATATTTTTTATAAGTAATACCGACAGAATATATTTTCTCTCGGTAATTTTACCGACAAATACTTAATTCTCTCGGTAAATTTTTTTATATAAAAATATATTTTTTCTATCCTCTCTCATTTCTGCTAATCCTCTCCCATTTTTTTCATTTCTCCTCTCCCTCTATCTGTCTCTGTTCAAAATTTCTATATATTTTTTTGCTTAAAGAAGAAGAAGAAGAAGAAGAAGAAAAAGATGAAGAAGAAGATGATCAAGAAAAAGATGAAGAAGAAGAATAAGACATTCATTTTAATTTTTTAATTTTAGATAATTTTGTTTAATATATATTAAATTTATTTATTTATTTTTTATTTTTTATGAATTTGATTTTTGTTTTAGGTTTATGAGTGTTGCAGTTCAAGTTGATTATTTATATTTTGGTTGTATATTGTTTGATTTTTAAGGTTATTTTAATTAATCATAATATTATTTTAGGAATTTTTAAAATTTTCATAATATATTTATAAATATTTTTGTATTTAGAAATTTATTTAGAGTGTTAGATTTTTTTTTAAAATATTTTCCAATTTTTTAAAAATTTAGAAAAAATTGATTTATTTTTATAAATTTCAAAATGAAAATTATAAAAAATTTAATTTTTTAAATTTACCTATTTAAACACAATATGTTTTAAGAAATTTTAAAGTTTTTTTTTATTATATTTTTAGAAATGTTTTGGTAAATAAAAATATTTTAGGGTGTTTTGTGATTTTTTTAAAAAAAATTAGCTAAAATTTATTTATTTTGATAAATTTTAGAATAAAAAAAATTTTAAAAAAAATTTTAAAAATTTTAAATTAAATAGAATATATTTTAATAAATTTTAATTTTTTATATTTTTAAAAAAAATTTGGTAATTAGAAATATTTTAGGGTGTTAGACTTTTTTTAGGGTATTTTTTAATATTTTAAAAAAAATTTAGATAAATTTGATTTTAAAATTTTAATTATAAAAATAAACTAACCAAAAATTTATTTATTTTTATATTTTCTGTAGGTAATACAGACTAAATTTTATCTCTGTAATATACAATCATAATTTTCTATTGACAATTACAGATATAGTTTTCTCTAGATAATTTATCGATAAAATTTTTTATCGGCATTATCAACAGAATTTTTTATCGGTATTACCGACAGAAAATTTTTCTCTCAGTAATTTACCGACAGATATTTATTTTTATCGCTATTTCTATTACTGACAAATAAAATAACTACAGAAATTTTCTGTCGGTAAATATAATTACCGATAAAAAAATAAGGATTACCGATGAATTTTTTTATTGGTAATTTGGTGCATTCTTGTAGTGTTTGTTCTATATATATTATGATATTCTAACATTCTGATTCTGTCCATTAAGACGTCTTTTTTATTTATGTCTTCCTTATGACCTTATTCCTAATGATTATAAAAGATATTATAAACAGAACAAGAGATGAAAATCCATTATAAAACCTAATGAATTTGCTAATGTCTACATTCCTTATGACCTTTATATGTATTTTCACCATATTAAGTATAATTAACATGTTTTGGGATTTATGGATAAGAACATAGGTTATGTTATGGCGAGCTAAATATAATATGGAGATGTGACATTATATTCTAGTATGTATATGTTTTTTTTTTAATAGAGATTTAAATTATATTGTGTTTGATTGAAAAACTAGAAGAATTGGATCGATGGATCAGTTTGGGGCTAGAGCGGCAATTAAATTAATGTTAGTTATTGTGAATCTTGAGAAATGTTCCAGTAGTGGTGGAAATTTGTCTAAATTTCAACATTATCATAAGAGTTGTTATAATATTAGAGAGCTAGAATTGATTGCTTTTAAGGATAAACTATGTTTATAGAATTGACCAGATAAATTATGAATGAGATATTGATTGTATTAATTAAGACTTAGGACAATATTTGTAGTACCAGTGGATTCAAAATTTATTAAGTTTGTAAAGTTAATGTGTGCTTGGATTTATTAACACATAAAATATAATAATAAAAGTATTTGTAAATTGAGTGATTGAGAGTATACAATTTGAGACTTGCGTTACTTAGGGTATTAATTATTACATTTTTTTTATTGATTATCAATGAATATTGTAACTATATATATGATTGCATTATGTTAATTGGATTAATGGATTATTAATAGTACTAGTGGATTGCTCACTAAGTTGGAGAAACTCATTATGGTTTTAGTGGTTTCAGATTGCAGGCTTCTGAAGACTCTGCTTCTTGATTGTTTGTTTTCCCAAGTTGCATTTGTAATGTGTGTGATTTGATTATATTTTTTGTATATTTAAGTTGTTTAAATACTCATACAGCTCATGATTTAATGGTACAAAAATGTAAAAGAGCGAAGTATATTAATGTCATGTAAAAATGCGGTAGATGTATGACATGTAGTGATATTCCTATATTATGAAATCACGGAGTTAGATTTAAGATTTTTGGGCTCTATGCGTGACTCGAGTGTTAAGAAAATTACACCATTTGAAGAGTAAGAAATAGAGGTATATATTTTGTCAAAAATAAAGGTGCCTAATTTTATCAAAAATAGAGGTGCCTAACCATTATTAAAATTTTACCAACCCAATTTTTGAAGCCTATATAAACCCCTTATATATCATTTGGAAGATTATCCCAAAAATTAGAGAGTTTGAGAGTTTTAGAAAATTTGAGAGAAACTTAAAAAAACAAGCTTGCAAAAGAATTTTGTGAAGAAAATTCTTGGGTAAATTTTGGGTGTAGGTTGTAAGTTATGAGTGTTATAAATACTTTGAATATTTTCTCCCTTCAATAAACTAATCTACTGCATATCCGGAGACATAGGCACAATTGGCCGAAATCCGTTGTCAATTTTGTGTATGTATTATTTTTCGTTGTTATTTCAATTCTCACTCATCTGATTTATAGAAAAATCTGCATAATTTTTTCAACAACTGGTATCAGAGCTGCTGGTTGAGAATTCTATCAATTTTCTAATTGCCAGAAAAGATTAAGAGAAAGTCAGATTTAAGTGGAAGTGATGACTACAAACGAAGAAAAGGTAAAAATTAAAAAATTCGATGGTGCTGATTTCAGTTTTTGAAAGATGCAGATTGAAGATTATTTGTACTAGAAAAATCTCTATCAACCTCTCTCTAAAAAGAAACCAGATGATATGAAGGAAGAATATTGAAAACTTCTAGATAGACAAGCTCTCGAAGTTATCCGATTAACGCTATCTCAAAATGTTGCTTTCAATATAGCAAAAGAAAACACCACGACAGGTCTTATGAAGGCTCTCTCTAATTTGTATGAGAAGTTATCGGCCTCTAACAAAATTCACTTGATGAGGCGGTTATTCAATTTGCGGATGACAGAAGGCGCATCGGTAGCTCAATATCTAAATGAACTCAATACAGTCATAGCCCAATTGAGTTCAGTTGGGATTAAATTTGATGAGGAAGTACAAGCATTAGTACTTTTGTCTTTTTTTACCAAAAAGTTGAAATGCTACTGTCACAACTGTGAGTAGCTCGTCGGGAATTAAAAAGTTAAAATTTGATGATGTTCATGATTTGGTTCTCAGTGAAGAGATCCAACGGAGAGAGTCTGGTGAATCGTCAACCTCTTCAGTTTTACATACAAAGTCAAGAGGAAAAAATTCAACCAGAGAAAATGGGCGTGACAAATCTAACCACCGAGGTAGATCAAAGGACAGGAGGTCCAAATCCAAGAATTCTAATAATCAGTGCAAGAGTGCATCGAAGGACAAAGAGGTGAAGGCAGAGGCAAATATTACTTCCACATTGGGAAAAGATGATGCGTTGATATGCTCTTTAGAGAGTAAAGAGGAGTCTTGGGTGTTAGACTCTGGAGCATTGTTCCATGCTACTTCACAAAAAGAATTCTTTGAGAGTTATATCCCTGGAAGTCTTGGAAAGGTATATCTTAGTGATTAGTGATGATCAACCTTGTGATATTATTGGTAAAGGTGTAGTGAAGATTAAGTTAAACGGGTCAATTTGGGAGCTGAAGGATGTCAAGCATATTCCCACCCTGAGAAAGAACTTAATCTCAGTAGGTCAGTTGGCTAGTGAAGGATTTACTACAATCTTTCATAATGATGACTGAAAGATTTCAAAGGGAGCAATGACTGTTACTCGGGGCAAAAAGAGAGATACTCTTTACATAATAGCAGGGGTATGTTGTTCATTACAGTTGCAATAGAAAATGAAAATTTCAATTTGTGGCACTAGAGACTTGGCCACATGAGTGAGAAGGGAATGAAAATTATACACTCAAATGAAAAACTTCCAAGTCTACAGTCAGTTGAGATAGACACATGTGAAGATTGTATACTTGTTAAGCAAAAGAGGGTCAGCTTTTAGACAAGTGGCAGAACCCCAAAGAAGAAAAAGCTAGAGCTCGTTCACTCTGATGTTTGGGGACCAACGACAACTTCATCCATTGGTGGAAAATACTACTTCGTGACTTTCATCGATGATCACTTTAGAAAAGTATGGGTTTACTTTCTAAAGTATAAGTCTGACGTGTTTGAGGCTTTCAGGAGATGGAAAGCTATGGTGAAAAATGAGACATATCTGAAGATTAAAATGCTCAAAACCAACAATGGAGGTGAATTTGAAGGCACCATATTCAAGAAGTTTTGCTATGAGCATGAGATCAGAATGGAGAGAATCGTACCAAGTACGACTCAACACAATGGTGCAGCAGAGCATATGAACCGAATGTTGACAGAAAGAGCCAGAAGCATTCATATACAGTCAGGTCTACTAAAGCAGTTCTGGACAGAAGTAGTCAATATAGTAGCTTACTTGATCAACTGAGGCCCATCGGTTCCATTGAAGTATAGAATACCAGACGAGGTATGGAGCAGGAAAGAGATAAAACTATCACATCTGAAAGTTTTTTGTTGTATAGCATATGTGCATATTAGTGATCAAAGTAGAAATAAGCTTGATCCTAAATCTAAAAAATGCATTTTCATTGGCTATGGTGAGGATGAGTTTGGCTATCGCATTTGGGATGATAAAAACAAGAAGCTGATTCACAGCAAAGATGTAATTTTCAATGAAAAATGATGTACAAGGATATGCATAAAAATAATGCCAGTGATACAGAGCAGAGTAAGCCAATATTTGCAGATATAGATGATGTCTCATATAGTCCGGTGACAAAGTCGATTGTAGCAAGTCCTCAGCCAGAGGAACTTGTTGAGCAAAGTAGTGTACAACAGTTTGACACACCACAACCTCCTACTCCAACTCCTATATTGAGAAGGTCCTCTCGACCTTATATGCCTAACAGGAGATATATAAACTATTTGTTGCTCACTGATCAAGGAGAGCCTAAATGCTATGATGAAGCTTGTCAGACTATAGATGCTAGCAAGTGGGAGCTTGCTATGAAAGATGAGATGAAGCTTTGATCTCTAACTAGACATGGGAACTAGCTGAGCTATCTATTGGGAAGAAGGCACTTCACAATAAATGGGTGTAACGGGTGAAAGAGGAGCATAATGGTTTCAAGAGATACAAAGCCCGAATAGTTGTCAAAGGATTCCAACAGAAGGAAGGAATTAACTATACCGATATTTTTGCTCCAGTTGTGAAGCTTAATACTATCAGATCGGTGTTGAGCATTGTTTCCATTGAAGATCTTCATCTTGAACAATTAGTCGTGAAGACTGCATTTCTTCATGGAGATTTAGATGAAGAGATATATATGCATCAACCATAAGGTTTTCAAGTAAAAAAGGGAAGGAAAACATGGTATGCAAACTTAAAAAAAGCATGTATGGTCTGAAACAAGCTCCAAGACAGTGGTATAGAAAGTTTGATGGCTTTATGCACAAGGAAGAATTCAAGAGGTGTAACGCCGACCACTACTGCTACTTCAAGAGATATAGCTTCAGTTATATTATTTTACTACTTTATGTCGATGACATGTTAGTAGCAGGTTCAGATATGGAGGATATAAGAAGATTGAAGCAACAATTGTCAAAGGAATTTGATTTGAAAGACTTATGTCTAGCAAAGAAGATTCTTAGAATGCAAATCACAAAAGATAAGCAGAAAGAACTTTTGCAGTTATCTCAAGCAAAGTATATCAACTGTATTTTGCAAAGATTCAACATGGGTGACGCCAAGCCAGTCAGCACACCCTTGGCTAGTCACTTTCGTCTATCTAAAGATCAATCCCCTCAGAAGGAGGAAGAGAGAGAACTCATGGTTAAGGTTCCTTATGCCTCAGCCATTAGAAGCTTGATGCACGCAATGGTCTATACAAGACCAGACATTGGCTATGCAGTGGGAGTTGTGAGCAAGTTTATGTCAAACCCAGGGAAAGCTCATTGGGAAGCTATAAAATAGATTTTGAGATATCTACGGGGAACCACGGAAAAATGTTTGTACTTTGGTAAAGGAGAGTTAAAAGTATAATGCTATATAGATGCAAATTTTGGAGGTAAAGTCGATCACCGAAAAAGTACCACCGGTTATATATTTACTATTGAAAATACAACTGTTAGTTGGATGTCAAAGTTACAGAAAATTGATACTCTATCCACTACAGAGGCTGAGTATGTGGAAGTAACTGAATCCAGTAAAGAGATGATATGACTTCAAGGTTTGTTAATTGAGCTGAAATTCAAATAGGAGAAGAATATCTTATACAGTGATAGTTAGAGTGTGATACACTTAGCAAAGAATTCAGCATTTCATTTTAGAACTAAGTATATTGGACTACGTTATCACTTCATCAGAACTTTGTTGGAGGATGAGGTGCTAATACTGGAGAAGATTCATGGAAGTAAGAATCCAGCAGATATGTTGATAAAGATGGTGACTATTGAGAAACTGAAGTTGTGTTCAACTTCAGTTGACTTGCAAGAGTAATAAAACTGAAAAGACCTGGTGTACTGTTGCGCTCGAATTAAGTACTACTACAAGCGGCACTCGCAAGTATATGAGGTAGCTGTAGCAAAGGTGATCGCCCCAAGGTCGTTTTTCCAAGAAGGTGTGGTTCGTAATAGCTTGATTAAAGCAATTAAATTAAAAGCGAGAGTTTGTTTTGTTGGAATGTAAAAGAACAATTTAAACCTAAGATTAACGTACGTAGGGTTTGATGTGTGTGATGGGTGCACAAGATCAATTCAGTTCTTGGGAAAGTGCCTAGGGTTATAGGTCCATTCAATCAAAGCTCAATTCTCAATTATCCATTAGCATAGCCTTGTAATTAATTTGTTCCTTAAGGTTAATTAGTCAATTACCAATTCATTAGTTCTCACATTCATGAAATAACAATAACCAATTATTTTACATTACCAATTTAATGAAACCCTAGAACTTATATTTCTAATTCATTCATAGGGTAGTCGATTGCATAATTCAGATACCAAATTTCACCTCTCGGTCCTTCATTCAATATCTAGAGATCAATAGGTAGCTAATCTATTAACCTAGCATACAATCCAATGCAATCAACCAACAACAAGGTGCATCAATGAAAATATCAAATCAAAGCATTCAATCAAATATACTACAAACCCTAAGCATGTGTATTTAGCTCAACATCATCAAATTAAAACATTCATTCAACTCAATATAAATCAAGAACAAATTGTTCATTGTAATATCAATCTCTTAATACAACAAAAATAATATTGAAATGAATTAAGAGAGAGAATAGAAAAACCCCTTGTGAAGATGCCAAGAGTAGGATTACTAGTCTTCCTCCTAGCTCCACTTTGATATTTGATGAAGAACTCAAGCCCTTTTCAATGGTTGATTTCCCTTTTGCAATATGGAATGGAGCTTTTTCAAGTCATCAATCCTTCAATTGATTGTGCCTTTGGAAGATATAAAGGAGCTTTCTCAAGTCACCAATCCTTTCAATGAAGCTTCTTTAACCTTTGAGAGCTTATTGACCCACTTGATCCCAAAGAACCAAATTGAAGCTTGTCAATGGAAGATGGAGAAGATGACGATGGAGGATGAAGATGAGGGACAAGGAGAGTGTCACTCTCTCCTCATCCCAAGTTATGAGTTCCCTCTCTTCTCTTTTCTTTTTGTTCTCAAAACCCTAGCCGCTCTCCAGTCTTGTTTCTGTTCGTGCGAAAGAATTTATACACTTTTCAGGTGGGACACGCCCAAGTTACAGGAGACTTGGCCGTGTCTGAGGTGAATTGGAGGGACACGGCCAGTGACTTGGCCGTGTCCCTTGCTTGTGTTCGATTCTGTCTCAGAGTTTCTTCTTTTCTTCTTTGGTTGAGTGACACGGCCGTGTTTGGAGTGACTTGGCCATGTTGGATCATTTTGGAGGGACACGTCCAGTGACTTGGCCGTGTCCCTTGCTTGTGTCACCTACTGTGAGAGTTACTTCCTCTTTTGCTTTGGATTGAATGAGACACGTGTTTGAGCTCTTTTGGAGGGACACGACCACTGACTTGGCCGTGTCCCTTGAGTGTGTCAGCTACTGTTCTTCGTTCTTTGCTCTTCTTGCACTGTTTTGATCCTCCAAGGGTGTTTTTGCTCTCAAACCTAAAAACAAACACAATAAATAAACTTAAAATAAAAATCAATCAAAACATTAACTAAACACACACATAAAATCATACTAAAAACTAGTATAAAAATGACCTAAATATGTACAGATCGAGGTGTAAAGACATATTGAAATCAGTCTTCAAGTAGGAGATTGTTAAGAAAATTACACTATTTGAAGAGTAAAAAATAGAGGTATATTTTTTTTTGTAAAAAATGGAGGTGTCTAATTTTGTCAAAAATGAAAGTACCTAATTTTGTCAAAAATGGAGGTATCTAACCATTATTAAAATTTTATCAACCCAATTTTGAAGTCTATATAAACTCTTTATATTTCATTTGAAAGATCATTTTAAAAATTAGAGAGTTTGAGAGTTTTAGAAAGTTTGAGAGAAATGCTTAAAAAAAATAAGCTTGTAAAAGAATTTTTTTAAAAAAATTATTGAGTAAAATTTTGGGTGTGGGTTGTGAATTATGAGTGTTGTAAATACTTTGAATATTTTCTCCATTCAATAAAATAATCTGTAACAGATCCGAAGACGTATGCACAATTGACCTAATTCCGTTATCAATTTTGTGTATGTATTATTTTTCATTGTATTTTAATTCTCACTCATCTAATTTATAGAAAAATCTGCGTAATTTTTTTAATATGAAGCCTTTAGGTCTACCCGTCACCTGAGACTAGTCACATTTCCAGAATGGGGATATGAAAAATCAATTCTTGAATATTAAAATAAATGGTTTTACTGGTAAAGATGATATCATGGCATTGCCATATCACTATATGGCTTTACCCTTCATATAATTTACAAAAATGCAATTAAGATCAACTTAAATTGCATCCATTAGCAGCAACATCTCCAATCGATGTTTTATTTTTCAGCAAATTTTTTTTCGGTTTATCCTTTTTAAACTATAATTAAAATGGAAATCCAAAAATAATCGTTTATCATTTTTTTGCAGTAATCAAAACTATAATTTCAAAATCAAGTGTCATGATTTATGAAATCACATGCAATGGTTACCAAATAATATTCAACAATAGATCAAAAACAAATTTTCTTATAATTGACATAATTGAAATTAAGTTCAACTTAAATTCCATCCATCAACAACAAGATGTCCAGTCTATGTCTGATGAATACCTCACAACAATAAATTTTTTACAATTTATCCTTTTTTACAAGAATCAAAATGGAAATCTAGAAGCAATTGTTTATCATATTTATAGTAATCAAAATGAAAGTCCAGAAACTATAACTTCAATGCAAAATTTCCCAAAGCAAAATAGAAATCTAAAGGCCAAAAATTAATAATCAAATTCAAAAAATAAAAAGTAAATAATATTTTAAAAAAATAAAATGCAGAACATGAATAAGGATGAGACCGCCAGTGCGACGTGAGAGATTGAGAGTGAGAGTGAGTAATTGAAACTGTGAGTGATGAAGAGAGAGTGAGTCATTGAGATTCTAAGAGAGAGGAGAGGGAGTGAAGGTCTCAATAATGGCACGAGTAAAAGAGAACGAGTTACTGATAATTTGAGCAACTCAGGAGTGAGGACATTCGATTGATAGTCTGAGATGTTGTTCTAGAAAAAAAAAAAAAAGAAGAGTTGAAATTAAACGGGAATGTGTTGAAACTTAATGTAGAAAAATTAAATTATTTTATTTTTAAATAAAACTTTATTATTTTTTGGTTCCCAGCTGTTCTGTTTTATGAACTGAAAGACACCATCTTTTCATTTATGTTTCTTCGTTTTTAATGATGTTTTAGACAAATGAAGAGTTAAAAATGAAACCTGGATATGTTGAAAAATGAAGGGTCTACCCATAAATCACACGACTTTCCAATATATTTTAAATTAAATGTACAAAATTTATAAACTTTCTAATGCATAATTGGATTTACAAAACTTATTAACTTTTTAATGCACAATTAATTGGGTTTTCAATTATTATTATTATTGACCAAAAAACAACCTTTAAATCTATGCAAATGACTCTAAAGATTATGTTAAATTTCGATATAGTCTTCCCTGTAACTGTAATATTTTTTCTTAAAACAAAATAAGAAAATACACACTTATAAATAGGTTGCAAGACTCGTAACAATTAACAACTCAATTATCCCATATGCCCCTCTAACTTGGCGAATATCTCAATTGTCTTAATTCTCCAATCATACAAAATACATATTTCAATATATAAACAAATCATTAAATGACTCAAAAACTAATTCTGAATTAAAATTAGATGGTTCAGGGCTTATCAACAAAAAATTTTAGTTGAACTAGGATAATAAAATACATTGGAATATCATTTAGAAGCTAGTAGAATTTAATTCTATGCACCAACACCAAAGCCACAACTGTTTGAACATGCGCCTTCGCTACTGGTGGTATTGGAAGTCTTGGAGGATACCATCTAAAGTTTCTTATCCCCAAAACTAGTAGGATTTTGCATTCAGTCAAAACTATTTTGTAGAATCAATCCTTGAATATTAAAATAAATTAATGGTCTTAAATGATAAAGATGATGTTCAAGGATATGACTTTGTTATTCATATAATTAACAATATTGCAAATAGGATCAACTTCAATTGCATCCATCAGCGATAAGATGTATAGTCTATGTTTGATTTCCAAATTTTTTTTTATTTTTATAATTTATCCTCTTTAAACTATAATCAAAATGGAAATCGGAAAACAATTGTCTACCCTTTTTTCAATAATCAAAAATATTGTTTCAAAATCAAGTGTCATGATTTATAAAAAACCTAATACATATGCAGCCTCCATGTACTTCTCCATTTTGATCATTTTGTTCCATGTATTTATGCATTTATTACTTTACCCCTTATACTTTTTAATTTCATATTAATAGATACTTGTATATATAGATATTGATCACTTTGTCTCTTATACTTATCTATTTCATACTCAATAAACAACTAGATAAATAGTATTATGTGTATGTAAATATTTATTTAATATAAAATATATAAATATAAGAGACAAAGTGATCAATAAATGATTATACAAATGTCTACCGGAACAAAATAGCTAAATATATAGAGCAATATGACAAATAAATAAATATATAAGGTAAAATGATTACATTGAATAAGTATACGGGGCTACAAATATATTGTGCCTTGAAATCACATGAAATGGTTACCAATAAATATTCAACAATAAACCAAAAACAAATTTTCATGTAATTAATAGAATTGCAACTAAGATCAACTTAATTCAATCCATTAACGGTAAGATGTCTAGTCTATGTTTGAATTCTACCACGCAGCAACACATATTTTACTATTTATCCTTTTTAAACAGTAATCGAAATGGAAATTCAAAAGCAATTGTTTATTCTTTACAACAGTAATCAAAATTATAGATTCATGAATATTCAACAATAAACCAAAAACAAATTTTCATATAATTAACAAAATTGCAATTAAGATCAACTTAAATTCCATCCATCAGCAGTAAGATTCTAGTCTATATATGATTTCCACCTAACGACAACACATTTTTTACAGTTTTTTCTTTTTTATAATAATCAAAATGGAAGTCCAAAAGCAATTGTTTAACCTCTTTTATAGTAATCAAAATGAAAATCCAAAAATAGAATTACAATTCAAAAATTCCCAAAAGTAGAGCAAAAATCCAAAAGCTAAAAAACAAATAATCAAACTAAAAAAATGAATAATAAAAATATATAAAATTTAAAAAAATGAAAAAAAATGCAAAACTTGAATAAGGGCAAGCCTATCGGTGAGATGAGTGAGAGAGATTGAGAGTGATAGTGAGAGTGACTGAGTGAGGCTATAAGAGATCAAGAGACAGTGAGTAACTAAAAATTTAAGAGAGAGGAGTGAGGTGTAAGAATTTTAATGCGGAAATAAACATGATGTCATATTTAATTGAACTCAAAACATCTTAAGACATTATGACTTAATTTACATACCATTTATTGATGAAGCGGCCATTGTTGAATTGAAAAGCCCATTTGATTGAAACATTTAATTTAAATACTCTTATTCTCTCTATCTAGTTTTTATGCACAAAAATTTTAAGAACTATAATTGATGAAATTTTCACTCACTGTCACAAAAAATTTTATGTGCTCTTTTATAGATGAGAGAAGATGTCTAGAAAACTTTCAGTAAAACACTAAACAAGATAACCATTATCTATTAATTTTTTAAAAAGATTACCCACTCGATCAAGGCATTATCCTATCTTAATAATAGTTATCTCTAACTTAAAGGGTAGTTTAGTTGGCTACAACCATTATAAGTGGATAAAAATTAAAATACTAAGTTAGTAGACCATCCACTTAATTTACGTGGAATTGACATTCTCCCACTTTGTCCACTAAACCAATTATGAAAATTATATAATATATATATTAAATGAAAATATATCTATTGAAATTAATAAAAGAATTTAACACGTAATCACCAATTTTAATAATATAGCCAACAAACCCAAAGTGATATACTATAATATTAAAATAAGCTTAGATTATAAATGTGACTTATAGTGGTTATATGATTTTAATATCATATTTTATTCTATTTACTACACATTAATAACCCTTATAAACTCAGTCTATCAAGCTAAAACAACCCCTATAATTTGTCTTATCAAGACATTTTCTATTGATCAAATAAAATATGCACTTATAATTGAAAAATATCAAATAACAGAAACATATTTCAATAATGTCAATTACATAACCCCTAAAAATATATCAATTATCATAGATATTATGGATTACTCAAAAGACCCATCCTTGTAACATGTTCCAAATATGTCTTTGGAGATAATCCCTTAGTCAATGGATCAACAATCATAAGTGTGATACTAATATTTTCAATTAAAGATATTTCCGTTGTTATTGACATTTTCTAGACTTTTTCAATAATATTTGTTGTTTCTGGACTCTTTCTCTAATAACGAAGTACTTTAAGTCCATGTGTTTCGATCCACTAGAGTATTTGTCATTTTTAAAAAAGAAAGTAGTTGTGGTGTTATCACAATACATTATCAATAGCTTGGCAATAGAGTCAACAACACAAAGCCCTGAGATGAAATTCTGCAACCATAAAGCATGATTTGAGGCTTCAAAACAAGCAACAAATTCAACTTTCATCATGGATGAGACAGTAATTGATTGTTTTACACTCTTCCATGAGATTGCCCCATTAGCTAGCATAAAGACAAAACCTGAAGTTAACTTTAAGATATCAAGGAAACCACCATAAACTGAATATGAGTACCTATTCACTTCTAATTATTCTGATCTTTTATATGTGAGCATATAATCCTTTGTCCCTTGTAAGTATCTCATAACCTTCTTTACAGCTTTCCAGTGTTCAAATTCTGAATAACTTTGGTACCTTCCCAACGTACCAACAACATAATTGATATCTGGTCTAGTATAAGTTTGAGCGTACATCAAGCTCCCTACAACTGATGCATAAGAAATTTTCTTCATTTGCTCCTTCTCAAAGTTATTTTTAGGGCACTGTTGTTTACTTAATCTGTCACCTTTTGAAATAGGTGTAACACCTGCTGAACATGACTATATATTAAATCTCTCTAAACTCGATTAATATATCCTTTATGAGATAAACCTAGCAATCCTTGAGATTGGTCCCTGAAGATCTCTACACCAATAACATAGTTTACCTCACCCATATTAACCATTTGAAAGTTTTTAGAGAGATATTTCTTGGTTTCATGTAATAAATCAAAATCACTACTAGCTAGCAAAATATCATCACATACAGTATCAGAAATATAAATTTTTTCATGTAATAAATCAAAATCACTACTAGCTAGCAAAATATCATCACATATAGTATCAGAAATATAAACTTACTCCCACTCACTTTCAGATATATACACTGATCAAACATCATTTTCTTTAAATTCAAAAGATGTGATGGTATTATCAAACTTTATATACCATTGCCTGGAAGCTTGTTTAAGACTGTAAATGATTTTTTTTTAATTTGCAAACTAGGTGCTCCTTTCCTTTTTTTGTGAATCCTTCAAGTTGTTTCATGTAGATATCTTTATCCAAATTCCCATATAGAAGAACTTTTCACTTTTCTTTGGTTTTTGGGTTGTAAAGAATTCGTGGATTAAATTAGTAACATGAGTTGTGGCTACAAAATCAATCCACCAAGTATTAGAAGGAACTTCAGTAAGATTTGATTCATAACATACAAATGAAAGATTTATACCTTTCTTTTTAAATCAATTCTTATGCTTGTTACATTCATTTTTCATGTGTCCCTTCTTGCCACAAAAGTGGCATTTCATAGTGAGTTTTCCATCATAACTCTGGCTACTTTTCCTAGGTCCACTTTTTCTTTAATGGGTTATGCTTTCCTTTTTTTAATAAAGGCAAATTCAAGTGAATCTTGAATACAGTTACTGGTAAGCTTATTCAAGTTCCACCGCTCATTGTTTGTATTATAGTGAATCTTGAATTGAGCAAATTGTGATGGAAGTGAGTTAAGTACAAATTGTTCTAAGAATGACTCATCCATATTCATGCCTAGTGCTTCAGTTTCGCAGTCTTTTCGATCATGTTCAGAATATGCTGTTGAATACCTTTCTGACCATTATATTTCATGATGGTCAACTCAGCCATCGGTGTGTCTGCGAGGAATTATCAGCACGTTAAAGCGTTCCTCAACAGATTTCAGAAATTTTGAGGTAATCTCGGTGTGAGGGAGGGAGGTCTTGATATAATTGGCAATGATCATTCTCATGAACATAAGTCTATTTGACATTTTCCAAACCTTTAATTGTTCCACTGCTCCAAATCATTATCATTAGTAGCTTCAGGTGGCTTTTTAGTTATCAAGGCTTGGTCAAGATCCAGTACACCTACTGAGAATTGAACCCTTTTCATACTACTCAGAAAAAATTTGACCCATCAAATGTTATCATTCCATATGTAAGGGATTATAAAGAAGTGAGAATTGTATAAAACAAAAAAAAAATACTCACAATAAGGCCTCGAATGCAAATTTAAAATATATAACGATGAACTATTGATATCACTAAAGTTTTTTCTTTGGAAACCTTTAGCATATTTAGTGTCCACTCGAAGAAGCTTAAAATTACATTAATATTCTATGTTATTTACATGTTACCTTTGAGTACACATATTATCTTTTTAAATAACACAAAATAAGACTATTATTTTATAATTAGTAGAATGTGACTCTCCTTTGAGCTAGCCTCAATCTCCTAATTATAAATATTATTAAAGATGTTATTTCTTTATAAGTCTTTCTTAATTCTTTAATGCAATTTAATAGACATATAGCTCACTAACTTAGGTCATTTTGACAACTATATAAATCAGTGAACTATATATCTATAAATTGTCTAAAAATATTTTATTCTTTTATGTAGTTTAACTATCACAAGACTCATCAACTAAGATTATTTTGGTAACAATCTAAGTTAGTAAATCTTAAGTAATAAAACTACTTAACATAATTTGCATAAAAAATTCACATACTAATTATGTGAATAATGATCTAATGTTCATATCCATAAATTATCAAAAATATATATAATATATATTGTTTAAAGATATAATACATTGTATATATATAATTATATACTAACATGCAAATATAAAAATACATCTAGGATATGTAGCCATGTAAGAATATGTAATATATAATACAATTTATTTTTGTCCCTTAATTTGTAATCATTACGATTGTTTAATGGTTACAAACCAAAACAAACAATTTTTTAAAAATATTACCCACTCTATTAAGATATTATCCTATCTTAATAATAGTTATATCTAATTTAATGGGTTATTTAGTTGGCTACAACTATTATAAGTAGATAAAAATTAAAACACTAAGTTAATGGCCATCATTTATTTTGCGTGGAATTAACATGAGGATCACTGAGATAGCACAAGGAAAAGAAAGCAAGTTACTGAGAGTTTGAGTGACTGAGGAGTGTGGATATTTGACTGACAGACTAAGATGTTTTAGAAAAACAAAGAGTTGGAAATGAAATATGAATATGTTGAAATTTAATTTAACAATTAAATTGTTATAACTTTTTTTTAAATATAACTTTATTACTTTGTAGTTCCCAATTGTTACATTTTTTAAGAACTAAAAAGACACCATCCTTCCATATTACAGATGTAGATTATGTTCCTATATTTTTTATACTATTTTAGAAAAACGAAGACTTGAAAATGAAGCATGAATGTGTTAAAAAACGAAAGGTTTGCTTATAAATCATAAAATTTCCAATATATATTTAATTAGATTTACAAATTTATTAACTTTTCAATGCACAATTAATTGGATTTTCCATTATTATTATTGATTAAAAAACACCAACCTTTAAATCTATGCTTAAATAACTCTAAAAATTCTACTAAATTTCTGTAGAATATCTCTTATAATTAGAATATTTTTTTCTTAAAATGAAATAAGGAAATGAGGCTTAAGCAGCTTTTAATAAAGAAGATAACAGAAATTGAGGGAGAAGAATATTTCTCTATATTCCATTTCTCGAATGTAAAAGAGCATATACAATGATTATTTATACAGAAGAAAGAATGATCTAGATTTATGCTAGGTGTCTAATTCTAATAAGCAAGAAAAAATATATACACTAGATTGGAACAATTGTAATAAATGAATGGCTGGATGTGAAGCACATGGCAAAAGATGAATGAGAGGATAATGATTAGCTGATGATTGTATAATGATTGGTTGTGTGGAGAATGGTGAGCTGCTATGACAGTTTGGTGAGGAATTGCAGGCTAACAATAGGTGAGGAATTCGCAGGTTGTGAAGAATTTGCAGTATACTATGCTGTACAGCCCCCCTTCAAGGTGGAGATTGGGATAGTGATGCCAATCCCAGCTTGAGAAAAAGATTGTGAAAAATTGGGGTTGAAAGAGGTTTTGTAAACAAATCAACTAGTTGTTGTTTGGAAGGGATATGGGGTGTGGTTATAAAACCTGTGGACAATTTGGACCTAACAATGTGACAATCGATGTCAATATGTTTGGTCCTTTCATGAAAAACAGGGTTAGAGGCGATATGTATGGCTGCTTTATTGTCACAATAAAGAGGAATGGGAAGGTGTTGTGGTATTTGAAAATCTTTAAGAATGTTAGAGAGCCAGTGGAGTTCACAAACTGTGGATGCCATACTTCTATACTCAGATTCAGCAAAAGACCTGCTGACAGTTTTTTGTTTCTTTAATTTCCATGATATGAGTGAGTTGCCAAGAAAAACGCAAAAACCAGTGACAAATTTTCTGTTTTCTGCACAAGCAGCCCAGTCTGCATCCGTATATGCTGAAATTTGTAAGTTGTTGCTGCTGGAAAAAAATAAACCAGTAGATAAAGTACCGAGCAAGTATTTGACAATATGCAGGGCAGCTTTGTAATGAAAAGAGCAAGGGGACTGCATGTACTGACTTAATTGCTGCACAGCGAAAGAAATGTCAGGCCTTGTAAGAGAGAGATAAAGTAACCTGCCAAGCAATCTTCTATATGGTTCTGGATCAGGCATCAAGGCATCCATGTTAGCAGTCAGTTTGATGCCTTGAATGTATGGAGTTTGTGCTGTCTTTGCTTCTGAAAGTCCGGTGTCTAAAAGAATGTCTGATATAATTTTTCTTTGTGATAAAAACATTCCTCTTGATGATCTTGCAATCTCAATTCCTAAGAAGTACTTGGCTTCTCCAAGATCTTTGATAGTAAATTTAGTATGTAAGGATTGTGTTTAATTTTATACACCCATTTATTACCAATTGGTTTCTTTCCCTGTGGTAAATCTGTAATAACCCATGTCTTGTTCTGCTCCAAGGCATTGAGTTCAAGTTCCACGGCAGCAACCCACTTGCTGTCATCTTTGGCATGGCTATAAGACTTGGGTTCTTGAATTTTTGATACTTGAACAACAAAATGAGAGTAATGTGAATGAGGAATAAGAGAGCTGAGGATGTGTATCTGAGGATGTGTTTGTGTACCTGAGGATGTGTCAGCTGAGGCAGTGCTACTGGTAGTAGTTGTGGCAACAAAATCATTCAACCAACTGGGCTTGTTGTGTTGCCTGCTGCTCCTTCTTGGTGGTGGTGGTAAATTAGGTAGATGTGTAATATTTGTTGGTTCAGTAACAGTGTTTGTGATTGTCTCATCAATTTCAATGGAAGGGGAAGATGGTGATGCAGTTTGTGATGGTGGGGCTGTAAGTGTCAAATCTGGGCAGTGTTGGGATTCTGGTTCAGCAAGGAATTTTGGCAAGGAAAAATTGGTTACTGTTTCTGGTTTGGAATTGGAAAAAGGAAAAATACTCTCATGAAAAATAGTATCTCTGGAATGAAACAATGTTTTAGACTCTAGATTATACAACCTGTAGTCTCTATGTTGATTTGAGTATCCTATTAGGACTGAAGGAGAAGCACTTTTTTGAAATTTGGTTTTATGTGGGGTAACATTAGTGGCATAACATAAGCAACCTATGGTGCGAAAATAAGTGAGGTCAGGTGGTTTATTGTATAATTTTTCATATGGAGATTTCCACTTTAATGGTTCTGATGGCAATCTGTTTGTAATATGTGTGGCAGTAAGGAGTAATTCTGACCAGAAATGCTTAGGAAGGTTAGAATGAAACATTAAAGACCTAGCCACTTGGATGAGGGTTTTGTGTTTCCTCTCAACTCTTCCATTTTGTTGAGGGGAATATACACATGATTTTTGATGATCAATGCCTAAACTTTCAAATAAAGAGATGCAATTGGAATTAATGAATTCACTACCATTATCTGTCCTGATTTTTTTTTTAGTTTTTTAGAAAACTGGGTGTTTATGAAGGAAAAAAAAAGTGTTTAACGCTTGGTGAACTTGAGCTTTTGAGTGTAACATAAATGTCCAAGTGTATCTTGACATATCATCAACTATAGTAAGCATATAAAAAGCATTTGTTATGGATTTAACCCCGTAAGGACCCCAAAGATCAATATTTAAAATATCAAACAGATTTTCAGAAGTAGAATAATTTGGATAAAAAGGAAGTCTTGATTGCTTTGAAAGAGGACAAACAAGACAAATAATTGAAGAAACATCACATTTAGGCAAAGTATCAATGTGTTGAAATCTTTTGTTTGACAAATGTCCTAATCTAGAGTGCTAGAGATAAGCTATATGGCTAGAATGATTTGAATCTGTTGATGAGACTTTGTTGTTGCTTGAAAAAGAAAAGGAGTCTTTGGTGATGTAATATAAGCCTGCCACAACTATACCAGTAGCTATGGTAGCCTTAGTCTGCATATCCTGAAAAAGACAGTAGTTGGGAAAGAAGTGAGCTGAGAGTTTGCAAGTAGCTGTTAATACACTAACACTTATAATGTTGCATTTTAAAGAAGGAACATACAGGACATTATGTAATGTAGTTGTAGAGTTTAAGATAACATTACCATAGTGAGTGACAACTTTTATTGTTTCATCAGGTAATTTAAGAAATTTGGGTTGTGGAAGGATATTTAATGAAACGAAAAATTTGGAATTGAAGGTGAGGTGATCTGTTGCTCCAGAATCAACAACCCAGTTACCTTTATCATTAAAGTCTATACCAGAGATAATAGAAAGTAAGATGTTACCTGAAAATTGAACTATATTAGCAGCAACATCAGATGTACCAAGATTGTAAGCTGATGTTTTCCCCTTGACTGCTCTACTAATTTCTTGTTGAATGAAATGACTTAGGTGAGGACTGATTGTATCATTGCCTGGATTTGAGATGTCCAAAGGTGACTCTGTTGTAACAACATTATGAACAGAAGCAGAACTCGTATTCTGTTGTTTCCCCTTCCTCTTTTGTGGATCAAAATACCAATCTGGGTATCCAATTAATTTGAAGCAGCTTGTCTTTAAGTGTCCAGTTCCTTTGCAATGGGTGCAGAATCTGTCAGCTTTGATCTTGCTATCCTTCTGGTTATTTCTATTAAGAGCAGCAGTGGATTGACTGGTTTGGTGGGTAAGCATTATGGCTGTGGAATTTGATGACTCAATTGGTTGATGATGAATTTCCCTTTGCTTCTCAACACTCAAGATCATGCTAAAAGCTTGGCTTACAGGAGGTAAAGGATCTATGATAAGAATGTTATTTCTGGTATTGTCATATTCATTGTTGAGCCCCATCAGAAATTGCATTAATTTTTCCTTGTGATCAAGTTGTGAAAAAGAGTGAGCAACACCATAGGTACATACAGGAAGAATTCTAATAGAAGACAACTCATCCCATTTACGCTTGAGGCAAGAATAATAATCATTGACAGATTTAGTACCTTGAACAATATTAGCTAGATCTCTAAGAATTTGAAATTCTAGAGGACCATTAACCTGGCCATAGTTATGAGTAACTTCATCCCATAAATCTTTAGAAGTAGGGCAAAAAATAAAATTCTCAGCAACATCTTCAGACATGGAATTTAAAAGCCAAGATATAACCATACTATCAGTTCTTGCCCAAGATTCATAAGAAGCAGTAGAAGGTTCAGGTCTAATAACAGACTCATTGATAAAACCGAGCTTATTCTTAGCTCTTAAAGCAATCTTAATAGATCTACTCCATGATAAATAATTATTGGGAGTCAATCTAATATTCACTAAAGACTGACCAGGAGTATCAGAATTAATGAGAGTTAATGGGTCAGAATCATTAATCCTAGTGTTAAATTCATTTACAGGGATTTAATTTTCCATCAGCCATAATAAGAATGAAACGGAATAATGAATGGGTTAATGGAATAACAAGAAGGAAAAACAAGAAGAGATTGTAATCTTTACCTGTAGCTCTGATACCATGAGCAGCTTTTAATAAAGAAGATAACAGAAATTGAGGAGAAGAATATTTCTCTATATTCCATTTCTCGAATGTAAAAGAGCATATACAATGATTATTTATACAGAAGAAAGAATGATCTAGATTTATGCTAGGTGTCTAATTCTAATAAGCAAGAAAAAATATATACACTAGATTTGAACAGCTGTAATAAATGAATGGCTGGATGTGAAGCACATGGCAAAAGATGAATGAGAGGATAATGATTAGCTGATGATTGTATAATGATTGGTTGTGTGGAGAATGGTGAGCTGCTATGACAGTTTGGTGAGGAATTGCAGGCTAACAGTAGGTGAGGAATTTGCAGGTTATGAAGAATTTGCAGTATACTATGCTGTACAAGGCTCGAAACAATTAGCAATAACTCATTCACCTCATATGGGCCTCGTATTTGTTGAACATCTCAATTGTCTAAATTCTCCAACAATACACAATGCATACTTCAAAATATATACATCATTAAACGACTTAAAAACTAACTCTAAATTAGAACAAAAATGATATATGGATCAAATTAATCCGGATCAAAAATATTTTATGCATTAATTGTATTAGAGAAATAATTATTTTAACCTTGCATTCATTGTTATCTTTAATAATAAATATAAGGTTAGAATAGTCATTTCTCTAATGTAATTAATGCATAAAACACTTTATCAATTTGATTCATTTAGCATTATCAAATTAGAATTAGAGGGTTCAAGGCTTACCAACACAAAATCCATTTGAACTAAGATCCGAAAATGCATCAGAATGTCATTTAAAAGCTACTTGAATTGAGGTCCATGCACCACCACTAAAGCCACAACTTTTGGGACATGTGCCTTTGCCATAGGTGGTATTAGAAGTCAAGGAGGATTCATCTAAATTTTCTTATACCCAAATTTCTATTGATGGTGTTTACATCATACTCATTATTGTTCACTTGAATCAAAGCTTAAAAGCTTTAGTAGTTGAAATCTTCTCTGTTTGATTACCTCATTATCAATCATTTATACTTGCCAAAATAGGTATAGATAGAAGCTCTAGGAGAGATTTTTCAAGGAGTTCAAAATCAATTGGAATGGAAATTGACATTCGCTAGGATGAAGGTTGGAAGCTTATAGCATTTGAGATTCTTCACCTTTGTGTGCATTTGTTGTTTGTTAAAGGTTCATGTTGGCTTTGCTGCACCTGAGATTGTTAAAGGCCTGTGAAGATGGCAGTAGTGGTGTGTTGATCTCTACTGGGTGTAGGTGGCTGAATCATAATCCATTGCCACCTTTTCTCTCTCTCTCTACTTAATATCCAATTCATATACATGTTTTTTTTTAATGATTTCCTAGTGAATATCGGTGTTGAGTGAAGTTAATAGGTGTGAGACACTAATGATTTTTATTATTTGTATAAGCTATTATGACATAATCATGGAGTTATATTTTATCTTATGAATGTTTTTGATCAATTTTGAAAATCTATCAAAAAAATTATAGAATCTAATATTAAAATCTAATTAATTACATTAAATTTTTATAATTTTTAATGATATTCATAATTTCACAAAGCCTTTTACTAATTAAGCCTAGATTAAATTAAGCCTCTAAGAATATGTTTAATGGTGGTATCCCATGGTTTTATATGGTTTAATTTGTTGTTTTTTTTTTATTTCTATTTCCATTGTATAATTTTTCATGGTAATTCTATGATTTTGAAACCATGATTTTTCATTAGTTTCTTAAACCACCAAATCGGTGGGTTGTCATGGTTATACATTTATATTTTAAAAATATCCTCAACACATATCACAAATTCCACATTTAATTTTTTAAACCTAATATATTTTCTTTCTTTCTTCTCCTCTGTATTCTTCTTGCTTATTGTTCTGTTGGAAGTGAAAATTTTTCTTCTTCTTTAATAAATTTGAGCACACAATATGAGCTGATTACATTTGTTTTTTTTTTTTTTTATATTGACGGTATTTTGTTTTGCATTTTTTTTATTTCTACCTTTTTCAGATAGGTTACTTCTAGGTTTTCAATTTTTTATTTCTTTGTTCACTTTTTTTTATCGTATTGTTGTTCATGTGATATTTTACTTGTGCTCTTCACTGGTTTTTTTTTCTTCATGCGTTGTGCTCACAGCTATCATTCATTCAGCATGTCTTTAAGATTTCCAATCCAAGCCATTTTGCGGTCAGTTGTGGTTGCAAAATTATTTTCTCATTATTCAATGTAAAAGCTTGGATAAAATATTTTACTTATTTTCTGTTTAATCATTCTTTATTCAAGAAAAATCAAATATATCCAAATATTAAGAAATAGATAACATCTTTCATAAAAAAAAATAGATAATAGCTAAATAGTTAGTCAAATTAATCCATTAAACATTTTTTTAATTAAATTAACTAAAAAAATTTCATTATAATAATATTTCATTAAACTTAGACTTAACCATAATTTAAATTTTGATTAATTTTTAAATCATTATGCATCAATAGGATTTTATTTCATTAATCTGATTAGTTAAAGTAATATTGGGTGTTTTTAGAATTTTTATGGCCTTGCTTGGTTGGAGAAATGAGAGTTAAACCAAGTTCATTCATTAAAAATAAGAGGAATTTACGCCATATGTCTATGTTTTAGCTTTCTTTTTCATCCATACGTTGCAATTTTTTTTTTCATCTTTACATTTATTTTTACTTTTATGTGCTATATATAAATATTTTTTAAATATACCTCTCCATCAATTTTTTTTTTACTTCCTCTATATCCTTTCTTTCCTTTTTCTCTTCTGTCTCTGTCTCTCTCTCTCTCTTCTTCCTTCCTTTCTTTTATTTTTTTTTATTTGTAGAAATCATTTCCCCTAGCCCCCTCGCCACCCCATTCAGATAGACCATTTAATACCAAAACCATGTAAATAATATAACCTTGATTCTCCATAATGACAACCAGTATCAAAAAAATCAAATTAATTTTTCAGCTTAAAAGCTGTATAAATAATTGAGTTTTAATCCCATAATTTGTTTGCCTTTGCTCGGCTTCTGAGTAATGGGATGACTTCAACTTTTGATCAAAAGGATACCAGAATTGGCATCCATATATTAAGTTAATATATACAATCATGCTAAATTATTAAACCAAATGCAAATGGTTTATTTAACCGTACAATATCTTATAATCTTTATAAACATAATAAACAACAGATAGTATCGTACAATGCTATATATTAACAAATGCAAACAGATCCTGAATTAATTATAGACTACCGTTTTTTTTTTTTTTGTACAAATGATATCATCAATATGATGCGATGAAGATGGGATTTCTCTCTACATAGAGTTTTGATCTACCCTTAGTGGTTTACCTTCAATAGTTTTATATTGTTTTCTGCAAAATTTTTCTACCCTAATTTAAACTTCTCTTGAAAGCCAAAAAGTCTATTCACCTTCGTCAACTATCTCATTAACTCTCCATTGTTATTTCTCTAAAACTAAATCACGAGTATCTCTTTCGTTCACTCTTCCTTGTCTTTCCTCTGACCTTCCTTGCTTTCTTACTTAACAATCTCTGTGGATATTTATGTCCTTGTTCTAAGAATTGTCTTCTAGCCATTAAATGGACCCATCGCTAGATGCTTTGGAGGAGATTATAATATGTAAGACTGATTATCTTAACTGTAATGACATCACCTTGGAGCTGAAGCCTGATCCATCCTGGACCCTATACCTCATTAAACCAAATTTGGTAGGTAAGGTACTTTCTCCTAAATCTCATATTGCTGGTACTGTAAAATCTATTCTGGATAAAGTTTAGAAATCACCTAAAAGCTTTGATATAGCAAAAATAGGTTTAATTCTTTTAGTCTTTCAATTCGCAAATGAAGAAGATATGCAGTGGGTCCTAGATGAGAGTCCTTGGAATGTTTCTAATGCTTTGTTTATTTTACAAAAATGGGACCCTCGTTGCATAATAGAAAAACTTGAGTTTACTAAGTCCTCTTTTCGGATTCAATTGCATAAACTTAATGTCACTGGAGAATGCAGAGAAGATTGGAGATTTATTTGGGGGGTTTAACTAAAATTGATTCAAATGCTTAAAGAAGAGTAGGACGGAGCACTTTTTTTCAGAATTAAAGTTTGGGTTCTTATTGATAAATCTCTTATTATTGAATTCAAGTACAAGGCAATGGGATCCCCATATGAAAAAGTTCTAGTAATATATGAGAGACTAAGAGATTTATGTTTTGCTTGTGGTCGAATTGGACATATTTATAAGTTTTGTCTTGACAAACCAAATATTAAGGATTCTGGACTTTCCTATTTTTAATTTAACCTTGGGCTATGAGCTTATTCAGAAGGAAATCCCATTCCTAAAAGCTATTTCTTATTCAGTCAATGAACGTATAGAAGGAGATGCCATTGGAAGTCCAATCAAAGCTCTTTCACCTTCAATAAGCAAAAACAGTCGTGTTGTCCTTGATGCAGATGTTTCCATAGTGAAGGAAGATAGTCCTCTGATACAAAAATCTTTCAAATGGAAAGAAAAAAAAAGGTACTGACATAAGTTATCATAACAAGGAAAATGTGAACCTTTGAAGAGCATCAAGCAACAAAACAATCCCATCAGCCGACTACATTAGATGTTTCTATTGACCTATTATACTCAACAAGAATGAAGATGAGCTAATTAAAGTGGGATATGGCCCATTAAACTAGAAGGAGAAGGAAGATGGGCCAAGTAGCTATATACCCACTTATACAACTTTAATTCCTAATTATCACTTTAAAAGAAATATAGTCCAACCCATAGAAGATCAGCTGTCAGTGAAAAGGCTTAGAATAGAACCGGTTGGAAATGTGCAAACAAAAAGTCCATTATCAAAAGGGGAGTGAAAGGTGGACTTCTTTTGGGTCAGATACAAAGGATAATTATCACTTCCAAGTTTCAATAATTACAAAAGCCGAGCTAGGAGGAAATACTTTGGAACAAGAAAATTTATTTCTCAACTCAAATCAATCAGGATTCGAAATTGGGAGTATTGAAGGCAATATTTCTAGAAGTTTAAAGAAATGGAAATTTCTAGCTAGAGGAAAGAAGGACCTCTAACTCTGATGTTGATTTTGATGGCACTGGTGGTTCGCCTAGGATCACCAAATCGCCATGAATCTATTAAACTAGAATTGGCAAGGTTTTGGGTGGGCTATGACAAGGAAGGACTTAAAAGAAAATATTTTTAAATACCGCTTAGGGGTATTTTTCCTAGCTAAAATAAAATAAAAGCAGAAGTATATGGAGAGACAGAGGAGGAGCTTTCAATTTTATTTATAGAGTATGTTAACCCTGTTAGAAGGGCTCGGGGTTTTGCAATTTTGTGGAAGCAGAATTAGCCATTAAAACTAATTCAGAAAAACTCCAATTTTGTACATATGGGTGTGCATGATCCTGAAAGGAATTTTTGGGTGGCAATATTTATGTATGGATGTCCCTATTATCAAGGAAAAAGGAATTTTTTGAAAAACTTAAAAAAATTAAATCTAGAAGCTTCGATACCTTGGCTAATTATTGTTATTTCAACCAAATTCTTTACTCGTGTTAAAAGAAAGGGGGAGATAGTGCATCATCAAAGCAAAGATTTTTTTTTTTTTTTTGCAAGTGGCTGAATCAAAATCATCTTTTGGATATAGAGTTCAAGGCCTATGTATACAGGGTCAAATAAACAAAAAGGGGACAAGGAATATTCAAAAATGACTGAATAGGGCAATAATTAATATCAGTTGGAGAACGAAATTTATAGAAGCTTTTGTACTCCATGGAGATTATTTGGGTTTTGACCATAGAGTAATTAATCTTTGCTTAAAAAGCAGAAGCCATCTGAAAAAGAGAATTTTCATATTTAAGTCCAAGTAGTTAAAGGAGGAAGCATGTGGTAAAATTGTTAAGAAAGCTTGGCATTTTAGAGATCATGCAAATATTGAGGAATTTGTTACCTCAAAAGTTAAAGTCACAGTAATCAATCTTAAGACATGGTGTAGAGAGAAGAATTTGAATGCCAAAAACAAAATTGAAGAACTCAATAGAGAATTACAAAAAAATGTATGAAGATCCTAATTGAGTTTTCTCTCATGAGTAAGAAAAGAAGATTCTTCCTGAAACGGAGACATGGTGGAGGAAGGAAGAATTATTTTAGCAATAAAGGTCCAGGATTAAATGGTTACAGGAGACAAAAACACAATTTTTTCATGCTAAAACAGTTAATCACAGACAACAAAATAGAATGTTGAAGCTTCAAGATGAACACGGTAGGTGGATTAAAGATGAAGTTGAATTAAATGGGGACTATTAGTGAATTTTTCAAGAAATGTATCCAACTAGTAATCCTTCTATGCAAATCTTAGATTTGATGAAATTCCAAGATGTGTGCCTTTGGATTATAATAATATACTGCAGGCAGATATTTCCAAACTGATGACGAGATCCATGATGTTATTTTTGGTATGGGTTCCACTAGAGCCCCAGGCACTGATGGCATCAAAACTTTTGGGAGATAATTAGACAAGATATCAAAGAATCAATTAAAGGCTTCTTCATAACTGGAATCATGTTGAAGGAGTTCAATGGCACTTTTTTGGTTTTCATCCCTAAGGTAGTTGCTCCTCTTACCATTTCTTAATTTTACCCTATTGGATTATGCAATTATATATATATAATTATTGCTAAAATACTTGTTAATAGAATCAAGTCTTCCTTGAAAGAGTTGGTAAATCCTTTTCAAGGTGCTTTTATACCTAGGCATTTCATTTATGATCACATTCTAATAGCACTGAAATATATCATAAACTAAATGCAAAATCCTATAGAGGAAAGATGCAAATGGCAATCAAATTAGATATGTATAAAGGTTATGATTTTATGGAATGGAGTTTTCTTGAAATTATACCAATATTACTTTTGGTAAATTACTGAAAAAATTGACTATTGGGAATATATTTTACGGAGATATATTACTGGGATTGTATTTTACTGGAAAAGATTATAATATTATATGTTGGAAGATGCAACAAAATACTGAAAAAAAAATAGAAAAAATATTAACTTATTTGGTTGCAACCCAAATTTATAGGAAAAGTTTAAGTAATACCTAAAATACTCTAATAACATATCTTTCTTATTTTATCATATTTTAAATTAAAGGTATGATTGTCTTTTAATATGTGGACCCTTCAATCTACTTTTTCGGTGAAAAATTTTCTCTACTCCTGTCTAGGTAAAATATTTTACTAACTGGTTGGTAAAGTTTAGTGGATCCGGTATTTTATTTTACATAGATCATTTGCAAACAAACACAGTATTTTTGGTCAAACAGAATTATTTAGTCAACTTTACTGAAATTCGTATGCAACCAAGCGCACTACAAATATTGTGGGTTTTAATGCTTGGGTAGTTAATCTCATTATGCAATGCATCGTGATAGTCAAGTGTAGAATTATTTTAATGGTGAACCACTGAATGTTTTTTCTCCACAAAGAGGCCTTTGGCAAAGGGACCAATTATCCCCTTATCTTTTTCTATTTTTATCTAATGCATTCTATATTTTATTAAAAAAGGCCCTCAATGGGGGTTTTCTGAAAAGTTTTCAGTTTGCTAGTTCCTCTTCTAAACTTTCCCATCTTTTTGTATGCTAATGATACTCTTGTTTTATGGAATTGCTTTTGTGCAAGAGACTATTATTTTTCAATGCATCCTTAACTTGTTTAGTGCAGCTTCAGGTCTTTATATTAATTTTAATAAATTCAACATTGTGTTTAGTAAAAATACCCCTGCGGAATTAAAAAGATCTATTTATAATTTATTGGGGATTCAAGAAATGAAACATTGTGAAAAGTATCTTGGTGTTTCATCTTGGTGGGGTAGATCTAAAACAGAATCTTGAAAGTTTCTAAGTTTTACAACCCAAACCTAAAGACATGTGACCGATACTAGAGAACGGGACGCATGTGTTTTCTAAAACCATAGTCAACCAGACAACTCAAAATCTTAAAAAAAAATGTACTATGACAGCCATCACTATCATAAACTAGAGCTATGAGCCCACCTTTTAAGCAAAATTTATACATCACTGCCTAATCAAGCAATCATCTCAAATCTCATCATAATCATCAAATGTTTGCTCAATAGCATTAATCAATAGACTATTTGATGCTAGGGAGGTAGAAGTTATTCTTGATATTCCAATGATTATCAATGAGGAACCTGATAGGATAATCTGAAACTTATACAAATTTGGCAAGCTGACTATTAAGTTAGACAGTTTATCTCTAAAAGAAACTCTAGTCCTTTAGATTCTTTAAATTATTGGCATCCTCTTTGGAAGATCAAAATTCCTCCTAAGATTCAATGTGAAAGCCTATTCAAAGGCTCTACCTTCTATGTCTGAATTATTTAAAAGGAAACTGAGTTCAAATAATTAGTGTCCATTGTGTCACTCGGAGGAGGAATCTGAAATCCATATTTTATTTAAATGTGAACACTCTAGAGCACCTTGTCTTTTTTCAAATATTGGGCTTAATCCTATTGCTATGGATGTCTCTTCCTTTACTGCATGGTGGAAATGTTTATTATCTAATCTTATTATTCCAAACAAATTTATTGTATTGGCTAAAATTGCTTGCTTATGTTCGAGCTTATGGAAAGCTAGAAATAAATTCTTGTTTGATGGTAAACGTCCTGATCCATGTTTTTCAGTTAATAGAGCAAACAAACTGCTTAATAAATATTTAGAAGCCTTATAGTTAGATGCAAATCAATTTGCGAGAGCTGGTTGACGTATTAGAAGACAACAAAGAAATGAGGTTCAATTGAGATGGATCCCACCGCCAACTGGTTAGAAGAAGATTAATATTGATGCTTCCTTTCATCTCACTTTAATGGACAAGTGCAACAATTATTGTAAGGATAAAATCTGGCAAAATAGTTGAGGGGTCACTTGTATTATTAAATATTTTTCTCCTCTTTGAAATGAAGCACAAACTCTCCTTATGGCAGTGGAGAGAGTAACCAAATTTCAGATGGGCAGAGTTATTTTCAAATTAGACAACTAAGTCTTTATTGAAGCTATCAATGGTGTTCTTCCTATCCTATTAAGATTGAAGCATTGATATCTTCTAGTAAAGCTTTGTCAAGGAGCTTGAATAATTTTCTTTTTGTTTTTGTTAAAAGAGAATGTAACAAGATCGTAGGTTGGTTCGCCTTTACTTTAGTTAACAAAAGGCTTAACCAAGATTGGGTTTCTAGACACCCAAATGTTCTGAAAAACTCTTTTGTATGATTTTGTTTCTTAATATGATTTTTGTTATTGTTTGGTGACCAAAAAAAACAATATCATTAATTAGATATCTTTAAGTTTTCCAATGGCCATGAACCATAAAGCACCAACACTTCAAACAAAATAAAGCATCGATGTCTGACAATTCTCCAACATAGACATGTGCTAGAGACGCGCTCTTCACATGTCGAATATGATCCTATATGTGTCTTATTTTTTATTATTTTTATTTTTGGACATGGATACGATATGCACATGACACAATGAAAATGTATTTTAGGATACTTTAAAATATTTTATGATACATTTTGATATAAAATTTTATTTATATGATGTTTATAAATTACTACCTAGATAATATAATCAATCTTAATTACAAATTTTTTCTCTTTGTCGTTTATTTTTTTATTTGTATAATTATATTTATATATAAATAAATTAATATATATTTATTTTGAATATATGTTTATCTCTCATAATTTAAAACATATATATATATATGCATGTGTATATAATTATATTGATATATAAATAAACTAATATATATTTATCTCTCATGGTATTTTTATAACTTAACATATATATATATATATATATGTATGAATGTGTGTATGTATGGATAAATGCATCTCATCCATATGTTATCTATATTTTTAAAAAATTACCGTATCAATGTGTTCGTATCGTATAATATTTGTATTTCATATATGTGTTCAAAGGTTATGTACCAAAATTTTAAATGAGATTTTTTAAAAAAAATCTTAATTTTAGTTGACTTAAAAAATGGGGGAGATATTTTAACTTGTACATGTTAAAGTAGGAGTGTTAAAACGACTTGACAAGTCATATTTGTGTTAGGTTGATCCACTTTGGTGATAAGATTAAGATTAATATGAATACAATTCATTTATTAATCATGTCGATATGAATACAAAATAAAAATTAAACGGGCTATGTAACACCCATGTACCCCATATACGTACACCCACATATGTAATATACGTATACCGAATACAAGAATGTCACAGTCTATTTGAAACAAACCAATCTTTAAAACTTTAACATCAAATCATCATCATAAATAGTAATAGATAAAACATTCCTTGTTAAAATACATATACATATATCTTCATTACACCAAAAGTTTATCCAAATATTTGTTTAGTAAGCAGCGTAAAATGTAACGGAATATACATATGTATACATCAAAATCAATATTTACAAAAATATAGAGTTTATACATGCTTGACAGTTCGTCTCTGATCTTGAAGTCCAATAATCAACACTTCTCAAAGGATCACAAGTCTAGACACGACTCGGTCTAGTTGAACTCTCCGGCACAACCGGATCTACCATGTCACCTGCACGATAAATCATAATCGCGCTAAGCCAAAGACTTAGTGGTACTAACCATAATAACAATATGATTCAATGTAATGCTAATGTCAAACTTTCAAGAATTAGAAGCAATATACAAGGATATCATATTTTAAAACATCAAATCTCATTATATTGTTCAATTATTCCATCATTCATAATTCACATTAAAGCAAAGACAAGCATGGACCCAAAAAAAACTAATATGTCATTCAAATTTCAGAGTTACTATTTTGGTCCAATAATCACATTTATCAAGCCCGTAGGCGAATCATTATCACAATGAGGATTACCTCATATGTAACATCCCAACTAGGCTTCAAGGACTAGGCCCAACCAAGCTTCAAGGGGAGCTCAGCATCAACCCAACTTGGCTTCAAGGACCAAGTCTAACCCAGCTTTAAGGGATTGTTACTTTTAGGCATGTCACCAACAACAAAACTCTGAAAATTGAATAGCATACTAGGCACACAATTCTTTCATAATTTCATTATCAAATCCATTCTCATTTTCTCATGATCATCTAGACACAATACCCCAAATATTTCATTTATGTCATTATAGCCATCACCAATGGCTTCACATATCATCATTAGAGTGCACATCACAAATTACATTGTTCATATATTTTGAATCCTCAACATATAATTCACATAGTTCACATAATACAAATCATTGCACCATTCTCATATATCAACAATATAATAGGTAACCTAACACATTTTCCAACCAAATGTGTTAAGTCCCAAAGTCATGTAAATGTATGCAATCATGTAAGGTTTGTACTTACCTCTAAGAGCAACAAACACTAATCTAACAACCTCCTCTTTCAAGAATCCTTCAATACTTGAATTAGGGTAACTCAAATCTCTTCAAAACTTAATCCAAAGGTTATTATACATACTCACTTAGTGATACACATAAGAAAATAAGAATAAAAACTATCTAGGGCAAACTCTACATATGACACGCTCAACAACACAGGCGTGTCCCTAATCGTGTCCTAAACCCACAACACAGAAGCTTTGACATGCTTAGTGACATAGACGTGTCACTTCACGTGTCAATTCTCCTCCAACACAATGGCTATGACACACTCAATGACATGGGCGTGTCACTGGACGTGTCAATCTTCCAACAACACATTAGTTATGACATGCTTAGTGACATGGACGTGTCATTGGACGTGTCAATACTACTCCAACACAGAAGCTGTGACACGCTCAGTGACATGGGTGTGTCACTGCTCGTGTCATCCACACTGAAAATAGAACCAACGACATGTCCAAAGACATGGCCGTGTTACTAGGCGTGTCAGACCAAAAATCTGAAATTGACACCAAAACTCCACATCCAACAAATATCTTTCTTTTACCCTTTTCACTCCAAACAAACTTAACCAAAACCATCAATAAACCATAATAAACTTGCATAACATCAATACAATTCAATTACATGCATCAGCACACAAGCACAAACCATATTTACAACTCAATACATACGCAATCCATAACTCTTGTTTTCTTCACCAAACTTAACATTTTCTCCAAACCAACCCCAAAATCAAAGTCAATTAGACCAAACAACCTCAAACACACCACAATCAACCATACACTCAACTACACCAACCATCCACTATACTCACATACATAAACTCAAAAGAAATCAAAGAAATAAGTTGAAAACTTACCAAAAGTTAATAAAATTCTTAAAACTCCAACTTGATCACTTGAAACACCCTTCAATCTTGAGTTAGGAATCAACAAAATCTCTTCCTTAATGAAGATGGTGGTGGTGGCTAGCTATCAAAAGAGAAGAAAGAAGAAGATGAAAGTCAGCCACACTCTCTTCTCTTTTAACCACACCTCTTTCCTCAAATCACTCTCCACCAAGTAAAATTAATTATTATAATAATATAATAAATAAAATATCATCTTCCACTAATAATGTTTAATATTTAATTAATTCAAATATCCTTTGACCTCATATCAACTTGTTGACTTGTATATGTTGTATATATCTCTATATATACAACATATACACATTCCTTCCTTTTTATCTTTTCACATAATCAAATATACACTTAACATTTAATTCCATTACAATAATAAGTATTTCCAAAATTTTAGAGTATCATTTGGGATATTACAATTCTCCCCCTCTACGAATAAATTTCATCCTCGAAATTACCTGATCTCAAGTCTGAAACAACTGGGGATACTGGTCTCGCATCACTTGCTCACTCTCCCAAGTTGCCTCTTCCTTAGCATGATTCTTCCAAAGAACCTTCACAAGTGGCACTTTCTTATTTCTCAACTCTTTCACTTCATGTGCCAAAATAGCTACTGGTTCTTCTTCAAAAGTTAAATCCGGACTCACCTCAATAGATTTAACTGACAAAATATGAGATGGATCTGACATGTACCTCCGTAGCATAGAAACATAGAAGACATTGTGAATTCTATCAAATTCAGGTGGCAAAGCAAGTCGATAAACAACTGGTCCAATTCTATCCAGTACCTCATAAGGTCTAATGAAATGAGGACTCAACTTTCCTTTACGGCCAAATCTCAAAATTTTCTTCCAAGAATACACTTTCAAAAATACTTTATCTCCAACACTAAACTCTATGTCTCTCCTCTTCAAATCTGAATAAGATTTCTGTCGATCTAAAGCTACTTTCAACCGATCCCGAATTATCTTCACTTTCTCTTCCGTTTCTTTAATCAAATCAGGACCAACCAACTTACCTTCTCCAATCTCATCCCAACATAGAGGCGTCCTGCATCTTCTGCCATACAATGCCTCATAGGGTGTCATTCTAATACTGGATTGATGACTGTTGTTGTAAGCAAATTTAATCAATGGCAAGAATTTATCCCAACTCCCAAAGAAATCAATAACACAGCTCCTCAACATATCCTCCAAAATTTGTATCACTCTCTCTGACTGTCCATCGGTCTGAGGATGAAAAGCAGTGCTAAAATGCAACCGAGAACCCAAAGTATTTTGCAAACTCTTCCAAAACCTTGAAGTAAACCGAGGATCTCGATCAGATACCAAAGAAATTGGGACTCCATGCAATCTCACTATCTCATTGATATACAGTTCAACCAACTTCTCAAGAGAATAGTCCATCCGAACTGGAAGAAAATGAGCTGTCTTCGTCAACTGATCAACAATCACCCATATGGCATCATGCTTCTTCTGAGTCAACGGAAATCCAGTCACAAAATCCATTGTTACTCGCTCCCATTTCTATTCTGACACTGTTAAAGGTTGGAGCAACCCTGTTGGAACTTGGTGCTCGTCTTTCACTCTCTGACATGTGAGACATTTATATACAAACTCCGCTATGTCCCTCTTCATACCTGACCACCAATAATGTTGCTTTAAATCATGATACATCTTAGTATTCCCAGGGTGCATAGCAAAAATCGACTGATGTGCTTCCTCTAAAATTATCTTTTTCAATCTTGCATTATTAGAAACACACAATCTATCTTTATACTAAAGACTACCATCACTTCTCACATGAAAAGTCTCTACTCTCTCCTTTTTGGCAATCCAAAATAATCTTCTAAATTTTCTCATCTGCCAACTGAGCCTCTCTAATATGATTCAACAAGACCGGTCTCAATTGTAACTGAGCTAACAAAGTACCATCATTACATGACTCAAATTTAGCATGCAACACTCTCAACCCAACAAGCAACGAGAGCGAATAAGTAGTCAAACCTGCTAAAGACTTCCGACTCAAGGCATCATCAACTACATTTGCTTTACCAGGATGATAATCAATCAAACAGTCGTAGTCTTTAATCAACTCCAACTACCGTCTCTGTCGAAGATTCAGTTCTCTCTGAACACCCAAGTATTTCAAACTCTTGTGATTTGTATAAATGAAACACTTCTCTCCATAAAGATAATATCGCCAAATCTTCAAAGCAAAAACTATGGCTGCCAATTCCAAATCATGCGTCAGATAATTCAACTCATGTGGCTTCAACTGCCGAGAATCATAAGCTATGACTCTACCATCCTGCATCAAAACACAACCTAAACTATTATGTGAAGCATCACTGTAAATCACATATGGTTTATCTTCCACAGGCAAAGTAAGAACATGAGCTTGAGTCAACATCTCTTTTAACTGCTCAAAGCTTACTTGACACTGCTCTGTCCACACGAATCTAACTCCCTTTCGAAGTAATCTGGTGAGTGGAGTAGCTATCATAGAAAAAATTTTCACAAACCGTTGATGATAGCCTGTCAAACCCAGAAAACTTCTAACTTCAGTCATAGTCTTCAGTGGACTCCAATTCAAAATAGCTTTAACATTACCCGGATCAACTCTTGTACCCTCTACTAAAACCACATGACCGAGAAAAGTCACTTGATCAAGTCAAAACTCACACTTAGACAGCTTAGCATACAACTGCTTCTCTCTCAAGGTCTGCAATACAATTCACAGATGCTTATCATGATCCTCCTCATTATGTGAATACACCAAGATATCATCAATAAAGACAACCACAAACTGATCTAGATAAGGTCTAAACACCCTATTCATCAAATCCATAAAAGCTGTTGGTGCATTCGTCAATCCAAAAGGCATCACCAAGAACTCACAATGCCCATATCTTGTGCGGAAAGCTGTCTTAGATACATCTTCAGCTTTGACTCTCAACTGATGGTACCCTGATCTCAAATCAATTTTAGAGAATATTGCTGCTCCCTTCAACTGATCAAAGAGACTATCTATCCTAGGCAAAGGATACTTGTTCTTGATAGTCACCTTATTCAACTGCCTATAATCAATGCACAGTCTTAAAGTACTATTCTTCTTCTTTACAAATAAAACAGGAGCTCCCCACAGAGACACACTAGGGCGAACAAATCCTTTATCCAACAACTCCTGCAACTGCACCTTCAATTCTCTCAACTCAGCAGGTGTCATTTGATAGGGAGTAATAGAGATGGGAGTGGTACCAGACAACAAATTTATACCAAACTCAACCTCTCTCTTAACAGGTATCCCTGGCAACTCCTCAGGAAAAACATCTGTAAATTTAGCAACTGTGGGTATACTATCAAGCTGAGAACCCACTACTCTGGTATCTACCACATGACCAAGATAATCTCTACATCCCTTCCGAATCAGCCTCCTAGCTGCAACAGCTGAAACAAACATAGATGAAAGATGTCTCTGCTCACTAGATACCATAACTCTTCTAACATCACTGGTTCTTAGGGTAACACACTTATTTTGACAGTCTACCACAGCCCCATGCTTAGACAACCAATCCATGCCTAAGATTAAATCATACTCTTTAAAAGGCATTTCAATCAAATCACTCAAGAACTCCTCATCCTGCACTACAACTGAACTATTACGATACTCCTTCGGTGGATCATCTATAGTATGCGGAACCGAAATTCCACCAATCATAAGCATCTCTCTGTAGAAGTGATCTAGCATAATCAAATTTTTCTTCAGAAGTAGCCTACAGCTGAATGAATACCCTTTAAACTCTATCAAGACACTGCTCAGCTACTGCAGGATCTGTAATACCAAAGAAATCCTCAGCTTCAAACTTCCTCAATTTATCATATTGTCTCACCGGTACTTGCGGCTGTGGTTACGGTGGCGGCTGCTGCACTGGAGCCTGCCTCAATAATTCTACCATATGTCGTAACCAAACCGGTGGAATCTCATCAGTTACTAGTCTCTCTGGCACAGGAGCAGGTGCCTCTCCAGCTATCTCAACCCTAGCTCCATATCTACCCTCAACAGGAGCTACACTCTCAGCACTACCCTCTATGGACTGACGTGACTGAGACGTCATCACTACCTATATCTGCAAATACAGCAGAAATTACCTCATCAAAGATCAAAAACTGCTAGTGCCAATGCATGTATCTTATTTAAAAACCATATTTAAAAAACCAAAATTTTATTTTTCTTACAATTCACCTAGGTTGAGAACCTCAAACCTAGGCTCTGATACCAAAATAATTACAACACCCCTGTACCCCATATACGTACACCACGTACACCCACATATGTAATATACGTATACCGCATACAAGAATGTCACAGTCTATTTAAAGCAAACCAATCTTTAAAACTTTAACATCAAATCATCATCATAAATAGTAATAGATAAAACATTTCTTGTTAAAATACATATACATATATCTTCATTACACCCAAAGTTTATCCAAAATATTTATTTAGTAAGCAGTGAAAAATGTAGTGGAATATACATATGTATACATCAAAATTAATATTTACAAAAATATAGAGATTATACATGCTTGGCAGTTCATCTCTGATCTTGAAGTCCAATAATCAACACTTCTTAAAGGATTACAAGCCTAGACTCTACTCGGTCTAGTTGAACTCTCCGGCTCAATTAGATCTACCCTATCACCTGTACGATAAATCACAATCGCACTAAGCCAAAGACTTAGTGGTACTAACTATAATAACAATATGATTCAATGTAATGCTGATGTCAAACTTTCAAGAATTAGAAGCAATATATAAGGATATCATATTTTATAATATCAAATCTCATTATATTGTTCAATTATTCCATTATTCATAATTCACATTAAAGCAAAGACAAGCATGAGCAAAAAAAAAAACTAATACGCCATTCAAATTTCAGAGTTACTGTTTTGGTCTAATAATCACATTTATCAAGCCCGTAGGCGAATCATTATCACAATGAGGATTACCTTATATGTAATATCACAACTAGTCTTCAAGGACTAGGCCCAATCAAGCTTTAAGGGGAGCTCAGCATGAACCCAACTTGGCTTCAAGGACCAAGCTCAACCCAGCTTCAAGGGATTGTTACTTTTAAGCATGCCACCAACAACAAAACTCTGAAAATTAAATAACATACTAGGTACACAATTCTTTCATAATTTCATTATCAAATCCATTCTCATTTTCTCATGATCATCTAGGCACAATGCCCCAAATATTTCATTTATATCATTATAGCCATCACCAATGGCTTCACATATCATCATTAGAGTGCACATCACAAATTACATTGTTAATATATTTTGAATCCTCAACATATAATTCACATAGTTCACATAATACAAATCATTGCACCATTCTCATATATCAACAATATAATAGGTAACCTAACACATTTTCCAACCAAATATATTAAGTCCCAAAGTTATGTAAATGTATGCAATCATGTAAAGTTTGTACTTATCTCTAAGAGCAACAAACACCAATCTAACAACCTCCTCTTCCAAGAATCCTCCAATACTTGGATTAGGGCAACTCAAATCTCTTCAAAACCTAATTCAAAGGTGATTATACATACTCACTTAGTGATACATATAAGAAAATAAGAATAAGAACTATCTAGGGCAAACTCTACACATGACACGCTCAACAACACGGGCGTGTCCCTAATCGTGCCTTAAACCCACAACACAGAAGCTTTGACACGTTTAGTGACATGGGCATGTCACTTCATGTGTCAAATCTCCTCCAATACAGTGGCTATGTCACGCTCAATGACATGAGCGTGTCACTGGACGTGTTAATACTACTCCAACACAAAAGCTGTGACACGCTTAGTGACATGGGCGTGTCACTACTCGTGTCACCCACACTGAAAACAGAACCAATGACACGCCCAAAGACATGGCCGTGTTATTAGGCGCGACCTTGTTACTGGGCGTGTTAGGCTAAAAACCTGAAATCGACACCAAAACGCCACATCCAACAAATATCTTTCTTTTACCCTTTCTACTCCAAACAAACTTAAACAAAACTATTAATAAACCATAACAGACTTGCATAAACATCAATACAACTCAATTACATGCATTAACACACAAGCACAGCCATATTTTACAACTCAACACATACACAATTTACAACTCTTGTTTTCTTCACCAAACTTAACATTTTCTCCAAACCAACCCCAAAATCAAAGTCAATTAGACCAAACAACCTCAAACACACCACAATCAACCATACACTCAACTACACCAACCATCCACTATACTCACATACATAAACTCAAAAGAAATCAAAGAAATAAGTTGAAAACTTACCAAAAGTGAAGAAAATTCTTAAAACTCCAACTTGATCACTTGAAACACCCTTCAATCTTGAGTTATGAATCAACAAAATCTCTTCCTTAATGAAGATGGTGGTGGTGGCTAGCTATCAAAAGAGAAGAAAGAAGAAGATGAAAGTCAACCACACCCTCTTCTCTTTTAACCACACATCTTTCCTCAAATCACTCTCCACCAAGTAAATGAATTATTATAATAATATAATAAATAAAATATCATCTTCCACTAATAATGTTTAATATTTAATTAATTCAAATATCCTTTGACCTTATATCAACTTGTTGACTTGTATATGTTGTATATATCTCTATATATACAACATATACACACTACTTCCTTTTTATCTTTTTACATAATCAAATATATACTTAACATTTAATTCCATTACAATAATAAGTATTTCCAAAATTTTAGAGTATCATTTGGGATATTACAGGGTATACAGATACGACACTTACAACATGTTTACTTAAATGAAATATATAACCCGACATAATCTATTTAACTCATATAATATTTTTAATTTAAAATATTTTTATATTATTAAATAGTTCATTAAAAATAACTCTTATAATAAAATTATGATTAAACTAATTTTAAAATGTAAACGTATTAAAAATTTCTTTAAAATACACAAAAAATAAAATATATAACACAATTAATATGAAATAAATAATTAATGTGTATTATATTTTGGTATTAAAACTTATAATGTGTTTGGTTGCATAAGAATCCTAAGAAAATTGACTATATAATCATGTTTAACCAACAATACTATATTTATTTACCAATGATCTAAGTAAAATAAAATGATGAGCCCACTAAACTTTATCGATCAGTTAGTAAAATATTTTATTTAGGGGAGTAAAAAAAATATTTCACTAGAAAAGGTGATTAAGAGGTCAACATATCAAAATACAATCATACCTTTATTTTAGGATATGATAAATCAAGAAAGAGATGTTATATGAATAGTTTGGGAATTGCTTAAACTTTTTTTGTAAAGTTGTATTGCAACCAAATTAATTAATATTTTTTTTCAATCTATTTTCGGTATTTTGTTATATCTTCCAAATATAATAACATAATATTTTTCAGTAAATATAATTCCAGTAATAAACTACTATAAAATATATTTTTAATAATTAATTTTTTTTAAGTGATTTACCAAATATACTATTAGTATGAAAAAAAGTTTGTTAAGGAGATAACATATAGTTGTTAATACAAATTTTATAATAAATTTTTTTAAAAGATTTATTTTATTTTCTATTTATTTTTCTGTTATATTTTTTTTATAAATTTTATTTTAAATTCTAAAATAAAAAATTATTTGATATAAATATAAAATATTAGATTATTTAAATTATAAAATTATTTAATTTTTAAAATTTAATTTAGAAAAATAATTTTTAAAATTCATAAAAAATTAAATTTTAATTAATTAATAATTAAATTAATAAAAAAATTAAAAAAATTTTAATAATTAGATAAAATTAATAAATTTTTAATAAAAATTAAAAAAATTAAGTAAATTATTTTTAAATAAATAATAATACATCATATAATAATAAAATTATAATAATATAATAAATATAAAATATTTTTTAGAGTAAATAATAATAAAATAAAATAATTTTAAATTATAAAAAAATTATATTATTTTAGTTAAATATATTATAATAAATTTATATATTAATTCGCTATATCATATATAAATTATTATATTTATAATACTAATTCATTTAAAATAAATATTAATCTATTAATTTTTATATGTTCTGTGTACCGTAGTCACTGATATTGTACTTTTAATCCAATCCAAACACTGCCTTTAAAAGTCATTTCCGTCCAACAACCCCAATACGGAGCTGACGTCAGCGCCGGTCACAATGCACGGCCATCTCTACCCTTACCCATTTCCCTCAGAAACCGATTCTTTTTTCTCTCTCTCTTATCCTACACCCTCATTTCCCTCCAGCGCAATTTAGCACCACCCAGCGCACATTCCCTTTCTTTTCTTTCTCATGGACCCCATCCGGTCCCTTCACCTTTCCACGCGCTCCTCTCCATCCGGCGGAGGAGGCGGCGGCGGCCGAGAAGACTGTTGGAGTGAAGGCGCGACGGAGACTTTAATCGAGGCATGGGGAGACCGTTACGTTAATCTGAACCGCGGAAATCTCCGTCAGAACGACTGGAAAGAAGTTGCCGACGCCGTCAATTCCCGGCAAAACGGCGTCAAGCCACGGAAGACGGACGTTCAGTGCAAGAACCGGATTGACACGTTGAAGAAGAAATATAAGCTCGAGAAAGCTAAACGTCCTCCGTCCAAATGGCCGTTTTATTATCGTCTCGATTCTCTCATCGGCGTTAACGCTACCGTTAATCCCAAAAAGAAGCCTCCGGCCGTTAACTTGACGGTGAAATCGAAGCCAATTCCAAAACCGGAGCTTTATTCCGGCGTGTCAAATTCAGCGGAGGCGTCGTTGGGCGACAAGGATGATGATGATATTGGGTTTGACGAGAGAGCGATAAAGAAGCAGCATCGAATGGAGGATGTAGATTTCTCCGATGGAGCTGCGTGTAGGGAATTAGCGAGAGCTATATTGAAGTTTGGTGAGATATATGAGAGAATTGAGAGCTCTAAGCAGCAGCAAATGGTGGAGCTTGAGAAGCAGAGAATGGAATTCACAAAAGAACTTGAGTTCGAGAGAATGAACATGTTCATCGATGCCCAGATGGAGCTTGAAAAGAAATCATTAAAGCGCTCCAAATTCGCCTCTTCTGGTTCAGGTTAATTTGATTTTCTCATTCACGCTTTTTATTTGGTGTTGTGTGTTTTTGGGTATTGAATTTGGCGAACTGAAGTGAATCTGTTGTTTATAATTTATAGGTTGATCGAATTGTTAGTTCAGAAAAAGAAAGCTGATTGTTTTGCTATTCTAGGATAATTAGTCTACAGTTGTTCATTTCTGCTTATTTGTATCAGGAAACTTGCAGATGCTGATTATTGCTTTTGTTGATTCAGTTTTATCTTTTGGGATTTTTTTCTTTTGCTTGATGGCTTTTTGTTACTTTGCTTCTGAAAGGTTCATGCTGAAATTGTTTCATCCGAGTGCATTGAAGATGTATGGCAGGGGGTTTGCCCTATCATGTTTGCGGGTGCATGTCCAAGTCCTGTGCATGTTTGTGTTTAGCGGATTTTCTGTTAATTTATAATGGATTTTAAATTGTCCCAGTAGCTGTACTTCGAAGATGATAGAAGAATAAAGTTTTTGACTACCAATGAGTGAGGAAGAAGCATAAAATGTGTATCTTTGGGTTCCCTCTCTTTCTTCTGCTCGTGACTTCTGGAAAATTTGTGCAAGAAATTGGAAGTTACAAGCTTCCGAGATTTTTCCTTGATTGGGATTTTCAAGTTGGGGACACGAGATAAAATGAGCTGGTGCAAATATCAGGGTGTTCAATTGTTCGTCAGGACATATGTTTTGATTGTGCTTAGCTGCTTTGCTCTAGGTTCACTCAACAGTCAACATTACACAGGCTTGGCTAGGCAGATTGTTCAACAGCTTGGTGTTGAATCAAACCTTTTTTATTGTGAGATGGCATTGTTGTGAACATGCATAAAAATCTGCTCATTATGTACCCTTTCCAATATTATCTTAGTTACAATAAATGCTTAAGGGTTTTAGAATGGAATGATTCTTTGGAGTTCTGGAATTTTACTCTTCGCTTGTGTTTTCATAAAAATAAGCTACTTGAAATATTGTAAACAGGTTAGTTTGCCTTTTAAAACCCCAAAGAGGTAGAGAACTCAAACCGGTCTAGAAGATGCAATTGTTAGCAATGCATTTGATGTTCTCTTTTTATCACAAGGCTGTGACGTGGATGCTAATATCCATCTTTGCTTAATTGATATGAGTGTAAAATAGGAGATAGTTGCATTTTGAGTGATCTGTTTGTTAACATGCATCTATAATCATTCTTGGTATGAATGTATCATATTTGATAAGTAGAGTTACAACTCAGATGCATCCTGCTTGGCATTCTGTCTCTCTGTCTCTTTATCAACGCACTCATGTGCCTGCGAGTAGCAGCTTGTGTGCATTCATCCCAAGATTCCTGGTCGCTCAACTTTATGCTTACCCCTTTCATCCCCATTGTCCTCAGTGTGTTATAATAATTGCTTCAGGTTATTCTTACAATATCTGTGAAATTAATGTTACTGCTAAATTTGAGATTGCTTCCATTTAAGGTCTTAAGAGTGTTTGGTGAATTGTGAATGCTTTGAACAGGGAAGAAGTTATAGGTAAGATGGCATGAGCGCTTCGATTCCATGGGGGCTGCCATCTGCAAATCTCCATGAAAGTCCTCATTCAATCACTAGCTCAATACCGAAGTTTTGTGTCACATAATCCAAACTCCGTTACATCATCAGCAGGTTCAGATGCGGAGCTTTTGTAGGTGATTAATATGCAGTGTATGTATTTATTGTTGTAACATTATTCAGTGTAGATTATTAAGTTGTTCTGCTACAGATTCTGTACTTCATAATATTTTAAACTGTAACCTCCTTGTATTCCTAGGAAACTTAATTCTTCTCAAGTAATGAATATGTGATAAGGTTGTGTTTGAATAAAGTTAATGCTGATTGAATTATCTGTCCTTTTTGAATGATGTTCATGGGATACCCTTGTTTAAAGGGGGATATTACAAGAAATTAATTAAATTGATCTTTTAGTATTAATTATTATAGATTCAGATACATGGAAGTTAAATTTTCGGGTCAAAATATAAATTCTTTGGAGGTATTCCGTATTCCTAATAAGGAAGAACTTGGAGGGGCTATGCTCTCTTGGTTTGTCTTTCTAATTATGAGCTAAATAAATAGAATTAGTGGTGAATTTAAAAATTGTAATTTTTTTTCTTTTAAGAAATGTATTTGATCGTCAAATTCAGAGCAAACTGAACATGTTAATTGGAAGACAAACTTTATACTTTTTGCTTTTGGAAGTTGATAACTACTAGCACGGCTATTGTGCTTTTGCTTTTGCAGAGGGAAGAAGTGGTTGGTTACTGAGTTAGTGCTGCTCTAATGACACTTTTAAAGCCTTGTGAGAGTGAATGCACATCTTTGGATTCGTATTGCAATAAATAAAGTGATATGACTTCTTGTGGGGTGGTTGATATCACTAGCCAAATGCTACAATTGCCTAGAAGGTTTTTTGAATTCTAAGTACTGTTACTGTGCCACATAATAGGATATCAGGCAGATCAAATTTTGATGTTTAGATCCAGAAAATTAGGCTGAATTTGCCATATTTACCTCCAATCAGGAGATAAAAAAAAAAAAAGTAAAAACAAATTAAAACAGTGCATAATCACAACTAATAGTCTCAATGATTCAGAGATTTTCCCTTTGTCAATTCTTGATTGAGAACATAAACGGAAGACCAAGTTCATGAAATCGCAAACATTAATATATATATATATCATATAAATATAAATATAAATAGATATCAAAATATATATGGGAATTGATTAAAATCATTATTGATGAATCCATCTTGGGTGAAGTCAGATGAATTCTGGGTAAAACTTTCAATGGGTCTAGCACAAGCAGGAAAACCAGAGAAAGTTGTATTACACTGAGCCAAACGAGCTCTAGCCATGGCGAGATCAATCTGTAACTCAACCATTTGTCTCTGCAACAAAGCTATAGCACCAATACAACCATAAACAGGGTCTCTAAGTCTTGCTTCAGCTTCATAAGCAAGAGAATTGACAGTGTCTTCTCTTTGCTCTTCAGGAACTTCAATGAGGATTTTGCTGACATTGCTTGCACCAAAAACTTTGTGCACTTTTGCAAATTTTTTAGCCTCATCAGATCGAAAATATGGAGCGAATATACAATTGGGTACGCATCTTCTTTTCAAGAACTTGCAGGCTGCACATGAGGAACTTGAACGAGGCTCATTGCTTCTCATTCTTCATATCACTATCCACTTTCTTTCTCTCTTTCTTTTGTGTTTCTATCTTTGCACCAACAGCTATCCACCATATATATAAAACAAGCCAACACAAACAAAGGGTTAAATCTACAGTACTTAAATAATGCATTTTGACAGAGAAAAATTTAAAGTGGTGTCTCAGCTGGTCAGGTCGTTGAACCTGATAAGGTAAAAGATTGCAAGTTCGAGTTCAATATGGGGCCATAGTTCACCAATTTTTTTTTATTTTATTTTAACTTATAATCCATTTATCATTTTTTTTTATATTTCTCAAATTATAATTCAGTAATCACTCATCAATTCAAAAAGTTAATTAATATGTCTATTAACTCCATACATAACGGGTGCAATTTATTAATATAAATTATCATAATAAACTCACTAATTTTTAACTTATATTTCTTTAGAATTAATACACAAATTTTCTTTTCAACATATACTCGATTAAATTTAATTACGCAGTATGATTTATTAGGATAAGTTACTATACCGAATCCAATAATTATTTTTGATGTTCTACTAAATTTAACCGTAAAATAAAATGCTGAGAAAGTTGGATAAAAACCTACTCAAGAATGACATATACATGCGAACATTTTTTTTAAATTATTATTTATTAATTTTGAGCCCTTTTTTCTAGTTAGGAAGTGGGATGGGTCCAAATATTTGAACATGTGGAGGCAAGCTTTTATGAATTTGGATGAGACATGATAGTTCATCAATGTGGATGGGATATTTCATTTTCATTGAAGAATAAAATTAAAAAAAATTATTTTAATTTTTTTAGGTGAATAGAAACCCAAACATAATTAGATACAACACACTTATCATAAAAAATGAGAAGCTAAAATAATCAATCACTTAATATGGAGAGATATTCATTGAGAGCAGTGGCGGAACCAGAGACTTATTGAGGGGGGGCAAAATTACCAAGAGAAAAAAATTACAGACGAATTATGTATAAAATTGAATATTTAATATTACAATAGTTCAACAATTAATTTACATTACTAGATTGACTACACCTAAGAGGTGGTAATTGTATTCTACGAGTTTGCATTTTTTGAAAACGTTGCATAATAGATTCATTTTCAATTTTTACAAAAATTTCCTTCTCCACATAACACACCAAGCAATCGGTCAGAAAATCATCTCCCATTTTATTGCGCAAATCCGTCTTGATAATGTTCATTGTTGAAAAAGCTCTCTCAACAGTAGCCGTTGCAACAGGTAAGACTAAAGCTAACTTGACAAGCAGATATACCAAAGGAAACATAATGTCATAACCCGTCTCAACCATTTTCTGAGCAAGAGTTCCAATGTCATGGAGGTCAGAGAAAGCTGTATTCCTTCTTACATCAGCAATGTAGGTCTTAAGTTGATCTTGAAGTATCATTCGATCAGTATTGGTGAAATCATTTGGATATAGTTCAGCAAGACGAAGTAATCGAGATCGGTTGAAGTTGGAGAATGAATTTATAGGTGAAAGACAAGCAATGCATAAAAGCAATTCCGAACTTGTTTCTGTAAACCGATTTTCCATTTCTTGTGTAATAAAATCAACAACCTAGTATTGAATAAAAGAAAATTAAGTTGTATCATAGAAATTTATAGTATCATAATACGAAGAAGAATAATTACCTGACAAAATATTTCCACTCGAAAGTAGTGATAATAAGTAATAGGAATACCAGCACGCTTAGAACGTAGACGACCCGGAACATTATCTTCCATATTAGGGACCGTGACATCGTGATCTATACAAAAATCATTAACATCTTGTAATAATTCATCCCATCCATTTTCCCTGAAGTCTTGCAATTGCTGTTTGACCGTTGCAATTAAATGTACAGCATTGTCCATGCATTGATCCTTTCGTTGTAAGACTTGAGATAGATCATTTGTCAGTCCTAAAACCGTCTTCATTAAGTAAGTAATGAAAATAAAATCATAACTTTCCATTTTATCAATCAAGCCCACAGCTGTCCCTTGAGTTCTTTGTTCAACTCCATCGTCTATTATGTTTTCAAGAACCGCTTTCACTGCTGACCACATAGACAGAAGCCGCACAATTGTTTTATAATGAGAACCCCAACGCGTGTCACCGGGTCGAGCCAAACTTGTTTCTTGATGTAATCCTCTTCCTGATTGAATATCACCTCTTTCCAAACGTTGAACGATTTCATCATGCTGTTTTTGACGGAGAGCATCTCTCCTTTTACATGAAACTCCAACCATATTCACAATCATTGTAACATATTCAAAAAAATTACTCACATATCTATTGCTCCTCGCTGCTGCTACAAGCACTAATTGGAGTTGATGAGCGAAACAATGAATATATCTTGCTTGGGGATTTTCATTTAAAATGAGGGTTTTTAACCCATTGAATTCACCTCGCATATTAGAAGCCCCATCATAACCTTGGCCTCGAACTCTACTTAGTGACAACCCATGTTTTGCAAAGAAATCTTCAAGTGCACTTTTTAAAGACAATGCAGATGTGTCACTCACATGTACCACTCCAACTAATCGCTCCATCACTTGTCCCAACTTGTTAACATATCTCAATACCACAGCCATTTGTTCTTTTACAGAATTATCACGAGCCTCATCAATTAATATAGAGTAAAAGTCATCACCAACGTCATTAATAATAGTTAGTGTTGTCTCTAAAGCACAAGCACTCACTATTTGTTTCTGGATATGTGGAGAAGTGAGTTGATTATTTCCAGGAGCATTTGAATTAACTACATTTCCAACATCAATATTGCGTTGACTGTACCAATTGAGAAGTTCAAGAAAATTACCCCGGCAAAAAGACTTTTCTGACTCATCATGTCCTCGAAAAGCTAAGCCATTTGCTAAAAGAAAACGTATACAGTCAACAACAGCTGTCAAACGTGTCCGATAATGCCTCTCTTGCTCTTGGCTGTGGGAAGATAATATATGAGACACACTTTGTCTTTGATTTTTGAAACCAACATATAGTACTCTTGCATTATTGTGTGGACTATTGGAACCACCAACGTGTTCATTAAATCTCTCCGTGGCCTTTTTCCAATTGCGAAATCCAATTTCTGTGAATGCATTATCTCCTCGTTTTGATCCTCTATTCGAACTAAAAAGATAACACCAGAAACAAAATGCTGCATCTTTGGAAATACTGTATTCCAACCACTCAAATTTAGAGTACCAATTCTCTCTAAAACTCCTCATAATGTTTCCAAATTCTGTTTGGGGAAAATTATGGCCACGTGGTTGGCAAGGACCTTTAGCCACATATTGTCTTCTAATATCATCCATAATCTCAACATCAAACTCATAAATAGGTTTACGCAATGCGGGGTCACCCACAATATAATCAAAACTAATATCCGGACGCCTTATATCATCACTAGATACCTCCTGACTTGCATGACTACTTAATGTAGGGATCGGTGTCGAAATAGGGAAATTAGAGGATTCACCATATTCATTTCGTATTCTCTTAGTCTTGATCACAAATTTATCCATATCTGTTCAATTTAGAATTAGTTTAACCTAAGTTATATTCAGCATTTAAAACAAAAACAAGACATTAAATTGCATTTTATATTTAAAACCTAATAACAATTCACAAAATACTAACAAAAACAATTAATTCAACATAATCACAACACATATCATTTTAATTAAATTATTATAATTAATTAAAATTCAAATAAACAACAATATATATTTATATAGAAAATAAATTATCAATTTTTACCTAAATCTTAATAATCACAAATACAAATAATAAAAATAAATTCAATTAATACAACATAATTAATAAATTAGATTCTATATTTAAAAACCATATTGATTAAAGTATACAACATAATTAATAAATTAATACAACATAATTCAATTAATACAACATAATTAATAAATTATCAATTTAAATTATACAACATAATTAATAAATCTATTTTATATATAAAAAAATTTCCAATTCTTTACCTAAAATAAAAATTTACAAATCACCATTTTTTAACCTAAAAAAAAATTATCATAAATTCACAAATCACAATAAATTTAATTAATTTAACTAATTAATAAACTATATTCTACATTTAAAACCCAAAATATAATCTATTTTATAAATAAAAAAATCACCAAATATTTACCTAAAATAAAAATTATCAAATCTCCAATTTTTAACCTAAAAATAATTATCATAAATTCACAAAACTATATTCTATATTTAAAATTAAAACCCAATATATAATCTAAATCTTCAATTTTATAAACCTAAATTATAATAATTACAAAAAAAAAAACAAATTAAAAAAAATTAAAAAAAAATTACAGATATTTAAAATACCTTGCTGCCGCCGCCCCCGCCTCTGCCTGCTCCGCTGCTCGTGCCGTCGCCGTCGCCCGTCGCCGTCACCTTCCGTTCACTGTCTCTCTCGCCTGATCGCCTGCTCGCCGTCGCCGGTCGTCTGCTGCTGCAACCGCTCCGCCCCTGCCTCTCTCTGTGCCTCTCTCTCTCTCTCGGTTTCGCTCGAGCCAGCAGCAGAATGCTGCTGGCTTTTATTTTTTTTTTAAACTCTATTAAGTGAAACGGCGCCGTTTCAAGTGAAACGGCGCCGTTTCACTTAATAGATTAAAATTTTACTCTATTAAGTGAAACGGCGCCGTTTCAAGTGAAACGGCGCCGTTTCACTTAATAGAGTAAAATTGAAACAGGTTGTCTTCAACCTCGGTCTCGCTCGCTCGTGCGTGGGACTGGGACTGGGAGGGGGGGGCAGGGGCGGAGAAGCAGCAGCCTGGGGCGGAGCTGGGGGGGCGGACCTCTCCCTATATATGTCTGCATTGCCGCCGACGAGGGGGGGTCGTCCGCCCCCACACGACCCCCCCAGCTCCGCCCCTGATTGAGAGAGACAAAAATTATTGACTACCAAGGGCTCGTTGAGTAGAAAATTTTAAACTATTAACTCCATATAAGAGATTAGCTCGCTTCTGGTATCAACCAAAATAGAAAGATGAGAAAAACTAAAAGAACCACAACTGAACAGAGTAAAAAAGGGGAGGAGAGAGTCCCTATGCCGAAGATAATTGAAGGAGTCACCTTCATAAAGATCAGAATGTACATGTCATACCAACCTTTTTCAGAAAATAAGAGAAAAGAAAGAAAAATGAAAGATAAGAAAGAAAAATGAAAGGAAAGTGAAAGATCTAAGGTTATCAATGATCAAAAGTTCTGCAATAATCCTAGATCTGAAGAAGAAAGAAGAAATAAAAACTTTGTAGTAAGAGAAAATTGATTCACAAAGGAGAGAAAGCTCAAGGAAGAGCTAAAATTGTATATATATATATTATCATATCCTTATGTTACTACATAAAAGGTATCCTTATATATTAAATATTGTTAGTTTAAATTTTTATCTTGTAGTGAAATTATTTTGTTTATTCTTTCTTTTTATGTCTAATCAAATTCAAAATAATTTGATCTATATTAGGAAAAGTATTGAACTTTGTTATGGTTTAATTTCTTTTTCAAAAATCCTATAGTACCAGAGACAGAGACAATGAAGTGAAAGCTAAGGAAAATCTAAGATTTCTTTTTTTCTTTTAAATCATATCATTCTATTGGATTCTTCTTAATAAAAATCTTTTCTATTTTATTTATTTTAACTTTAAAAAAACTTAGGTTAGAATAGTTTTAATGTCCTATTTACCACATTGATTAATTGCCTTCTATACTTATTCTGAGGATAGCCTTGCTACCTTGGTAATTAACCACTTATTTATCTATATCTTTCTACTAAGAATTTTTTTAAATAAAAATTAATTAATTTTTGTAATTATTCTTTTTATTTTATTTAAAGCAAAATTCATGTATTTATTAAAATATATGTCTTATGGTTATATTTATTGAAACAAAATAAAAAAAATTCATAAAAAAAGAGACAAAAAAAAAAAGTAAACTTCAAGCAAGGTGTTTTCATTCTTTTTTGGAAAATAAAAAAGATAAAATAATAAACTTCAATTTATTTTATTATTTGTTTACTGGCCCAGTAGCAAGGAAAGGAAGTGGCTAGGCTACAACTTGCAACAGAAAATACTAAAGATATGAATTTTGAGTAAGAAATAGATGTTTGGAAAATTTTGTGTGACAAATTAAAAATTTGGGACAATAACACCAAATATATATGTATATATAATTTATGTAACTTAGTCTAAGGCATATACAATTCTATATGTTATATGGGCGCATAACCCAAAATACGATTGATAAATAAAATTATATTTTTTAGCATAACTTTGAAATTAAATAAATATATTGATATAAATATAATATATGTAAAAAATGTCACTTCAAAAATAATAATATGGGAGGGAGTGGGGGATGATAGTCCTTGAAGAGGTCCACTTGTTTAGTGGCCCCTCCTTTTTCCCATGATTAAAACAATCTCCGACTAGAGGGCCAATTTGAATTTACTTCTCACGCTCCATTATATGATTCCATTTTATCATAATGTACAAATCTTGGTATTCTTGTTCTTCTTTTTTTTTTTTTATTACAATAATAACCACCAAATATATTAATGAAGATCAACAATACAAGAGGGAATAGAATCCCAAGTTTGGAGACTAGAATAACATATAGAAGATTTGGCAAGCAAATGAGCTTCTACATTGACTTGTCTCCTAATCCAAATCAAAGAAACATTATTTCTTCTGCTTAAGAGATCCCTGCAGTCTTGAATAACCCCTCTAAATTCAGAGTTATAACAATAATTAGCATGAATGGCATTAACTTGTTGAGAATCACACGCTATGACTAGCATTTGGAAAATTTTCAATCACCCAGGAGAGAGCGGCATTAATCGTTATAGCTTATATAATATTTGCTTGAAACAAACCAGGCAAAAGCCCTGTCTATGCACCAATGAATTGGCTATCTGTGCTTTGAAAGATCATCCCAAATCCAGTTTTACGTTGCGTGTGAAAGATTGCAGCATCTGAACAACAATACCATGAATGATGGGACCCAAATTGAAGTAAACCATGATTTAGTCACGAGACTGAATAACCATAGTTGCAAGAAGTTCTTCTTTGAGCAAACAACCATTGTCTATGCATGTCATGATCCTCTTGAAACAGAATTGGAGCAGGCTTGGAATACCCTTTCCAAATGATACTATTACTATGCTTCCAAATTGACCAAGATATAACCCAAAATTCAGAAAGTCTTTTTGTTTGTTAGATGTCCCATAATAGATGGAGAATTAATGACACCAGAACCTAGTAAAGTGGACAGATTTCCATCCTAAAGATCCCATCATTCTTTAGCCTTCTCACAATAAAATAGAACATGGTAGGTATCTTCATGTTGTCCACAAAATACACATCGGTTATCCAGGCGAATTCCTCTACCTTCCATATTTATCCATGAAGGAACAACATTTCTTAGACTCCATGCAAAATCCTTAACATTGGGCATCAAGTGTAATGACCAAAGAAGTTTCCAAGAAAAGAAATAACAATTTTTTTTCTCACGTTCCAACATGTCTAAGAGCAATGAAATGAGTTGATTTAACACTAATGTCCCCTTCTATCCCAATGTCACACAAGACAATCATCTTTATTACTTCTACGCAGAGAAATACTCAGAATAGTTGCAATATCGATTTCCTGAAATGTTAACTGCAATTTGTGCAAATCCCAGCAGCCCTTAGACAAATCAATAAAATCAGAAACCCGAGTATTTTCCTCCCTAGCCACAAGACCATCGTGAACACAATAGTCCAAATAATTAGAAAGCCAAGGATCAACCCAAACCTGAGTATCAGTCCCGCTACCAACACTCTTTCGAATACCTTGCCTCAATACAACTTGAGAAGCCATAATACTCTTCTATGTAAAGTTTGGGTTTAAACCCAATTGAGCTGTCAAAATATCCCCATTTGGAACGTATTTTGCTTTGAGCACACGGTAAAAAAGAGAATGTGTGTCAACACGCTTAGTCTCCACCCTTGCTTACCAAAAACATGGTAAGGTTAAAATTGTTGGTTAATTAAAATAATAAGAGATAAGAAAAAAGTGAATCTTTATTTCATGTCTAAAAAAGGAAGAGAACAAAGCCTTTTATAGGCATTACAAAACAAACTAAACAGAAAGAACCTAAAAACATGGAAGGGATACGATTTTATTGACCACTACTAACAATAACATATTATTAGGAACTAAACCAGATTTTGTAATCAAATCTTAACATGCCCTCTTGATTCAAAATCACTGATACCCAATTGTTGTCCAAAATAAGCATGTTTCAGCTGAGACAAAGACTTAGTAAATAAGTCTGCAACTTGATCATGAGTACTGCAAAATTCCAGCTCTATTTCTCCATTTGCAACCAACCTTCGAATGAAGTGATGCCAAGTTTCTATGTGCTTTGTTCTGCTGTGAAAAGCTGGGTTCTTTGTCATTGCTATTGTACCTTTGTTATCACAACAGATTTTGGTTGCTGCCACTTGCTCTTGACCTAAATCAAACAAAACTCGCCTAAGCCACACAGCTTGACATGCTGCAGAAGTTGCAGCAATATATTCTGCTTCCGATGAAGACAGAGCAATAGTATCCTGCTTCTTTGAGCTCCATGAGATGGCACCTGAACCAAGACTGAAACAATAACCTGATGTACTCCTTCTATCATCCAAAGAGCCTGCCCTATCGCTATCAGTGTAGCCAATTAATTTGGGATTTGATACTGTGGTATACTAAATTCCAAAGTCAACAGTTCCAGCAACATATCGCAAGACCCTTTTTGCTGCCCAAAGATGGTGCTTTGTTGGATTATGCATAAACCTAGACAAGACACTAACAGAAAAAGCAATGTCAGGCCGTGTATGAGACAAATAATTCAGTCCACCAATCATCCTCCGAAAATAAGTTGTATCGGCCTCCTCTGTCCCATCTTCAGCTTGTAATTTTTCATTCAAATTCATCAGAGTTCCAGCCACATTGTAGTTCACCAGGCTGAATTTCTTAAGCAAATTGATGGTTGTCGAAACCACCAAGATAATTCCTGCTCAACTGTAAAACAAAAACTGTAGAAAGTGTGAGAAGGGTCGAACCCTAGGGACTAGCCTTGCCCAAGGCTAACCAGAACTGACAGTGAACTGAAAATTAAAAGTAAAAGAAAAACGGGGATTTGTGTAATTAATTATGTAAAACGAAATTAAACAGCAAAATTGATAATAAAAACCTGAACAATGGGAGGTGAATTCAGTCAAAGGAAGTTCGCGGTATGAGATTCACTTGGATTGATCATCGGACTAAAAATAATCTTTTAATATCAAATCACAGACAAGTTATAGCCATCGAAAAAGCATCTCCGGCCAATCTTTCCGTTTATAATAGATTAAGCAAGACAAGCGCTATGAATAACCCCTAATTGATTAACAACCCTAATACAAGCGACAGAATTTAATTAATCAATTGCAATAAACTCTAGAAAGACCTAGCCCTAATCAACAAACCTAAAAGCAAGATTCGTTTAAATCAGATCATACAATTACTTAATATAACCCGAAAGCCTGGTTACAATCAGATTATATCAATCGCTACAAGCATCAAATCAACTAAACAATTACAGATTCAGCATCAATGGTTAGCTATATGCATCTTATTAATCAATTGATTGATCAGTTCAATAAATTAACAAAACACATTAAGGAATATAGTTTTCCAATAAACTGCAGTAAAAGTATGAATGTAATAATCAATTAAAAGCAAATAAGAACATTAAAACCTCACAATCCTGAAGAATCTCAACCTTGAATCAACCTCCAACTGATTAGAGAGTTTAGCCACGCATGGCTAATGAAGAAGACATTGAAAAGTTATGAAAAATGTTCTGAAATTCGTAACTATGCAGAAGGTAGAAGAGAACTCCCGTAAAAAGACCTAAAACACGATTATAATGTCTAAAATTAGGGCCCCACCATAATATTACAAAAGTGCCCTTTAAAATATAATTAATTCTTCTTCCTAAGGCTTAAAATAGGCTCAAAACGACATCCCAAGTCGTAGTTCCAATCATAGAATTAAACCAGCCCCGTTCCAGCAAGATTCGGCATTAGCCTTGGGCAAGGCTAACTCCAGACTGCAGCAAAACGTCCTTCAAAAATTCCACCTTCAAGTCCTTTGCTCATAAATGCTCCAATTAAGCTCCAAATGGTTCTTTTTAGTTAAATCCAACATTCCCTAACCAAAACAATAAAAACCAAATAAATTCTCATATTTAAGCACAAATATCAACATATAAACACAAGATTAGGTACTAAAACTATGTTGGATTTACACACTAACACAAATCACTTACATATTTTTGTTGTCCAACAAACATTCCATCTGCACATTGTTTCACCTCAAGTCCAAGAAAATATTGCAATAATCCTAAATCTTTCATCTCAAAATTTCTCATCATTGAAGACTTAAAATCAGCAATAAGACATTCATTGCTTCCAAAATAAATCATGTCATCAGCGTAAACACAAACAACAAGAAATCCAGCTTTGTCATATTTTGTCAAGTATAAAGTGGGCTCATTTTACTTTTAACAAAATCATTCTCACCAAAATAGTTGTCAATTTTACTGTACCGTGCTCGCGGTGCTTGCTTAAGCCCATAGAGAGCTTTTCTCAATCTGAAAACTTTATCCTCATGACCATTTTCAACAAAGCCTTCAAGTTGAGAAACATAAACCTCTTCCTCTAACTCTCCATTCAAGAAAGAAGACTTCACATCAAATTGAAAGACAGGAAGGGACAATTGAGTAGCTAAAGCAAGCAGATCTTACAGTTTCAAGGCGAGCTACTGGTGAAAATGTTTCTTCACAGTCGATACCTCGTTGTTGGGCGCACCCCTTTGCTACAAGCCGTGCTTTATGCTTTTGCACACTCCCATCAGCATGGTACTTAGTTCTGAAAATCCATTTGAGGCCGATAGCATTCTTCCCTTTTGGTAAATTCACCAATTCCCAAGTCTGATTTTTTTGAATTGAAGCAATCTCTTCATTCATAGCACTTTTCCATTCTTCCATTACTGCTGCCTCCTTATAAAAGATTGGATCTGAAACATTTAAAGCAAAAGAACAAGCTTCATATATTTCTATCAAGGACCAGATTTTTCTTGGAGGAGTTTCAATTGATGAGGAAGAACTTGAGCTGGCTGGACTTGATGAGTTGGTACTTATTGTATTTGATGAAGAAAAATCAGCAACATCATTTGATGGTGAAAAATCAGCAGCTTCATACTCTAAAACTGGAGCTTCGTCTCAATTCGTAATATTTCTCCAATCCCATTCTACATCTTCATTAAAAATCACATTTTTGCTAACAATAATTTTGCCACTTAAAGGATTATATAGCCTATATGCCTTAGATTGAGAACAATAGCCAACAAAAATGCATTTTTCAAATTTTTCATCAAGTTTGTGACGAGATTGAGAATTAATTAAAGCATAGGCTATACTGTAACACCCCGATACCCCATATAAATACTGTACATATACCAGGTACACATACAATATGTATATAGAGTATAAGAATGTCACTTTTCATCACCATTATAACTCTTTACTTTAATTTTTAAAACCATAATACATTTAAATCATATGAAAGTATTTACAAAATGGTTATTCTTATCATGGTAATACATAAATATAAGTTACATTGTTTCTTCCAAAGATTCATTTATACAAATGAATACATTCTTATGAAAATACAGTATAATTACATGCATGCACCACCATCTAGTTGGTCTCGAACTACACTTGTCCTCGTTGTGACATAGTAGCTTATCTCCAGCTTCATCACCTATATACCTGCGCGATTAAGATAACCGCGCTAAGCTCGAAAGCTTAGTAGTACAAGTAACCATTAAAATATACAATATAAAGGAAACATACCTCATATGTTTAGTCTCATGTTTTAACATTTTCTTACTCTGTTTTCCCCTTTTTCAATGCATTCTTCATATAATCCTATTAACCTTATAGAGGATATACATATACACATATAACATAACCATCAAACATAATTCAATAAATTGATAGAACCTTCATATTATGATACTTACCAATTTCACCTCATACATATCATATATATCATTTTATACTTTATAATCGCATATTGCATATAACTTCACAAACCATATCTCCTTTCAATAATTCATGTATGTTATATAATCATATCACTAACCACAATTCATCATTCACAACTCACATTTCCAACAAAGGCAACATAAATCCCATTACTCATTTATTTCAACTTGTATATACATCACATTAACAACAAAGACAGACTCGGGCCCAAAAGACACTAATATGTCATTCAAAGTTCAGAGTTAATGCTTTGGTTTTGTTATCACATTTATCAATATCATATACCCAACTAGGCTTCAAGGATTAAGTTCAACCAAGCTTCAAGGGGAGCAAAGCATGCTAAGCTTCTACCCAACTTGGCTTCAAGAACTAACCCAACCTAGCTTCAAGGGTGGTAACATCTCAATTAGGCTTCAAGGATTCAATCCAACCTAACTTCAAGAGATTGTTACACTTATTAGGCATGCCACCAACAACAAAACTCTGAAAATGAATAACACATTAGTCACACAATTCATTTATTATTTCATTATCAATTTCATTCTCATTCTCATCATCATTTACATCATCATAGCCAACCACAATGGCATCATTTAGGCAAAACATGCCTCATTTATCTCATTCTCAATATCATAGCCAACCACAATGGCTTTATACATCATCACCTCTCAATTTACATTTCATATTCCATCACAATATCACATTTCATAGTTCACCACAATATCACATTATCACATTTCATAGTTCATCACAATATCACATTATCACATTTCATAGTTCATCACAATATCACATTATCACATTTCATAGTTCATCTTTGATATTTATATACATAATCATTCATTACTCAAGTATGCACAATCAATTGCATTACCATATAAATTGGAATACACATCATACAAATCATATCCTCACATCTTTCACATTTCATAACATATATATATTGAATGCCTTCACATCTTATATGTATTAATGTATTATCATATCTCTTATCTTTTCATTGCGTATACAATATTAATATTTATTTTAACAATATACTTATATGCAATCCAATAGGGTTTTGTACTTACCTCTAAAGAACTCACTCCCATATAACTTCTCTTCCATAGATCTTTCAATACTTGGATTAGGGCAATTCCATCTCTTAAAACCTAATCCAAAAGTAATCATACACACTCACTTAGAAATACACATGAGGTAATACAAATAAGAATCAATTAGGGCAAACTCAACACATGACACGCTCATCAACACGGGCGTGTTCCTGATCGTGCCCTAACTCCACAACACAGAAACATTGACACGCTCATAACCACGGGCGTGTCACTGGGCGTGTAATACATTCTGTATCTCAAAAACATCAACACGTCCAATCAACAAGAGCGTGCTCATGGCCGTGTCAATTCTCCAAACTCACAGTAGCTATGACACGCTCAATAACACGGGCGTGTTACTAGTCGTGTCAATTCTACTGCCACACAGAACTTATGACACGCTCAATAACATGGGCGTGTCACTGCTCGTGCTACCAACTCCAGAAAACAGAACCAACGACACGCCTAACAAACTGGCCGTGTCTCTGGGCGTGTCCGACTAAAAACCCAGATTCCGGTCAACACACAACAACATCCAACAATACCCATCTTTTTATCATTACTCACTTCAAACAATCTTCATCAAACACACCCAAAAACCATAACAAACTTACCAAAACATCAACAACACTCAAAACACACACCAATCATCATTATAAACTTCATTCATATACCAATTTATCAAATCCCCAAATTTCATTAAACTCAACCCTTATTCAACAATTCATCATCATCTTCACAAATAATCATATTATCATCATCCAATTACCAAATCAACACATATATATACTTAAATCTTTCAATATCATCATCATCACACATCAACCATACCAAACCCAACTCAAACAATGAAAATCAATTTAAAGAAATAAATACTTACTTGAATCCTTTATCAAATCTTCATCTCTATCATCAAATCTCTTGAATTCCTTAAGAAATTTGGTAAGAAAATCACATCTTTCTCTCTTTCTCTCTCTCTCTCTCTCTCTCTCTCTCTCTCTCTCTCTCTCTCGGCCAAGAAGAACGAAGAAGACGAAGAAGGAGTAGAAGGAAGAAGAAGTTTCTACTTCTTTCCTTTGTCCTTATCCATATATATATATAATAATAATAATAATAATAATAATAATAATAATAATAACAATAACAATAACAATAACAATAACAATAGTAATAATAATAATAATACTTTAAATCTCCACCACATATTCTTTCTTTGATTTTCTTCTTCTCTTTTCTTTTTGTCTTTATTATTATTATTATTATTTAGTTATACAAATATATATACAACTCACTTATCCTTCACCATTATATATATCCCATGTATATGTGATGTATATGTATATGTCTTACATATATTATCCTTATATTTCACATATACACATATACATTAAATCCAAATACAACAACAATAACTCCAAAACTCTTAGGGTCTATTCCGGGATATTACATATACAACCGAAAATTCTTAAGTGACTTACACGTGATTTTCTCCCTCTCCAAGCTTCATACGTTGTTTCATTCATGACAGCCCTTGTTAGAGAAACATTCAATAGATACACTGCAGTTGCAACGGCTTCAACCCAAAAAGAATTCGGGAGATTTTTTGCTTTGAGTAAGCTTCTGGCCATCTCCACAACAGTTCGATTCTTTCTCTCGACAATACCATTCTGCTCCGGTGTGTACGGTGCAGTAAGCTCCCTGTGAATGCCATTTTCTTCACAAAAAACATTAAACTCAGTAGAATTAAATTCACCACCTTTGTCTGTCCGGAGGCATTTGATACGGCTATCCTGCTGATGATGTAAGCCTGCCTTGCTGGGATTTAATTCCTAAGGAAGCTCAAGCTACGGATCGTCTCCAAAACATAAGAACACCAACCAGCACCTTCAACTCAACACCAACTTGTGATGTAAAACTTAAGCTATATGGCTGGAAACCAAAGATTCAAGACCCAACCCCAACTTGTGAAGGAAAAACCTTGAATATAAGTTAAGACCTAGCAAACTTGGTTGTTTTTGCAAGGAATTCGTGCAAGTTCTAACCAGAACTCAAAAGAAGGCTAAAAACCTCTCAAAGCTCTAAAAAATGGAGAGAAAACTCAGAATATTCATTTAGTTCAAAGTCTGCCATTACATCTATTTTTAAAGACTTAAAGAAAGCATAAAACAAGTGAAATGATGGAAAAATACAAATATAATGATGTGGTTACATAAAACAAATTGGGCAGCCATATAGCTTGTCTCCCACTAGCTTTTAAAACATTGGGCATCCATATAGCTTGTCTCCCACTAGCTTTTAAAAGGCATCTTTGACTCCCAATGTGAGTTTCAGCCACTCTTAATATATGGGCATCCAATGGTACGTGAATGGTATGTATTTAGCTCCCAAAGGTATAATGATGGATGCCAATATGTATTCTAACTCCTTTGGGTCAATTGGCCTCTTGGGTAGATTGCAATTTGGACACGTGCAACCAAACAGCTTATTTGCTCTTATTTTCTTCAAGTCTTAACGTTCCAATTGTATTGAGAGCATATAGATGTTTGGAAACTAATCCTTGAAGTTTTCTTGCCATTGATCTAGTAACAGGTCCTTGGTGTTGTATGCTAGCAATCAGATCCTCATCATCCGCTCCCTCTTCAAAAGAATTCGTCCTCGAATCTTCATCATCTGCATAGGAAGAAGCAAGATCAGAAACATTAAAAGTTGCACTTACACCATACTCACCTGGTAGATTAATCTTGTAGGCATTATCATTAATCCTTTCGAGTACTTCAAATGGTCCATCACTTCTCGGCTGCAATTTTGATTTCCTTTGTGTAGGAAACCTTTCTTTTCGCAAATGAACCCATACCATATCACCAGGCTGGAACACCATCTTTTTCCTTCCTTTGTTTACTTTGGTTGCTCTATTCTCATTAATCTTCTCCATTTGTTGCTTGGCCCTTTGATGCATTTGCTTCACCAATTTAGCTTTCTTTTTACCATCAAAACTAGTAAGCTCATTAGTAGGAAGAGGCAACAAATCTAATGGAGTAAGTGGATTAAAACCATAGACAAGCTCAAAGGGTGAAAATCCAGTGGATGAATGCATTGATCTATTATATGCAAATTCAATAAATGGTATGCATTCCTCCCATGTCTTCAAATTTTGTTTAATCATGGTACGAAGAAGAGTGCCCACAGTCCTATTAACAACTTCCGTCTGCCCATCTGTTTGCGGATGGCATGTAGTAGAGAAACAAAGCTTTGTACCTAACTTTCCCCATAGGACTTTCCAAAAATGACTCAAAAATTTTACATCTCGATCACTTACTATGGTCCTAGGAATACCATGCAGTCTCACTACTTCTCTAAAGAACAAATCAGATATATGGCATGCATCATCAGTTTTATGACATGGAATAAAATGTGCCATTTTAGAAAATCTATCAACCACAACAAATAAACTATCATGACCCTTTTTTGTCCTAGGTAGCCCCAAAATAAAGTCCATAGATAAGTCTACCCAAGGTTCACTAGGTACACTTAAAGGCATATACAAACCATGTGGTCTTACTTTGGACTTTGCTTTCATACATGTCACGCATTTAGCACAAAATTTCTCTACATCTTTCCTCATATGTGGCCTATAAAAATGTTCATTCAGAATTTCTAATGTTTTAGCCACCCCAAAATGTCCCATTAAACCTCCCCCATGTGACTCTCTTACAAGCAATCCTCTTATAGAGCTATTTGGAACACAAAGTCGTTTCTCTCTAAATAAGAAACCATCATGCCTATAAAATTTTTCAAAGGCAGCATTTTCACAAGAGGCATATATTTGTGCAAATTCAGAGTCATGCTTATACAATTCTTTCATATGCTCAAATCCTAGAAGTCTAGCATCAAGTATAGAGATTAGGGCATACCTCCTAGATAGGCATTAGCAACAACATTTTCTTTTCCTTGCTTATATTGAATCACATATGGAAACGCTTCAATAAATTCACTCCATTTGGCATGGCGTTTGTTCAGCTTGCTTTGTCCTTTCAAGTATTTTAGTGATTCATGATCACTATGAATAACAAACTCCTTTGGCCAAAGATAATGCTGCCACATCTCCAACGCCCTAACTAATGCATACATCTCCTTATCATAAGTAGAGTAATTCAAAGGAGCTCCACTTAACTTCTCACTAAAGTATGCAATTGGTCTTCTTTCCTGCATTAAAACAGCACCTATACCCATTCCGGAAGCATCACATTCAACTTCAAAAGTCTTAGAAAAATCAGGTAATGCAAGTAATGGTGCAGAACATAATTTTTCTTTCAGTAATCTAAATGCATGCTCTTGTTCCTCATTCCATCCGAACCCTACATTTTTCTTCACTATTTCATTCAATGGGACTGCAATTGTGCTAAAATCTCTAACAAACCTCCTATAAAAACTAGCAAGACCATAAAAACTCCTAACATCAGTCACGGATTTTGGTGTAGGCCATTCTTTGATGGCTTTTACCTTATCCTCATCAACCTCAATTCCTTTCCCACTCACTACAAATCCTAAGAAAATGACTTTTTTCATGCAGAATGTACATTTCTTTAAATTTGCATACAATTTCTCTTTCCTAAGAACTTCAAGCACACATCTTAAATGCATTAAATGATCATTTAAACTTTGACTATACACTAAAATATCCTCAAAATACACAACAACAAACTTTCCAAGAAATTCACGCAAGACATGATTCATTAATCTCATGAAAGTACTAGGTGCATTGCTTAGTCCAAAAGGCATGACTAACCATTCATACAAACCATATTGAGTCTTAAAAGCTGTTTTCCATTCATCTCCTAATCTCATTCTTATTTGATGATAACCACTTTTAAGATCAATTTTCGAAAATATATACATGCACCATGCAATTCATCAAGCATATCATCAAGTCTAGGGATTGGATGTCTATACTTTACAGTGATTTTGTTGACGGCGCGACAATCCACACACATTCACACTGATCCATCCTTTTTGGGTACCAAAAGTACCGGTACAGCGCATGGACTCATGCTCTCTCTGACATGACCCTTTGCAAGTAATTCTTCCACTTGTTTTTGTAACTCTTTGGCCTCTTGAGGATTGGTTCTATATGCTGGCCGATTCAGAATTATAGCTCCAGGAACAAAATCAATTTGATGTTCTATTCCTCTGATAGGTGGTAGTCCGCTAGATACTTCATCGGGAAAGACATCTTCAAATTCCTGCAACAAAGTCAATGTAACACTAGGAATAGGAGGATCAAGGTCAGTTACATTAAGAAAAGCTCCCTTACATAGTAAGAGTAGCATCACATTATTTGAAGAATAGGCTTGCCTCACATCTTTTCCCCTAGCAACTAAACTTACTTTCTTCTCACAACTCTCATTTTTATTGTAGATTTTTTTCTTTTTCTCATTTTCTTTTTCTTTCTCTTTTTTTATTCTTTGTTTTTCCTCTTGCTCTTTTCTTTCTCTCACTCTCTTTTCAGATTCTTTTTGCATTTTCTCTTCCATGGCAGCTTGTATTCATTTTTGGTCTTCAAAAGCCTCCATCGGTGTCAAAGGTGCAAGCGTCAACTTTCGACCTTCAAAATCAAAAGAGTACCTATTTTTGAATCCATCATGTACAACCCTTCTATCATATTGCCATGGCCTCCCAAGCAGAATATGACTAGCATGCATAGGAACAACATCGCATAGCACTTCATCCTTATACCTCCCAATGGAAAATGTTAGCAGCACTTGCTTAGTCACCCTAACTTCACCACAATCATTAAACCATTGCAACCTATATGGCTTAGGATGTTTTGTAGTAGGGAAATCAAGTTTTTCCACTAGTAGAGTACTAGCCACATTCACGCAACTTCCACTGTCTATTATCATGCTACAAACTCTATCTTTAACTAGACACCTAGTATGAAAGATATTTTCTCTTTGTAGCTCATCACCATCATCTGCCTTTACTTGGGTATTTAAAGCACGCATAACAACTAGAATGTTGCCATGTACAGCATGCTCTACATCACTATCATCACCCATAGGTTGAATGTCATCACTTGAATCATCATTAACAGCCCCATCATCTTCAGATTCTATCTCTCCACTTGGCCTCATCACCATTGCCCTTTTATTTGGACATTGTGCAGCATAATGTCCCTTGCCTAAGCATCTAAAACATTGGATGTCTCTAGTTCTTCCGCTGGAGTTCATTGGTACCTTACCCTTATCAATCACAATGGGTTTTTCTCCAGCCTTGTTTCCCTCTTTCTTCTCCTTTGAAACAAATTTACTCTCACTAGATTCCCCTTTCTTCCAATTTGGCTTCCATGGAACATTGTTGGTAGAATTCATTCCCATACCCGATCTGGTTGTTTTCTTCTTCTTGAGTTGTTTTTCTACCTTGATTGCCATATTTAACATATCATCAAGCTCCACATAATGATGCAGCTCCACTATGTCGGCAATTTCATCTTTCAGCCCATGTAGGAACCGTGCCATAGTTGCTTCCCTTTCTTCTTCTATATTAGCTCGTATCATAGCCATTTCCATTTCTTGAAAATATTCTTCCATACTTTTATTGCCCTGCACTAGCCCTTGTAATCTTTGATGCAACTCTCTATAGTAGTGTTGTGGAACAAATCGATCTCTCATGACCTGTTTTAACTCATCCCAAGTCTGCACTCCTCTCATGCCATTTCTTCTTCGTTTAGTGAGTAATTGATCCAACCAAACTAATGCATAATCAGTAAACTCTACCACAGCAAGTGTCACCTTCTTTTGCTCACTATAGTTGTGGCAATCAAAGATGAGTTCGGTCTTTCTCTCCCATTCCAAATATGCATCTGGATTTGCTTTGCCTTGGAATGATGGAATTTTCATTTTAATTCCATTAACGTTGCTGTCTACTCTCCCTCTCCCTCTTGCATTTTTCATAGTTTCTTGCCTAATATTTCTGCCACCACCTCTACCACCCATATTACCTCTCATATATCTTGGTCTAATAACATCATCAAATGCAACAGATTGCTGCCCATCATCATCATCAAGATTATCTTCATCTACATCCTCCAAGTCATTGAAAACTGGCAAATCATTTAGTCCAGCGCGCCTACCTCTATTCTGCCCCCTATTTGTGTTTTGCTCCATATGAAAATTATCTTGTTCATCCCTTCCTAAATTCCTTTGATTTGTAGAGCTTGCTTGCTGCAATTCTTCAATTTGCTTTGAGTGTTTTTCCATCTGTTCTCTAATATCAACAAACAACACATTCATCCTTTGAAATTGAGATTGCAATGCCTTAAGAACATAAGAAGCTTCTGGCTCCTCTTGGGGCTGGTTGCTCTCTCGATCACTATCTCGTTTTGTTGACATACTGATTGCTGCAAAACAAATGTTAGAAATATTCTCTCACACACTCCCTCACGTGTTTCACTCTAATCTGGTAACACTCAATCTGTGTTTCACTCAAACTTTGGCTTTTACCCTCTAACAATCTCACCACTCTATGCCTTTTTTCACTCACTTCAGCCCTTTCCAAGTTCTAGCAAGAACTTAATATTTTCTCAACTAAATAACTAAATTGCAAGGTTTAAAACACATTCAAGAATGGAACAAGAGTAAAACAAGCTGGAAAAAAAAAAGAATATTTGATATTTGAAACCTAAGGACGAAAGACACTGAAATTTTAGACAAACATTACTAAAGGGAAGAATTTGACAAAACTGGATTTAGGACAATATATTGAGAAAAAATGGAAGAAGAAAAATAAATTTTTAGGTCTCTTATGAAATGTTTATGGTCTGGACCCAAAAATGGCTAACTAGCGGTAATATATGGACAACCAAGCAAACGAACGAATTTTAACATGAAATTTAATATGTAGGCTTAGCTTAAAATTTGAAAGGATTTGGACATGTTTACATACACGTTCACTTTTGGACACAAAACTAGCTAAATTAGCTGCAATATATGGATAACTAGGCAAATGGAGGAATTTTGACTTAAATTTTGATTTCCAAGCTAAGTTTAGCATCTGAAACAAGCATATAAAATTTGAGAAGATTTGGTTATGTGCAAACCCAACTTCAGTTTCTAACCCATTACAAATTTGAGAGATTAGTTGTTGTTTTCTCTTTTTTTTTTCTTTTATGTTCTTTCTTTCTTTATTTTTTTTAAATTAATCCAGCAACAACATTAAGGAAGAAGGACTCAAAGAAACAAGAAAGCATACAGCTTGTAGAAATTAAACTAATGGCAGAAAATGACTTAAAGGAAGACAATATTTTTTTTGACATAAACAAGAAGGAATGATGCTAAAAACTTGTTTTGGAGAGCCTAAGCTCTGATACCAAATGATGTGAGCCTGCCTTGCTGGGATTTAATTCCTAAGGAAGCTCAAGCTACGGATCGTCTCCAAAACATAAGAACACCAACCAGCACCTTCAACCCAACACCAACTTGTGATGTAAAACTGAAGCTATATGGCTGGAAATCAAAGATTCAAGACCCAACCCCAACTTGTGAAGGAAAAACCTTGAATATAAGTTAAGACCTAGCAAACTTGGTTATTTTTGCAAGAAATTCATGCAAGTTCTAACCAGAACTCAAAAGAAGGCTAAAAACCTCTCAAAGCTATAAAAAATGGAGAGAAAACTCAGAATATTCATTCAGTTCAAAGTCTTCCATTACATCTGTTTTTAAAGACTTAAAGAAAGCATAAAACAAGTGAAATGATGGAAAAATACAAATATAATGATGTGGTTACATAAAACAAATTGGGCAGCCATATAGCTTGTCTCCCACTAGCTTTTAAAAGGCATGGGCAGCCATATAGCTTGTCTCCCACTAGCTTTTAAAAGGCATCTTTGACTCCCAATTGAGTTTCAGCCACTCTTAATATATGGGCATCCAATGGTACGTGAATGGTTTGTATTTAGCTCCCAAAGGTATAATGATGGATGCCAATATGTATTATAACTCCTTCGGGTCAATTGGCCTCTTGGGTAGATTGCAATTTGGACACGTGCAACCAAACAACTTCTTTGCTCTTATTTTCTTTAAGTCTTAACGTTCCAATTGTATTGAGAACATATAGATGTTTGGAAACTAATCCTTGAAGTTTTCTTGCCATTGATCAAGTAATAGGTCCTTGGTGTTGTATGCTAGCAATCAGATCCTCATCAGCTGATTTTCTACCAAGCTTTTAAATTTCTTGAAAGTGACAAGAGCTTCAGATTTACACTTCAAGAAATAAACCCAGTTCATACGGCTATAGTCATCAATCAACAAAAAGAAATACCGATTACCACCAAATGACTCAGTTTGCATGGGTCCACACAAATCCGCATGTATCAATTCAAGACAACTATTAGCCCTCCATGACTTTCCTACGGGAAATGATTTTTTACTTTGTTTACCCAAAACACAGCCTTCACAAAAATCAACAGATTCAATATTGGGTAAACCTTTAACCATATTTTGTTGACTCAACAACTTCAATCCTCTTTCATGTAAATGCCCATAACGCAAATGCCACAAAGTAGATTCATCAATTTTACTAACAGTAAGAGCATTGTTTTCATTGGAAGCATCTAGTGGGAACATTTTGTTTTGAGCCATGGGAACATTAACAATGGTAAGACTAGTTTTCTTATCTTCAATACTACATGAGTTATCATCAAACACAATTCTATACCCACTAGTCATCAATTGTCCGATACTTAACAGATTATAAGCTAATGTAGGAACAAATTGCACATCATCTAAGAGTTTGGTTTTACCGTGGCGAGTGTTGATGGCACCTTTCCCTTCCACTTGAATCACCTTTTCATCACCTAGTCGAACTGTTGATTTCTCTTTCTCATCAAGCTCCTTAAACAATTACCTGACATATGATTAGAACACCCATTATCCAGGAACCAAACAGTATTAGCATCAACAACATTTTTATCAACAGACTGAGCCATGAACATCATACTCTCTTCTTGTTCTTCTTCTCCTTCAGCAACATTAGCATGCTTCCCTTCATTCTTTTGCTTTTCTTCATCCCTTTGCTTGGCAAAACAATCAGCTTCTCTATGGCCGGGTCTATCACAATACCAACATTTAATTACATATTGTCGTTGCTCTCCAGAACGTCCTCCTCGTCCACGGCTACCGCCGCGACCTCGACCACGATAACCACCACAAGAACCACTGTGAGAGGACTCTCCTTTCACTTGAAAGGCCTTTTCTTCAATTTTCATTGATGATTTATTTATTCTGTCTTCATGAGCTTGCAAAGAAACCATTAAATCATCAAAAGAATAAGCAGATAAATCTTTAGACTCCTCTATTGCAGCAACCACATGATCAAATTTGGGAGTTAGACTTCTTAATAATTTTAAAACCACAGTCTGGTCAGTCATTTTTTCACCATATGCTTTCATTTGAGAGATGATTTTGAAAGCTCTTGATAAAAATGCTTGAACAGATTCAGAATCACCCATTTGAAGTGTTTCAAATGATCTACGAAGAGATTGAAGTTTCACGGTGATTACCTTTGAGCAACCTTGAAATTCATTTTTTAGAATCTGTCATGCTTCCTTAGATGTCTCTGCTGCTGAAATATTTGAAAAAATCTCATCTGATACAGCTTGTTGAAGAAAAAACAAAGATTTTGCGTCTCTCTTCTTATTTTCTCGAAGCTTTTGCTCATCATCTGGGTCTTTGTACCCATTCTCAACTAGCTCCCACATTTCCTGCGAAATAAACATAGTTCGCATTTTTATGGCCCAAAATTCATAATTTTCACCCTTGAAGAAAGGAATTAAAGGCTGATTTGACGTAGCAGTGCCATTTACTGCCATTTGAAAAACTCATGTGAAAGGCTTGCGTGAACCACTATCTTTCCCACTCACTTTTTCTTTCTCTCTTTTTAATTCTCTCTCCCACGTGCCCAATTAAAGGCTCTGATACCAAAATATGTTGGTTAATTAAAATAATAAGAGATAAGAAAAAAGTGAATCTTTATTCCATATGTCTAAAAAAGGAAGAGAACAAAGCCTTTTATAGGTATTACAAAACAAACTAAACAAAAAGAACCTAAAAACATGGAAGGGATACGATTTTATTGACCACTACTAACAATAACATATTATTAGGAACTAAACTAGATTTTGTAATCAAATCTTAACAAAAATAATGAAGGTTAAGAAATCCTAATTCCCCATCTTGTTTTCTAGTACACATTCACTTCCATCCAAACCAGTTAATTCCCTTTCCAAGATTTTTATTCGACCTCACCAAAATGAGCTCATTATCCGTTCCAATTCTTCGCAAAGAAACTACGGAATCAAGATAGTATTCTTGTTCTCATCCAACTTAAATATTAAAATATAGGAAAATAGAGAGAAATTTATAATATTCACGAATAAATATTATTCAATTTTATTTGACTCAATATTTAAATTATTTTTATTGTAATCTAATTTTTGAATAAGAACATATAATTATTTGTATTTTATATTATTTAATTTATTATAAATTAAATTTCAAAAAATTTATTATAAATTAATTTTAACTATTATTAAAAATAAAATAACATTTCAAAATTATTTTAGATATTCTTAAAGTTAATGAGATGAATTATTATTATTATTGTGAAATTATTGAAAATGAGAGATTTAAAATAATTTAAGTATGCTTTTAGTATTCTATATTTTTAATAATATTTATTTGGGTTGGAGATTTAGGTTGCTGATATTTTTAATAATATTTAATTCGGTATTCTATATATTTTTATTTTTAATTTATCAAAATCAAAAACTATTTTCAATTTTTATTTTATATTTTTTTATAAATTTATTTTATATTTTTAAAAAACTATATCATAATTTTTTAATTATACATGCACAAACACAAAATTTCTAATATTTAACAATAAACATTCTAAAAATAATTAATAATTATTATATTCAAAATCTAAAAAATCATCAATAACAAATATAAAAAATATCCAACACAATAAAATATTTAATTTTTTTCCTCAAACTTTCTTCAATCCTAACTACGGTTTATGTCATTACTTTTTGAAAGTATTTTTTTTTATCTTTCTACCATTCGATCTTATATTACTTGCTTTTCTTTTCTTTTCTTTTTTTTTTTTAAAAAATTTTTATTTTTTATGTGTGTTTTTACATTTATCATATCTATCAATTTTTTATTATTTTCTTTATCTTCACTAATTGAATGATTTTTAATAAAAGAATGGGAATTAACTTTTATAACAGTCATATGACTATATATGATATATATATATATATAATTTTTCATACTCCTAATAGCCTTTTTTACAAATTTTCTTGTCACTTTGTTCATAATTATATTAGTTTATTTCAATAATGGATCATAATATTAATTAGATATTATAAATAATAAATAAAATAAAATAAAATTATTAAAAAATAAGAAAAAATTAAAAAACAAGACATCAATTACAATTTTATTGGGTTTATAGAAGAATAAAAAAAAAGGAGAAAATACATGCAAGAAATAAATAAAAAAAGAATATAGAGAAGAAATTTGTACAAACTATAATGAAAAGAGAAAAAAACTATGATGAAAAAGGAAAAAAAAAAAAACTAACTTTTGCAGTGAATGAAAAAACAACTTATTAATATAAATGTATTCTCAAAATCAAAACCATATTTTATGGATTTTGTATTCAATATGAAAAAAAATTTTCGAATAAAAAAAATCTAAAATTTAGTAACATTATGTAATGTGTTTTATTTTTTCCCTAAAAAAAAGTTAAAAGCAAAATACAAAAACTATTCCAAATAAAGTCTTAATTTATCGAGCTTGGAGGCCTAAATGGAGCAATTCGGTTGTTGGATTTTGAGCCTTGCAAGCTATTTAAAAGTGTTTGTTTCTTCATTTTGTTTCAGAGAAAAATATTCTAGTTATTTGCTAAAAATTTGATAGAAGCCTCAAGTTTCAGAGTTATCTAGGTACAGGTATAAGAGTTCCTCTTATTCTAATACTCTTCATTTGTAAACCAGTTCAAATATATTCTTAGTTACCAAACATCAAGTGCTCTAGGAAGAGCAAGTTTGATTTTCATCAAGTCGGCAGCTAATACTTCTCAATATATTTTCCTAATTTTTATGAATTTGCATTGTTGTATGTGGATATATGCATATATAAATATGCATTGTGAATACACATAAACATTTTGACATTTGCTTGTATATGTTATATATGTGATGATTGTATATTACATGTGATTGTCTCATGGGATTGTAATGACATAGGACCATACAGAATTGTAACATGGATTCTGATACTGAGATGAGTTTGAGACTAGTGATAATTTTATAATTAGCATGACGATGGGACTTGCTCATCTTTCAACGTTGCTTGGTAATCGAGTTGGCGCTGCTTACTACAAGTCATGACTGTAAACTTCTATATATTAGATTCTAGGAGACAATATTTGGATTCTGAGAGCTAGATAAGAAGGATTGGCTCCATTATTAAAGGTTTAGTATGGATTTTATAGGCTGATTTTTTTCATCAATTGATTATGTGACTTGTTATATGCATTGCACAATGCAATGCATGAGCATACTTATTAGAAGTGGAATGTTTAGGGGACTAAATTTATATATTGGTGAGTTTCATTCAATAAATTAAGATTGAGACGCTCACTCTTATCTCTCTTTATTTTTTTTTTCTAGGATACATGTTGTACTTGAAAAAAAGTATATTATTTCTAAATTACTATTGCCTTTCATTTTTTCTACAAGGAAGTCTATTTTTTTGTTTATTTATTCAGTTATGTAATTTCTTATATATTTTGTATGCATATTTTAAAGCTCCGCCATGTTATTTCTGTTAATATGATTAGAATAGAAGTTGGAGAGAAATTAGGGATATATGTGAGTGTTTTAGGGAGATAAATCTGGGATATTATTTGTATCCTAATCTGTAACAAACCCTATTGCATGTGAGGGTATAAATATGTAATGTTTGTAAATAAGAAATATATATAGAAAATATCAAAATTGTAGAACTGTGGTCTTCTACGCTTCATGGTATCAGAGCAACGGTGAAATACATTAAAAAAAAAAAACTCTTAACCATAACCATGGCAGAAAGAACTGTATCTCTTCCACCTATTAAAACACCTTCTAGCAACCCGTCAACCATCATTCAATACCAAAACGAATCCTTCGGATTTAACCCAGATGAAACCAATTATGATGTCTGGGCTCAAATCGTTGAAATCCATATTGCAGCCAAAGAGAAGCTTGAATTCATAATCGGCACGGAACCGATTCCTGAAAAAACTGATGCCCGATATGCAAAGTGGAACGTTGATAATCAGAAAGTTCGAGGGTGGTTGCTTACAAATATGAAGCCTGATCTGATGAGAAGGTATATGCGAATTCCTGTAGCTAGAGACATATGGTCGACGTTGTCAAAAGCATATTATGATGGAAGTAATGATACCTATATTTTTTCATTGCATCAGAAAGCTTTCACGATGAAGCAGGCTGACCATCAACTATCAATATATTTTGGAGAATTGTCTGAAATTTTTACAGACTTGGATTATCGGGATTCAATTGCTATGAAGGACCCAGATGATGTTAAACTTTACAGGGAATCTGTAGAACGAATGCGAATCTATATATTTCTTAATGGTTTAGATGCTGATTTGGACCAGGTTAGGGGTGAAGTTTTGAGGATGGATCCTAAGCTTAATCTCCAACAGGCATATGCGTATATCCGTCGCAAAGCGAACCGAAGAGCATTGTATAAAGGTGAATCTGCAGGTGATGCTACTGCCTTGCTTGCTAGGAACTCAAATAATAGGAAACAAAAATTTGGTCAAAAGAACTATGAGGTACATACTCCCTCCAACACATTAAATTCTAGCTCATCCAATAAAAATGCAAAGGAGTGTACAACATGTGGCTTGACCGGTCATACAAGCCAAAGGTGCTATGAAAATATTGGGTATCCTTCCTGGTGGGACCCTACGAAGGCACCAAAATGCAAAGGGCAGGCACACCTTGCACATACTGTTGAACAAGGAAAACAACATAGGGAGGGCGAAACACCCACTGCATCTATTTTAAACGCGTCTTCTTTTGTTGGTAAGTTCACTAGTACTCCCTCTTTGTTTGGAAAAAAATACATGGATTGTTGATTCAGGGGCGACTGAGCATATGCCTGTTGATTGTACTGTGAAAGATATTAAGCCTTCATCCACATCTTCAGTTAAAACTGCGAGTGGTGAAATCGTATCCATTACTGGTGAAGGATCCTTAACTCTAAATAACCTAAATCTTAAATCAGTTTTAGTTATTCCATCCTTAAATTATAGCTTGTTATCTGTTGCACAAATAACTAGTACCCTACACTGTCTTGTAATTTTTGGACCTTGTTTTTGTGTTTTCAAGGATATCAAGATAAGACGGACGATTGGATGTGGCACTAGGAAAGGAAACCTATACTACCTGGATTTAATAGCGTCATCTTCGAAAGCTTTAAGGGATGTTTCATGCTTATCAGCTACTTCCTCTAGTATTTCTGAAATTTGGCTTATTCATAAACAATTTGGTCATGCTTCTTTTGGATATTTAAAAAAATTATTTCCAAATAAATTTAGCAAAATAAATTTGAATTCTCTTCAGTGTGATACTTGTGCATTATCTAAAAGTCATCGTACTAATTTCCCATCTCATTTATCTCGTAGTCCCAAACCTTTTATGCTTGTTCATTCTGATGTGTGGGGTCCTGCACGTGTGGCTACTCTTGGTGGTGCTAGGTGGTTTATAACTTTTATAGATGATTGCAGTAGAATGACTTGGACATGTCTAATGAAACAAAAAAATGAAGTAGGAACCTTTTTTAAGAAATTCTGTAAAATGGTTGCTACACAATATAATGCAAAGGTTAGGGTTCTAAGATAGGAAAATGGAGGGGAGTTTAAAAATTATGAATTAGAAGAATATTTGAATAAGAATGGTATATTGCATCAAACTTCTTGTCCTCAAACTCCACAACAAAATGGAGTAGCAGAGAGAAAAAATCGACATCTTCTTGAAATGACAAGGTCAATGTTAATAGGTGCAAATATGCCATTATATTATTGGGGAGAAGCTCTAAGTGCATCTACATATCTTATAAATAGGTTGCCTTCTAGAGTCTTAAAATTTCGTACTCCTAATGATGAATTATCTTGCCATCTTACTGTTGTATCTAATGCCAATTTACAACCCAAAGTCTTTGGATGCACATGTTTTGTTCATATTAATGATACTCACAAAATGCATAAACTTCAACCTAAATCTATTCAATGCATCTTTGTTGGGTATGGAATAAATCAAAAGGGCTATAGGTGCTATAATCCCATATTGAAACGGATGTTTGTATCCTTAGATGTCATATTTCATGAGAATACTATGTATTACAGTAAGGGGGAGATTGCAAGTGAGGGGGAGAATATTACCACAGAAAGAGATCTAGTTTACTTGCAGTCATTACCTGAACATGAAATAACTCAAATAACTCAAATTGAAATTGAAAATGGACATGAAACAACTCAAACACAAACTGAAACTGAACATGGAACTAAAATACGTGGATTGCTTGAACAAAATGTTAATGATGTAAGCATAGAACAAGAAATGCATGAGGAAGTAGTAGAAATACATGAACATTCTAGTGATCAAGAAGGTGGTAATCAGATTGATCTTCCTATGCCACAACAACAAATGTCTTGGCTTGAAAATCAAGTAAGTAGTCGAAACTTGCCTGAAAGAAGCACTCGCGGTAGACCAAAACAGTCTTATGAACCCACATTATCTTCATCACCAAAGTATCCCATAGCTAATCATGTATCGTATCATAGGATCACTAGGGAATCTCAGTCTTTTTTGAATCAATTATCTGTTGTATCTATTCCTAACAATCTGCAAGAAGCACTGGAGGACCCAAGGTGAAGGGAGGCAATGAAAGAAGAAATGAAGTCTCTTGAAAAAAATGGAACCTGGGAGATAGTTGATCTACCTAGAGGGAAGAAAGCAGTTGGTTGTAGATGGGTCTTTGCCATAAAACACAAAGCTCATGGAGAGATTGAGCGATTCAAAGCGAGACTAGTGGCCAAAGGATATAGCCAAGTATGTGGGATAGATTATGAGGAGACATTTGCTCCAGTAGCAAAAATTAATACAGTTCGTATCCTGCTATCTTTGGCTGTGAATTATGACTAGTATCTACATCAATATGACGTAAAAAATGCTTTTCTACATGGTATCCTTGAAGAAGAAGTTTATATGACCTTACCTCCTGGGTGTGAACTTAAAATTTCAGGAAGTAATAAGGTGTGCAAATTAAGGAAGTCCTTGTACGGCCTAAAACAATCTCCAAGGGCTTGGTTTGGTAGATTCACAAAATCTATGAAAGCCTTTGGGTACAAACAGTGCAATTCATATCATACTTTATTCATAAAAAGAGATAGAGAAGGGATAACTATGTTGATTATATATGTTGATGATATGATTGTAACATGAATAATATGGTAGAGAAGAAAAGATTGCATGAATATCTGTCAACACAATTCGAAATGAAGGATTTGGGAGAATTAAAGTTCTTTCTAGGTATTGAAGTCTTGAGATCGAAGAAAGGAATTTTATTAACCCAAAGAAGATATGTGTTAGAGTTGTTAAAGGAAGTTGGAATGTTGGCCTACAAACCTTCGGATACCCCTGCAACTGAGAAGATGAAGCTGAGTAGTAACAATGATGATGTACCGGTAGATAAAGGCAAATACCAGAGACTTGTAGGGAGATTAATGTACTTAGCACATACTAGACCTGACTTAGCCTACTCTGTAGGTGTAGTAAGCCAGTACATGCATTTGCCTTGTCAAGAACATTGGGAAGCAGTAATGAGAATCCTGAGATATTTAAAACAGTCACCAGGAAAAGGGATCTTATTTTCGAAAGGTAAAGATATGTGTGTCGAATGTTATACATATGCAGACTGGGCAGGTTCAATTGATGATAGAAGATCGACTGCAGAATATTTTACATTTGTAGGAGGGAATCTGGTGACTTGGAGAAGTAAGAAACAAGGGGTTGTTGCCAGAAGTAGTGCTGAAGCTGAATATCGTGGTATGGCGGTAGGTGTATGTGAGTTGCTTTGGATCCAAAATTTACTTGAAGAACTTGGGATTGAGTTTGTTAGTCCCATGAAGCTGTATTGTGATAATAAAGCTGCATGTGACATTGCACATAATCCAGTTCAACATGACCGTACTAAACATGTGGAGATCGACAGACATTTTATAAAGGAAAAAATTGAAGAAGGAAGTATCTCTGTGCCACTTATAAGGTCAAGAGAGCAATTAGCTGATGTATTAACTAAGGCAGTTGCTAGTCCTGCGTTTTGCAAGTTCTTGAAGAGGATAGGCATGGAGGATATATACTCTCCAACTTAGGGGGAGTGTTAATATGATTAGAATAGAAGTTGGAGAGAAATTAGGGATATATGTGAGTGTTTTAGGGAGATAATCTGGGATATTATTTGTATCCTAATCTGTAACAAACCCTATTGCATGTGAGGGTATAAATATGTAATGTTTGTAAATAAGAAATATATATAGAAAATATCAAAATTGTAGAACTGTGGTCTTCTACGCTTCAATTTTTATTGTATATTTTAAAGCTTTGCCATGTTATTTCTATTTTTAGTGTTTTTATTCAGTGTAGTCAATGATGTAATTGTTATGATGTTTAGGTTGAGCAGAAATTTAGTGATATGATAGTTTTGTTGGACTCATAACTCTGGTTTTATGACAATAATACAATATATTGGCTAAATAATTATAAAATTTTTGAGCTTTTACATATTACATTAGTCAATTTTTGTATTTTCAGTATCTATTATTTGTATTTCTATATTTTTAAAATTTAAACTACTTATTCTTTCTGTTAATATTTTCAGTCCAAAATTATTAGTCAATGACTTTGGCATCATAAAATGAGTTTTTGGTCCTTTCTTATATATGTTTATTTTAATTATTTATAAAGTCTTGCTTATTTTAATTTTATTTATATTTCTTACACATTATTTATTTTAATTTTATAAATATTATTAAAAAATAATTTCAATAATACACATAATATCTTTTATTATTTTTTAGACCATCCATAACATCTTTTAATTTTTTATTTAATAAATAATATTAAACAATAATTTTAAATAATTTGAATAATATCTTTTATCATTTTGCAAATAGTTTATATATAAAATAAAATTAAAAACAAAATAAACTAATAAGTGATAAAGATAAATATATATATATATATGTCAAAAAATTATTTTATGATGTTAAAATCATTAACTAATGATTTTGAGATGAAAATATTGACGAAAATACTAAATAGTTTAATTTTTAGAAATATAAAAATATAAAAAATAGATATTAAAAATACAGAGACTAACTAATATAATTTATAAAATCTCAAAAATTTTATAATTATTTAGCCAAATACATTTTATATATTCCAAAAGTTGTGTGATTTTTCATTTTTAATGTTCATCATATGTTTTCGGATTCAAGCCGTGGTACTTTAATTTAAGTTTAATCTTTTAAAATTGAATCAAATTTAAATATTTTATAAAATAAATATTAATAATTTAATGAGTAATTTGATTCGTTTATGCTTTAAATAATATATTATACACTTTTAAAAGTTTTTTTTTTCACTGAAAATAATTTCTTAAAAAATATTTTTTCACAATTTTTTACATTTGGAACACTTCGAAAAATTAGTCAACCAAATACTTTCACACTCGATGAAACTACCCAAATAATTGAGAAAAATAACTTTAAAAAATTACTATTCAAATTTTGATAAAAATATCCTAGTGGCAGAAGTTATATATACACAGACCAATGACTACCACCAACGATCATCAGTTGCTGATGATACCATGGGCCACAAGCAATTAGAAATGTGAAGGGGTCGGGTTCGGTTGAATTGGAGTAATTTTTTAACTTGACTAAACCCAATCAAAGAGTATACTCTCAAACCAATTTCACTTAATTTTTTTTAAAATTTCAACTAAATCGAATTAATTTCATGCTTGGTTGGGTCAGTCAATTTCAAATGGATTGATATTTAATATTAGAATTTTATATTCTGATTTATTTTAATATTATCAGGTCAGATCGATTTTAATTTATTAGGTGGTATAATAAAATAAAAATATATATATTTATATATAAATACATAAGAGTCGGGAGGCCGAGTTGAGTTTGTTCGGATAAATGATAAAATAAAAGAGTACATATATTTATAAATAAATATATGATAGCTTGTCGGATTCGGGTTAAAAAAAATTATCCCAATCCGACAAACCGAACCTAAATTTTTTTAAAAATATAAACCTCATTTTATCTGTATATATAATATAAATCGATTAAACCCGATCAAAATATATTTAGTTTAATTAAATTTGGTTATGTTCAATAAATTTGTACACTCTACTAGTCAACGATCGCTCTTCATCGAATTACCATAATTATCAATTTGTTTATTTTTAATAATAAAATTTAAAAAGGTGAAATTTTTATAAATTTAAATATATTATATTTTTATAAATTGAAATTCTTAATTGTAGTTAAATAATAAAAAAATAAATCTTTGAAAAATGCTTTTTAAAATTAATTTATTTATAGCCAAACAAGCCAGATGTGTTTGACACGGTCGATAGAAGAGGGTAAGGATGAAAGAGTAGTGGGCCGGCTCCAATAGTATTTGATGAGAGATTTTAGTGATTTTGTCTTGACTTTAGTTCGATTTTAATTCTTCACCCTCTCCATTTTTAAATAATTGCATTTTCCACCTTAAGAGCAGCACAAAGTTTGGCGGATGTAATTCATTTTCAGCTTCTAGCCAGTTTAATAATTTAATATTTATCCCATAATATAAAAAAATATTTTATTTTATTTTATTTTATATAAGTAATTAAAGAAAATAATTTTTAAAGTTAATAATTGGAAAAAAAAATAGAAAATAAGTATGAATGAGTTTTATAAAATTTTATATTTAATAGAAAAATATATATTTTATTTTGATGAAATCAATTTTATGAAACTTAATATAACTATATCAAATTATAGCATCGTTTTGAACAAATTTTATGTTGTAAATGTTAATATGTTGAAAAAAATTTAAAAGAGAAGTTTAAGATCTAATATTGAAATATGTTAATGGGTGTCGTATTCACATCCTTAAGCAATAATTTATAATACATATAGTTTTCTTATTAATCACTTTACCAAAATAATTACAACAATAACAAAACTTTAACCCCAAGTTAATTGGACCAACTACATAAATTTTTCTTTTCTACTCGATTATATTTAAAGCTACCTCTTTTGATAAATTTAAAACAGTATGGTTATTTTATACTATTTTTGTCCAAACTAGTTTAAGTTTACTACTGACTCTCTCAGCTATTTCTACTTTAACTAGTTCAATTTTTTAGACTGGTGCATTACTAAGTCTACATTTCATATGGTCAAATTATCTCAATTTATATTCTCTTATCTTATTTTCTATAAGTACTATCATCACTTTTTTCTAATGTACTTATTTCAGATTCTATTCATCCTAATATGTTCATACATTTATCTTATCATTCTCATTTCTGTAATATGCATCTTACTCATATGTTGCCATTTTACTGCCTATCACTCACTATCATACATCATCGCATGCCATACTGCAGTACGATAGAATTTTTCTTTTAATTTAATTGGCATATTTTAGTTACATAATAGTTATGTAGCACTCCCCCACTTCATCCAACCAACTTTAATCTTGTGATTTACATCTTCTTCACAACTCACATGCTCTTGAATAATATAGTCAATATACTTAAAATGAATACTATGAGGTACTGTCACTCTGTCTAAAATAATTTTGTCTCCTTCTCCATTTGCATTATTAAATCTACAATGTATATATTCAGTTTTAATTCTACTTAGCTTAAAATCCTTTGATTCCAAAGTACTTCTCCATAACTCTAACTTTTAACTTACTCCTTCTTGAATTTCATCTATTAACATAATATAATCTGCAAATATTATACATCAAGGGATATCATCATTATATGCCTTATTAGCTCATCCATTACCAGAGCAAACGGATAAGAGCTCAAAACTGAACCTTGATGTAATCCAATAGAAACAGAAAAGTTCTTAGTATCCCATTTAACACTGCGAACACCAGTGATAACTTCATCTTACATATCCTTCAAGACTGGATATTTCTTATAAAAATTCTTCTACAATCCTAGACTAATCATAAAACTTTTCTAGAGACTTTATCGTAAGCCTTCTCCAAGCCAATAAAAATAATTTTCTATAGTTGACAATAGTTTTCAATAAAAATAAAGCGCATCCTAATAAAAAATTAGAGTATTTATTATTACTTAAAAGGTATTGACATGACATCCGTTAAAAATATCCTTTTTAACATTTTAATCTCTAGCATTATGAATTTCAAATTCAAGTAGTAGCAGCAGCAGCAATAATAATAATAAAAAAAAATTAAATGATTATCTTCAATAAAATTATTGCCCATAGAGATTATAGTCACCTGTCCCTTCATTAAATACAGCAAAGTTTATAGCCTTTAAAAATATTTGTGAGAAGTAAGGGCTTAGCTACATTAATTTTGTTTTGATCTTCTTGGCCTTGTACTCTTATCACTTTCTCCAAAATCAAAACATATTTTTGTGATAAAGACCAATCCCTAGATAATTCCTTTATCTTCCCTCACTTTTATTTTTATATTATTGTATTTTTTTTTTTAAAAAAAAATTGTGGCAAGAGACTTTTACACAGTCTAGGGAAAAAGCAACTCTTTTGAAGATTTTTATGATTAACTGTTGGAAAAATTACATGGATGAAGATTGTTAGAATGCTACGACAATGAGTTTTCTTTTGTCCAACACAAGGATGAAGCCAGGACTGAACATCAAGGGAGGCTAAAATATAAATTAATTATCATAAATTTTTTAAGAGTCATCATCCAAACTCACTTATATGCATATTTTAAAGTATAAAAATTTTACAATATAAATTATTCTACTAATAACTTAATTATACTTATTGATCAAATATTTATCAAAAATTTTGTAAATTAATCATTTATAAATTAACAAATAATAATTATTTATTTTCTTATATTGATAAAAATAATTATCTATATTTTATCCCTTTTTCTAATTTATCTAATAATTATCACTATAAATTCAAATAAAAAATTTATTATTGTACTAATGAATTAAATGAGATAAATTTCAATCCCAGTTATACATTATATAATCAACTAACAAAAATATAATTTAAGCTAAAAAAAATTAATTTTATATGAATATCTATAAGAATTAATTCAAAAGGAGAGAATTTAAGAAAATTCATAATTTCAGTATTAATTACTAAATCATAGCAATTGCTAAGAAAATATATTATAATTGAATCCACGGCAAAAAAAAAAAATTGCAATTGAATCTAAAAGTTGATTTTTAAAACTACAATTTTAAGGAAATCTATAAAGTTATAAGGCTAAAAAATTAGAAATTAAAATAATAAAAAAAATAAATTTTCTTCTTTTCATTAAAGAGAGTATCTTTTATTATTTTAAGACTATATGGCTAAATAATTAATATTGTTAGACTTTTTTTTAATAATTATATGATTAAATATTTAAAATTATTGGTTTTTTAAATAATCAATTACATAATTAGATATAGTTTTTAGACTTTAGGAAGGCCCCTCCCACCATACACCTAGCTCCATCTCTGGTCCAACAGAAATATTTTCCAACCAATTTATGTTATAGTAAATGCTAAACGATTATTTGGTTTTAAAAAATAACTCTAACTATTTCAGAAAATTTTTTAAATAAAAATAGAAAATAGAATTTATTGTTCAGTTAGAAAAATTTTTTATTTAGAAAATTAAAAAATAATTTTCTATATTTAGTAGGTAATAATTGAGTTTTAAAAACTGTTTTTAATTATTTAGTTTGTTTCTCATCTCAATTCTTATAGAATGCTTTTTTATTTTTTTTCTTTTTTTATTTGAAAAATAGTTAAAAAATGAAAATCTAAAAAAATTAAAAATTAAAAAGAAAACTAAAAAAATAAAAAATATTTTTCACGGCTAAACAACCTCTAAATATCTCTTTTTGGACGATCAATTTCAAAATAATAACAAAATTTTAATTTAATAGTATTAGAGTTATTTTTAAAATTAAAAAATATATAAAATCCATATTTTAGTAGAATCAGATTTATAAAAAGAAAATTAGGATAGCTATGACTTTCAAGATAAAATAAAGTTAGGATTGCTATTAATAAAAAAAAAAAAAAAAGTATAACAGAGTAACTTTCAAGTTTTTGCCTTCCTTTAGTTTAGACTGTCGAATGCATTAAAATTGTCTTACATACTATTGCCTAGCAATAACATTTACTCACATTCCTCTGTCATATTTGTAGTAGAATTATTTGAACTACCTAACAGTATCAATTAATATAATAAAAAAATTAGGAAATTAAGACTATAGATATAAACTATGTGAAATGCACATAATTGGAATGAAAAGCATGAAAGTGTACTTGACTATAAATCTCAAATTTCACAGTATTCCAACCATTGGAATGTACCTAATTGAAAGTCTCTCGCCCAATTGCTTCAACCAACCTAGGATGATAAGCTCCCAAGTAATGAATGTAAATTAAAGTTTAAATTTACACATAATTATGCAATGTCAAACGTAATATGCGTAACGCTTAATTCCCATTAATTTTAGAACTGCATGATTTTCATAATTAAATTATTGGTTGAGAAGCATATCTTGTTCCATGATGAACTTTGAATAAAAAAAGCTTGATTTCTCTCTTTTGATTCCTATATCTTTAATAATTCTTCTCTTAATAGGGAGAAAATTAAAATTTTTCGGGATAGAGAGAGGACCAAATTTAACCCCTATTTATAGTGGAATCCATCACTCCTTATTTCATTAGGATTCTTATTCCATTAGGATTAGGAATTTATATCTCCTTATACCATTAGGATTTAGCTTTTATTAAACCTAATTAATTAAGTTAACTACATGGGCCACATTATTGGATCATAAATCTTATATTCTCCCACTTGACCCATATGAGATTAATCAACTTCAAGATATAATATTATATCATTATTGCGCAAAATTTATCCAAAATCCTTTTCACAATGGTAAGAACATAAATCATGATTAAGTAAAAACTAAATAGGAATCATGGCAGTTCTACGTCATTAGATCAACACAGTTCCTTCCATGTATTAGGCTACTAGTTTTATATTTAACATGATTTGTAATGAGATATTTCATAATGGTCTAACAATAATGTCTTGGTTAGAGACAAATCATGTTAACAACTTCACAACACATTCATGTATATATACAAATCATAAAGTAATAGGATAAACTTAAATGATTCAAAAATAATAATTTAAGAGCTCATTAGTGTCAATACTTAATATATACAAATCACATCCTAATGTTCACTAATGCCCATTCTTTTGACATGTTCATTAAATATCTTTGGTGGCAACCCTTTAGTTAATGAATCCGCAATCATAGAATTTGTGCTAATATGTTCTAGTGACACTCTTTGTTTCTAAATTTATTCTTTAACGGCAAAGTATTTCAATTTCATATACTTAGCACCCTTTGAATACTTGCTGTTTTTAGAAAAGAATATTGTTACGACATTATCGCAATAAATTTTTAGCGGCTTGGCAATACTATCGACAATTCCAAGTCCTGAAATGAAGTTTCGCAGCCATAAACCATGAATTGTAGCCTCAAAGCATGCCACAAATTTAGCTTCCACGAGATGGCTTCTCCAGGTAATAGGAAAAGGTATCCAAACGTGGATTTTCTAATATACACATCCTGCAAAATCTGAATCTAAATATCCTGTCACTTCTAGGTAATTGGATTTCTATAAGTGAGCATTTGTTCCTTTATGCCTTGTAAGTAATAAGGAGCTTTCCAATGATCCAGTCCAAGATTATTTTGATAACTGCCTAGTATTCCAACAGCAAAACTTATGTCTGGCTTGGTACAAGTCTGTGGATACATTAAGCTACCAACCAAAGATGCATAAGGAATTTTCTCCATTTCTTTACGTTCTAATTCATTTTTTGAGCATTGTATAAGACTGAACTTATCTCCTTTTTGAATTAGAGTGACTATAGCAAAACAACTTCCCATTTTAAATCTCTTTAGAATTTTGTTAATATATGCTTTCTGAGACAATCCTAGTAATCCTTGTGATATATCACGAAAGATTTCAATTCCAATTACATAGGATGCCTCACCCATATCTTTCATCTCAAAGTTCTCAGAGAGAAATTTCTTGGTCTCATGTAATAGGCCAAGATCATTAGTAGCAAGCAAGATGTCATTAACATACATAATCAGAAAATATATACTTACTCCCACTATCCTTCATATATATACATCGATCAATAGTATTTTATTTAAATCCAAAGGAAGTAATAGTATCATTAACTTAAGATCCCATTGGCGGGAGGCTTGTTTAAGTCCATATATTGATTTCTTAAGTTTACACACCATGTGTTCCTTTCCTTTAGCTAAAAAGCCTTCAGGTTGATCCATATAGACCTCTTTCTCTAAATCTCCATTCAGAAAAGCATTTTTCACATCCATTTGGTGCAATTCTAAATCATAATAACCCACTAATGACATAATAATTCTAAAAGAATCATTCTCGGAAAATGGGGAAAAACTTTACTTATAGTCAATACCATCTTTTTGAGTGAAGTCTTTAGCTACAAGTTGAGCTTTAAATCTTTCTATATTGCCGTTTGAGTCGAGTTTGGTCTTAAAAACCCATTTACACCCAACTCTTTTACATCCTTTAGGAAATTCAACAAGATCCTAAACTTGATTGTTTTCCATTGTCTTTATCTCTTCTTTCATGGCATTGAGCCATTTATTAGAATTGGTACTTTCCATGGCTTGTGAAAATGAAGCTAGGTCATCATCAATACCTAAGTCAAAATTTGACTCTTTTATATAAACCACATAATCATCAGAAATTGTAGATCTCTTTTGTCGTTGAGATCTTCTCGATGCTACTTCATGTGTTTCATCTATTATTGGTTCATCAATTGTAACTTCATTACTTGGGTTAGGATTAGCAATTTGTTGTTCTTGTGTATTGTCTAAATGTTCAACAACTGCAGGAGCAACAACAGTAGTAGAAGTCTTAGATACAAGGATTTGTAGCTTAACTTCTTCAATTTTCACTTTTCGTGGATCCATACTCCCACTGGTCTCACCATATTCAATGAACCTAGCATTTCTAGTTTCAAGAATTCTTGTGTTATGATTAGGACAGTAAAATTTATACCCTTTTCACTTTTCTAGATAACCAATGAAAAATCCACTAATTGTTCTTGAGTCTAGCTTCTTCTCTTGTGGATTATAAATTCTTATTTCTGCCGGACAACCCTAAGTATGAAGATTCCTTAAACTAGATTTCCTGCTAGTCCAACGTTTAAAAGGAGTTTTTGGAATAGCTTTACTAGAAACCATGTTTAACATATACACAATAGTTTTTAAAGCTTGCATCCACAAAGATAAGGGTAAAGAAAAATTACTTAACATACTCTTAACCATATCTATTAATGTACGATTACATCTTTCTGCAATACCATCTTATTGTGGTGTACCTGGCATTATATATTGAGCACAAATACCATGCTTTTCTAGAAATTTAGTAAATGGACTAGGACATTGTCCATTTTCATTATGCTTTCCATAATATTCACTGCCTCTATTAGATCTGATAATTTTTCACTTTCTTATCTAGTTGCCTTTCAACCTCATTTACAAATACTTCTAAGGCATCTAATGATTAAGATTTTTCATGCAATACATAAATATAGCCATAACGTGAAAAAATCATCAATAAAGTTAATAAAATATTTTTCTCCACCAAAAATGGAGCATTAAAAGGCCTACATATGTTAGTATGCACTATCTCAATAAGCTGTGTGCTTCTTATGGCTATTTTATTAATTGTGTGTTTTGTTTGATTTCCTTTAATATAATCCACAAAAATGCCAAGGCCAGTAAAATCCAAAAAAGGAAGGACACCATTCTTTACTTATCTTTGCATTCTTTCTTTAGATATATGCCCTAAACATTGATGCCACAAGTAAGCAGAACTTTCATTCACTAAGTTCCTTTTTGTACCAACATTATGATGCAGAGTTAATAATGTTTCAACAAAAGATAAATCAAGCTTCATTTTATATAGACCATCATAAAGAACACCAGAACCAATAAGGTGGTCTCGTTTAAATAAGCTCAAACATCCATTCCAAAAATTTTAAGAATATCCAACTAAATTAATTTTAGATGTAGAAATCAATTTTCTAGAAATAGATGGAACATAAAGAGTTTGAAACAAATCTAAATGATATCCTATATCTAAAATTAAACGATAAGTTCTGATGGCTTCAATAGAGGCTTTCAGTCAATTTCTTATATAGATGAATCTCTCATTTGGGTTTATGGTTTGGATCGTAAGGAATCCATGCATCGTATTTGTAACATGAGTGGTACAACTAGAATTAACCCACCAAGTATTATAAGAAATTTCTACAAGATATGATTCAAAACATATAAAAGCATAACGCTTATCTTTCTTTTCGAACCAAGCCTTGCATTTTTGGCAATCTTTTTGATAGTGCCTAGGCTTCCTATAAAAATTACATATGTCTACCTTTCATTCCTTCCTATGGATTTGGGCAGATGACTCATTAGTACATAATGATATTTTATTGCTCTTTCTTTTCTTCTTTCCTAATTGCCTCTTAGCTCCTGATTATACTATGAGATTTACTTTTATGAGTTCCTTGTGACTTAAGCCTTGCTTCCTCTTGAATGAGCATAGTGTTCAGCTTGGTCACATTCCATTTATCATTTATAGTGTTGTAATTAATTTGGAATGGGTCATATTCAAGAGGCAAGAATTTATAATAAATTGTACTAGAAAACTATAATGTTTAAAATTTTAAGTATTAAATTTTTAATTTAATATAGATAATTGATAGTAAATTATGATATAAGTGGTATGGATAAGTAATATAAATAGTGAATCTTAAAAATTTACTGAAAAATTATGTATTTTTACGGTTTTATGGGATTAAAAATCAAATTAGAATCAAATGATACAAAAGAGGGTGCACTATAATTAAAATGAGATTGACCACACTAGATTAAGCCATAAATATATATATGTGTGTGTGTGTATGGACAGATGTGTATTTATGTAGAAGCTTCTTTCTTCTTCTTCCTTCTTTCCACGATCATCATCACCAACACTACCAAAGCTCCTTCTTTCTTCCTTCTTTTTAAGAATTTGGCTAAAATTTAAGAGAAAATCATATCTAGCTATGAGTTTTTAAAAGAATAAGCTAGAAAAGGTGAGATTATCAATAAGTGATCAAAGAAAAAGAGAAAAAAGAGAGAAGAAGAGAGATTTTGAAAGAGATATGTGCTTGTGTACTTTAATTTACAAATATTTAAATTTCTATAAACTTTAATGTTTGAACTAATTGGTTGAGTCATTTATAATAAATTATTTCTTGAAAACATTGATTAAATGGATTGATGAGTGAAAAATTAATTAAAAGAATTTATGGGTGGTGAGTATGATTCTTAATTCAATTTTTATAAGAATTGAAAAGTTTGATGTTGTTTTAGCCATAAGTGATGATTAAAAACTTGATTAATTGAAGTGTCATTAAAGTATTTGATATAAACTCTGTCTATGTAAAAAAAAAAAAACTAGGTTTGATTCAATTTTTATCATAGATTTGGATATTTTGTGTTTAAGTTGTTGAGTGTACGAAACATAAAATTTTGACTGACATAACCAGTGACACGGCCATGCCACTGGGCGTGTCAACTTTGCTGTGTTTCAGTATTGAAGACACGACCAAGAATACGCCCGTGTTATTGACTGACAACTATTAAAGTATTTGATATAGACTCTGTCTATGTAAAAAAAAATAGTTTTGATTCAATTTTTATCATAGATTTGGATATTTTGTGTTTAAGTGGTCTAGTGTATGAAACATAAAATTTTGACTGACATAACCAGTGACACGGCCATGTCACTAGGCGTGTCAACGTTGTTGTGTTTCAGTGTTGAAGACATGACCAATAACATGCTCGTGTCATAGCTACTGTGAAGAAATTAAATGACACGACTAGTAATACACTTGTATTATTGGGCGTGTCATAGTTACTGTGATTAAAATTAAATGACACGACCAGTAACACATCTGTGTCATTGGGCGTGTCATAGCTACTGTGATGAAAGATAAATGACAAGGCCAGTGACACGTCTGTGTTGTTGGGTGTGTCGTAGCTACTGTAATACAAGTTAAGTGACACGGTCATCGACACGCCCATGTCGTTGGGCGTGTCAAAGCTTCTATAAAATGAGCAAGTGACGCGGTCATCGACACACCCATATCGTTGGGCGTGTCACTTGAAGAATTTATCTAAAGTGATTCTTTTTCTTATTTTTCATCCGTGATTTCGGCTTAAATGACTATAAAGCCTTAAAGTGTAAAGGATTATTAAAATTAACCCTAACAAGTAGTGCAATGAATTTTGAATATATGATAAATATATGTAATACCAAGTGTTGATCAAAGAATTATTTCATTTAAGTGATATACATAATTCGGTGTTAATCAAAACTAATGGATTGCCCAAATAATACTAATTTTAGATCTAGCTTTGGATTGAATAGCTAACCAGTGGAAGGATAACCATAGTGATAGTGGGCATCTCATGCCATTAATGGACACATAGTATCATCAGTAACAGTGAGCATAATTGCAATTATATATTCTTAAGATTTGGCATTAAAAGTGCTATACTAACCTGTTATTCAAACCTATGATCTGAGTTCGGTATGTATGGACATATTTAATGAAGTTATCTAAATTGAAAATATATATGAATATGATGTTATGAATAATGAAAGAAATACAAAATAATAATATAAGCCAATTACTTAAAATCAACTTACTGTATTATAATGTGAAAGTGATTAGTAATGTATATATTAATGTTTACAAGTGAAAGTTATAATACACAAAATAGAAATGTTATGTTCAAGTTAGTGAATTGATCAATAACTTTCTAAGTGTTATAATGATTAAAAGTATATATAATGATAAAAGATACAAAGCGCCCTAAAGTATAGTACTAAATCTAAATACCAAAATTATAGATTGAATGAAATCGTCCTATACATGAAACTAAAAAGTAAGACTTACCGAAAAATAAATAAGTGTAATATGAGTAATGTTAACAAATGAGAAAGTAAGTCTTAAATAAAATGATTCAAAAAAAATTACAATACCGAAAGTGTAGTATAGCAAGATGTCTTCTATAAATTAAAGTTATTATTTTGTGTAATCAAAATATTATGTTGGTTTGTTATTGAAAATATTTAATATAATAAAATGTTTATTAAAACTGAGTATTATTACTATATTTTTGTAAGTATTTTTCTTTAATATTAAGTGACAAAATATGTTTATACAAGCACCACTAAGCTTTGCTTAGCGTATTAGAATTATTTTCTGTCACGCAGATATTAGGTAATCGGAGCAAGTTAAGAAGTGAAATTAAAAATCTCAGGAATTATCTATACTACACATATAAAGATCTTTTGTATATTGTACTCATAACTTATGAAATGTATATGTACAATTTAGTTTGGCCATTTGAGAAATTGTACAAATTTATAAACATAAAAGGAATATATGTATTTAGAGGACGAAGTTTGAGATTCTAGTGAATAATTATCAAATAAAGCAATGTATTATATATTTATTTAATTTGACAAACTTATGATGATTATATGATTTATAATTAGTATTTAGATTATTGGAGATATTGGAGATTGGTTTAAATGTTGGATTTATAAGTGTTGTATTATACAGATTGTATTATTATTTAAAATTTTTTGTTAGTTGGAAGAGAACTTTGTAAATGAATTGATTGGAGTACTGACAGTATATCGAATAACATTCTCTGATAGTTTTATGTAAGAATTATCAGGGGATATTACAGAAACTCTCATCAACTGACATTCCCATGGAGCGTAACCTTGCTGCTATATTTGACATTTCAATCACATGCTCATGCATAGTACGAGAACCATCATACTTAATGGTGGTCAAAGTACCCATTAATGTTCCAGCAAGTGACTTATCAATAGATTCAGACTGCGAATGTTGTTCTGTAAATGTTAAGTATTCCTTAGCACTATCATTTTTAGGCATGGTTGACTTAATGTTGTTTGCAACTGTCATCCACATAAATATTAAGCTTAACCTATTAGACCTTTCCCATGCTTTAAATAAATTCTTTTCTTCAGTACTACTACTATCAGTAATAATAGGTCTATTAGTCATGAGTGCAAGGTCAAGATCCTGAGCACCAATATGTACAAGGCTTGCTCACTCCATTCTGGGAAATTAAGTCCATTAAATTTCACGACAGATAACGTTTGTGAAGCAATAATAATAGATGATGCAAGACATATGGAATGCCCATACATTAATGCTTTGAGTCATGATATAAAACATAATTTAGATTCAAGTAATGTTCATACAAACATCAAGTATATTGAAGCTCTCCTTTGGGTGATACAACAATATACAAAATATAAATATAATTGATGCCACATTAAATTTCACATAATTGGTGATCATATATGCTCAAATTATACACACTAGCTATCTTTGGATATACTAGTATGTCTAACAAAGTATACTAATCAACCACTTCATATTCATGATTATAAAATAACTAATCAACCTTTAGGCGATCCTTAAATATTTTATAATCAATGAATTTTAACTACTCATGTTAAATTAATTAAATAAAGAACATTATGTCATATCATTAATAGCATCATCCAATCATGAGTAATTAAATTCTATTTAATTTGACATCTATAAAATCAAACTAATTTGGCCACTTTGATGACTATCAAATTATACATAACATTGATATCAAGTTAAATAAAATCATATGCATATAAAAGTCCACAATAAATTTTATCCTTAAATTCTGAACATCAACAAAATAAGGATAAAAAAACAAATTATATGCAACAAAATCAATAAATATAATTTGCCATCCTTTACTGTATATAAAGTTTTATGAATTGGTGACATAACTTACCCATGAAAAATAGGTCATCAAATTCGATGATATTGCAATCAATAGTTTACCTTGATATGTACTAAATATATAATATATTTGCATAGTCAATTGAAAATCGTGCCACCTTGAAAAATTATGTATATTACTCTTTTCATGATTTTCATTCTATATACAAGTAATTTCCTTGTGGACTTCATACAATTACATATACATGACACCCAAGTTCTTAAATACGGTAGAATACCGAATAAAATTAATCAATCGTTAGTCAAATTCTTGACAAAATAAATTCTTTAGTTAAAACTTTAACATACTGATTTTTTTAATGTGAAAAGAAAACTTTATCAATAATTGCAACATATTCAAGGAAATAAAATTTTATTGAAAAATCATATGTTAAATCTAAACTAATACCGCGTGTAAATTCAAATATAAATTTACACATAATTATGTAATGTCAAACTTAACATGTATAACGCTTAATTCCCATTAATCTTAGAACTGTATGATTTTTATAATTAAATTATTGATTGAGAAGCATACCTTGCTCTATGATGAATTTTTTTCTAGATCTTTAATAATTCTCTTGATGGAGAGAGAATTAAAATTTTTAAGGATAGAGAGAGGACAAAGTTTTACCTCCTATTTGTAGTAGAGTCCATCACTATTTATTTCATTAGGATTCTTATTCCATTAGGATTAGAAATTTATATCTCCTTATACCATTAGGATTTGATTTTTATTAAACCTAATTAATTAAGTTAACCACATGAGCCACATTATTATGTCATAAATCTTACAATGATATCAGAAATAAAATCCATGCTTCATTTCTCATAACAACCCAAAAATCAAAACAATTTTCACTATTAAAATAGGCATCATAAATATCATCGAGCTTCAGTTGATAAAGAATTATTCTAACTTAATCAGAGATCCCGAGTTCGAGCCCTAAATATGCAGCTGTGTTAAAACTCAATAGTGAGAGTTTTATCGCTCTTGCAGTCTTACCCGGCTTGACTTCAAAATAATAATTTACACAAAAATAGGCATCATCAACATCGTATTTTAAAAAAGAAATATTTGACTTTTCCCTTTACCGGTTCACTGCAAACTAGATCTTGATATGATAGTTACTTGATAAAATTAAAGTTAATTAAACTTTAATTTTTCATTCTAATAAAATTACAATTGCTAGATTTTGATAGAAATAAAATCTTTCTTTACATGATAATGAACAAAGTAGTTAAGAGTAGGAATTTTATAGTATATTCTCTAGAATAATATGAGAAGTACAAGCTATTTATATACAACATATGAACAAAAAGCTAACAGAATGATTATTAGCTGGCTAACTAACTATTAACTTCACTAACTAACTCAATATAATTTACATATATACAGTTATAACATCGATCCTCCCCTCAAGTTGGAAAAGGTTGAGAAACCAACCCAACTTGTATACGATACTTGAGAACTGAGGATGCGAAAGAGATTTATTAAGAGCATTAGCCAGCCGTTGTGAGGTTCTGATATATGTAGCAATGATGAAGCCGTCTCTGAACTTGGTTCTCACAATATGTTAATTAGTTTCTAAATGTTTTGTATGCTCATGAAATACAGGGTTACCTAAGATGCGAGGCAAATTGATTATCACACCATAAAGGAATGGGTGTGGGAACTGAAATCTGGAAATCTTTGAGCAAATAATGTTGGAATTTATCAAGTGTGAGAGAAATCACACGTTGAAAAGAAATAGGATTAATGAGGAGTATATAAATAGAAAAGACCCATAAACTCAATGCCTTAAGGGTTTGGGTTAGAGTGTGGTAGTCCACAAGTTTATCTTCTCATTAAGACCCATGAAGTAGATCTCCCATGTAAATTGGACTCACCAGTGCCAACATTCCAAAATTGATTCAGCGCCCACTTGAATTCTTTGAGAAAACTATTGAAATAAAAAACCAAAGAAAATCTGAAATTTTCCATCTTTGTGTACGTGCTGGTTCTTTGCTTGCTACTATCTTATTAGGTTGTGCATTCATATTGCTCGGCTTGAGATTTCTTTCAATTTACATAATTAATTATTGTTGAATGAGAATCCAACAAATAAGATATCCACTGTAGCTCACATACTGTAGATCCCATGCTCTTATACTCTGCTTCACATGAACTCCTTGAAACCGTGTTTTGCTTTGAAATAATAGAATCACCAAGGAAGATACAATAGCCCATGACCGATTTCCTGGCGATAGGACAAGAAGCCTAGTCACTGTCACAATATGTTGTCAAGGTCATGGATGAATTAGCTTTGTTGAAAAATCCTTTGTCCAAGGTTCTTTTCAAATATCCTAGCATATGGATGGCTACTTCCCAATAAGTGTGGCATGGAGCTGATATAAACTAAAATAATTGTTGCACACTATAAGCAATGTCTGGTCTAGTCATGTTGAGATAGAGGAGCCTTTTTATAAGCCCTTGATACCTATCAGGCTCAGGAAAAGAGGATCAGGCTCAGAAAATTTGTGCCCTTTAAGAAGAGAGGTAAAAGCAGCCTTACAATTCTGTAAACTGGTGTCCTTAATCATATTAGAAATATACTTCTCTTGAGTTACATAAATTCCTGCTATGTTTTTAAAAACTTCAAGGCCAAGTATTTAACCAGGCCTAAATCCTTGGTAGGGAGAAACTATTTCATTGCTGTAATTTCTTCCTCATTGTCTAAAGCTACCAAGACGTCATCTACATACACCAAAAGCACCAGAAAGGACATGCATTAGTGTATTTAGTGAACAAACAGTGGTCATTTTGTGATTGTGTAAATCCATCTTGAAAAAGTTGCTGTGTTAATTCAGAGTTCCATTCTCCTGAGGCTTATTTGAGGCCATATAATGACCTTCTCAATCTGCATGCCTTTGTTGGTTTGGCTTTGTTGTATCCTTCTGGTGGAAGAAGATATACTTCTTCTTTAAGATATCTATATAGGAATGCGTTGTTGTATCTAATTGATAGACAAACCAACCTTCAATGCTGGATAAAGCAAGAAAGACTCTTACTGTAACTAGCTTTGCAACTTGAGAGAAACTATAAAAAAATCCAATCCTGCCTTTTGATTATACCCTTTGGCCACAAGTTTGGCTTTGTATCTCTCTAACATTCCATTTGGGTTAAATTTCACCTTATGTACCCATTTTGAGCCAATAGCTTTTCTTGCCTCTTGGAAGGGTAGTAAGGTCCTCAATTTTATTTTCTTCCAAAGCTTCTAGCTCCTTATTCATAACATTAACTCAATTAGGATGTTTAGAGGCATATTTATAAGAAGCATGCTCTAGCACATGAGAAATGTTGACCATGAAGACATTGTAGTTAGGTGAAATGGACTCACCTAGTTGCAAATTAGAACTGAAAGCATTGCAAATATAATCATCTAATCAGGTTGGTGCCTTTTTAACCCTTGTACTACTCCTAATTGGTATAACCGGTACTTGCACACTAGATTCTCCCTCCTCTTTTCTTGAGGAATGTGTCTCTTCTTTTCCAAGTCTCCTTCTCCTCCTTTTCTTCTCTTGAGCCATGTGTCTCCTCTTTTCCAATTGTAGTCATACAAAAGTGTAGTCAAATAGCCGTGTAGTAAGTAATAAAATTTTAATTTAAAAATAATTTTTTTCAAAACATAGTAAAAGATATTCCCAAAATCACCATCTAGATTAATATGATTAAAGTAAATAATTTTTCATACATATAAAGCATGTAAAACTAATTTAAGCAAATAAAATAATTTTTAGTTAATTAATGGATTTAGGCTTTAAACCATCTAGAGTAATATAATTTTAATTTAAAAATAATTTTTTAATCAATAAAAAAATAAAAATTATGTAATTAAATTTAATTAAAATAATTTTTTTTTAAATTGTAACATCTAAAGTATTTTTTATAACATCCAAAAAATAAAGTAAAAAAAATTAAAAAATAATTTTTTATAACATCTAAAGGAAGAAAAAAAAAAGAAAAGAAAACATTAGCACTTTTGATCAATTTGTTAATTGATAAAATGTTATACTGAAAAGTATATAAGGAGAGAACATCAAGTAGGATCAGGTTCAATTGTTAGGTAATTTTACCATAGTGTGTGACATGGTTAATTATAGAGTTAGGGGGATGTATGGTATGTGTTGATTTAGTTAGAGGAACAATGTCCTTCATAATAACATAATCATAGCACATATGACTAGTTACCCTAGTGTCAATAATCCAATCCCTAAAATTCATGTTAAAGAAATCAGTGTTAGGTTCCACTACTATATCGGCAAAATTCATTGGCATATTGGAAGCAACTCTAACAAAATTAGTAGTTGTATCTCCCATAGGCATCTTACCCTTCACCAATTTAGCCATCTCTAGCTTAATGAATGTAAAAACTATGGAACTTGAGTTCATTTATTTAGTGACAGAGGGGTCTAATTCATCCATAGGTGTATCAAATTCACTTTCTTTTTCTTGGTTGACCATTTTGGCAGATATTGCATTTCTTTAAACCAATCTGGATGGCCATTAAGTTTAAAACATGTCTCCCTCATATGCCCTGATCTGTGGCAATAGTCATACATTCTATCTTTCTTAATTAATTCATTTCTTTTGTTACCAGGTCTTACATCAGTATTATACCATGTGTCGAAGCTTTTGGCTAACAAGGCACTCCCTTCAATTGTATCATTATCATAACTCATGTGTACTTGCCTCTGCCTTTCATCTCTCAAGACCATTGAATAAGCCTTATCGACTGTAGGCAGAGGATCCATGTTCAATACTTGACTCATAACATTCTTAAACATACTATTCGGTCCCGTGAGAAACTTTAACAACTAATTTGAGGTCTCTCTTTTTTTTTTTTTTTAACTTTTTTGTTCACCCATATGTACAATTATTATATGTATAGATCATTAATGGATTCAGCCTATTCAACTCATCCCAGCATTTATGAATTTTATTGCAGTAGGCTATTTATCAAATTCACTTCTCTCTGTAATTGTTAAAGCAAAGGCCCATTGTTCTCCCTTAATCTTTGCTTAAGAGTATCCCAAAGTGCTTTAGAGTTAGGGTAGTAAATGAACGAAATTGACATCTCCTTAGTCATGGAATTCAAGATCCATGATTTAATCATAGAATCAACCTTCTTCCATCTTCTATATTCATTTGGATCAGCATGAGGTACCAAGGTTCCATCTATGAAGCTTAATTTGTCTTTAGCTTCCAACTAAATCTTGATTGCAGTACTCCAAGTAAGATAGTTGTTTCCTGTAAGTGGCATAATGGCTAAGACCATGCCTGGATGATCTGAGTTTTGCAAGAATAAAGAATTCACTTCGAGTGCACTAGTCACAACTTGAGGCCTTTGTTCTTAACCAACACCATTGTTGTTATTGAGATTAGGGTTCAATACTTCCTCTTCATTACAATTAGCAACCATTTCTTAAAAAAAATAAGAATCAAAAGGCTAGAAACGGAGAAATTACTTAGAAATCAAAATAAGAAGTAGAAATCAATATGATAGAAATTAATCAGAAACCTTAGGTATGATTGTTAGGCTCTGATACCATGAACAAAATAGTTAAGAGTAAGAGAAATATGTAGTATATTCTCCAGAATAATATGAGAAGTACAAGCTATTTATATACAACATATGAACAAAAAGCTAATAGAATGATTTCCAGCATAGTAACTAACAATTAACTTCACTGCCTAGCTAACTCACAATAATTTACATATATACAGTACATATAACAAAATAGAGTTTTGTATAATATCTTTTTCAGTGCCAGCCCTAGGGTGAGTCCAGCAAGCCCATGGTCCAGGGCAACCAAGCAAAAAAGAAATTATTAGTGTGTAAAAAAATTATACATAGATAATAAAAAAATTATATAAAACAATATATATAAATATATATATATAAGTAAACAATTTTTTAATTTTTAATAATAAGGAACAATTAACTTAAGTTGGCTGGGACAATTTAAATACCAGGGCCGACCCTATATCTTCTATATGTTTATGGCTAACTAGTTGTAAAAAGAAATTGGATTATTCTCTACAAAGAAAAAAAAATGGAACAGTGATTTTATGGAAATAAATATAATTAAATAAGTTTAATGATTTTGTTGAGAGGCTTATTTTACAATTTAATGAAAAATTCAATTAATGCAAAAACCATTTAGCATATTATTTTCGATTTTTTATTATTGAAAAGTCATAATCTTTATGTCTGTAGAGTGGCGAATAATTGATTTTTTTTTCTTGACTTTTTATGCCAGAAATTTCCTCCTTAACAGTTATCGTTTATAAATTTAAAGTTAAAGGGGGTGTATTCAATAGAGACTCTATAAGATTTTTTTGTATTTTAAAAATCTATGGGTATTCAATTAGGATTTTAAAAAGTCATTTAAAATCTCGGGGTATTCAATTAGGATTTTAAAATATCCTTCTAAATCCAATGGTATTAAAAATTCTATGGATTTTCAAAGAATTCATTGAATAATGGATTGTGATGGATTCTAGAATATTTGGTATAAATAGAAATCCATCTACAAATCTTCTCACAAACCTAAAGATTTTGATGCTCACAAAAAAAAGGGGAGACGAACAGACCACTACTCTAGCTTTTCTCTAATCAACCAGGTTTTACTTTCACATCTATGAATATTATATATTGAGATATTGTTGTGGATTTTGTGCGTCTTATTTTTATTTGCAATATATTTTTGATTTTTCATATTGTTAGGGTCTTTTTGAGTTTGCTTTTTGTTCGAAATTTTTACTGTTTGGGAATATCAAATTTGTTTCATGAATTGAAACCGAATTTGTTTCATGAATATCAAATGGTGCCGTTCTTGGTAACTCATTGATGACTGTTGGATTGCTGCGCTTTAGCATACTGACTCGGCACATGTTTAGTCTACCCACAGCTTGGATCTGTGCAAATTTACAATAGAAACATGTTTAGTGCAACGGAGCTTTGAAAAACATATTTTGCTATTTTTGATCTCTGTGAGCTGCTGTGTTTGGGATAGAAATGGAAGAAAAGAGGACACTTTAAACTGCAATGTATATAGTTGCGTCTTATTAGATAGTTGCTTCTCCTTTCTGAGCATATATTATGTTTTTTCTTTAATAGTTTGTATCAGAAATCACTTCTTATTTGCTCGTCAGTAACCTTTACTCATCAGAGGATTCCTTCTGCTCTGTGAAAAAATAAAAATAAAAGAATCCAATTCAATTCAAGCTCATCAATGAAATTAAATTGGATTGAAATTTTTTTAAACATTATATGTTGATGATAAATTTTTAGTTTAATTTATTTTCTTAAACATGTTTATTTATATGATATTGAAATTTTTAAGATGTTTGATTGTATATTTATTTAATTTAATTATAAATTTTTGTTTTTTATTTTAAAATAATTTTTAAAAAAAAATTAAATTTAAATTAAAAGATAATCTGTACACTAATATAATTAGTATAAAAAAATATTATACATATACAAAGAGAATATACAGCTGATATTTTGGTGGAAGTACACATTAATCTTTAAAAAAATCAATAATTTAAGCTATTTTCATAATGGAAAAAATGAATTAATAAAAATACATTAAATAAAAAAAATTAATATTCAAGCCGATGGCATGCAGAATTGCCAGAATTTCTGTTTCATGTTGAAGATCTTGATAACATCTCTTTCACCTTTCTTCTTACAGCCTTAGGCGGAAGAAATTGATTAGGTAATGGCGGCATTGTTGATACATAGAATTCCTCATTATGCAGATTCTTTTTTTTTCCCTTCATATTCTCTCTATTTAACCTTGCTTCTCTTTCTTTCTTGTTGTTTTGATTTAACCTTAGTTCTCTTTCTTTTTGGTTATTTCTTCAATAAAATACATTAACAAAACCCAAAGCAAAGAAATAGATTATTAGATGAATTGATTTGGGGTTTGGTTTTGTTTTTGTTCAATGAATCGCATTTCATTTTGATTCTTCAGTTTTTTCTTTTATAAATCTGGATTATTTCTTTTTCATTTTCTTTTCGGATTTCAACTATGGATTCTTTCGAATTTGGTTGCTTTCGTATTTGGGTTTTTTCAAATCTAAATCCTATCAAATCTTTAAACAAGTAGAATTTGCTTGCTGCTGCTTGGTCATCAAGTTGTTCTTATTAAGTAATTATTATTATTAGTAATGAAACATGGATAATGGATTGTTATTGTATAATATAGTAATATCATCATGGTTGATCAACAACAAGATGTCAAAAAAAAGGGAACATATGAGCAATGGACCAAGGAAGAAAGCGACTTATTGTTAGAGCTCATGGTAGAAGCCGCCAGTCGGGGATGGCGTGACAATAGTGGCATTTTATCAAAGCAAATAGTGGAAGAAAGGATACTTCCTATTCTTAATGAAAAACTTGGGTGTCACAAGACCTACAACAATTACCAAAGCCGGTTGAAATGGTTTAAAAATCGATGGATCTCTTATTCAACCCTTATGCGTTTTAGCTCTGGTTTTGGGTTTGACTCTACTACAAAAAAGTTCACTGCTAGTGATGAAATATGGGAGGAATACTTTAAGGTGAGCTTACTAAATACTATATGACAATTTATTCTTATAAATAAATCTATTTTAAAGATGTAATGCAATAATAGTTTTAAAATTTATGTTTTTTTTTTCTAGGCTCACCCAAAGGACACCAACTTACGTTACGGAATATTTAGGGATTATGAGGACTTGGAAATCGCCATTGGGAACGGTGTAGCTGTTGGAAAAAACTCAATTGGGTTGGGTAGTGTTACTGATGCAAGAACATTAGGTGTTGGAGAAGGTAGAGATAAGAACACAAAATAATAACTCTTTTGGTTGCTAAAAATTTTGTTACTTATGACAATGATCGATGTATTATTTTGTGTTAAACTCTTTTGTTTCAAATCGTAATTATTTTTATTTTTATTCTATAATTTTTAATTATTCTATAATTGATGTTAGAACAATCTATGGACTTTTTAGAATCTAAACAAATCCTTATAATAAAATACATTAAAATCTATCCAAGTCTATGTAGAATTAAAACAATCAATGGATTTTACATAATCCATGGATTATAAAAAATCTGACATAATCTTTTAAAATCTGAATTGAATACACCCCCCTTAGCCAAACAACTAATAAGACAGAATTTTGGAATACTGCCCTCTACGAATAGCAACTTCAGGTTATGTTAGTAAAAAAAAATATTAAGAGAAAATTACATGGGATATCACTTTTTTTAATTTTTTTAATAATATTATATAATTTTTAGAGAATTTTAAAATTTTTATTTTTATTTTTAAAACTAAAAACTGAAAAGTGGAATTTTTTTTTTTACAGAAAAGTAGATATTTTTAAAAATATTTTCACTTTTTAAGATATTTTTGTGATAGTCTGAAAAACCAAACCAAACGTTAAATTAAATTTAGAATTACTTTTAATTAGTTGGAATAATATTGCTGGTTTGTTCAGTGTTTTGACATTTTTCTAAATTTAGTTTTATTTAATTTGATATTTTGTATATATTTTTTTTAATTCATAAAACAATTTTCCTTTTTTATACTCTTTCTATCGATTATCAACCACCAACTATCAACAATAACAACTATCTATCAGCTCTTATGAATAATTAAAATCAAACTTAAATCAAACCAGTCCTCAGTAAAAAAAAAATCACACTCAAAATACGCTAATATTCATAATTTAAGAAAGAAAAATAAAGAAATCAATTAAACACACAAAAAAAATAATTTGATACTGTATTCTACCTTAATTAAAGGTATCGAATTTATCATATCGATAGAGAGAATTTTATTATTCTTACAGTACTATCCGATTTAACTTTAAAAAAATAATTTACTCTGGAAACCTAATTAATGTTACAAATAAATAATAAAAGACCTAATTAGTTGGTCCCGTCTGATTTCTAAAGTTTGACAGGGCCTGTTCAAATCTAATCTTAAATTTAAAAAAGAAAAAAAGAAATATCAATCCCTATGTTGAATATTAAAAATAATTGGCTAATTAAGACTATTAACTAATCCACTGAATCTGGAAATCCCTCCAAACGGCAGCAAACTAGGAAGTCTTAATTTTTTTTCTTCTTGTCTGTTGTGTTAAATACAAAAGGAAAGTAAAAAATTCATGCAAATATTATAATAGCAGTTGCTGATCAAAGAAATAATATTAATATTAAATCATAATGAAGACAAAGAAAATCTACTAAAGTAATTATGTAGACTTCAACTTAATACAGTAGTTATCAAAAGAGGCCTAATTATGAATATTAGAGATAAAGCTTATTTTAAATATCAGTTAATATAGATAATACTTGAATGTATTTGTATCTGTATTTCTCCCTGCAAACTTGGGACTCTTTGTATATTGGGACTCTTTATATATTTATACCTCTATCAATAACATCAGGATACACTGGAAAAACCTAATTTAATCTATCATCTAAGTTGGTATCAGAGCCTAAATCATGGCTAATACTTCTTCTAAAGAAGCTGATATAACAGCTCCCTCCGCTTCTTCTGGTTCTCTTTCTTCGTTGGTTCTTCCCCTTCAAACCTCAAACCTTTTCACTACCCCACCAAATGCCCAGCTTTCTTTTTCATTAAAACTGAAAGAGACCAATTATCTCGCCTGGAAGACTCAATTTCTTCCTATTATCAAATGCTATAACTTCAATAATCACATTAATGGGACAGCGGCACCGGTTCCGCTCCTTACCAATTCAACAATCAAACAATCCGAACCAAATCCGGATTATATTAAATGGATCCAAGATGATCAACTTCTTCTAAGCTGGATTTGCTCTTCTCTTACCGAAGAGGTTATGCCATATGTGACTGGAATTGACACTGCCTATGAAGCTTGGCAGTCCCTTTCTGATGCGTTTGGTGTCACTAATAGTGCCAGACGTGTTCAACTTCATATTGCCTTGCAAAATCTGGTGCTTGGTGATAAAGCTATTAATCGTTTTCTGAGAGAGGCAAAGGTTATTGCCGATGAACTTGCTGCTGCTGGGACTCCGATTTCGACTGATGAGTTCAATGCCACTATATTCCGATTGCTCCCCACCAGAATATCATCCTGTTGTTTCAACACTTTCTGCGAGCAAAACTAAGGTTACTTTTTCTGAATTGTCTGCTCAGTTGACTGCTCATGAAATTTTGTTGCAGAGTTCCACGCGTGCAGCTCCTATCCAAGCACATATTGCTCGCAACTACAATAACTCAGGGAATAATTATTCCTATTCCAAAAACAAAAATCAGCGCAGCTCTAATACAAAAGGATCTGGATCGCAATCAAAAGGAAATAGCAAACGGTGGTACCCAAATCCATGTCAGATTTGTGGTCTCAATAATCATCAGGCGAAGTGGTGTCGCAAACGATATGATCAGGATTCTAATTCTGCTACTGCCAATACTGCGCGAGTTCAGCAATCGAATGATTCTGATATTTGGTTCGCTGATTCTGCTGCTTCTCATCATATGACTCCAGATTTAGCTGCCTTGGATATATCTGATGAGTACAAAGGGGATGACAAGGTGACTGTAGGTAATGGCACTGGTCTCTCTATTAAAAATATTGGTACACGTTTTATTCCTTCCTCTGTTTCACAGCTTGAGTTGCGTAATATTTTGCATGTTCTAACAATGCAAAATCAATTACTATCTGTGTATCGTTTTGCAAAGGATAATAATTGTGTATTTAAGTTTGATGATGTTGGTTTTGTTGTGAAGCACAAAGAAAATAAGCAAGTTCTTCTACAGGGGCCGGTTGAGGATGGACTTTATAAACTTTCTTGTCCACCTGCTGTTTCGAATAAAAGAGGTATGATTTCTGTCAAGACTACTCCTACTCCAGTGGATTGGCATTCCAGACTTGGTCATCCTCAGGATTCCACTGTTTCTTTCATTATTTCCAAATTTTGTTTATCTCCTTTAATAAAGCGGTCATCAAAGCTTTGTGAAGCCTGCTGTTTAGGCAAACATCGGCAACTTTCATTACCACTTACTGGTTCAGTTACAACTAAGCCTTTGCAGTTAGTTCATGGAGATGTATGGGGCCCTGCTCCTGAGCTTTCTTTCTCTGGTGATCGTTACTTTGTAATTTTTGTTGACGATTATTCGCGGTTTTGTTGGATTTTTCCCATTAAATTAAAGAGTGATGTTTATTCTAGTTTTATTACTTTTCATAAAATGGTTGAACGGCAGTTTCATACAAAATTAATTCAATTCCAATCTGACTGGGGAGGGGAATTTCGATCCATTAATTCCTATCTTAAGGAGCATGGAATTAATCATAGAATCACATGTCCACATACTCATCAACAAAATGGGACTGTTGAATGCAAGATACGTCATGTTGTTGACATGAGTTTGGCTTTATTGGCTCATTCTTTTGTACCTAAGAGATTCTGGAATTTTGCTGTTACTACTGTCTCTTATCTTGTGAATCGATTACCCTCTTCAGTTCTTAATCAAGACTCGCCATTTCAAAAATTATTTGGTAAGGGTCCAGATTATAATTTTTTGAGAGTCTTCGGATGCACCATCTATCCGTTACTCCGACCATATAATCAAAATAAATTCTCTTTCCGCACTACGGCTTGTGTTTTTCTGGGCTATTCAACTCAGCATTTAGGCTATATTTGTTTTAATCCAGATGATCAACGAATTTATGTTAGCCGACATGTGAGATTTGATGAAACAAGATTTTTGTTTAATGAGAAAAAGGATGCTGGTAATTCTATTTTGGGATCCCCATCAGCTTCAATGAGTACCGACTATTGGTTGACTCTTACAGCTTCTGCTCCTAGTCGTGATATGCTTTCTGCTCCTTCTCTCAATGTTAGTGCTCACGATTTATCTCATGCAAGTAGTTCTTCTATAGCCGAAGTTGAATCTGAACAGCAGCCGCTGCCAGCTGTTGAACCTGCACGACGAACTCATTCAATGGTGCTACGACCTAATCCCAAGAAAAGAAATTATGCTTACAACGCTGTGGTTTCCGATGGTTTGCAATCTTTTTCAGAACCTACTTGTTATTCTCAGGCACAAAAATTTACAGTTTGGCGTGAGGCTATGAGCAAGGAGATCACTGCTTTGATACATCACAAGACTTGGGAGCTGGTACCTCGACCAACAAAGGCCAATATTGTTGGGTGTAAATGGGTGTTTAAGCTCAAACATAATCCTGATGGTAGCATCGAGCGTTGCAAAGCTCGTTTAGTCGCTAAAGGTTATAATCAAGTGGAAGGTGTCGATTATGCTGCTACATTTAGTCCTGTAATCAAACCGACTACAATTCGGATAATTTTGTCATTAGCTGTTTCACATCAATGGTCTCTTCGCCAATTAGATATTTCGAATGCCTTTCTAAATGGGTATTTGGAAGAGGATGTCTATATGTCTCAACCACCAGGTTTCACGGATAGTCGATGCCCTGATTATGTGTGTAAACTGAACAAGTCTATTTACGGCTTAAAACAGGCTCCCAGGGCATGGTTTCAACGACTCAGTTCTTACTTGTGTTGTATTGGGTTTGTTGGTTCAACTACAGACTCCTCCTTATTTATCAAGGAACTCAATGGTCAAGTTCTTTACATTCTAGTTTATGTAGATGACATTGTACTCACTGGGAGTTGTTCTAAACAGATTCAAGATTGCATAAATCAGCTGTCCACTGAATTCAAGCTCAGAGATCTTGGTAATCTCCAATATTTCTTAGGCATTGAGGTTCATCGCAAAGCCACTGGTCTTATTTTGTCTCAACAAAAATATTTGAGTGATTTATTGGTATCTACCAAAATGGATCAAGCTACACCAGTAAAAACGCCAATGGCATCTACATGTTTCTTACATCTTCATAGTGGTGAACCTTTGGCCGATGGAAACATTTATCGACGGACAGTTGGGGCTTTGCAATATGCATGTATGACCCGGCCAGACCTTGCTTTTGCTGTGAACAAACTCTGTCAATTCATGGCTGTACCAACAACTGAACATTGGGCAGCTTGCAAGCGGGTGCTGCGTTATGTTAAAGGTACATTGTCTCATGGTTTGTTAATTTCAAAATCACTTAATTCCCAACTTCAAGCTTTTTGTGATGCCGATTGGGCTGGAAATGCACTAGATAGAAGATCCACAGGAGGTTTTGCAATCTATTTTGGTTCAAATCTCATTTCATGGTCTGCTAAAAAGCAACCAACTGTAGCTCGGAGTTCTACCGAAGCTGAATATCGATCGGTGGCTAACACCACGGTTGAGCTTATTTGGATTCGTTCCTTGCTAAGGGAATTGAAACAATCAATTAAGAACCCGACGGTAGTTTGGTGTGACAATATTGGAGCTTCTTATCTAGCGGTTAATCCATGTTTCAAGGCTCGAACCAAACATATCGAAGTTGATTTCCACTTTGTTCGTGAGCAAGTGAAAGATGGTAATATCAGTGTCCAGTATATCTCTACGCTTGATCAAATCGCTGATATATTTACAAAACCTCTGAGCACATTACGTTTTCAGCAACTAAAAAACAAGCTGCGAATTCTTGATCGAAGCTCTTAGCTTGAGAGGGGGTATTAGAGATAAAGCTTATTTTAAATATCAGTTAGTATAGATAATACTGGAATGTATTTGTATCTGTATTTCTCCCTACAAACTTGGGACTCTTTGTATATTGGGACTCTTTGTATATTTATACCTCTATCAATAACATCAGGATACACTGGAAAAACCTAATTTAATCTATCATCTAAGTATGAAAAATGTACCTCTCCCTTCTATGATGATCTCTTCAGGAATTTTGCCAACTGAATCCTTGTTAGAATCTCTAATTCATATCTCCAATGAAGTTTCTTCAGTGGAGAACCTTCCTTTTATACAAGTTAAGACCATTTCAACCATGATAAGAAGGATCAAACTTCTTTCTTCTTCAGCGGCGGAACGACCATGGGGTCGTGGGGGGTCACACGACCCCCCCTCGCCGGCCTCCAGATGTGGAGGATACCTGTTGCCGGCTGGAAGCAAAGAAACTCAGCCCCCGCTGAGTTTCAGGCGAGATTGCAGCGAGGGGTAGACGAACCCCTCGCTGCAATTTCATTTTCTTTTTTTTATAAATAGTCCCTGGCGTTTCGCCAGAGACTATTTTTTTTTTATAAATAAACCCCTGGCGAAACGGCGCCGTTTCGCCAGGGGTTTAAAAAAAATAAATAAACCGGCTTCTTCTTCTTCAGTCTTCTGTTCTGCCGCCCCCCTCTCCCTGTCTCAGCTCCCTCTCCCCAAACGGCCAAACCCACTGCCAGCAGCACCACAGCCGGCCGCACCACAGCCAGCCACACCGCAGCACCGCCGACCCCCCCTCGGTAAATTTCTGGTTCCGCCACTGTTCTTCTTTATTTGAAGATTTACATGAATCAAATAGTCCTTTGCCTCCATCTTCTGTCCTTTGTGTCACTGAGCTTTTTTCAGTTATTCGAAGAGCACTTGATATTTTACCCTTAAGCTTACTTAATTTAATGGCAGATACTAGAGAACAAGTTGAGCTTCTTCATAAGCAAGCAAAGAAGGTAGATTTGTTAATTGACCCTAAAGAAGTTCAGAAAAGGGAAAAACTTAAACAAATTGTTGCCTGGAATAATGATCAGAAGAACAGAAAAAATAAAGGGTCCATTGATTTTGGGAAAATTAGAGAAGTTTTTAGTAGCATTGGATCGAAAAGCTCATTGGATTTCGATGAAGAAATCCCGAAGCTTAAAGCTGAAGCAAAGAAACAGGCAGGCACAGGAGGGCTGGTTGTGATTTCCAATATAAACAATCTCATTTCCCTTCTTACATATTCCAAGAACATGATTTTTTGTGATAAGGAGGTCAATGAGGAGAAGACTAAGGAAGCCTTCAAGCAGCAATCTTTGTCTGTTTCTTCTTCTTCTTCTCAATCAATACTAATTCCAAATATTCCTGATGAATTCCGTTGTCCGATTTCTCTTGACTTAATGAAAGATCCTGTAATTGTAGCATCAGGGCATACTTATGATAGAAATTCCATTGCTCAATGGATCAATGCAGGGCATCATACTTGTCCAAAAAGCGGGCAAAGACTAATTCACATGGCTTTGATACCAAATTATGCACTAAAAAGTCCAGTGCATCAATGGTTTCAAGATAACAATATCCCATTGGTAGATTACTCACCTTCATCTTCTTCAGAAATAGAGAGAAGTAACAGCAAAAGGAATTGGAGCTAAAAAGCTATCGATCACATTTCTGCAGTAAAAGCTGCAGCTGATGCTGTCAAAATGACAGCAGAATTTCTGGTTGGGAAATTAGCGATAGGGTCCTTGGAAATTCAGAGGCAGGCAGCCTATGAACTCAGGTTATTAGCCAAGACTGGGATGGATAATTGGAGGATAATCGCGGAGGCAGGAGCTATACCATTTCTGGTGACATTACTAAGTTCTACTGATTCAAGAATTCAAGAAAATGCTGTCACTGCTTTACTTAACCTTTCTATATATGACAATAACAAGATTCTAATAATGGCAGCAGGAGCAATTGAAAGCATTATAAATGTACTGGAATCAGGGAAAACTATGGAGGCAAGGGAAAATTCAGCAGCAACCATCTTTAGCTTATCAATGATAAATGATTGTAAAGTGACAATTGGGGCTCACCCACGAGCAATTCCAGCCTTGGTTAGGCTACTGAAAGAAGGAACAGAAGCTGGAAAAAGAGATGCTGCAAGTGCATTATTCAATCTTGCAATTTATAATGGTAATAAGGCAAGTATTGTAGTTGCTGGAGCTGTTCCTCTACTAATTGAACTGTTGATGGATGATAGGGCAGGCATAACAGATGATGCTTTAGCAGTTCTGTCTTTACTATTGGGTTGCTCGGTTGGAGGAAATAAGGAATAATAGAGTTCTTGTGCCTCTTCTTATTGATCTTTTAAGATTTGGATTAGCAAAAGGAAAGGAGAACTCTATAACACTTCTTTTGGGACTATGCAAAGATGGAGGAGAAGAGGTTCCAAGACGCCTTCTGAAAAACCCAAGGAGTATTCCTTCTCTTCAGAGTTTGTCTGAAAATGGATCACTGAAAGCTAGAAGAAAAGCTGATGCATTGCTTAGATTGCTCAATATGTGTTGTTCTCAATCTTACAATCCTGTTGGATAAGAGAATAGCAGGAAAATACTGAAAGGAGACCAAGTGTACATTATGCTTATAGAAGGATACTTTCATGTTCTTTTGTTGATGTGTAATTTGATCTTACATTTTGGTTTGATGGATTTTTTCTGGTCATTGTACATGGGATCCTTACATTGGATAAATATGTTTACAAGAGTTTTTGTTGCTTCTATATAGAGCTGATACCGAAATAATTGTGTTCAGAACATTCTGAAAAGCAAATAAGCATTGCACAAGTCTTGTTTGTTAGGAAAGAAAAATAAGCTTTATCCCCATCTCCTCTTCCATGCCAATTCTTGTCAAATAAGATCAAGATATTAGCAAGATGGTCTATATTAAGGCTTAATTAATATATGATATCATCATTGCAGTTTTTCATCGATTGCTCAATTGTTTTGTCTGTCAAAATTGCTGTAGAATTTTATCCTAATCTTATATTTAATCAAATTATTTTTTAAACATATATATAGTTTCACAATTAACAGTATGCTATTTCTTAGTTACATAAATCATTTACAAATGTAGTAATACTGAGTTCTTTTAAACAAAATCAAAGTTCAATTGCTTTGCCAATACAAATTAAATTCAATAACCATTCTGAAATTCGGCGGGTATGGGAGAACGAAAATAAGCCAATTGTTAATGTGAAACAAGCATAAGTAAATGTAGACTCGTGCCTTAGCTGAATCAGAATGTACTACAGTTGATCAATAAAATCTGACTTCACAAAGATAATTTGCTACTGAAAATGATTAAAACTAAGTATTTATATTAATATAGCGCTATGAAAATAAAAATAAAGTAGATGAGATTTAATTAAAAAATGCACAAATTTATTGCATCAACAATTTACACTATTTAATTATACACTGGATTCACAATGGTAGTTCCAGGGGAAAAAAATAAAGAAAAGTTATAACAACTATCCGGAACCATACTGGTTCTACAATGCTCTGATTTTGATATTGATACTAAAAAAGGATCCTAGATGTAACATGGTTTAACTTACGAGTTCCAGGTTTAACTTATGTTGCAACCAATCAGATCAGCTTCTAGTCTGATATGTGAACAGTGATTCACAGATCGATATCAATTAAGGTCAAATATTTTACAACTCTACCAATTCCAACTGAATGTGTGAGTCCTTTATCTTGTAGTTCCAAAACCAGCTTCCGCTGTCCATCATGTTTGGTTCTATGGGGCTGAGCTTTACTTCCAAGCCTGTGTCAAATGAAAAAGGCATAATTAGATGATTCTAAGGTTTCGTTCAGCATGTTATTAGTAGTGTGCCAGCAGTTTATACAGAGGTATTAAAGAAGACCAATCTCTCTCTCTCTCTCTCTCTCTCTCTCTCTCTCTCTCTCTTCCCTTACACACTCTCTTTTAAGACTAGAATTGGTGATTCAGCAGAAAAATGTAAAATATAAACTCCTAGAATTAGAAATGCAAATTCAATTGAGGATTTGAGCACGCGTCTCAAAAATTTTTGGCAGCTTGAGCATCAAATGACATAGTACCCATGTTCCCACCTAACTAGGCAGAACGACAGAAAGAAAACTGTTAGCTTGGTTCGAGAACTCTAGCACACGTACTTGAACTAAAACTAGCATATTTTTATATCATATACTAAAATACTCAAAGAAGTGACAAAACAATGTGTACAGCTTACACATTTCACTATCTGCAAAAAATGTCAAATGCAGACAGAGAACAGCGCAATTTACCATTCATTTGTCTTGTTATGATATTGTCCATGATGCAGATAGCATCAATCTCTATACTCACATCCAATGTATACAGTTATAAATGTTTGCCTCTGTGTGTGTGTGTGTGTGTTTGTCTAGGAGTGCACATTGAGTTCCTCAAAGTTTGTTGCCAGGAACACTAAGGACTTATGTAAAAGATACTTTGATTTGAAAGACTATGAACCTGAATATCCTGATGTGATTTTCATATTGTAGCCATCAGGAACTTCAAATACATGATTACCCTGACACGAGAAAGAACAAGGTGAAGCCAACATTAGTTTTTATTTACATAATGCAAGCAAGAGATAAGTCTAACCAGCTAAAGATTAACAATCAGGAAGAAAGTTCATAGTCAACCATCACATTTCTCTGACAACTAAATTCCATTTGGACAAGCTATAGAATTTGCAGCCATTGTTTTGCGTGTAAATGAAGATACCTTTACTTAAATGAAAATAAGGATACAACTATTTGATTATAGCTTTCATTACAAGAAAGTGCCGCTAGCAGCAGTCCCTAATGTAATGATTACTGCCGATCTATAGTATATACACTTTCCATCAAACAATTAATTCAATATGTGCACAAAACAAAAAGTTTTCTTTCATCAATCTGACCTCCAGGGTAACATTGGTAGCCTCAAATTCTGCATTTCCATGCAGAATAACTTTAAATGCCTCAAACCGCTTTACGTTGTGTTTCCAGTATACATTTTCTCCAGAACTCCAGTCAATCCCTTCATTTAGAACTTTGACATTTTGCAGTCTGCATCTTCCACACCTAGACAAACAAACAAATTTTAGAACTGATGGAATTTGAACACACTACCATTTTGACAATTTGGAATGCACACTATCACTTTGTACCTGTGCCCATACTGCAATATAGGCTCATCATTTGCATCAATCCTCGTTGAGCCCATGACATTGGCAGCAATAACAATTAAGCTCCCATCAAGCTGTAAAAGCGAGACCAGATAAGCATAGAAGAGTAATAACTTGCATTCCTTAGTTGACTATTGATCAGAATATTATAACCTCAACGTTCTTCCACAAGAACTCCGCAACCTCAATTTGTAGCTCAGAGCCCTTGGAAATGGATCCTCTATAAAACTGGGCAGCACAAAAATCATAATCAGCATCTATTGCTCAACTTTTTGTTTAAAATAGCAGTTAAATCATAATCATCATTATATCTAGGTGGAGAGATATTTCTTGAGTTGGGAGAGTTTTTACTCAACTACAAGAAAATGAATAATAAAGCTTTTGCATACTGAAAAACAAATGGCGAAAGGGCTTCCAGACATGAAAACAATGAATAAGTCTACAAATTGTTGGAGTTAGACTTATGCTGAATAATGTCACACAACAAACTCGATGAAGAAAAGGACCTCATCACAACCAAACTAAGGATAGCACCAGCCACAATAAGCTTACCTTTTGTCTTGTGACATCCCAAAGTGGGCCAAGAGCAGGGTGAAGAAAGATTAGAAATGGTGGTCCAGAATCAACATATGCATTATTATCTTTAATCTACAAATGATAAAAGAAACCATAAAATGGAGATCACTTTGAAAGGATATTAAAAGCTAGGACACGGCTCAAAAACAAACATTTGAGAAATAATAACATTATTGATTGTGATATAAATATGAAGAGACATTAACTACTTGACCTCAAGTCAGGAACAACTTTGAGCAGAAAGCTAAAGAAAATACCTCTGGAATCTCAATATCACAATGGGAAAGAAGATCACGGGCATTCCGCAAGATATCCAAAAGTGAACCATCTGGGGTCTGCACATCCAAACTTGGAACAAATTAACACTGGAGTAATAGCAATTATATCAAGTTGATAAGTCTGCTAGGACTTGAGATTAGTTTCAGTTCAAGTTCCACTACAGGATTTGGCACTCTTGCAAACAGAACAAAACTTGGTGCCTCAATTATCAAAATATCCATTTCTCAATTTGAAAAACCCAAGCCCACTTGTGAAATATACAACAATCATTCACTTGTGAAAGCCAGATTTCAAACTAAACTCCCTAATGTAGGAACACTTGACAAATCAATTTATGGATGTGGAATTCTGGGTGATTATTTTTTGAAGGCAAAAAAAAGTTGTTTAGCAGCAGAGTGGCAGCTTATAGTCCAAGGAATTTCGGGGCAGCAACAAAAATAGGTCTTTGAATGATTTGATGATTTAGATGCTGGATCATGTATGGACATCTGAGTGGGATCCAGAGTTACAGGAGGTTTCCAGGACAACTAGGGAATTAAGGGATAAAAGGTGGTTTGGATAGTTAACTGAAGTAAGAGGATAGCAAAGTAAATGGGCTTTAGGGTTTTGGCTGGCGCATTAATGGAATAAGGTTTAAAAATGATGAAAGCAAGTAAAGCACAAAGTTTAGTGGTTGCGGCTTGCCACCTTTGATCTGAACAATTGAAGGAACTTGGTGAAGGAAAAACAGAACAAAGTAATGTTGATAAAGCTGGAGAAAAGACACAACAACCGGTCAAGATCTAGAGTCCAAAATACAAATAAAATAAAATAAAAAATAAAAAATGGCATAATTTGTTACTTTATTTGTCCATTAACAGCATGGTTACTATAATCAGAAAATTGCAACCTGGTGCAAAGAATTGTCTGCATGTTTTCTCTTCTTCTTAGCAGATGATGTAACCCGTCTTCGTTCATTATACACAATGAAGCTATCCAGCTTATCTGCAGGTATATTGCAAAGATTTTATCAACACAATACATGTAACATGAAATGAACATTTTATGCTGCAAAGATTCTGAAAAACTGGACAATATTATACCTTCGATGCCCTGGTAGCATCTGGATGAATAGGTACTTAAAAAATTATCTGCAATATTTTGCATTGTACATTCCAGCCGGCCACCAGAGACACTGCAAATTAAAAACAGATTTAGTTGGCATAATTATATCTGTGGAAAACTGATGTTAACTATTATATTACCAAAACAAAAACAAATGACAAAACAACATGGATGGCTAGACATGACCACGGTATCAGACTCTTCAAAATCAGCCAAAACTAATCAAAACCAAAACCGTGGCTAAACCAAAAACTGAACCTTAATTTATGGTTTAGTTCAAGTTTCAGATTTTTTAAAACTGTCGAACCGGCGGTTCGAACTGGCAATTTTTGTGCAGCAGCCCATGCTTGGGCCACCTTGCCTGCATGCAGCAGGCCAGCTAGGGCTGCACAGGCTAGCCTATGTATTTTTTTTATTTCTTTTTAATTTGAAATTTTCTAAAATTCTACTAATACAATAAATACAACATATATCTCAAATTTTTCAACATTTGCAAATTCCAATTTCCAAATCTCAATTTCTCTTCAATATTCTATCTACATTTATAATATTTTCTTCTTCTTCTTCTTCTTCTTCTTCTTCAATCTACAATCTAACATTTTCTTCATGACATTCAATTTTTAATATTCAATCTACATTACATTAAAATCTTCAATACTCTCGACACTAATATTTTTCTAATTTACTCTACTATTTTTTATAATCTACATTCTTTTTTTTAATATTAATATTATCTACATTATAATTTTAATAATTTTATTTCTATTTATTTCTATTTCATTTCTATTATTTCCATTTTATTTCTATTATTTCAATTCTGCTTCTATTATTTTTAATTTTATATCTCATACTACTATTTTTTATTCCAAATTTTGTTACATTATATTTTGTAAAAAATCACATGTAAACTATTTCCTATACTACCCCAAACCGTCTTTGAACCATCTGAAACTGCCCATTTGAACCGTTTTCTTAAACCGCCTCCAAACCGAGATTCAAATCACATTAAAAAACCGAACGTGGTTTCTGAACCGTGGCTATGCCTGATGGTAGCTCTCATTAATAGACTATATATAGAAATAATTAAGCCAAACAACCCCCCCCCCCTCAAAAGAAGGGAGAAAAAAGTTCTACATTGACAACATATCAAATTATTACATAAAGAAAATCACTCTTTAGAAGGGGAGGCAAAAGGAGAAAACCTCAATATTTATAACTAGGATATGCTATTGATTCCAAATCAAGTAGAGCATATGCATTTAAATAAAATACCTTCAATTTTGCCTACCAAATGAACTCCATATGTTTTCTCCTTGGTCATGATGTATACACCCACAATCCAAAAGTCAAACTATCATACTTAAAGGAAAAAAAAATCCAAAGCAAGCTGATTTACATTATGCATCAAAATTATCTGCTTGTCATGAAATGTGCATATTACACCCTCACAAAAATACTGAAAGCTAACATGCAGAATGATATTTGGTAACATTTGATTTACTCAAAAGCATAGTTAAAATCATGGATAAATCAACTTTAGGCGCATGACAGGAGGACATATAAATAAAGTCAGTCATTGAGTGAATCATATACCTGTGACAGTTCCCAAATTGGTCCTTATATGCAATAGCCTTCTTTGTGTTCAATACCATGCCCGGTAAACTTTTTTCACTATTGCGTGATGCAACAGACTCCATAGAGAATAGATCCACATAGAGAATATTTGTATTGGCAGGGAAGTCTGCCTGCGAACTTGTCAAGAGAAAACAAAGTTGATGTTGCAGATTTCTTCTTAGCTTCAAAAATATTAATAAAAAAAGCAGGAAGAAAGGTGTACCGAGTAAGTAGGGTAGGGATATTAGAGAAGGAAAATTTTGAAAAAAAAAAAAAATAGTAGACCATCCAAGAAAACTAAATGACAGATACATCACAATTCATTGATAAAGCATCACCATATACCAAATATAACACAGCCCAATAAGATAGATGCTAAAATTAATGTCCTAACAGTTAATGTATAGATCCCAAACCAGAATCTATAGAACTTGCACACAACTTTAAGGGGGAAATTAAACAATTTCCTTCAAGCGCTCCTCACGAAATTGACAGTCCTTCAAATATTAACTCATACTAAAGGAACATTTCAATGCCAGAACTTAAGGCTGTGATATTTACTAGCAAGTAATTTACCATGTTATAGAGATTATATTTGTGTTTCTCCACTTACTAAAAAGAGAATTATGGGATTTTAGGTAGCCATTGAACTTTGGGCTTACATAGAGATGTATGTGCAATATAAAAACTGAAGAATGTCAGAATAAAACTGTTAAGCAGGTAAATAAATTGTTACCTGTTAGAAGAACAAGGTGCATTTGCGATTCCGAACTTATCAAACTCTGTATACTCAATGCATGACAAACCATATGCCCACTTCCCATCAAGTGTCTTCTTCTCCACAAAGACATTAATTCCTTCTGTAGCTCCCGCATTACGCTTACAAGATGCAAGCCCGAGTTTCTGGTACATGCAAAATGTGTAAAGACTTAAGACAAGGTGAAAAAGATGTAGGGATTCATGAAGAACTTTTCCACAAGGTAATAAGTCCCTTAGCAATATCAGCAAGAAATACAATTACTAATCTGCATTTTTAATTGCATTCTTTAAATACAACTTACATAAGCATTGATAAAATAAAAAAATTAATAAAAAAAAGTCCTGTTATTTCTACATCAAGCCTCTCAATCAGATAGAACCCTGTTTGACATGGTTGCAGACAAACAAAGTTAAGCTAGAGACAGATATAAGTTATAGGGCTTATAAGAATGACGGTAAAGGCATGAAGTAGTAATGGATCTAGCAGTAAATATCATGTTGGCAATGCCAATCATTTGCACGTGCACGCACACATACACACAAAGAGAGAATTAAATTGCCAAATATGACACAAACAGAAACAATAAAGGAGACCCTACCTTTCCCTTGTGTAAACCAATCCCTGCCAATGCCAAAAGAGTCAAGTCTGTAGCAGCCACAACATTACTGCAGATTCACCAGTTCAATATATGAGAATTTGAGGCTTGCAATTGAAAACATAGTGCACTTCAATATGCTAGAAAATAGTTAACCTGACTTGTCGAACTGTTGCACCTTTTCTTCCATGATCATAAAACCACTGAAAGATACCTTTATCATAAGCAAGTTTCCAAATAACACCATGTCCACCAGGCTTGGAAACAGGTGTGAATGGTTTTGTGACCAACCATTGCCCATCTTCCGCACCAACAACAGGAACAAGCGGCTAGCAATAGACATATTTTGTTTTAAAATGAAAAACAATAATAAGCATAACAATTAGCTAAGCACGAAGCAAGAGCAAAAAGCTCTAATGCAAACCTGTTCAAAAAGTTGGAAACTTGATTGACTTCTGCCAAACCAGTTGAGTCTTTTACACAGAGAAGTGATATGCTCATGGTTATTCTTAGCTGAACTTGTCATGATCGCGACAGGAGTGATGCATTGTTTTCCATACAACTTGAAGTACAAGAACTCCCTAGCCTTGCAATCAGAAAATTAAATATGCATACTATTAGCATAACATGCAACATCAGCTTCAACAATTACACTATAATGCTGGTTTTCTCTTCACTAAGCTTCAAAGTTCATAAGAAAATATTTGCAAAATAGGAAAACAAAGATCATATACCTGAAGATCCCTTATAAGGCCTTCCAATAAAGTCCGTCCACAATAAGGCAGCATTGCTGCAGGAAGGCATTCACCTGTGTCTGGATCAACCAAACCAAGCCGGTCTGCAGAACCACCCAGAGGATAAATTTCTCCTAGGTCTGGCAAACCCTAAACAATAAGATCTTATTATTCTAGAAAGATTTGACTATATTTTTTGTACTAATGCAATAAATTTTAGGTGCTAACCTCAATTCCCCATAGAGCCGCTTGAGATGCATACTCTGTATTTTTTGAAAGGTCAACAACATTAGGAGCATGAATTTCCAAAAACTGGCATTCCAATGATTCTCGTATGTGCTGAGACCAATTTGTTGTTGGCTTTTTGGAAGTTGACGGCCTAAGAAGTTCAAGCACCTTTATCTGATACCTGCAGCAAGTATATTGATAAAATTGTTTAATATAATAAAAACTTCAAATATTGATCTTATAATTGTCAAATTGCAATAACTCAAATGAACGAACTAGTACAAACCAATTTCAGAGGATGAAACAGAAAAGAGACATATGAATAAGAGCTGAAATGCTCAAGTAAGCTTCCTATATCTGAAAGGTCTTTTGGGTTTCATTGTTCTCCATCCAAATCAACAGTTCAAAAATAAAACTATGACAAGTCCAATCTACCATCAAAACCAACGAGTGTTCATGTATTGTTGGAAAAAGAAGCTGTGAAAAAAGTAATGCCATGAACCACTTTAATTAAAGTTGGTGAATTAACCAACATCAAAGTCCCAAATGATTTGTTGTGCAATCATTTGTAATCAATCATGTCAATAATGTAATCATATCCACAATTGGCATTACAGCTAAAAGTCCCATAATAAGCAGATATACTTACATGTATACTTATGAACAAATTTTAGCTCCATTCCATTATTACTATTCCAATTTCCCCCAGCAATTCGAACAATAAGTCATCAATAACATTGAAAAAAAAAAAAGAAAAGAAAACCATGCGTACGGAGACTCACTAACCCAATGATACCTCCAATGCAATCATAAAATTGCTCAATCTCTCCTAAAGTCTTTAACAGCTTTCTCAAGTCCCCAATCTCCTTTTCACTCAAAAACGCACCATCACCATCATTCTTCCGCAAACCATTCTCTTCATGATCACTGAAATCAAACCTCTCAATCATCTCCACCAAAGCATAAAGCGCGCTCTTCACCGAATTTCTGGCCGACACCACTTCAGTTTCCGCCAACTCAACTTCCAAACTAAGCACGTGCTCTTGTCCAGCAGCAACCAAACACTTAAGCAAAAACAAGTCGTTTAAATCCAAATTAAGCAAAGCCAAAGCCCTAGAGAGTCCATTTCTGTGACAAGTAAAAAAATGTTTGACTCGTGAATCAGCATCAAGCAGTGAAAGTTTCTGTTTCAGAGATTTCAAACCGGCGAGCTTTGAGCGTAGTGATTTAAGGCGGGAAATTTCACGGTGGAAATTAAAATCAGGAGGTGGCGGCACGTACTCTACAGGAGCAGTAGATACGCGTGTAATACGACAACAGGAGCGCGGAGATTGCGAGGAAGAGGAATGAAAGGAATGTAAAGGAGGAGGTTTTTTGAAATGGAAAGAAAAACGGAGAGGTTTAGAAGTAAAAGAAGAAACAAAACAATTGTTGTTATTATTAGTAGAGTGAAGAAAGGAGAGGCTCTTTGAAGTTTTAATGGTGTTGGCCATGGCTAACACAGTAAAAGAAAGTGAATTTCAGTTGTAGAGAGACAGAAAGAAATGGAATGAAGAGAAAAGAAATCGACTATTTTGTCTGGTTTTGAAGAGGGAAAAATGAGGGAGGGAGGGAGGGAGGGAGGATAAGAAGAGATGCTTGAAGCATATACCACTTTGCCAAAATTCTTAAATATTCTGGCATAAAATCGGGTTATGACTGTTTGCATTGGTTGGCCATTTGACGTTGGATGACTATTTGTGGTGGGAAGATAAAGATTTATATTTTTTCTTTTTTTTAAAAAAAAAATTAATATTATATAATATAATATGAATAAAAGACATCATATAATTGTATAATTTTAAACTATATTATAAATTTTAAAATAACAAAAAATAAATAGAAACTTATTATTTATTGGAAAAACGTAATTTTTTGCTCTTCAACTCTGCATAATTTGTGTATTAGATCCTTAGGTTTCAAATGGATGGCTTTACCTGCCTAATCTTTACGATTTAATAATTTTCAGTCATTTTTTAATAGTGGTTAAACACGTGATAATTAGTTGTCGTGAAAATTGCCTGATTAATTTAAAAATTAAAATACAATACACTAACTCTAAAACTCACTTTTAATGGAAAAAGCTAAAATATTTCGCATTTTAGACCCACTTTTAATGGAACTTACCCCATTTTTAATGGAATTGAGAGCCCACTTTTGGACCAAAATTAGCTTTCTTTTATTTTTCTAATCTTTCCTATTTTTTGGTAATTAATTCAGCACTTTATTACCAAAATTGAATTTGTACAGCCACATTACAATTCAATCAATTCATGTATTTATGTATATATGTATATGTATATCAGTAAACTTTTAATTTTTGTTGTGTCTTATATATAAAAATTTATATTATTTCATTATATATTCATAATTATTTTATAGAATTTTACTCTCACAGTCTCAATTACTGTATTTATATATTTAACTATTTTGCAAACTATTACTAAAATCATTATGATTTTATTAGATTAAATTTTTAAAATATATTGAATTTAAAAAAAAATTAAGTGATCACTTGGGGCATCCGTGGTGCCACAGATGTTCTAATGTGTTGATACAAAATCAGCGTAGAGCTGCAAGTATAACACAAAACATACTACATCCATGAATATAAATGAATTAACAGAATAATGTTTCACTAGATTTGTTTCATGTATAGTTCACAACACAGTTTCTTTTAGGCCAAAACATACTCAACATTAACTCATAAGAATCATTGCACTGTTTATAGATATACAGAAAGTAAATCAGAAAGAAAAAATAAATATTTAGAAACTCATGGTTTTATTTTAAGTATAGAGAATTTAGTCTGAAGAGACATTGTTCTCCGAATTGTTACAAACTCTCCTTATAGTGAAAGGAGATGATAATACAACAAACTAGAGATCGTCATGGGTTATATCATACTCCACAATCTTTTACAAACATGTGAGTGAATAGTAATTTCACTCATAATACTTTTACAAACAATGACTCTATTACATAAAAATAAAGTAATACAGTGAAAATAATATCTCTGATTTTGACAAGTGGGAAGACTGTACCTCCACTTTCTGAATTATTGTGAATGGGAGGGAGATAGATTCATGTGCCTGTAGTCCTCATTGTCTGAGTCATAATATTTATGTACCATAGGATTCCTTTCATATGTCATTAAGTCAAAAGTTGTCGGCTGAGTTGTCTCTATCTGAACAAATACTAGGGCTTCAACAATATCTTGTTGTGTAGTGAGAGTACCATTTGCATTTCTTTAAATTGATGAGCTGAATGGTCCTACAAGAGAGGAATTAGATGATGTTGTTTGGACAACTGGATTATTCTGAGATGGAAGAGATAATTGAGAATTTCTTTGTTGTGCTTGTGAGTTGGAACTAGGTACATCTTTTTTTTTTCAAAAGAGAAGGGATCACTGTCTTGAAAATATTCACTAGTGAACTATAAAGGAAGCTTAGTAATGATTTTTGCATGCTATTGGTCATGTCTTGTCCAATTTCTGTTTTGAACCATTGAAGTTTATATGAGTAGATTTCTAATGAACAAGAATGAATTATTAAGTTCATGAAGATGAATTTTTAATTCCATTTTCTTTCGTTCATTGTTGAAGAGTTGACTAAAGTAAGTAGCCCAATGGAAAGCTTGATTTCTTGACTAGAGAACTCCTGATTGAGGAGATTAAAAATAAGGTCTATGAAAAATAAAGACTGAATGAAAATTTCTTGATTCTTCATCAGGTTTTTCCCATAGCTTATTTCTGTGAGCTATTAGTAATAATTCTCTTTTCCACCATCGAATGAAATCATACTATTTTAAGAACTTCCATGGCAGTTTGATTGAATTTTCTTCAATGTGCAGAAATTTGATCATAACCATAATAGGAATTTTTAAAGCATAGTTATATAGTGTAGAGATACACTATAAAAACCATAGTTTCTGCTGGGAACTAAGGATGGTCTAGAGAAATGTGATAAACTAATATCCATGGATACTCTGGATAAAAAATATTGCACTCGGGGTCCATTTGAAAATGATTGTGAATATGTTCTAGATAGACAGAAATGTGGGTCCTTGCAAACTGTTGGATTTCAATTGGAGTGATAGGATAAAATCTTAGAGGAAATTCTAAGTTTTGTCTAAATAACATTGTAGGTCTATTCGGTGGATAGGAATATCCTTAGTGCATCATGATCAAACGGGAAAGAACTGGTTGTAGTGATAAGGGGAATATGTTTTGTTGGTCTTGAAAAAAGATCAAGAATTAAATTCTTTTGACATTTTATATGTTGAACAAAATAGTCATATTTAGAAAATCATTCTTATAGTCTCAAAAGCTATTTTGGAGGAAGAGCTTTCTGTTTAAATTCCAAGATCTTTGGAAAAGAGGTATTATTATGGATAATTAGAAAATGATGACCAAGGAGATGAAATTCAAATTTCTTAATTCTGTATTTGACTGCTAGGATTTCCTTATAAGTGGAATGTTAGTATTTTTTACTATCTTTAAACTGACTACTTGCATGACCACAGTAATATGTTTAACCATTAATCTTTTCAAGGAATACTGCACCCCAATATTCATCACTTGCATCATTTTTGAATATTCTTAATCTAGTAGATGGAATGTGAAGAGGGATAAGTTGAGAAATAACCTGTTTTATGATTTGAATAGCTTGTGTTTGTGTATCTGACCAAGGTGGTGGATTTTTCTTGAGTAATTTGGATAACTAGCTAATGAGCTGAGCTATAGCAGGAAAGAAATCTCGGATATAGTTGATTATACCCAAAAATTGTTGAATCTGCTTAAAAGAAAGATATGAGTCAGGGAATTTAAGCAGTTCCTCTGCTATGTTTGGACTTGGAACATAAGATCCATTTTTAAAATACATATCCAGAAAGTCTATTGAACTCTTGCCAATGTACTCTTCTTTTCTGAAAGCATAATCCCATATTTTTGTATAATAAAAGGGAATTGTTGCATCAATTGACGATAGGCTTATATTGTTAGGGAGAACAATAGAATATCACCAATATATATTATAGTTGAATAGATAATGGGCTAGAATATACAAATCATAGCCTTCTGAAAGAGTAATGGGGGAAACCTTGAGCCTAAAAGGCATAATCGCCTATTGATATTATGCATCAAGAATGCAAAATGCAGTTTTACACCTATCTTCAGGCCTTATTCCAAGCTGCCAAAATCCTGCTTTTAAATCAAATTTTGAAAATATTTTTGCCTCATTGAGATGAACCATCAATGTAGAGATCTTTGGAAGGGGAAACTTGTCATCTTGCAAAAACAAGTTTAATGGCTTGAAGTTGATTACAAGTTTTTTCTTTCCTTTAATTAATTCTGATCTCTTTTCAACATTAAATGCTTGAAAAGCCCAGTTGGACTTAGTAGATTCAATAAGTCCTTATTATAGCAAGAGTTCACATTCTTGTTTGACTAAAGCAAGATCAGTGGGAGACATTTCAGGATGTGAGGCCTTTGTAGGATTGATATCTTCATTTTTCTTAAAATGAAAGAAATAAAGAATTCCTAATTCTTCCATAATGGAGCTAGATGTTTAAACTCAGCATGTGAATATGCACATTATGGGAGTAAATAAGCCTTGATATCCTCAAAGACATCAGAAACTTCTGTTAATGAAAACATTTTCTATACATCTGTGTAAGGCTTAAATATTTTCTTATGTCTAAACCCAGTAGGAAGAATCTATAAATCCGCTGCATGTTGATTTACATCAAAACCAATTAGCAAGTCTTTATCATGAATAAAAGAAAAGAGCCAAGGACATGAGTCCATATTATATAGTATGGGAAAAATTGTATACCGATTTTCTTCTTTGTGATTAGGTGTGTAGAAAACACCTTACCTTCAACTGCTTTGAAATGCTCCGTATGAGCCTTCCAATATGAATTAGGTAAGATAGCTAGATTTATCATGGATTTATGTGCTCCTACATCCATGAAAGCTATCAAAGGAATTGCTCTATCATATTTTGTTGGAAGAATAGAAAGTTGCACCAATAGAGTAGGCAATGAAATATCAGTAGAGTATGCAGAAGGTAGATCATCTTATTGAAGATGATAAATAGGAAGATAAGAGTTTTCCTCTGAAGTAAATGAACTTTCTGAAAAAGAATCATCATCATCAACTTCTAAAGCAAAGAGTGTTTCCTGGTTAGCTACATCTTTTTCTAACAGGATTAACTCTATCTTAGCATCATGAGGAATTGAGATTGAGGCTTGTTGGAGTTGCTAAATAAGCTTTTGTGCTTTAATAGATTTCTTAGGACAGATTTTTGCAAAGTGCCCTTTTTGGCCACGAACATAACATCTATATCCACTGCTTATTTTGGAATAAAGAGAACATTTTTTGAAAAAATCTAAATTTCTTCTTTTTTCTGAATCCTCTTGGTTTGCTTTATCTGAAAGAAGAAAATCTATGAGATTTTTTCTTCCAATGACAAGAACAATCTTTCTCCTTACATTTTATCTTTAAAGTTGCTGGTTTTCTATAGATTTCTTTAAGCATCTAATTTTCTTTAGTAAACTTATGGTAAAACTTATATTGCTCACACAATTTTGTAAGAACTATGTGAGTAAGTTAATGAAGTTCTCCTAAAGAAATTTGCTTAATAGGCCTATTTAATTGTTGGATAGACCTTTGAAGTTCTGGTTGGACTTCTTTAGGAAGAGAAGTAATGTAAACATACTTCATACTAGGATCTGCATAACCTCTTAGCTTATAGAATTTAGCAAACATTCACCCATACTGAAGATCAATATCTTTAGCCTTAAGAGAACAACACTTTATTTCATAGAATTCTTGCCTCTACTGTTTATCTATCAAAATATGATCACCAAGGAATTATATATAATTTTTAATAAAGCTCCAGATATATTCTTTGTAAAGAATTCTAATTTAGTGTATTCATCTATGGAGGTGAACCATTCTATGAGATTCCCTGTAAATCTAGAAATAAATTTCTTCAACACTTGAAGAAGAGAAGCACTCTATTTGGCCATTTGAGAGAATCACTCTATTTGGCCATTTGAACATCAAACCAAGCATTAAATTCAAGAATTCTACTTCTCCATTTTTAGGAGGGAGATCATCAAAAGTGAACCAAAGACCATTAGAAAGTCGATTATACTGGTGTTTAAATCTCAAATCAGCATATCCTGCTGGAGGGTCATCTAGAGGATCATCCTCAACAATAGGTATTTCCTTTGTTGGATCTGCCATCAAAAGTTGTGTAATATTAGCCTTTTGATTATCTGAGTCATCGGAAATAACTTTCTTTAGTTTTCTTCTTTAGATGTTGCTGAATGATTAGAAACTATATTGAGAGCTATATGTTGTTAAAAAGGAGTAGATACATCTGCTAATTTTGAAACTTCAGCTAGTGGTGGAACAGAGGCTTCATATGTCTCTTGTGTGGCAAATGTCTTCCATATAGTAGTCATTGGTGGTATAGAAGAAGATGGAATTGATATCTTATGAGACTTCATTGGAGGAAATAACTCATGAATTGTTCTAAAGGTTAATTGGGCAAAAGAAGGTGAAGGAAATGTAGGGTATGAGAAAGGAAAATAAGGTTTTGAGACAGATTGAGATTATTTTGACAATAAATCTCTTTCCATAATCTCAAGTCTAGCTTTTAACTTTTTAATTTCTTCCTTTTTCTCAAAAAAGATTAATCCAAGATTTTGATGTTGAATCATTAATATGAGTTTGTGTCTAGCTGCTTAATTCTCGAAATGAGAGAACATGACACTGCTGAATTTCAGTGGACATAGTCTTTAAGACTAATGATATTTTATCTGTTGTGGCCAAAAGTTGATCAATCTTTGAATCAATTGCCATCAGGTAATTGTTTTGACTTTGTGCATTTTGAGTCTACCAATTTAAAACCTCTTCTCCTTAAGAGAGATCTTTTAATTAACCAGAAGGAAGAACTGTATTTAATTAGATAAAAGGTCTGATATTGATTTTAATTTATGGGTTGGTCTATTTTTCTAGTGGTTTAAATTGTTCAGGTGATGATGACGAGAACATCATACAAGTTATTGGTGATATAGGGACAGGTTGATGCACTAATGGGTTACATCTTTTTTGTGAAAGTTTCAATATTTCGGGTTTAGGTATTTATAGTGGTTCAGGAATAGTCAATAAGCCTTCTTTTTCAAGAACTTTTAAAGCCTCTTTGTAAACCGGAAGAGGGAGTGCACACTCCTTCTTCTGAATATCAGGATAAATTTCAATCCAAGGATGGTGATCCGAGTCAGGAGGAGGATGTCTAGGATTAGCTACTTCTATTTTATAAGAAGAGAAAATTTTCTTAGGTCCTTTGATTATGGTAGACTATGCAGAATAATGGACTTTCCTCATTTTCTCATGATATGTAGAATCAAGATCACATTCTTCTGAGCCTGGGACATCCCATATGAAATTTCATCTAATCTTTTTAGCATAAATTATATCACCATCAGCAGTGAAGCTGTCAATTAAAATTTTATCTTTCATGTTGGAAGCAGGAATAGCCATACAACTATGAAAAATAGCTGGAAAAGAGCTAGAACTTGAGTCTTCTGATGAATTTGTGTATGTGGGAGCAGTAAATAGTATCTTTATTGTACCATATTTTCTTCTGATAAACACATGATTCATTATCTAGACAGGCTTTGTATGCTATTTCAGCTTCTTATAACAATACTATAGCTCTGATAACACTTGGGGCATCCGTATCATAGATATTCTAATGTGTTGATATAAGATCAGTTTAGAGCTGCAAGTATAACTCAGAGTATACTATAATAAAATAAAAATTATTTGACAAAAAAAAACCTAATAAAAGATAGTAAGAAAAGAAGGAGAAAATAGAAATAAAGTTAGGATTGAATATATTTTTCAGTTTTTTTACATTTTAATTTGAAAAAAAAAGAAAAAGAAAAAGAAAATAAATTTTTTAAAAATAAAAATTACTATTTTTAATATTTTCAAATACACTATAAAAAAAAAAAAGCTAATCTAATCCACAATATCTAATGAACACTAATAATTGCATTCACTTAATGATGAAATCCCAAAAAATTCTCTTAACTTTTTTTCTTCGACATTGCTTATGCCATTTTTCCATCTATTATTTTGATTTTATATTGTTGTTTCAATTACTTTCATTTTAGGGTTGAGAGACACGTGTTACAGCTTTAATTTCTAATCAGTTACACGATTTTGATAATGAATAATAGTCACACATTTAACTAGGGTAAAAAATGATTCAAAATTGTCAAATTGTAAAGTTTAAGGGCTTAAAGTTATCTGTTCAAAGTTTAAACGCCTAATATAAAAATTACTCAAGGTTCAAGAGTAAAAAAAAAATGTATTTTTTTCTTATTTATTTGATATTATTATCTCATTTTTTATGTATACAAGTGTGCATGAGAGTATATATTTATATTTTAATATCCTAAAGTATAGATTTTTATATATTATAGTTAAATATATTAATTAATACCATATTATTAAAGTTTAATAAAATTATTGAATTCATTCATTCATTCATTAAGCTATTCCTGAATTGAACTACTTTAACATTTAATTAATTTCAAATCAATTGAATTCAATTCATCAATTTGATGCGTATTCGTTCTCTTAGTTTTAAGATTTATAATATATATATATATGTATATATATTCAAACACGTGGGCAATACTTTTATATTAATATAAACTCATAATCGATTCTCCTTATCTATTATAATAAAAAAAAGAAAACCATAAAAATTTAGCATGTATAATGGTCATCTTACTCTTTTTATAAATGATAAACATCATATTATTGATAATCAGTTAATAACAATACATCCAAAGTCTTTAGGTGGTTTAACACCCAATCAAAATTAAGGGATTTGTTAGCAACAGGAGAAGCTAACAAATCTGCTACTTTTTTATACTTTCCCCTCACATAAACAAATGAGGAGTGATGAAAATTAACAAATAAGCTTTGAATTTTAGAAACTAAAGCTTCTATTTCTAAGGGACATGAATTAGAACTAGGGCCATTCATCCGGCTCATCAACTTAGATGACCCGAACCAACTTGAGCCAGGTTAAAGGGAGGATGGGTCAGGCTTCGAGTAATAAAGTGAAGCCCAAATGAACTTCAAGTCGAGCTTCGAGCTACAAAAAATTTTCTCAGGCTAGTCCAACCCAACCCGAAATATTATAATATAATTTAGTATATATTATATTTATATCATATATTATATTTTTTTTAAAAAAAAAAGCTACAGGTCACACTTATTGCATCTTTTTTCTTTAATATAAATTATATATAATAAAAAATTATATAGGAGGTGATGCCTCCTATAGCATATATATATATATATATGTATATATATATAAGGAAAATATTGCAGAAGGCTAACTCCTACAGCCTTTTCTATGTACATATAATATATATATATTATATAATTTTTTAAGAAAACAAAAAGTAAAAATTCGTGACCTGATTCGTTAGTCTGGCTAGCTTGACAAACCCAAGATGGCCTGGCTTGGTCAATATATGTCAATCCAATGTAAAAGATACTCAGTTGCAAAGGTTCTAGTGGATAATGGGTCATCTATGAATATCTTATCTAGGAGTCCATTTTCTCCGAGGATCTTAGTGTCTGAGAATAATCTTTTTGAGTACCAAATCTCCTTCTTGAAAATCTTTTGCCTTCATCTTCTTTGCATGATATATCCTGGTTAGCCTTTTGGAAAGATAGACAATCATTAAAGTACAGTTGTGGTGACTATAAGCTAAAGAGTTGTGCCCGATGTGTACTTGAGGCATGTTGTAGGCTAAGGATAAACCATACTTGAATAGACTCCAAATTAGAACCATTTATGACTCAAATGAGAGACAAGTTGTTTGATTCAAAAATGCAAAATCTATATTAGAGACTTGAAGCTCTTTCCACAATAATTAAAAAGGCTTGGGTTTCATTTCTTGAAGAAGAGAAAGATGGAATGGAATAAGAAACCCATCAATTAATCTTCCATTACTATCCCTTATAACCATAGTTGTGCCTACAAGACATGAATGAGGAGAAAAAGTTGTATCATAATTTATCTTCAACTAGTTAGCTGGGGGAGAACTCCATCTGAGATTATCTTCCCTCATGTGAAGATTTCCTTCCACAATATGAGATTTGGCATATTGATTTGTGTTTGCCTGCATAGCTTCTGAGAAAATCTTGAAATAATTTAAAGCCTCTATATATAGTAAAGTGTGGATATGGTATTGTGCCTTGAAAGTTGTATTCATTCTTGGATTTCCTCAGGCTCCAGTGCAAATATAAAATCTAACCGAAAAAATAATTTGTTATTAATCTTCAATTCACATAAACCATAGACCAAGAATAAAAAGAAAATAAATTAAGTCCCAAAGGATTCAATCCTATATTTGGTTAGAACAAAGTGGCCTTTGCATGCTCACATTCAAACAATAAATGAATCACATATTCCTTAGCCCTGTTACAAATAAGACAAGTTTTTTCCTTTCTAATTTTTTTTTCAAAATTTCCACCAATGAGGATAATGCATCTTAACATGATCTCCACTATAATGCATCTAAACATGCTCTCCACATAAAACATTTCAGTTTAGGATGGACTTTCACCTTTCCAGTATTATACCAAACAGAATATTAGTAGATGATTGAGCTTGTTAACAGAATTAAACCTTCTATTATAAAGAAAATAGCAAACGGATTTTACTGTCAATTCGCCACACTTATCATAGTGTCATATAATTTTGATTTGAGTTGTTATTTATGCTCAAAGGCATCTCACCGATTGCTTTGCTCTCCCTATCATAAAACATGATGTTGATTAAATTCATATTCTACTTCCTTTGGTTAATGATAAAATCTGAAAAAAAAAATTTGAACATTTTGACGACAATTATAAAATGATATCTTTAAACTAGGTAGATTTGGAATCGAAGGATCACACTATATTTTAGCTCTCCTCCCATTCCTAAAATGCGAACAAAGTCCACTTTAAATGTGATTTATAACTTAAACAAAGTTTTTCCAACACCAGGAGGGATTATTTCTTTTAAGAGTAGCTTCTTGAAATTTACAATTTGAAAAAATAGATAGACTTCTTGATTTTGCACCACATGTTCTCAAGCTTCTATAATAATTTCCAACATTGTTTCAATATTAATCCAATATTAAATAATTCAAAGTCTCTAAAATCTATACCCCTTTTGTATTTTGATTTAAGCACAACATTCTATCTCCTTCATATAATTCCTTTATCAATAGGACTCTAAGACCACTAGAAATATGAGAAATGCTACTTAATCATTTAATCAGAGCCAGAGGTTAGTCCAGCAGTAGCTACAGGAGTTTATGGACAATATTAAGAGGGTGTTTCTCAAAACTTAAAAACTAGTCAAAACTGATTATAAGTAGTTTTTAGATTATAAGTTGTTTATTTAAGTGTTTCTGAAAACTTAAATAGTATATTATAATATGATTTTAATCAGTTTTTTAAAAGTTGGATTTTGCTACTTTTTTTTAAGCACTTATTTTTTAAGCAATTTTGACCAAGTAAAAGATCATACTATCCCTACCTAATCTTCAATATTCCAAATTTGCCGACCTATACACTTTAGTTCCTATCAAAATTTTTTAATTTTAGGATTCTAATTAATATTTTTAAGATTCTAATTAATTTGGTAATATTTACATGGTAGTTTTTTATTTGTATAATTTATTGATAACACCAATATTATTATTATTATTATTAAATAAATTTTATTATTATTATTATTATTGCAAAATAAATTTTGAATTGACATTTAAAAAATTATTTTTATACAATAAATAAACTCAGGGACAGTTTGGTCATTTTGACAGTTTCTGCAATTAAAAAATGATTATAAGCTGATTTTACAGAAACACTTAGCTGATTATAAACTGATTATCAGCTGATTATTAACTAGTTTACAGAAACGCTTAACTGCTTATTGTTAATCTGATTATAATCTAAAAATCGCTTATTCACAATAAGCTGAAAAGCTCCAGTTTTGAGAAACACCCTCTAAGAGAGGCAAATTTGACCCTACACCACAGCTGCCTCCACCTCCACTTGCACCTCTTGCTTAGCAACTTATTTTTATTTTTTATTTATTTATTTGCATTTGTAAAATAATACGTTCATTTTATTTATTTGTATTAATTTTATTTTATTGTTTTATTTTAATTTGCATTATTGATATAGTTTTAAAATGCATTTTATTTATTAAAAATTCTACTTTTAATGTATAAATTAACATTATTTAATTGGAATTTTTATGTAAATATACTAAATTTATAAAAAAAAAAGTAAATTTTTTTTATTGATAGAATACTAATATGTTGGTAAAATAAATTTTTTTTCAACTAATTACTGATAGAAACTTTTGACGGTAATACCGACCAAACACCCTTTTTGTTAGTAACTTTTCAACCAGACTCATTAGAAATACTTATAGAAATTTAGTCAGTATTATAGACAAAACACGCTTGCAAAATTTCAATCAGTATTACCAATAAAACACACTTACATGGACATTTTCTAAAAACTTTATCCTCATTTTACTAACCAAATATATTATCAAAAATATCGATAGCTTATGCTTCTATTGGCATCACTGATAAACAGAATCGTCAGTACTACCGATAGAATAGGTCTATGTCGACATCTCTAAAATTTTTTTCTTGACTTTAACAACTGATATTTTCATCAACAATACGGTAGATATATTTCCTATTGGTAATACCGACAATTTTTTTTTTTATTTTGGTTGGTATATTTTACCAACAAATTGTCTATCGAAGCTATCGATAAAACTATTTTCTCTTCGTAGTACGACTTCAGCTGACTTTCCGTTAATAATTTTATTATCGATAAAACAATAGATAAAAAAATTTTTTGTCAGTAATCTCTCGGTATTACTAATTACCAATAAAAAAAATAAGGGTTACCAATGAATATTCACATCAGTAGCTCAATAGATTCTTGTAGGGCAACAATCTAACAATTAAAATCGAATATTAATTTAAAATATTTGATATACATTAATTATGATATAAATTTGTAGGTGGTTGATAACTTCCAACAAAGTATTTATATTTTTTATCTTTAATTGATTTTGTTTTCTCTTTTAAATCATAAATTATTATATTTTGCCTTCAACTGATTTTTTTTCTTTTTTAACTCATAAGTTATTATTTTTTGTTATTGTCATTATTATTATTTGCTAAAATGTTTTTAAGTTACTATTTTTATAAGAGAGACTTATTAAACTTTTTTACTTTTCTTTTTTAATTTTTAAATAAATTGTATGATTCATAATTCTTAAAGCAATGAGTTTTCAAAATTTTTATTATTTTATTTTAACTTTTAAACGGACTATATAATTAAATTTAACTAATTTAAAATTAATTAAAAATGAATGTGTTCTTAATTATAATTGAATTTATAATTTTTTTATTATTTAACTTACTTGGAATAAGTTTTTATTGTATTTTTTATTATATCAACTTAATTTAAATTTTAATATATATATATATATATTTATTTTTCTACCATTTTCATATTTCTCTTTGCTCATATTATTTTTAGATAATTTTTAAATTTTTTCTCACTCAAAAAAAATTCATAAGCAATAAAATTTCACTTTTTTTTGTATTAATTTCAATTTTTTCAGTTTTTCTTTATAAATAAAATAATAAAATCATACATTAATATTTTGATCATTTCTTTGAACAAATTCTTTAATAAATTTAAATTTCTTTTAATAAATTAGATAATATTTTATTATAAATATTTTATAATATGTAACTATGAAAATTATTGACATTATGGATTTATATATATAATATAATCTTTTACGTACTAATTATATATTAATATATAAATTATTTTTTAATCGTGCCGAAAAAAATATTTCTTGTATTTAATACTAAATCTTCATATTTGCCTTCATCTAATAAAATCCCAATATTCTATTGTATATTAGAAAAGTACTGCTTAATTTATTTATCAATTTTTTTTATATACCACAGAGTAAACAAACTAAATTATATAAAAAATTATTATAAATCATTATTTTTCTAATAAAAGAACTCAAAATGAATTTTCCTTTTTTCCTAAATTACAATTTAGAAGTAAATTCTGGATAAGAGACTAGCATTTATTTTCTATATTTCTTATGTATTTTGACTGAAAGACATAATTCGCTATTTGAAAAATGATACATCAGTATATCCTCATTTAAATTTATATAGATTTTATCTTTTATAATTTTAAACTGTGTCTGTACATTGATTGAGTGAAGGGTATATATTAATAATTTCTCATTTTGGTTAGTGAAATAAGCCTTAAAAATTGAAATTCAATTCTTGTAAAAAGAATTTAATTTAATTAGATTTCTTGATTCAAAGGGGTTTTATGACAAGAAAAAGAAAGAGTTTTGTATCAAAAAAAATTTTAAAAGGGAAAATGTATTTTAAAGTATCAAATATTTCTGTTCCCGAATTTATTTAAAATTTAAACTTTTAATTTCAAAAATACTCACTTTCAATTTTCAATGGTCCATATCTCATGCACAATTGAAATATAAAAAATATACATATAATACCAATGAGCACTGACACAAGTAACAATGGACTTATTACCCATTAAGTAATATCTTATATTCGAGCATTGTGAATAAAAAAAATACTGAAAGAACCATTTCATTTGAAATATATTTTATTCTCAATTAGTTGAATAATATCTTGAATGCCGCAAATTGTTCAATAAAAATATAAATATAATATATAATTACATAACATACGATATATCACATTTATACATAATATATATATTCAATTAAACGAATAAAAAATATAAACCAATTCCTATATGGGAAAAAAAGCAAGATTGGGAAATGGGAGAGAAACAATTATTTCTTGCCTTAACCGGAGAACATGCAATATTCAGTAATTTCACAATATATAAATAATAAATTTAAAAAGGGATAATATTGAATCACGAAAATATAAGAATGGAATTTTTTTAAAAACTGAATGGTATAAGAAAAAGTTATATATCGTGTATTAATTATTTAAAAAAAAAAAACAGAAACAAAACCATAATATACATGGAAAACAAAAGAAAAAAAAATGGTAACAAGACAATTTAGGATTTAAATGGTCTTCCTTAATCATAGCCATTTTGAATTCCATTTCAATATGTTTACAGTAGCAAAAATTCTGCTTCACTGTTGAATTACTAAATTTAGTTTGAACGTTTACAATTTAAATACCCACTTAATTTCCAAAACACAACCAACCAACTATCAAGTAACTCTTATCTTTTTAGTAATTCCAATCTTATCTCAAAATCAATTTTGAAAAGCAAAAAAAAAAAAAAAAATACCAACTATGAGCACCAAAATGAACTCGTTCATGTTATTCTCAATTGCAATTTTCCTCCTGTATTTTCCATCTTTAATCAGTGCATTATCAAATAATATAACAGCAATTTTCGCCTTCGGAGACTCGACATTAGATGCAGGAAACAATGATCAACTTTTTACTATTTTTCGTAGTGATCATCCGCCATATGGCATGGATTTTCCTAATAAAATAGCCACTGGAAGGTTTTCAAATGGAAAACTAGCAACAGACTTTATAATATCTTCATTAAGGATAAAAGATCTTTTACCAGCTTATCTTGACCCTACACTCAACGACACAGACTTACTAACAGGTGTTAGTTTTGCATCTGCTGGTAGTGGATTAGATAACCTTACAGCAGATTTGGCTGGAGTTTTACAAATGACAGAACAATTAGATTACTTTGATGAAGCATTGGGAAGGATAAAAGCATTGGTTGGTGAAGACAAGGCTCAACATATAGTTGAAAATGCTTTATTTGTTTTTAGTATTGGAACTAATGACGTTGTCTATAACTTCTATATGTTGCCTACAAGAAAAATTGATTATACTATTTCACAGTACCAAGATTATCTGCAAGGTCTACTTACATCTGTTATTCAGGTATCTATATAATTTATTCTTTATTTTTTTTACTTAAATTAAACATATATATTTATAATATTTACATGATGTAATGTTTGATTTATTTTAATATGTTTTATTATAACTTATAGAGATTATACAATGCGGGAGCACGTAGATTCGCGGTGGCCGGTCTGCCACCGATCGGCTGTTTGCCAGCACAGATTGTATTTGCACACAAAAAATTTGTAGAAACAGGAGACGAAGTCATGTGGAAACGTGTGTGTATAACGCAGCAAAACACAGACTCTGTTGCCTACAACAAGAAGCTTCAAGCTCTTATCAAAAGATTGCCAGTTAATGTGCTCAATGGTTCCAAAATGGCTTATATTGACGTCTATAATCCAATGATGGACATGACTAAAAACCCATCAAAATATGGTAAGATAAAAATAATTAATTTTAAGTATTAATATTTTTTTATCTTCAACTTATATATATATATATATATTACTTTAAATTCTAACTATATTTGTGATTGTTTTGGTTGAAGGATTTACAAAAACACTTCAAGGTTGCTGTGGTTTAGGGGACTTGGAAATGGGACCTTTGTGCACTAGTATTAAACCTTCATTTTGTCCAAACGTAACAAAATTTATGTTTTGGGATGCTGTACATCCAACCCAAGAAACATATTGGGTTCTTGCCCAAATCATTTTACGAACTGTAGTTCCTCTCTTTTCTGGTTAGATTTATTCAATTTTTAGTAGGATTCGCAAATGGCAAGAGTTTATTATTATCATTCTATGTATGCATGGCTTCTCGCCATATTTCATATATTGAATAAAAGTCAATAAACTCATTTTTTGATATTATCGTCTTGATATGTTAGCTAGCTACGTGAATTTCATATTTATTTTAATTCATTTTTGAATAATCGAGTTATACTATAGGCATGTAACCCACAATAATTTATTGTCGACATAGTTTTTTTTTTAATTTTTCATTGCGATAGGAGATTGCTTTTCATAAATATTACAATACTTAATTCTTTATTTGTATAAATCTTTTACCACTGGTGAGATATAATTTAATATATTACTCACTTTTAAGATATAATTAATACACTAATTAAACTATATATATGTATGTGTGTATATTAAAAATGAATTATTTAACCTACAATGAATATCTCAAAAAAAAATATAATGAATAATAAGTTTTCTATATAGCTATTGAATAAAAATATTAAATAAGAAAAAAAATATTTGCTATGCCATTTGAAAAATAGATAATTTCAATCGTAATAATATCTATTATTACAATGAACACTTTTTAACAAATTGGATATGGCACGATTATTTCCAATATGCAATACTAAATAGATTAAATGACAAAATTTAATATATTTTTTTGCAGTGGCAAAACAAAAAACTTATTTAAGGAGGAGGGGGCAAAATTACCAGAAGAAAAAAAAATTAAACATCATGGTTTGGCCTAGACAAAATAAAAGAAAATTAAAGTGGAGTGATGAGTTGCAGACTTTGCAAAACCCTAGCCTCCAAAGGGGGAGGGCTCCCATGGGGAATAGCTATCGGCCAAAATTAGAACCCATCGCCAGCGTGCTTTTGGCTTCCAGCTAGGGGTTCCCCTTCCCCACTCCTCCCCCACCTCTTTAGGTGTCTCCTAGTTCCACCACTGCTTTCTTGTATTAAATTAGTCTACTGGCTCAAGTTTGCATTATTCATTTTTTCGTACTTAATATTTAACTAATTTGAAGGGAAAAGATACAAAATATTTGGTCTAATCATATAGAAAACAATATTTTAATAAAATCGCCTAGTATTTCAATTTAAAATAGAATTTCAAAGTATAACCTACCATCATATAACTCTCATCTATATAATAATCCTAATCTTAGCAAATAATTAATTTTGAAAGGTTAACTAAAGAAAAAAGAATAGAGTAGCAACACCAGCTATGAACCCTAAAACCATGAGTCAAATTCCACTTTCTTCATGCTATTCTCCAAATGTCACAATTCTATTTGCCCCTTGAGACTCAAGACTAAATTTAGGAAACAACAACCAACTTGTTACTCTTTTTTGTAGTGATCACCCACCATATGACAATGATTTTCCCCATATAATAGACATTTGAAGGTTTTCAGTCCATGTAAATCTATTAACATACTTTGTAGTATCTTTATTAGGGCTCAAAAATCTTTTACCAACTTATCTTGATCCTAAACTCACCAATGAGAAATTATTAACGATTATATTAATAATTTGTGCATACGACTCTTTGTTGGATAAATTATCATTATTATTATTATTATTATGTATAAATAATATTTTTGGAGTCGAGCTGAGAAGAACTAAAGGATGGTAAAACTCTCACTACTAAGTTTTAACGCAGTAACATACTCAGGGAATTGAACTCGATATATTTGGTTAAGCTAAAACAATTCTTTACCAACTCATCTACACGCTCGGTAGTTATTGGATAAATTATTATCACTCTTGAGATATACTTAATGTAATACATTAATTATTCTTGAAATATTATTAATACCCCTATTAAATGATATATATTTAAAAATTATTTAATATATGACGTATGAAAAGTTATCTAAATAGCTATTGAATAAAATTATTTAATATGTGTCCTTGAAGCTCCTTCGAATGATACGAAGACATGGCTTCAACATGATTTTTTCGGGGTGTCTTATGGCTGAATGATTCCTATGTAATGTTTTGAGGTGTTTTCTCTATTGATAAAAAAATTAAAAAATTAAAATAAGAAAACAAAAAAAGTAGTTTGCAATGGCATGTGAAATATAGAAAATTTCATCATAATCATATCAATTATCACAATGAACAAGTACATGTTGGATAAGGCAAGATTTAATCCAACACACACAAGGCGGAATAACGTTTACTCTGGAGCCCCTGGCCCTCCCAATTTTTTAATTTCATATATATGTGTGTGTGTGTGTGTGTAATTTTTATGTAAATAGATTTTGGTCCTTTTAGTTTTAAAGATTATAAATCTACAAATTGGAATGGAAGAAAAGATAAAATATAAACAATGCCATAGGCATTTTGCAGTAGAGACTCATCCAATACCACAATCATAGCAGTCACACATTATTAATTAAATAAAAGGAAAAAAAATTTATTTCATTTTGTTCTTTTACTTTTCCTCTCATTATTTTTGTTGTCTCCTTTTTCCTCCTTATCTTTGAATTTTTCTTTTTTTTTTCATCAAGTTTGAAAATAATTCTTGAAGAAAATTAATAAGGTTTATATATATAAAAAAAGTTGATAATAATCAAGATATTTATAATTAATAAGTGAATTACTTTTATTTATTTCCCTTTCTTCTTTAAAAATCCCAGTTTCTATTTAATTCAAAAATAAATTTTTCTTGGTTTTCTTTAGAGTTAGAAGGAGCCAAAAATCTATTTAATTAAAAAATAATATATAGAATAAAAATAAAAAACTATTAAGGCGTAGCTTGGTGGTCAGGAGCATGTCTTGCTTCCATCTAAATTTTGAATTCACATCCTTTGAGTGTTTTTCCTCCCCATATATATAATTTATCAAAAATAAATAAATATATATATATAATAAAATAATATTATATATATTCTATGGTGCAGGGACCTATCCAACCCTCACAACCGTAACAACTACAAATTGTTAGTTAAACAAAGTAAAAAAAAAAAAATTCATTTTGTTTTGCTTTTCCTCATATCCCTACTTCCTTTCATTTTCTTTGAATTTTTCTGTTTTTTCCCTTCAAGTTTGAATATAATTTTTGAAGAAAGTAAGATTTTTAGACATCAAGGGATGTTGATAACAATCAAAGTGTCTATAATTAATAAGTGAATTATTTTTATTTTTTCTTTAAAAATCTTAATTTCTATTTGATTTAAATATGAGTTTTTCTTAATTTTATTTGTAGAATCAAGTTTTTTAATGAAGGTAAATCAATATCCTAAACTAAAGATTTGCTAAAAATTTATTACATTGTCAAAATCTCCATTTAAAAACCTAAATTTTCAATGTCCTTATATAATTTGTTCGCTTCCATTGTATTTTCTCTAGGTTATATATACATGTTGTAATTAATTATTTAAGTATGGATTTTCAATCAGTTATGGTGATTTTACATGAGTGACTAATATTTTTAAATGAAAATAGAATGATATCAATTGTAATATAAACTTAAATTTATATTATTTTTGCAACTAAATAAATGAAAAATAATTTATAATTTATAGTTTTGTCAAAAAAATAATATATTTTATCTTGTTGGTTGAAGTTGTTAAAATTTTCGTGTTATTAGTTTATGCTTTTAGTGCCCCTCATTGTTCAATTTATCTGGATATGCTCCTGAATACGCAATACCAAATAAATTAAATGACAAAATGTCATATGGTCTTCTTGTATTCAAGTTTACAGGACCAAGTTTGCATTGGCTTTTGCTCTCTACCTAATATTTAGGTACTTAATAAATAATCAATTGAAAATTAATTTGAATAGAAAAGATACGTATATAATATTTGGTCTAATTGTTACAGGATAATATCTTAATAAAAACTTCTATTTCAATTTACAAAAGTTATTTATGTTTATGTAGTCCAAGCATCTCATATTGTATAAATAGTTTGAATTTAAAATTTTATAATGAAATTTGCCCAACACAATTTTTTTCTTTTCACAAAATATTAAATAGTATAGAAGCAAAGTTTCAAATCTCACATTCTAAAATATTATACTAATTAAATTAATAAATATATTTTAAAATTTTATCATATGATGTATTGAAACTTCTAAATAGCTGTTGAGTACAAATATTAAAATCAGAAAAGAAAAAACAGTGTAATGGCATTTAGAAAATAGAAATATTCAATCTTAATAATATCAATTATCACATTGAATACTTGTACATATTGGAGATGGGCAATATTCATTTCAATATGCAATACCAAATAGATTAAATGACTTAAATGACATATAATTAATCTTCTTGTATTTAAGTCTATTGGTCCAAGTTTGCACTAACATATTATCCTTACCTAATATTTAGGTATTTAATAAATGATCAACTAATAATTAATTAGATGGGAAAAGATAATATTTAGTCAAATCGTTTTAAAAGACGATATCTTAATAAAATATTTTTCTATTTAAATTCACACAAGTTATTTATGTTCATGCAATCTAAACAATAAACTTAATAGTTTGGATTTAAAATTATATAATGAAAATTTTCCTATGCTATGCAATTTTTTTTCACAAAATACTTTATATTATAGAACTAATTATCAAGTCTTGCACAAACCTAGAGATTTTTTACAAAGTGTGAAATTAACGCAGCGACGAGTTTAGAATAAATATGTTTAGTTTAAATATTTAAGAAAAATAAACAAAAAAAGCTTTTATATTGAACATTTTATTAAATTTAGAAAACTACCTCCTTAGATTAATAGAGAATGTGGTTGTACTAGAATTCCAAGAAAGTTGATAAAATAATTTACTTTTACTGAGAATACTATATTTATTTATAAATAATTCATATAAAATAAAATACTAAATTTGTTAAACTTTATCAACCAATTGGTAAATTATTTTACCTAGAGAATATAAAAAAATTTATTTTACTGTAAAAAAAAATTATAGGCCTCATATCAAAATACAATTATGTCTCTGCTTTAGGATATAGTAAAATAAGAAAGATGTGTTATGAAGATAATTTATGTATTACTTACATTTTTTCAATAAAGTTAAATTATAATCAAATAAATTAATATTTTTTTAATTGACTTTTTTAATATTTTATTATACCTTCCAAACCAATAATATAATCTTTTCCAATAAAATATAATCACATTATTATATTTCCTCTGTAACTTAGCAAAAAGAAAATACCAAACCCCATAACCAACTCAAATTTCACTTTCTTCATTACTATTTTCCTCCTTTATTTACCATCTTTAATTAGTGCAACATCAAATGTAACATTTATATTTGTGTTTGGAGACTCAACAATAGATCTAGAAAACAACAACATACTTAATAGTATTTTTCGCAGTGATCATCCACCATATGGCAAAGATTTCCCCAATGGAATAGCCACAGAAAAGTTTTCAAATGAAAAACTATCAACAGACTTTGTAGTATCTGCATTAGGGATTAAAGATCTTTTACTGGCATATCTTGACCCTAAACTCACCGACGATAACTTATTAATAGGTGTTAGTTTTGCATCAGCCGGTAGTGGATTAGAAGACATGACAACAAATTTCACTAGAGCATTAAAATATCAAAGCAATTAGATTACTTTGATGAAGCATTGAAAAGGATAAAAGCATTGGTTGGTGAAGACAAGGCTCAATATATTATGGAAAATGTTGTATTTTCTTTTAGAACTGGGAATAATGACACATCCTATAACTTCCATGTGTTTCCTACAAGAAAATTTCAATTTTCCACTGCAGAGTACTATAATTTTCTACTCCATCAAACTTGAATATGCTATTTTGGTATGTAATTTCAGATTGCTCTCCTTTTTATTCTTTTTTATTCTATCCTGGACTTGACACGTGTACTTAATTAATAAAAACCAAGTAAAAACAATTATTTTTCCTACTATCTTTTCTTCAGCAATTTACCATTGAATGGATTTGTATGCACTGGGTCTAGGATAAAATTTTTCGTATAATATTTGATTTATTTCATTTTTTTTTAATTATAGAGATTATATAATGCAGGAGGGCATAGGTTCACGGTGACAGCCTGATAAGTCTGCCACCGCTCAGCTGCTCGCCGGCAAGGGCTCTATTTGGGAACATTACGCCAGTCTCATTCACATTTAAACTTGCATGTATAGAGGAGATAAACACCTACTCTATTGTCTACAACAAGAAGCTTCAAGCTCTTATCCAAATATTGCAAGTCAATGTGCTCAACGGTTGTAAAATTGCTTATTTGGACATGTATAATCCAACGATGGACATGTATAAAAAAAACCATCTAACTATGGTAATATAAAAATAATTTAAAAAATTCATTCACCATAATTTGAATTTTTTTTAATAAAAAAAATTAAAGAGGAATTCATTTAAATTATCAGATAATAACTATTTGAATCTTTTTATTTGGTTTAAGGATTCGAAAAAACACTTAAAGGTTGATGCGGCATAGGGCTATTGGAAATGGGACTTTCATACAATAAGATTATACCAACACGTTGTCCTAATGCGTCAAAATTTATGTATTTTGATTCTGCACATCCAACATAAGCTACATAGTGGTTTCTTGGCCAAGTAATTTTACAAAGTGTAGCTTACCTTACCATTAAGAGCATAATAAATTATTGCAAGAGTTTAGTATCATTATACATATTTCATGTATTGAATAAAAGTCATTAAAAATGACAAAAACGCATTTTCATATTATTGTTTTGATATGTTAAAAGCATCCCCAATAAGGAGAGTCAAGTCCCTCCTCATTGGATCCCACCAACATATCACCTAATAAAAAATTGAGACTAAAGCAAAAGTAAAACTTGATCCTCTAATAGAAAGAGACAAGTCCCACTTTATTAAAATTATTTTTTAAAAAAATATTATTTTATTTACTTTTTAACAAATAAATGGTTGTCATTCACTAAACAAAAATTAATAATAAAATATTATAATGTGGAATGGTCTCTCTAAACACCATCATATGGCGTGGGACTTACTCTACAATGGAGTAAGTCCTACAGTCGCAGTCCCTTAAAGGGATTGAGACTTAAAGATCTTCATATGCATGTTAATTTGTTTTTGAATTGTCGAGTTATATTATAATAGGCATGTGATTAATGTTAATTAGTTTTTAAATTATCGAGTTATATTATAATAGGCATGTGACTCCAATTAATACTCATAATGTTTTCAATTTTTCGTTGCATTAGGAGATTATTTTTCATAAAATTCTAATACATTTTCCTTATTTGGATAAATTACTATCAAATTTTGTTGTCTTATTTGACTCAAATTTTGACTGCTTATATACTGTTAAATATTAAAAAATATATAACGTTTAAAAATATATGCAAAATTAAAATTATATTATACTTTTAATTTAAATTATATAAAAATTATATATATTCTCTAATTGTCTATATATAATTTTTTTATTGCCTATATATAAATATTCATACATAAAATTACTTTTTTTTTTATTTTACTTGCCTTCTGAGATGGATTGCCTTATACAATGACTTCCTGAGCTTACCCTAGGGCTCAGTCTAACTCTTAAGATACAATTTAGTAAATCAATTATATATATTAAAAAATTTCTTAACATATGGCGTGCGTATGTAAAATTTTCTTGGTAGTTATTGAATAGACATATTAAAATAAGAAAAAAAAAACAATTTGCAACTTCTAAAAAATGGATAATCTCAATTATAGTAATATCAATTATCAATTAGCAAAATGAATACTTGTAAATATGGAAAGATTTGTTTTAATGTGCAAAACCAAATTATAGATTTAAGTATTTAAGTCTATTGGCCCAAGTTTTGCACTAGCGCCTGGTTAAAATGGGGGCTCGCTTGGACCAACATTGATGGAAGTAGGAATGAGACTCGAAATGGATTACACCCTTAAAGTAAAGGCGCTAGGAACTGGTCGAAATGTAAGAAATTTCCAACTAGAAAGGATGGAACAGAACTTTCTCGCAGGGATTCTAAATAGAAAAAAAATAAAAAAAAATAGAATACAAAAGATTCTTTCAGGAATAATTGATTCACCATAAAGCCAGAAAAAAGGGGTTAAACCTTATTTCTTTCGCTTTCCTCTTCTCCCTACCTAACATTTAGTTAATAACTAATTGGCTGAAAATCATTTTGAAGAGAAAAGATATACAGCATTTGGTCTAATCATAAATAGAAGGCAATATCTTAATAAAATTTACTCTTACTTCAATTCAAACAAGTTATCTATGTTTATGCAACCAAATAGCTCATGTAACAATAAATTGAAGAGGAATATATAAATAAATCTCAAATTAATGACATTGCAGGATCGGTGAATCAATAGGGATTAAATATAAATATGAGAAAAATAAAAATAATTAATAAAAAAGAGATACTAATATTTAACATGGTTCACCCTTTTTATTTAGGCTACGTTCATGGGCTAAACTCCAAATAATATTTTTTCTAATAAATAGTAAGATTACAAGAGAAAGACTTTTCTAGAAAAATATTTTAGATGCACAATACTCACAAATAAGATAAACCTAAAATAGTTATAAGTGTTTTCCAAACATCTAAAAATAAACTCACTATTTTGTCACTCAAAAATATCTCACTTAATTTTTCTCTCTCTCTTTTAAGAAATTCTCTTTAATTTTTTTTTCTTTCTCTCCTTGTTATGAAATTGGAGGAGAGAAAGGCCTATTTATAGGCCTTTCCCTTCAACTTGCAAATGCAAGTGTTACAACTTACATCTGCAAGTTGTTTTATAACTTTTACAACTCGTAAATGCAATTGTTACAACTTGCAATAACTTGTATAACTTGTAATTTTCTTTCTTTTTTTTAAATATCAATAGCCAAAAATGGTGGTACCCATATAGGAGGTATCATCCTACAATTCTTTTCCTACCAACTACATGGGTTTAACTGTCATGTATGTAGATGATCGAAAAAACTCAAACTTATCTCTTGTAAGAATCTTTGTCAATATGCATGCACCATTCTCTTCAGTAAGAATCTTTTCTTGCTGTAAAAGTTTATTCTTCAACACATCAATATGCTTTGATCTAGAATGGAATGAGAAATTCTTTTCAAGATGAATGACACTTTGACTATCATGGTAAAGTGAATATTTGTCTTGCTGAAATTCAAGCTCATCTAAGAACTTCTTCATCAGCAGAAGCTCTTTGCAGGGTTCTATTGCAATAATAAATTCTGCTTCAGTTGTTGAGAAAGTGATACACTTTTGTAATCTTGACTGCCATAATACAGCTCCTCCCTGCAAATAAAATCAAGTAACCCGATATAGATTTTATCGAGTCAACATCGCTTGCCATATAAGTATTTGTGTAGCCAAATAAAATAGGTGTATCATCTCTAAAGCAAAAGTATATTTTGGAGGTTTCATGAAGATATCTCAGAATCTATCTTAATGCAGCCCAATGTTGTTTTCCAAAGTTTGAAAAAAACTGACTCACTACACTCACTGAGTGAGCAATAGCTGGTTGTATACACACCATGGTATACATCAAACTCCCAACTAATGAAGCATATGGAATCTTTCCATCTCTTCTTTCCCTTTTTCTGTGGAAGGACATTATTTCAAACTTAATCTAAAGTGATTAGTAAGAGAAAAATTAACCACTTTAGCATTATCCATATTTTTCTCGTGGACGTAGCCAAATAAAAAGGGTGGATCATGTTAAATATAGTGTCTTTTTTATTATTAATTTTAATTTGCTTGTGTTTCTATTTAATCACTCCTAATTCGCAGGGCCAGCTACACGATTAATTTAGAATTTATTTATATATTCCTCTTCATAAATAGTTTGAATTTTAAATTTTATAATGAAATTTGTCCTATGAATTCTTTCTTCACAAAATACCTTATAAAATAGAACCAAATAATCAAGCCTCTCACAAACCGAAAAGTTTTTAGGGGAATTGCTTTACAAAGTGTGAATTTCTCAATTTATAAAGTGAATTTTACAAGTTATGAATTATCATACTTTTAATGTGTTTAAAAACATAAAATAACAAACGCTTAACAGTAGAGCTGAGCATGATCTGGTATAATACAGAGATCTCAAAATTTTAAAAATTGAACTAAAATTTAAAAATTTTAATATGTCTGGATGCGAAACTGAACATAAATAAATATATATATGTGTGTGCGTGTATTGTATTATTTTGAAAAAAATCAGAATAATACGGTTTCAATATTTGATTCTAATAGAGCAGTTCTGGTTCAATACAAATATGCCTATTTGCAAATTTGGAATTATTTTTTTTTTCAAATTTAAGTAATATAATACTATTTAATTGGTTTAGCAATAAAAATATGCAAAGTTAATTTTAAATTAAATTATAAAATTACTTTGATTATGACACATTAATATTAATATTAATGAATTTTATTTATATTTAAAAAATTACATAATTGTATTTACTTAAGTATTTATTATATTTTTATTTATATTTTCTTTTTTTTTTGTTGTTAAACTAAGAAATTATTTTACTTATTTACATATAATATTAGATACTACCTAATAAATCAATATAATAAAATATGATACAATAAAATAAAATAAATTCAAATTTAGATACCTTAACAATTTAAATTAACTAATTTTAGATATATTTTAACACATAATTTGTAAAAAAATTGTAATTATTAAATAATTTGTAATCTATATTAATTATCATGTAAATTTTTATTTACTACTAATAAATAATTATGGAGTTATATATTTATATATATACATATATGTATGTGTGTATATATACACACAAACATATTCACATTCATCATATTTATATTATTCATGTTCTTCTCAAATTTATTCATAATAATATTCATGATAATAAATTGATTATTGTTTCAGGTTTTCAGTTCGATATGGTACAGTATAGTATAGTTCTCGGTGTGGGTATAGTCTAATATCTAAAATCATTTCATATTATAAAAATTGATACGATTCGGTTCGTAGAAAGTCAAAAAGTCAATGAATCTTTTCGATTCTGAATATTGTGGTATGATATTCGAATTGGTTCAAAAATCTTCAGGATCTATACTCAGCTGGACTTAGTATGGTATATTTAATTTCATAAAATTACAGTGGTTGACAGTGAGTAGTTAATGACTAAACATTAATAACCAATAATTTATAGTCATTAATTGCAAATAAATATCAAATATTAATTTGATTATGAAAACGAAGACATTACTTTTTGTATAAACTAAAGAATATTCTAGCATAATTAATTTATGATTATTTAGTTAGTTAAGAAAATTCAACTGATTAGTTAGAGTTAGTTAAAGTTGGGCTTATTCATGAAGCTTCATATAGTGTATATAAATGTTGTGTAAATGATTCTTTCTTCAACATTTAACATAACTTCTTCTCTGTAACTTTTGTTCATGGTATCAGGGCATCAATCAACCATAACAAACTCTTGTGATTGAATTTATTTTGATTTTTTTATTTAATAAACTACGATTTTAGTTTTCTTGTGATTTTTTTATTGACTTCTGTAAAATGACAACTACTGAAGGACCGACTATGGGAGCAGCTGGATCGAGAGATCCTGTCATGATTCACTCAAGATAATATGAGATTGACTTTGGTTATTATACCATTGAATGGTAACAACTATTGATGATGGAGTAAATATATGAAGATAGTGCTAGCTGCAAAGCACAAGTTAGGGTTCATCAATGGGAAGAAAAGGGCTTCATGACTCCTTTTTGCATGTTTATTCAATAAAGGAGCTTTGGAAAAAGCTGGAAAAATATTTTGGTGAATCCACTGGTCCTCAACAACATCAATTGAAAAGGGAATTGGGAACGATTGCTCATAGAAACTCTTCTTTGTTAATGTATCTAAAAAATCTATGTAAATTGTGGATGAATTCATTAGTTTGGTTCTGATTCATTAGTGCTCTTGTAGTAAGTTTACATGTAATCTTTCTGAGTGGATTGTTAATTTAAATGAAGATGATAAAACGATGAAGTTTCATATAGGCCTTAATGAATCCTATGATCATGTTAAGAATCATGTGTTTATGATGGATTCGTTACCTAATGTCGACAGGGTACATTCAATGGTGTTAAACGTAGAGAAACAAAGGCAAGTAATGATTAATTTTACTGAGTCTTTTGATGCTACGACTCTTTTAGCATAAGTAGGGAATCAGAAGGGAATATCTTATGCAAATCCTTATTATAAAAAGAATGAGTCTAAAGAAGATATGTTTTGCTCTTATTGCAAGAAGAAGGGCCATACTAGGTAAACTTGTTTTATGATACATAGCTATCCAGACTAGTTCAAAGAGCTAAGACAAAAGAGGGAAGAAGAAGGAACTTGGAAATGGAGAGATGATGGTGGATTGAAAGGGAGAATTAATTTGGCTAAGACATCAGTAGAGGATATGGAGAGCCTTAATGCAACAGAAACAAAAAATGAACCAGCTATCGTGATGAATTTAATGTGAGAGCTAATTCAACAATAAAATTTCAAGGATATTCAAAGAAAAACATATTGTTGTTGAGCATGATTTTGCATGTACAATTCCCAATATAGATAAAAATAAGCAATGTACTAAGAGTGCATGTTGGATAATAGATATTAGGCCTAGCAACCATGTCTGTGCAAATGCTGATTTATTTTGATACATGAAGGGAGTAGTGAAACCAAGCATTGTGCATTTACCCAATGGAGCCATGTTGAATGTAGACATGGTATGAGAAGTAATACTCACGGGTGCTGCATATACCAAATTTCAATTATAATTTGTTGTCAGTCAGCAAGCTTACCAAGCATACCACCATTATATTCATTCTGTTTACCCAACTTTCTGCATATTGTAGGACGTGAAGACTAAACAAACAATTGAAATTGATAATGTGGTTGGAAATCTTTACTTTCTTGATGATTAGTCTTTTTAATATTAGACCATTTGTTAGTGTCTTCCTTAGTTGCTTATTATAGTATAACTAATGTCATAAGTAGTATGTCTAATCAGCACTTAAGGCTAGGTCATCTCTCAATACAAGTGTTGCAAAAGTTGAATAAAATGGGAGTTGTTTCTAAATCAGATTGTGAGGTGTGTGCTAAAGCTAAACAAATGAGAAGTGTTTTTCTTATTAGCATGAACCATAGCACCTGCTTGTTTGAGTTATTACATGTGGATATTTGAGGTCCACATAGAAAACAAAGTATTTCTAGCGCTACTTATGTTTTAAATGTTGTTGAATATCACAATAGGTCTACTTGGACATTCCTCATGCAATCAAAAAATCAAACTCATAGTATTCTTGCCATGTTTATCAAAATGATCGAAACTCGGTTTGGTAGTGTTGTTAAAATAACACGGAGTGATAATGGAGCTAAATTTATGGCAAGAACTTTTCATATGGTTTTTGAAGAATTGTGAATTATTCATCAAACTTCTTGTATTCATACTTCCTAACAAAATGAGAGTTGAAAGGAAATATCACTATTCATTACAAGTGGCAAAAACTCTAGTATATCAAGCTTCTCTTCCTTTTATGTTATGGGCAGAAGCAATACTACATGCTACTTGTTTGATAAATCAACATCAAATTCCAAATTTCAATTCATAATCAAATTCTAAAATAATTAACCTAATCATTAAAATAATAAATTAAAATATATAAATTAAACAATTATTATAAATTATTATAATACTCAATAACATTATCAAAACTATAAATTAAAAACTAATTTTAAATTTCTAAAGTAATTAATATTTAAAAACTAATTTTAAAGGGAAAAAACATAACTAGTAAATGGTAATCAGTTCTAGTTGGCATAAATATTTATATAGTTGTGAAGTCAAAATTTTAATTCAGTGAGTAAAAAAAAAGTTGCATATAATTAATGAAATAGCATATTTTATGTAAATTAATAGTTAATTTGATTACTAGAACACTAGAAACTTACTAGATTTGTATTTTCTTTGTTAAAATTAAAAATGAAAAGATAGACAGTAAATAATATTTTTGTATGAGGTGAGGGGAAGAGGGTCTATGGAACTCTTGGCCCCTTATAATTCTACCGCTGATCCAACTTTTCTTAAATCCATACAAAAATTCCTCTATCATCTTTCTCAAGTAAATTAATGATCTTCCCTATGAAAATTAAACAAATCACAGTGAGTCACAACTTGTCAAGTGTTTAATTTAATTATTGATACGCTAATTGATCATTTTTTAAAAAAAAACAACATCAACAGTCTTGTATGCCTTTAATATATTAGATGTATACGTACCTCTGAAAAAAGGATAAGATATACATTTTAATATATTAAATATATACCTTTAAAAATGAGGTAAGTTGAAAATTGAAAGTAAAAATGTTGATTTAAAAAAAAAGGATATTTTTTTAAAATATTTTTTTTTTGGTTTTTTTTTAAGAAAATAGTAATCAAGTAACTAAAAAACTTATGTTTCTGCTGTAGCTTGACTTATAAAGCCCATTGGGCCTTTCACAAACCCAAACAAAACTACTTTAATTAAAGAAGATGCTACTTTAATATTATTGAAACATTTTATTAATTACAGAGAGACTAGCTAGAAGCCAAATCACTTAATCTAACTCTATAATCCATGAATAGTAATTTTGCTAGTGTTTCATTTTTTTTTAAAGGACACAATTGCTAGTGTTTCATTTGTCAATCTTTTATTTGTCTTGTGTGTTTATGCTTTTTCAATACAACTTGCTAGCAAATAGCAATTGGTTGTCAAAACATGCATGTGCTATTTTATTGTCAAAATAAACATGAAATGAAAGGGAACAATGCCTCTCTACATTGCACAACTAGGATTTAGATGGAGGAAATTTAAATTTATATTTAATTTTATTTTTATATTAAAAAATTAATATAAATAGTTAGTATTAATATTTAAATTTTATTTTATTTTTTATTAGATATTTAAATATTTAAATATTTATTATTTTTTAATATTTAAATGTTATTTTAAAAAATTACAAATATATGCTACATTTTAAATAATATTTATATATTTTTTTGAGATATATATTTTAAAAAAAATATTTAAACTGCTTATTTTTATTTGTCCAAAAAATTAATCATCTTTTAATAAATTTATTAAATAGAGTATTTTTCGCCAAATTAAAATCTCAAATTCTAATTTATAATCAAATTCTAAAATAATTAATATAATCATTAAAACTTCAAATCTCAATTCATAATCAAATTTCAAAATTATTAATCTAATTATAAAAACCTCAAATCTTAATTTATAATCAAATTTTAAAGTATAATTAATCTAATCATCAAACAATAAATTAAACTTTGAATTAAACAATAGTTATAAATTTTTATAATACTCAATAATATTATCAAAATAATAAATTAATAACTAATTTTAAATTAATAAAATAATTAATATTTAAAAGCTAATTTTAAAGAAATATATATAATTTAATATAATTAATCTAATAAATATATTTGCCCTTTCTCATCTATTACATTGATAGCCCATAAATACACCATGACATTATTTGACAGTAAGTGTTCCTCATCCGAATTATATATAGACTATCAATTTCTCCTCTCTCGATATATAAAATTCAAAAAAAAAATATTAGTAGTCCACAAATCCATTTACTAAAAGATCAAGAGATTATAGTCAAGGATAGAACTATGATAATTGAACAATTATGATGAAATTATAGGGCTTATAGAAAGACTATATATTGTTGTGAAATAGATGCATGGTTGGTTGGTTGGTTTGCAATGCATGAATTTCTGAAAAAGCAATGAATTGCACGTGTAAAAGTGAAGAAATATTTAGCTTATATATAATAGGCACACTTGCATGCACTCTCTTTATAACTATACTTCGTTTTATTAGGTTTTCCTTTTTTAAGTTCTTCTGCATTTGTGCCTTCTTTCATTATAATCGTTCATGTCTCCATCATTGATTTTCCTTTTACAATGTCACAAATTTCATAACAATAATTATTTATTTATTTATAATTCAAAATTAATGCATTTTGTTAACAGTTGCAAAATTTTAATTTGTTTATCTATTAATGAGTTATATAAGAGGAAAAGCAAAATCTCGCTGTCATTCATTCAAAGTGATAGATTAAAATTATGTATTTCTTTCATTTATTTTAGAGAATAGTTAAAATACATTTGTAAATCCTTAATTTATATACTTCATCTTGAATTTTCTAAACAAGTACGGTATTTATTAATTTCTAGTATTTTTCAAGCATGGCTTTTTTTATCTAATATATTTAATACATTTAATTTAATTTATTATTTTTAAATTTAGTTAATTGAATATATATATATATAGTATAAATTAAATTAATTTATTCTAAAACAAATATATTAATTAATCCAAATGATCCCTTTCTTTATTATGTTTTAATCAATATATTTTATTAAATATATAACAATTATTTTAAATTATATTTATTAAATTTTATCTAAACTTTTCTTTTTTTTAATTAAATTTAGAATACCGGTTAGGTACTTTGAAGTGAATATATTAATTAACTAAATTAAATTGAATTCATTATTTTCAATTTGGATGTTTTATATTTAACTAAATGCAAGTTATAATTAATTAAATAGACAATGAATAATTTTGATATCTTAACAAATATACACTTGTTCCTTAAATACAAGAAGGAAACTACAATTATTTATTTAAATGATAATTTAATTTTATTTAAAATTTTCAGAGTGCATTCAACCACTTAATTTATTCTGTCGATAAATTTATAATTTTGTCCGTTTTAATTATCACTGATCCTTAATCAATATATTATTAGCTTATCTCATACATATATTAACATAATTTAAAAGAGCCATCTTCTCTAAATATATATTTTGAGAATAGCCCAGTAATTCTTGGATCTTTAAACATATATGCTGCTTAAAAGAAATTAGCTTGGTAATTATATTGTTATGAAATAATACAGAAGAAAATAGAAAAATTATGGTTAAAAATAATATTTTTGTATATTTAATTATATTTTATTACATATCAATTTTTTTTAATACATGATGGTAAATCCATGAACATTATCAAAATCAAGAATTTGAAGAACTATTATAATAATTTTACTGCACATCAATTTTTATGTATCAGACTGAATTCATGCACACATGCATATGGTTTAGAACAAGCATGGATTCCTCCTAATTGTTTAACTAAACTGAGAGTTTAAAAAAAAAATTGAAAATAACTGAGAGTTAAACTATTTTCAAGACTTTCAGTTTTTTTTTTTATTTATTTTGAAACAACAATATTATTTAATTAAATTAATATCTTGTGAAAATACTCTCTGCATCATCTTCATGGAAATAAAACAGGGGTTTCAAAAGAGACTGTACAATACTATATATAATTATGAAGCTCCTAATTGTTCCCTAGATAAAACACAAATTCAAATAACAACTTTTTAAGACACATTTGTCTATTACTATCAAGGATTATAAGAATGTAGAGAAATGTCTGTCGTTTACCAATAACATAGTTGCAGAGATAACATAATAAAATGATTTCAGATCAGATTATTTGAGAATTTCAAGATTCTGCAATTTCTTTTTTTTATTGTTCTTCACTAGCTAGGCAGCTATATTAATAACCAAGCAAGACTTTCCAAGATGTATAAAGAAATCCCAATTTTACCTCTGAAAACAATAACCATAACCCAATAATATAGTGCAAATCTTGTGTGTGTGGGTATGATTCAATGAGTTTGTTTTTTTTTTTTTTTCAAATTCGGTGGTAGCGAGAAGATTGTAAGTTTAAATCTAAATTGTAATATCTATTGTGTCATGCACGCAAGAAACAAAAGCAGATGAAATATAAATATAAATATAAATAATTTTAACTCTGAAAACAACACCCGTAATCCAATAAGATTGTGTAAATACATGTGCATATACCTAATATTTTTTAGGGTTACTCCTAAAGCTCAATGATTTTTATTTTTTTCTAACCATTGAGTATCCAACAACTCTGAGACTACAGACTAATTGGATTCGCACCAAATAGGCCTCTAGTTAATGAAAATACTCCGAGATGAGGAGATAAAATACTCATCCATCTCAAGTTTTAAAGGTACATCCAGAGGGCTTAAACTTAAGACCTCTGGTTAATTAAGAAGTGACTCATACCATCTCATCTCATATCTTAATAGTAGAACTCAATGAATTTTTATACTGTAACATCTTTAAAATCATAACGCTTTAAGTTTAATTCTTAATTATAACCTAATTAGCCATGGTTTCATGCGCAAAAAAAATAAATAAATAATAAAAAAGATCAAACCAAAATATAAATGGCTATTATATAATTAGTTCAATTAATTACCTCTTGTATGTTTCTGGTACAAAATATGATATGATCATATTAGGCTACAGCTAGCATTTACTCCAAGACAAGTACCTCAAGATCTCACTTAGAATTAATATTAGTCAAATTCACAGAGTCAGATCTAGAGTACTTGTCCTTCTTGAAAGCTTTCCACTTCCAGCTTGATCTTCTTCTTTCTGTCCACAACTAAACTTCGAAGATGAAGATAAAGAAGAAAGACATAAACTACTATCAGCTTCATTATCACCCACTTCTGTTGATGCTAATTTCAGGGATAAATTCAAATCCAAGTTGGAATTTAAATCCAAATTCTTCCTTTTTACCCCACTTTTTTGCATTTCTTGAACTGATCTCCAATCTTTCTTTTCTTGATCTTTTCCTCTTTCTTGCAACTTTGACTCCAATGAGCTTGGTCTGCAAAACGACTTTAGCTCTTCCAAAGATTGATGATCTCTAGTAATGAATGTTTGTCCAATATTGAGAGAATGAAAATCATAGTTCAAAGAACTGTGATTGTTATATCCATGAAGTTGTCTATCCCCCATGACTGAACCATAACTTCCTTGTTTGCTTCTCATGCAATAAGGGCTACAAATCTGTTGGTGGCCATGACCTCTCCAAGAAACATCTCCATGTCTATGACAAAATTCAAGAAATCAATATTTTGATCAAAATGTGGGTTTAGACAATTTTAATTTAGTAGAATTTTTCATACCTAAAATTTGTAAAATCAGGCCTTTGATTGAAACCTTTAAGCATTGGAAGCTGGCTAAGATTGAAAATATTTTGATCACCTTCTTCAAATAAAATACCTTGCCCTGTGTTGACCAAATATTATCCAATCCTAATTATTATAAATCACACAAAAGAAATTAATTAAACCCAAATTTAGAGCAATTGATTTAGTATCATAATTAAGGATATAACCTTGATTATTATTATTATTAGCATCATAAGCCTTCTTGCTTCTATACATCTAAACAAAAGAACATAAAAATCAGATTCAATTCAAGACATAAATATTTATTATTGTTTAAAAATGATCAGAAATTATGAAATTAATCTCAATGCATATATACCTGAAGATGGCTTTTTACATGAGCTATGCTAAGGCCTTTGATGTTCATCAATTGAAGAACCAACTTTGGTGTTGCCACTGAGCAAAAAAAATCAAGGCTAATTAAGTAACTAATTGAATTCCCACTATTATTAGATCATTAATAAGAGAAAAACATCAACTAAATTCACACTTCAGAGAAAAAAAATAGAAAGAATATATATATACTAACTCTCTTGTCCTCCAAGTCTTTCAACAGCATGAACAAAGCAAAGATGAAGATCAGGCGTCCATCGGAGTCTTGGCAACCTGGACCGAATGTATTGCCGGACAGATCTATTGGTAGCACCTTCTCTTTCTCCTCCATCTTCCTCTTCTTCTTCTTTCTTCTGATCATTAATGATCTCATCAATGGAGCTATTATTACTTGCGGTTTCTTCTCCATTATTTGTTGGATTGCAGCAACTTTTTTCAACTTTCTTGTGAGAAAAGATTGACTTACAGCCTTCAAAACTCTCACTTGTAATTCCCTTCTTCATATTTTCTTGATAACAATTAGCTGTCTCCCTTTATCATCAGAAAAGGAAATTTCAAGAAGAAACAGTTGAGATTAGGAATTTTAGTAATATCTCTCTCTTCTCTCTTACAAAAGCCAAGAGAAGAGAAAGAAATGAAATTATTCTTTTTAAAGAGAATAATAATAATAATAATAATAATAATAATAATAATAATAATAATAATAAGATAGATACCAGAAATTTATATAACACTTGGAATTAAAAACCCTAATAAACCTCAACATTTGGAAATACATCCTTCTCAATATATATATATATATATATATATATGAGATTTGGCATGCATTAAATATATATGATGAATAATGGTGTAAAAATGTGATAACGACAATTATCGTATCTAATACTTTATTAATGGTCATAATTGAGAGAAAAAAGAATAAATGGAAAAATAAACAACTAATCCCAATGAATTTTGTGGATATGAATTATATTACAAAATTAATTTCCATTTTAGAAAATGTATGTTTAATTAAATGATTTGGTAATTAACTTGATTCTTGTTGAATGTTATAGTTAATTAAAGTGAAATCTACTACTCTTTATCTGTCAAACTTCCATGATTCTCTCTTTCATATCTGCATTATTTTTTTTTTATTTTAATCGTGATGGAAAGCAGACTCCCCAAGCAAAAAGTTATTAAAAAAACTCAGTAAAAAAATGCTTATTTAAAAAAAATAAGTGAATATATTGCATGCTACATAAAAAAATTAAAAAATAATATTTATTTTTTTTACTGAGTTAGGAAGTTTAATTTCAGATATTATTGTCATTAATTTGGTATCCATAAATGTACTGTCAAATAATTAATATTGTCTAGAATTAATGATCGGAAATTAAGAAGTATAATAACTTAATTGAAAAGAAAATTACAACGACCCAACTGAAAATGGCATAAAGTGTTAATTTCTAGTTTATATAATTTCACTTTGTTAAATTAACCGACAGAACAGAATAATAAATCTAAATTCAAATCTCATTCTTTAATGCGAAAATGAAGAAAAGAAAAAACATCATGACTTCCTAAAACTTTTATTGAAATTAACTTAGTAAGTTCCTTAATTTTAGTTTCATACTATTAAAATGTCTTGTGTAAAATAAAATAAAATAAAAAATATAGTTGTTAACATAAAATAAAAGAATAATATGTCATCACTCTCTTTTATCTCAAGTGATTAAGTATAATATAATGTTTTTAACTAAATAAACGTTATTTATGGATATCATTTTACATGTGTGCTTCGTAATGCATCATGTAAAATCTCTTTATCCAAAATTTCATGATGAATTTCTTCATATAAATTTAAAAGAGTCCGGTTGACAGATTTTTGCGATACAAATTTATTGAAGAGAATTTTCAAACTCTTTCAAAGTGTAATTGTAAAATTTTTACTTTAATACTACGATGAATTTTTTTAATATATATTTAAAAGCGATAATCATAAAAGTTAACTGTTAATGTTGAATGATGAATTTTTGTGTTAATTATTCATATGATTTATATTTAATTAATTTGGGATTTTTTTTCGTATATTCTTGTTACTCTAATTAAGAATTATAATTTATAATTTAAGAAAAAAAAATGAATAATTTTTGTATGAGTTGCAAAGAAAAAAAAAGTTGTAGATTTGTAGTTATCTTTCAATTCGACTATGTTTCAAGCTAGCCTGTCACTCACCCATAAAATTGGAAAAAAATAATAATAATAAGGGGCACTATCTTTGCGTCGAGAATCACGGATACAATCTATGTCCCCATTTGAAGACCTCATGGCCTCTCATGCTGTCAACAACTCTTTTGATTTGTGCACCTTAAGGTCTCTTTCCATATTATTTATTATTATTATTACCATTTTGCATGAATTTTAACTATATTTTTTATTTAATTTATGCTTTACTTTTTCTTTTTTTTTTGGATCCGCCTGAAAAAAATTTCATATATATATAAACTTAATTTTAGGAGTTAATTTGAGAAATGAAAAATTTTTTGAATTCAATTTTTATTATTACGTAGAATAGTTATCGGATGTGCTTTGTATGATTTTTCCTTTTTTATGTAATTTAAATATTTTTTTATAATAATTTTGAAATCAATATAAATAAAATATATTAATCGACTAAAATAGTGATAAAAAATAAATATATTAGCTAGTCCATGTAAAATTTAATTAAAATTTACAAAAATATAATATTATGGATTAACATAATTTTTTTAAGAAATTACTTATACATGAGTCATGACAAAAATTTAAAAAAAAAATGTATTTGATATATAGTAAAAATTTTACAAACAACTATTCAACATAGCTTTTATTATATATATTCATTTATTTACCACCCTTGAGTTGAGTGTTCTCTTGGTTTTCATGAATATTATGGATATGGGTGGGCCACCTAACTCTGAAAATATAAGAATGTTAAAAGGAATTTATACTTTAATAGATTTTTTTTATTGAAATTTTTATTATATGTAACATGTTAAAGGAATTTATTACAAGGCAAATATTCAATTAATAATTTTACTGGTCTGCATGCAATTCGAATTCTATTATTGTAAAACTAATATATATATAGTTGAAGAAATCAATAATATATATTTTTGTATAATACATAATAAATATTTTCACAATGAAATAAGTATAGAGTTAAAATACAATCTAAATAGTATATTTAAATAAATTAAAAAGAAAACTAGCTTAGTGAAAATTTTGGAAACTGGAGGAATTGCAATGAGAAGAATAATGTGGGCTCTTTCAGTTTTTGACATGGAAAAAGCATTTGAAAATTTAAGAAATTGATTATATTGTATTATATTCTATATATACATATAATAATACTCTCCCCATTTTTAATTGATACACACTTTTTATTTCACAATAATTAAAAAAAAATTATTTTAATTAGCATGTAAGTTCACATGTATATTTTATATTATATTCTTATTTTTAATGAGATACATCGAATAAATATTTTTTAATAAATAAAATTAAATATGAATATAATATTTTTTTAAAAAAAAAGATAATATGTTATTGATTAGAAATGAAAACAATAATAATAGAAATTTTAAATAATAACAGTTTAAAATATTAATTTATTTATTAAAATGATGAATGAATCATAATTTCAAAATAAATAAAAAATGTGTTAATCAACTCAAGATTTTGAAAAAAAAAAAAAAAGTAGTAAAGCAAATATAGCCTTAGATGCAGAAATGACTTGATTTTGAATTAGTCGTAGCTTAATTAATTAAAGTGGCATTGAACACAAAAACGAGAAGGAAGAAAACAAGTTTGACTTTAGAAACCGGTTCGATATGGTCAATAAGATCCGGCTACAGCGAATTGAATTAAGAAAAATATTAAATACACTTATTTTAAAGAGTAGTTATCCAATAATTTTTTTACATTATTTAAAAAATATTTTATTATAAATTTATTTTTAACGAGAGATATTATAATTAATATTTTTTAATCAATAAAAAAAATTTATTCAATAATTATTTTTAAAATAACTGAAATTTACATAGTTGTTTCATTAATTATATATATCATTAAAATTAATCAACTTTATTAATTATATAGCTTTAATAAATAAGCTTTTTTATTTTATTTTTATTATAGGTTTTAATTAAGCTATATATCTCTATTATCTTGTTATAGATAGCTCAAGTTTTTTAAATGCCTTGATCTTCGTAAGTGGTTCGTTTGAATTTTGAAATAATAACTACTTTTTTTTTTTTTTTTGAAAGGAAATAATAACTACTTGTTAAAATAAAAAACAGAGGCAAAAAGGTCAAGATTCTGGTCCCACCATGCACCGTCAATTTCTTCACTTTTATTCTTTTTGGTTTTTTTGGATATTTGAAGTCTTCCATAATATATAGTCCTATTCAACAACATAATTAACTTAGTTTATACAAGCTATATTAAGTCTCGCATTCAGGTGCGAGAATTAATATTATTATATAATTAATAAAAAAATAAATAATAATATATACTAAATAGTAATATATAAAAAAATATAAAATATTTGTTTACATATTAAATATATGAAATATATAATAATATATAAAATATTTATATATGTATAAAATATAGCAATAATATATTTAAAATTCATAAATAATAAATTAAAGATAAAATATAAAAGTGAAAAAATATTTTATTTAAAAATAAAATAAAAGTGATTTTGATTAAAATTTAATCACATGTTTCATTTTTGAAATATCATATACACAATATCATGTATATACAATTAGTAAAAATAAATATAAATTTGTAATTTTTTAAAATATTAAATTTATTTTTTATTATTAAACCAAAGTTTTATTAATTTTCATTTAATAAAATAAATTTTTAAATAATTTTTAGTCTTGAGATTTATATGTGGTAATTAAAAAATTAAAACTTAAAATTTACACTATTTATTAATTAAATTATAATTTTTAAGCATTAAGAATAAAAATTTAATATTGATGTTATGAGATATATGTACGACTACTTAATTGGATTAATTTTATCCTATTTAGATTATGATTAACTCCATAGTCTTTTATTCTTGTCGAAAGTCTATTTACACCACTATATATCCTCCATTATTGGTAATATATTTGATACAATTTAGAATAAAAGAGATTTCTTAGATTTTTCATTCTCTATATTTTCTCTTCTTTTACAACACGTTATCAGCACGATAGTCTCTCTAAATTATAATGGTAAAATTTCATCAATAAAAATTCTTAAAATTTCAATGCATAATAATTAGATAGAGAAAACAAGAGTGTTTAGAATTAAATATTTAAATCAAATGGCCTCTTCAGTTTAACAATGGCTACTTCATCTTTGAACGATATGTCAATTAATTCGTTAATTTTTTAAGGTATTTTGAATTCAATTAAACAAAACATTATATTCTTTTCTACATTAAAATTTTTTAAAGTTGGTATCAGAGTATAATTAAAATCGAACATTTTAGAATTATAGTTTTACACAATATTTATTAATCTTTCGAATTTTTTGTGAATGAATTTATGCACAAACATATTGAATGTTTTGTACCTTCACCTTGGGTATTACCCTTGACCAATTATTGAAAACGAATTTATTGTTGTTACTGGACTCAAAGCCACATGTTTTATATGTACATATATGTTGTTCTTGTATAATAATACATTCATTATTATTTTATTTTAAATTTTGTGATTTTTGATTATTGTAAAAATAAATACTTATATAAACTTTTGTAGCATCGATTTGCATTTTTTTTTTCTTTGTTAATTGGTTGCTAACATTTTTATTAATGTTGAATACATAATATATATATATATATATATTAAAGTAATACTTTAAACGTTATATATATATATTAATGTATATTTTAAGTTATATATATATAAATATATTTTAAGAAAAAAAATATTATGAATTTTTTTGTTTAATATATATATATATATATATCTCTTGTATAAAAAGTTGTTCTGTTACAATAAATAATATATATTTTATTAATGTGTTTGAAAAGATATATGTATTGTTATTCTATTATTTGTCAGCTTTAAGTATTATATATACGTGGGAATAATTGACATCTGTACATATTTTAACTTGGATTCATGAACATGATGTAAATTTCTTATTTTTTATGCTAATTAACCAATGAATTTAAACTTGAATTTCATGTGTGTGTATATATATATATGCATTTTGTGGTTCTTGATTCAAGTTCTTAATAAAACTTAAATTTATTACCTTTGATATTTTCTGAAGAAATTATCTGTTATAGGTACTTAATAATAAGATTCACCTTGATATTGTGAATCATAAAAATACTATGAAAAGAAAATCAAGCATCCTCGTAGGATCGCTTAGAAGTAATAATTTTTCTTTTGATTACTCAAATAAGAAATTGAAAATCGATTATCTCATTATTAATTATTACAGTCTTTTTGATGAATATTAAATTTTTCATGCTTCAAATATGTTCCTGCAGTAGCTATATTGAGAACAAAGAATTACATAATATTTAAACTAATTTTTTTTATTTGCCTGTAGCTAAATAAAATTTTTAGCTTTTGATAAAAATAATAAAACTCGTTCAACTATTTTGACATTATTCACTGAAGTGAATGTGATATATTTTCAATATTATGGACGAGATCTTGATAAAAAAATTATAGTGAAAAAAAATTTTCTACCAATTTTGAAATTAAAAACACTAAAAAGATATACATTGGCACAATTCTTCATGATTAGAAAATATATGTTATAGTTAACATTAACAGTAATTAATGTTAACATGATTTATGGTTCTACAAATATAATTGAAAACTCTAGAAAAGTTCACCTTATATTCTGAATTTGAGCAAAATAATATTTCAATGATGCATTGTATTCAAATATATCCTGAAGAAATCTATTAAGTTTTAAAAAATACATCGCAATAGATATTTTATTGAAACAAAGTGAAAGAGATATTGAATTTTTATGTGTTAACTCTATGAATTTGAACCAAAAGTTCATATTTAAGAAATTTTAAATTTCTTAACTAGATTGTACTTTATAAAAATAAAGATGGCTGAGTTACACTATATGCACCGAAAGTACATAAATCTCAAAAATTTTATCCTTTGACATGATCATCTTGGTCATCCATGTGCAAATTTAATGTGACGTATTATTGAGAATACAAATAGACATCCATTGAAAAATTAGAAAATTCTTTTGTCTGATGATTACTTTTGTGCTTCTTGTGCTTAAGATAAATTAATCATGAGACCTTCACCAACTATATTATATTTAGAGTTCCATAAATTTTTATAAAAATACATAAGGATATTTATGACTCTATCCATCAATCTTGTAGACCATTTAGATACTTTATAATTTTAATTAATATTTCAACTAGATGGCTATATGTTTGTCTATTGTCAACTCCTAATATTATTTTTCGCTAAATTCATTGCTCAAATTATAAAGTTAAGGTCAATTATTATTGATTATCATATCAAGACAATTTTTATAGATAATGTATAGTTAACTTGAAAAGTATTTTATGATTATATTTACCATTGAACATTTTATTACATATGTTCATATTCGATATGGTTTAGTTGATTTATTATTAATTATTATTCTTATGCTTATGAAATCAAAACTTTCAATATACGCTTGGATACATATTATTTATATTGCACCTTTAATTTATATTTGACTATCTGCATATTACAAGTTTTTCATTTTGCAACTTGTGTTTATCTGAATTAATATGTCTTATTTAGAATTTGCGATATTAAAATTTCTTGTTGCAGTGTACATATTCTTATTGCATCCCCTTAAAGAAATAAAATAAATTATCAATATTATTTTGATATCTATATATATTTTGATTATCTACATTAGATATTATAGACTTTTACCGATAAATTTTCTAGAGCAAGATATTTTAGTGAGTTAGTTTTCACTCCATTAGAGAAAGATAAAAGTAAAGGATCAAAAATATAATGGATTAGTTGGAATACACCAACTTTATCCAATCTTGATACATGCACAAATCAATATGAAATGAAAATTTAAAAACTAATTCGTTTGCATAATATTGCAAATTAGTTACGAAATATATTTACAAATATCTAGTAGGTGTTCAAATCACATATTTCAGCTGCTAATACTCTTACTTGATTGGTTGTCCCTATAGAACATCTTATTAGTGTGACTGCTAATAGATATAATATATGCTTGAATCATAGTAGACTACTTAATTTAAAATATTAATTTTTAAGATAAGAAAAAATGAATAATTTTAAAATGACACTCCTAAAGAGGTCAAAAATAACATAAGTCAATAACTATATATTTCTAGAGAAGTAACCCCGGAAGTGGTTCTGGTACCGAAAAATTATGAGATCTCATTAAAATCTAGAAATGTGTTAAAAAGAGATGAAATTACTGTTGATAATATATTTGCAGATGTTGCTATTAAAATTATCAAAATATGCTTGAGCCTAAAAATATTTAAAATTATCGACATCGAAGTAATTGACCAAAATAAAAAGTAATTAAGGCCTAACTAGATTCATTTGCTAAACATATAATATTTGGACCAATAGTCCAGACATCAGAAGATGTCATACCCATTGGTATTATATGTAAAAGGAAAAAATCAAATGAGATTATGAAAAAAGTATATTTTCTCTATTATGAATACAATTACTCTTAAAATTAGTTTTGTAGCCTCTGAAGGGCTCGATATTATAATAATTTGCTCATATAGCTCTTAAGAGAAATGGGCTAAATGAAATTATGATATACAAGACACAACTTGTGGTATAAAAATTCTCACAAAGTTTTTATATAGATTATGATGAGACATATTCTCCTATCATAGATGTTATTATTTTTAGATTTTTTTTATCAGTTTGATAGATTTTGAAAGGCTTGACATATATTTGATAGATGTTGTGACAATTTACTTATATAGTTCATTAGATAATGACATATATATAAAAAATTTTAAAGAATTCAAGATGTCTGAAGTATCGAGATGCCTGAAGTATATAATATCTTGATAAATACATTATATTGAGTTTAAAGATTCTGAAATAAGCTAGGTGGATGTGGTGCCTATTTGAATAATTAGACAAAATGGATATAAAAATAATTTTATTTGCCCATGTATTTTTATCTAAAAGATAAATATAAAATTTATCATAGTTACAGTTTATGTTAATGATTTAAATATAATGAAAACTCCATAAGAGATCTCAATTATTGCAGACTATTAGCAAGAAAATTTGAAATGAAAGATCTTGGAAGAACATAATTTTATCTTGAATTTCAAGTTGAGTATTTGTCAAATGAAATTCTTGTCCATTAAACATTATCAAACTTGAAATAATTTTATATGGATAAATCTTATTCATTAAGCACTCTAATGATTGTTTATTTTCTTGATGTAAAAGGAGATCTCTTCAGCCCTTAGAAAAATTCTTAATCCTGAAGTACCATATTTTAGTGCAATAGGGACGCTTTTATATCTTGCTAACAATACAAGACCAGATATTGCTTTTGCAGTTAACTTGCTTGTAAGGTTTAGTTTAGCTTTTACTAGAAGATATTAGAATAGAGTGAAACATGTTCTACGCTACCTACGTGGCATATCCGATATGGGTTTATTTTTTCTGAAAAGAATAAAGTCTGAATTGGCAGGATATGTTGATGTTGGATATCTTTCTGATCTTCATAAAGCTTGCTCACAAACAGGTTATATCTTCACATGTAATAATACTATTATTTCATGGCGATCTGTAAAGCAAACAATCACTGCTACTTCATCAAATCATTCAGTATTATTAGCTATTTATGAAGCTAGCCGTAAATGGGTATGGTTGAGAAGCTTAATTGAACATATTAGAAGAATATGTGGATTACCTATGTAAAGTAACAAGCCAATAATATTGCATTAAGATAATGCATCATGGATTACACAAATCGAAAGAGGCTACACAAGAATGACAGAACTGAACATAAATCACCAAAGATCTCTTATATACAAGAAAGAATGAAGAAATGAAAAGTCAATATTTGCAAAGTTCGTTCAAGTGAAAATCCAGCAGATTTATTCACAAAGACAATGCCGACATCAGTCCTCAAAAGACATGTATACAATATTATGATGCATTCATATTTTAGTTGAATGTATTTTTGAGGAAAAGTCACCTATGAATACTGTACTTTTTTTCTTCGCTAAATTTTTGTCCCACTGAATTTTTCTTAGCAAGGTTTTAACGAGACATATTCATAGGGATAGTCATCCAAGGGGAAGTGTTATGAGATATGTGGATGACTACTTAATTGGATTAACTTTATTCTATTCAGATTAGAATTAATTTCTTAGTCTTTTGTTTTTATTAAAAGTTTATTTACACCACTATATATACCTCATTATGAGTGATATATTTGATACAATTCAGAATAAATAGATTTTTCAGATTTTTCATTCTCTATATTTTCTCTTCTTTTACAACAATTGAGATAATTTAACTCATAACATTTATTTTAATAAACTCAAATTATCACCAAATTCAAATATAGAATTCTACTTAAAAGTGAGCAGAAAATTTATTAAAAATAAAATCAAATAATATAAAATTTCAAATATAATTATAATAAATTATTTTTAAGATAAAAATAATTTATAAGTTATTATTCACAAATTTTGTTAAAAGTTAAAATAAAAAAATAAAAGTTTGAGAAGTAGAATTATTAAAAAAAATTTAAATCATAATATTAAAATAAAAAAATTAATATCAACAAAAATTAATAATGTTACTATTTGATGTATAAAATTTCATAATTAAAAAAAATTTATTATAATATTATTAAAATATTTAACATCATGTTACCAATATTTAATATTATTATCAATTTATATATATATATATATATATTGGTTGCTCATAACGTCAAACCCAACGGAGTAACATGTTAGTGTATATGGTATCTGAATATATGTAGTAAGTAGGGCCCATAAAAAGCAAGAGTAAAGAGAAAAAAAAAAACTTGTAAAAAAACAATGAAAGAAAAAAAAATGGTAAAACAAACAATTTAAGAAAACAATGGCATAATAAAAATATATCGACATTCATCCAACAAATCCGGTATCCGACTCTCTCAACAAAATTTTGTCTATTCACAACCCACATTGATTGGTGGCTTAATTTAATATTGGGTGACTACTACCTATAAAAATGCCTCAATAACTCTCAAGTCAATCATGAAGAATCAACTTCTCTTAATTTTTCCACAAACAACAGTAAGCCTTTGGTCATTGTAATTTGTCAATAATAATAAGCATTAATTGGTCAATAATAAACTCCATTCATTCTTTTACTCCAAAGGCCAAAATTGACACAATCAACTTAATTAAGTGCTAGCTTCAAAAACATTTTAATTAAGTATAAAATCAGTGAAGTTCTTAAAAATAAAAATAAAAATTGTGATTTTGCTTCTTTTACTTTTTGGTCCAGTCTAACTCAATCTAGATGCAAATTAAACTAACTTTTTGGTCCAGTCTAACTCAATCTAGATGCAAATTAAACTAACTCAATGAGTTTTATTTTTTTTTTTCAAATTATGAGCATAAAAAAATTAAAATTTACATACTTAAATTAATTATATATGTTGAGATATATAGTTATGTGATTAGTGTGTGAATTTTGATGTACAATAGACAAATTAATTTACTTTTTATAAAACTTTGTAAAATGCGTATTAAGAAATTTACAGTTATTATTTTTTTCCATCTCTAATTAATAAATATAGTTTTTGTTTTATAAAAATTAAAAAAATAATTATTTTTATTAAAAAAATAATTTTATTATTTATATTTTTATTGTTAAGTAGCAATTGTTGGCTGATTATTGCTCAAAAAAATAGTAGGCTGATTAATAAATAATTAAATAAATAGAAAAAGGCTAGGTCTGAGAGATTCGGCATCAAAACCACAAGTTGTAAAGTCAACTGTTATCAGGACCATTGTTTTTACTTAATTATTTTAATTTAATTTAATAATAATTAAATTATAATGAATGAGAATACGTGAACCTATTAATGCGGATCTACCCCTATTCTTTGCCAATGAGGATGTCTGTCTGTGTTTTATCTGCATTTATTTTCATTTCCATTTTTACCCCTCCCATCTAACATCATTTCTCCACGGCATGATCTCGTTAACATTTCGACACAATCCAATAAATTATATACAGTTAGTTTACAATGAAATGAAACTACCTTCACTCCATAAAAAACTGTTTTAATTTAATTAAAAATTTTAAGTTCAAACTCTGAATATACAGCAACTTTAAAACTTAACAAAATTAATTTTATTAATTTTATAATTTTATACAGTTCAACTTTAAAAGAATAATTAACATTAAAAAAAATTAACTAACATGCACTCTCCTTTATTAAATTTGAATTTTATATAACCAATAATTGACCTATGTTTTATTAAATTGACAATATAACCAACAATTACCATCCGATTATGGAAATAAATAGGTCAATTTAAGATAGGCTTGAAACTAATCCCCTGCAGTCACCCACCATGATCGGAGCTGAAATTCTTCATTCTAGTTTGGCGAAATGTCTTCAATCTGAATATTAAATTATGTAGTAAAAGCAAAAGGGATATTCTAATATATACTGTGGAATACAGATTTTATTATATAATTTCAAAGGTAAATTTTGTCTCCTTTCAAACATTTGTTTATGCTCTGCGTCTGCCAAGGCAGGGACATGTTATCAGCCATTTACACTCTCCAACATATAATAATAATAATAATAATAATAATAATAATAATAATAATAATAATAATAATAATAATAATAATAAATTCTGATAATTACCTCATAAGCATATTAATTAACTAATAACAAAGACCATCTGGGTTGAATCTACTGTTTTCAGAATTAAAATAAAATAAGTAATCTAGTTATATAAAAGGCATGAGTTAGGTAGTAGTCAAATGTTATTACTGATAGTGATTTTTAATTTTTAATACATATAATATATATAGTCAAATGGTCAAAGTTAAAGAACAAGAGTAACTGTGTTTATTGGTTGGGTTAATTAATAAATTGGAAATTTACAAAAATAACTTTAAAAGGAAAAAGATTATAAATATTTGTGTAAACAAAAAATTTATAAAAATAAAAATTTTATAAAAATACTATTTATTTTTAGTATATTCAATATATTTTTGGTATATTTGATATATGTTGTAAAAATATTAAAAAAGTATTTTTTTTATAAATTTAAAAGTGTGAAATTATTAAAAAAAATAATAAAGCATGGTAATAAAGTAAAATTTAAAAAGAATGTATTTTATGTAATTTCCTCTTAATATAAATGCACATATACAACTAGCACATGCTAGGTTTAAAAAAATAACAAAAAAGAACTGAAAATGTTTAATTACGAGCTCAATTTACATGCCCTCTTTTTAGAAACCGCTTTCGAAAATATTTTATACCTAAATAATAAATTTAACTGATTGCATTTTCTTAATTATCTATATTTATTTAATAATAAATAATAATATTAAAAACTTTTAGAGATTATAATATATATTAAAATGATATAATAATTTCTACTTATTTAGAAAATATTTTTTTACCCCAAAAAAATTAAATTACCAATTTGTTTCAAATGTTAAAAACAAAAGATAAAATATTATAAAACCTAAATTCATTTGAACTAAATTGTTATAAAATGTAGCTTCGGAAACAAGAGAATTAAACTAGGATTTTAGCCAAAGCGAACGGAATTCTCTATCCAAAGACTGACAAACAAAAAAAAAACTATTGAAGGCGTAGTTATTAGCTTAAAAAAAAAAAAGTCAAGCATGTTGACTTGGCAGAGTAATACATAGAGCTGTCTTCCTCTTTGTACTACACAAGCACAATTTAATTGACGGCGAAAATGCTGCTTCTGCTTCTTCTTCTTCAACAATCCATCATATCAAATTCTTCAATCTATTTTCCACAATTATATTAATTACAGTATAGGCAATTTCCAGGACCATATTAAATTGACAATCAAATTTAATACCCCATCAATGTCTGAGGGCACTCTGCATGGAATTATTTACTTAAAAAAACAAATTAAAACTTTGACTAACCATTATTCTATATAGATGTGCATGCACATTTTATCTTAATAACATTAATGAAATAATAAATAATAAATAATAAAAACACTTAGGATGTGGGTCATATTCATCTCTGTCCCCAATTCCCAAAGCTACTAGTAAAGAAATTAGAGTAATTAGCTCATCATTTTCATTCCCACACACTAAAGTCATAATGGGCTGCGCGCTGGACTCTCTCACTTGACAAACTTCAAATAAAATAAGCGCAGCCTAGTCAAATTTTATATACCACAATCATAAGATTAACTCGCATGAGTAAAAAAATATCATATTAGTGCTTAAGAGTTGAGTATCAATCATGTTGGCATATCAATTGTGTCCGATACGAGATATCACCACCAATATTTTACTAAACCAATAGATATTCACCACTACAAATCGCTAAACTACTAAACCAATAGCCCTGCGTTAATGATGAAGCTATTTTGGCTTTAGATTCTACAGCTCTTAACATGGATATACATACCTTGTATATTGCCCAAGAGTTAATAGGTATCTTCCGTGAATAATAATTCTGTTATATCCAATGCTTAAAAGCTACAAGCAAATATATATATATATATATATATATATATATATATATATATATATATATAAAGCAAAGAGAATAAGCTACCATCTATGCCTAGCAATTGTAGCAACTGAGCATACCTTCAAGACAATTTAAGTTGTGCCTCAAAAAACAAGATTTCACCACCAGGCATTTAAAAAAATAATAGTAAACAATTAAAAGTTAATTCTCGACATCAATATCTCTCATCCTTTTGTGCCTCAAAATTTCAGATCCACTGAAGTTTGAATCAATTGAAAATTACATTTGAGATGAAAAAACGAATGTAGTCTCATATGAGATAAGCCTCAGAAATGCCAAAAATTATAAAAAAGCCTGACTACCTGAAATGGAAGTATTTGTATGCGACCTATAATTCAGCAGGACATTATTGCATAATTAATAAATTCCGGATTCTATATTGGTGTGGAGAAGCTGACACAGAACCCTGACTTCCCACTGTCATGATCAAATTTCTTCAACATGTAGCAGTAGTTTAACTGGAAACAAAATTGACATAATAAAAAACAAGCCTGAGTTTGAAACAAATCGCAAAATAAAAACATGAGATAGCTTGGACTGTTCTACAGCAACAGACCCTGGTGGATATCTCCAACTAGTTTTAGTCATGTCTAAGAACAAATGCCTATTCAGGTATTACCAAAACATGCATAGGATAGGGAAAAAAAATCCCTTGGCAAAGAACAACTCTTAGCTGCACCCTACCCCTCTGCCTTTCAAAATGAAAATGCATGGCCATGTTGGATAAATACTCCCTAAACGCAGGGGCAACTTCTAAATGCAACCTCCCTCCATCCCACAGGCACTATATTTACAATTTATGGGACTAAAGTTCCAACCTCTGAAAACCTTAGAGAAGTCCTGCCGAACTTCATAGTAAATTAATACAATAAGGCTGCACATGTTGCATAATTCAAGATTATCTTGTCATACAACTCATAAATGTCAAATAAAATGATTTTGTTGAAGTTGATGTAATTTTTATATGATCAAAATAAGTAAAACGGAAAGGTATACCTTATTTTAAGGATGCATGAAACATGGAGGTATGGCTCATGTATGGTGTGCATGCAAGAGTTATCATAGGTTCTCCTCCTATAAAAGGAAGTCTTGTATGTTCTGAAGATAGAGAGTGAGTAGTGTGAACTTGTATCTAAAATGAAGAAAAGGAAAAGGAAGATAAAGTCTTTGTTTATTTTCTTGTTGCTATGCATGTTGTGCTATTGTGTTACATAACTCATGTTTTTTATCAAAGCTGAAATGTTTCTTTTTTCTTTCATTATGCTTCTTTTTTCCTTGTGTTAAGAATGATTCAAAAGCTTGGTTCAAGCTCCTCTAAAATGCCAACAGATTTTGAGCTTAGCATAAGCAATTTATTCAATTTTCAAATATTTACATCAAAGTTACGCATCAGAAAAGAGAATAGAAGGAAATAAAGACAAGAACTTTCAAAGATAGATAATTTTAACAAATAGAGATTTATATATACATGTCCGGCATTTGCTTGTACTATAATTTGACTAATACTGTCTAAACAGAATTTAATCTAAGGTTGTTTTGTTTTTAGAGTTCAGGAGTTTAACTTAAAAAACTAAAGCTGAAGGGGACACTTGCAAAAAAACGGGATATTTGTCCAATTTAGCCATTTTATATACATCTAAAGATTACCATTTCAGATAAAACAAAAACGGATTGTTTTACACGATTGGCAGAAATTAATATTAGCACTTCCACATTTGTTTTGTATTTGTCTCCTGGAACATGACTAAATGCAGAGGACACCCAGAGGGGAAAAGAAGAAACTTTCGCCAAGTGCCAGGACATCCAGCATATGTTATAAGATCCTTAAAGGATTACTTCCTAAAACTCTAAAGCCTAGTCTGAATTGTTCTCTATTGCTTAATATCAAAATGAAACATAATGAAACAAATTACTGACCTCCAGTCGGAACAGATTTGTAGGAATAACAATCCCGACTCCTGCAGTGCTACGAAATGACTCCACAAACTTCCGTATGGAGAAATTTCGGTAAGCATTTTCCGTTAGTTTGTCAACATTCCCAGCAGATGCAAAAATGTGCCCATGGATTCCTTTTGCTTGACACCACTTGGACGGAAAATCAAAAGAAAGATCAGCAAAAGCAGTTACAGCAAGGTCTCCTCCAATATAATCCCTTTCAAAATTGGCATTATCATCAGCTGGATTACGTTGCAATTGTCTTCGAGGCTCAGTAGGGCCTAGTCCCCTTGCCCTAAACCCATATAATGCCATTGGACCTCCCAAAGAGCAAACTGGAGATAAATTGCCACCCAAGAAGAATCTCTCTGGCAGAGGTGAAGGCATGTTCAAGAATCCAGCTCCCCAAGGAAAAACAATGCCACCAGAGATCCCAAGGTTGATTGCAGAATCCAAAATTCCAAGAGGGATTGCAAAGCGAAGGTCAAGCTCCTATATAAATATTATGAAGAAGAAACAGGACAGTCTATTGGAGGCGTGAATCAATAATAAGGAATAAAAATATAGCTCTTGGTGTTTGCTCCAAACAAAGTGAAAAAATAGTAAAAAAAAATCACCAACCACCAAAAAACACATAAAACATGTTTAGCATGTCATATAATGCATAGTGACAAATAAACAAGCATGCTTCAGAAATAAAGGGAGAAAAATTACTTGATCTTTATCCTAATTTCCCTCCCTTTTCTCACATTTACAATAAAATATTTGGCATGCTACTAACACATAAGAATAATTATATTTTATATGCAACCAAAAAACTAAAAAGTAACCAACAAAGCTTTCTCAGAGACCAAAAAGGTCACTGTACATGAAAGAGTACAATCCATATCATAATTTAATCCTATGACACCAAATTCTAGAAATAATAATGCAAATCTTAAACAAAATAAATAATGGAAAGTGTATTTCAAGAATGCAGCAAGAAAAATAATGCTTGAAAGAACTTGATAGAATAACAACCAAAAAGAGCACAAGATCAACACGAAAAGGTACCAAACCTGGCGCAAAAACCGTAAGCTCCGATTGTCAGGTGCAAGGCCACCAATTTGAGTGGTCGAAACAAAAGCATATCCACGTGTGGGTCTCAGATGTGAATTTCTCCAGTCAATTATAAATTTATATTTCAAAGATGAAAGTAAACCATGACCAAGCTGCCTCCTCACTGAACTGGAAGCCATCTGAGATGGATCTGTCAAGGTGCGCCATGATAGATTGTATGCCAAGTCATGTTTCCTGCTTGAAATTAAGCCAAGCGAAACTCCCAATGATTGTTCTTTGAAAGAAGAGAACTTTAGCCAATCTTGGGACAGCAGGAATACTCGCGCTGTCAAGGGAGTTACAAGTCCTTTGAATCTTGGCAAATACACACCGGCACTTACCTCAGTCATGTAGTCACCACCATATGCCAAAGAAGAATCCCAAAGATCCCCATAACCAAATATGTTTTTGTACTTGAGTGTTGCTTCAACTGTTGAAGATCTAGCCTGCAAAATCATTCAGACTATATATTCAACCAATGAATCTGTTCCAATGCATTTTACTTTTATATACACGGACCAAATCTAAACAAAACAATTCAGATTGCACAAGAAATTATCAACCATAGGGAAGCATACGAGAAAATCCCATTTTGTGATAAACTTGGAAAAAATGGAGAATCTCTTAAAAATTGAAAGGAAACTCAAAACCCAAGCCGAAAATTGCCTTGTCTCTCACTTAATAGATCGAAAGACAATTTTATCTTACAAGAAAAGGAACCCCGAGTAAAGAAACAAGTGCACGAGATGCATATGAGCACTACAAGAACAAGTTGCTAAGGATGGATTTTAGCATTGCTACATGCATAAACTAAGAGTTGATGGTGGAAGCAACATTCAAAAACATCTGCATTTTTTTTGAGATTTTGAAGGTGGGAATGAACAAACTCCACATAAGTATTGACCTTTTTTTTTGAGAATGTGGAGTGCGCACAAGAGTCAAAAACACCCCCATGTTCTTCCTATATTTTTCACTTTTATCCCTCCCCTCTCAGTTATAATTTCCATATTAATATTTGCCTGTTCTAACTTTTACCTGTTTTTTTTTCTTCCGACAACCATCAACATAACCATACCCAAGTTTCTCTTCCTCTCTTTGAATTGCACACACAATCACAAGCAAATGACTTAACCAGCGACAAGAGATATAAGACAGTTTTAAAGCCCTAAAGTTCCTCGAACAATCACCACTAAATATAAAATTTTGAATTTCGTTTTTATTTTCCTCCATTTTCCATCATTTGATTATCACAATACATTATTTTCAACGGAGAAATTACCAATAACCACTTAACACTACACACCACAAAAGTATATAAAAAATAGAAAGTACCTGGCCTCTGGTGTATGCGCCGATTTCTCCAGATAATGGACTCTTAGTTTCCTGAACCTCAACAATGACATTAGCCGTCCCAGGTAGCTCCGGCGGGCCAGAATCAAGTGTGATCTTAACCGAATCAAAGACCTCAAGCGCCTGCAATTTTAAACTGACTAATTGGGAAACCTGCAACAACTCTTGCATTGACGAAACGTCTTTAAGCAAAGCCGTTTCAGCTTCGATTAAGGACTCTTTGGTCTTGGTATTCCCTTTGACAATCACATCGTGGACGCGAAGCGGCACCCTTTCAGTCTGTATTCGGCGAAAGAGGTTATCTAGCTTTGCCAGTTCTTGAGATTCTTGGGTTCGGACCTTTGGTAGCTGGGGTCGGATTTCCTCTTCAAGGTCTTCTTCTTCTTCTTCTTCTTCTTCTTCCTCATCATCATCTTCTTCGTTAAGGTCATTGATAGGGTTTTGAGGGATCGGGTCGGGTACCATTGCTCTTATTGGATGATTGAATTCTTAGCAGCTGTTTTAGGGAAAGAAATAGAGGGACAAAGAAAATGATGGAACACCACGGGGATGTATATAAGCCGAGCCCTGTAAATCAAAATCGAGAGGAGAATGCAGGTGGTCATAATAAAAATACTGCAAGTTTACATGCTTATATTCTAAAATTTAAATATTTAGATTTGTATAGTAAATGAGAGTAATTGCCTTAGAACTTTTCTATTATAAGAATATATGTACATCATTTGTTTCTTATCAAAAGCTTAAAATACTTATGAATTGATATCTACTATTAAATAAGAGGAATTTCATAATAAATTTATTAAAAAAAAAATTAAAAGACAGTTAAATTAGAAAGTAACAATTATAATATTATGTCCTAAGCGATCTAAAAATTAAATAAGCTCTAAGTGATTTAAATGGTTAACAACTTACATTAATCTATTTCAAAAAGAGAAAATTTTGAGTGGTGAAGTCTGTATTATTCAATCATGGAAAATGAAGGAAGGATTCATCAAATATTAAGATATTTATATTTAAAATTTTATGTAAATTGAGTTAAAAGTGAATTTTAAAAATAACGTGTTATTTGTTTTTAGTTGAAAAAAATACATTTTGAATATGATATATTCTTTTTTTTTAGGATTATTCCTATAAAATAATGATATATTATTTTAGTTGAAGAAAAAAACACTTAATATGTATATTTATTCACTTCCCATCAATCTCAATCTCAATTGTCATAATATTATCATCAAATATTATTCTTGAAGTTTTCTTTAAATTAAACAAAAAAATTAATGACATAATAAAATTTCTAAGAATTCTAAACTAAAAACGTACTTGTATATATATAAACACATAACCAAATAATATAGAAATAGATCGTCATATCTCCCCCAATCAAGCGCTTAATTTAAACATTCAGTCCCCACAAAACCAATATAATATATAATGTGCATATATTGTGTGTAAATATATATTGTGTAAATATATATGTATAGTATGTATATATATAATATAATAATATATTATATATAATATATGCTATATATATGTAGTATATAGCGTATATATATATATATATTATGAATAATATATAATATATTGTATATATATGGAGTATATAGTGTGTAAATTTTTATATGTACTATATATGTAGTGTATGGTGTATATATATATAATGTTGTCATACTACATATATGTGTGTGTGTGTGTGTTTGAGTGTCTTGTAGTATATACTATACTATATAGTATAATATACCATATTATATATACATATATAATAATGTATAATAATAATAATAATAATAATAATATGTAATATATATTATAGTATCTAATGAAAATATACTAAATATAATATGTAGTATAAATAGTGTAAAGCATATATATATATGTGTGTATGTGTAATATAGCATATACATATATTGCATATAATATTTAGGATATAAATATAATAATATATAATATATATTAAATATATCAACTATTTTCACTGTATAGATATACTTTATTTTTACTATATATTATTATATTATATTGAAATAATACATATATATTATTATATTATGTTGAAAATAATAGAGTATATGTTAGGTAGTATATATATATTATATTGATGATGTTTTATTAACTATAGTTATAACATTGACTATTTTTATCATATACAATAAATATAATTTTTACATGTATGTGTATAATATAACATATACATATATTGCATATAATAAATAGGATATAAATATAAAAATATATAATATATATTATATATATCAACTATTTTCACTATATAGATATACTTTATTTTTACCATGTATATTATTATATTATATTGAAAATAATATATTATATGTTAAGTAGTATATTGTAATACTATAGATGAAATAAAAATCTAGTAGCTTAAATGTTGTACAAATTAATGAATAAAGTGAGAAAAAATCTTGATTGAAATAAAATTTTAATGTGCCAAAGTAATATAAACAAAAACTCTAAAGTATTTGAATTGAAAACTCAACAACTCATAACGACTGTAAATCAAATCAATTAACTGTAAGTTATTAAATAACTAATTATATTTATATATAAATTATTAGAGATATAAAATGATCTACTAAAGTGATGAAGGAACCAATAATATACAAATAAGTGAAATTTATAAGTCATTAAAGTGATGAAAACGAAAATTTTAAAACAACTTAGCTACGGTAACTCGTATGTTTAAAAATCTTAGGTATTATATTCAAAATGCATTATGACTTAATTAATAATACCTTAATATAATAATATACATTAAAACTATATAAAATAAATTAAAATTAAAAATTTAAAGTGAAAATAATTTAAAAAAATAATTATAATTATAAGTAGCAATTTAAGGTGTGAAAAGGCTAAAAAGACATACAAGTTAATAAAGAAATGTGTAACACTTGAGGGGCAAAATGGATATTTCACCCACTTAATTCTAAGCTATTTTCTTTTGTCAAATTAAATAGGCGAGTCAGCTCCTTTGAATAAGAAGAGCTTAGGAAATGATGATGAAAAAATTGACAATAGTTTTGTTCTTAACTCAATTTCTTTTTCCTTTCTCATTTCTATCAAAACACCTTTTTTTCTATCTCTATTTTTTCTAATTTTCAAGCAGCCATGAACCCTTCCTAAGCTAAATTCTTATGTCTAAAAGTGATCTAAAAGAATTAATCAACAAAGTGATATAAAAAGAGCAAAGAATACAAAAGAAACTCATAAAGGTAAGAAATCTAGAAATTATGAATCTTAATTTTTTAATTTAGTTTCTCTAGCTTTAAATTTATTATTTATTAAATCTGAGCTAACAATTATTATTTATACATGTTTAATAAGTATTTAGGATATTGGAAATTGATTTGAAAGAAATTGAAAGGAATGAAGTTAGAATCCCTAACACTCAAATTTGTCCAAATTATACAGCTTGAACTTTTAATAATTTAGCTACTGTATTTTATTTATTTCAATATAAAAACGAGCTTTAAAATTCATAAAATTTTTTAGAAAGATGTATTAGGATGTTTCAAAGGCTGTGGTAAAAGAGTAAGTCAAAATGAGGAAAAATGAATAAGTAAGTAAGTGAATACAAACTACTCATTTTAATAGTCTGAATAAATACCACTGAAATTTTGCTATTGTGTTTGAATTATTTACCTATATAAATGAACTCTAAAATTTGTGAAAATTTATAGAGAGTTCATATATGATGTTCAAAACATGCTGAAAAAAATTTAGGATAGATGAATTTGAAGAAATTAATATACAATTAAATGAATACAAACTACTCAAATATTGAAATTTAAGTGTTTTGTTGACTTGATACTGAATTGAGCATAACAAAATATATTTGATTTTGTCATAAATATAAGCATAAAATAGATGAATATAAATTTTAATATGTGGATTTAATGGTCCCAAAGGTATAAAAATTAATTTGATGAATACGTAAATCAACTGACTTAAAGAAGCCAATGTATTTTTATAGGCATATGGCACATATTTGAACTTACTCTATTGTATAGCCCTATTATTATATAATTTTGTGATATTTGAATTCATAATTATAAAATAAAATTTAAAAAATATTAAGATGTTAAAACAGGACATGAGTTCCTAATAAAAAAGTAAGACAAAAATGACAAATAATAAATTAAAAATAAACCTAAATGTATAATTTATATGTGGATGTAAATATAGGTCGAGTATTGCCACCAAACCAACCAATAATTCTCAATGACTTAGAGGAATCAAATTTGCAAATTCGATGTAAGTTATAATGTCTATCTCTTGCTTTGTCACTTTTGAAATTCTTTGATGAAAATTTAACCATCATTGATATTTGAGCTATTTGATATCATTTGTTGTTTGTGATTCTGCATTTGTGAATTGTAAAAATCAATGTGGCATTTTGGTCTATGCGATCCATACCAAGCTATTTGTTTAGCTAATATGACAGAATTTTAACTTGATAGAGGTCATATTATTAGGCTATATGTGCATAGAGATTTATAGTAAAAGGGATAGTAGCTAATGCCCTTATGTGTGTAATGTGTGGTGGCACTGAAATGTACATATTGATATATTTACTTCAGTGCTATTGCTATATGTTATCTGTCATATTATGTGATTTGCTTTTATGATATTGGTCCAGTTATTATGGGCCTTTCTTGTGGATTGAATTTTATTATTATACATTTATTGTGCAGCCATCTTATTTATTTATTATTCTTGAATCTTCAAATATGTTTATTGCACACTATACCCTTGTGACACTATAATCTCACCGAATTGATGACTTACCCAATCGTCTGTAGTTTCAAGTAGAGGTGACCCATGACTATCAGCTTCTTGATTTTTTTCTTCCAGCGAAAAGCTTGAGAAAAATATAATTAACAAATACTATCATATGTAATTAAATAATTATATTTGTGCTATACTCTAGTTGCTCCATAATACTGTGAATAGTTTAGTAAATTGTGGAAGTAAACTATAATATAATAAAAAAATATTTGTGTGTAATATATAATATAAAACTAAATGTGTAATAATAATATATCATAAAATTATAAGTAAATAATAAAAACTATAAAATAAAGTTTTAATTCACTAGTGCAATTAATCAATTTATATGAATTCATAAATTAGTTGAGTTTTACGTGGTGCCTGGTGGCCTTAAGTCTAAATGGACTTTAGAACTGTCATACTTCTAAAAATAGGGTTTGATATATATATATATATATATATATATTGATAATGTTATATTAACTATAGTTATAACATTGACCATTTTTATAGTATGCAATAAATATAATTGGTCTTATATAATATATTATATTTTTATGCATCAATTATATTATATATACAATTTATTTTTTATATTAATTATATGTATTAAAAATTATTTATAATATTGACTTAAATACATAAATTATATATAGTTACTTATTTGATTTATTTATTTTTGAGTTAGATGGTTAATAAAAGCATTGAGGCAATGTAGTAGTAAAATGTATACTACTTTTTTCCAAAAGATAAATTGTTCATAATAACATGTATATACTAATATTTATAAATGGGACAAACGGGTAAGGTATATGTAGGTACCCATTACTTAAACTCATTTATATAAACGGGTTCAGGTAACGAGTAGCCTAGCCTATGAACTCGAATTCGATCCGAACTTGATGCGGGGGTATGATTTTTAATACCCATATTCATCCCAAATCCTATTATACACTACTCAAACCCTATATAATAGGGTCGGATCAGATCGGGTACCCTAAATTACCCAACCCACAGCCACTCCTAATTAAGAGAGTGATGTTTTTTTTTTTCTGTTCAATGGGTTTGATATAGTGTATCCATATCTACACTAACACCACTTGATATCCAATATTGTAAATAAGTCAATAAATCTAAGGGTTCAGATTTCAGACTATTAAAACATGATAAATTTATCATGTTTTCAAAATGGGCACTCTAGCACTCACGGAATGGAAGTTTAAAAAAAAAGAGTACAATGGTTTTACACTTTTGCACTTTTGCAAATAACTTATTGTTGTAAATATTGCAACATGCACCAACCATATTTTAAACCTTTTTCATATTACTAATATCTTTAAATTTCAACTTTAATTTTATTTAATGTAATTTATTCACTTATTCTAACATTCTTTATTATATTCTTGTGTTTCTGTTCGATGATGCAAGTTATTTGAGTTTTTTTTTTTGAAATTTAATTAGTTGCTAGTGGCAGTAACAAAATCAGGATTTAGATTAGAGGTCAAAATTTTGAAGTTAGGATTCAGATAAAATTGAACATATGTTATTTTTTAAAAATATTTTTTATATATTTTTTTGACATATTTTGAAGAAATTTCATTTATTTTCCAATAATAAAGTGTTTAAGATAATTATTTTTTTTAATAAATTTATGTGATAGAATTTTTTTTTGCAAAATAAATAATCTAATCACAAAATCTCAAATTTTTAATTCATAATCAAATTACAAAATAATTAACCTAATCACAAAATCTTAAATTACCAATTCATAATCAAAGTGCAAATTAATTAACCTAATAAGTAAAAACAAAATACATATTAATAAAATAAATTAGTATACTCAATAACATCATCAAAACTACAAATTAAACTTTAAATTATTACACTCAATATTCAATAATATCATCAAAATAATAAATAATCAAAATATTAAATTACCAAAATAATAAATTAAATAATAATTATAAATTATTATACTCAATAGCATCATCAAAATAATAAATTAAAAATTAGTTTTAAATTTGTAAAGAAAAACCTAAAACTAATCAATAAAATCACAAAATAAATCGATAAATTTTAAAAAAAAAACTTCTATAAAGAATACCTATCCCGGTGCCCACTGTGGCTCAGTCAATCGGTTGTGATGGTGCGTTGCTGCTATCTCTCCCTCTCGGTCTCACCTTGCTTGGCTTTGTCTCACTCTTGCCTCTCGCGGTCTACTATTGAATAATAAATCATATATTTTATAGACCATTGATTTTTAAACCCATTTTAAACCATGATAGAAATCTGGATTTCAAATGTCTGTTGAAAAATAAAAAAAAATATTTAAAATATATTAAAATATAAAAAAATTGTTAAAATGGTGAAAAGACCTTAAAATGGACATTTTAGAGTAAGACCGATGATAATTGTCTGTTTGGGCTAAAATCAACATTTTTAGGAATTTTTTTTGAAAATTTTCTAAACCCCACTTAAAACAATTTTAGAACACTTTTTTGAGTATTTCAAGAGATTCGGAGTGTGGAAAAACCTTTAGGAAGCCAAAATACTCAAAATCAGTCCTGTCAGTCTAACTTGCTTTAGACTAACACTACTAGTCAACTTAAGCTGTAACACCCTTATACCCTATATATGTATAATATATACACTCAGTATATATAAAATAAATTTATATGGTATAAAAATATCACTAACCGATTTCATAAAAAAATTTTACTTTACCAAATTAAAATCTCAAATATTTTAAGAATGTACATTTAAATAGTAATAAAATATTCTTTATTAATTATAGCTTATAAATAACCAATTTACATAAAAATCTCTAGAAAAATTTGTCAGAGTTTTGTTTGTAATTTGGACATCCCTAAATTTCAACAAGCCACAACCTGCATAAGAAAATACTCCCAATAAAATTTAATCACCATTTCACCAATACTTCACAATTTCTCCACATTCTCTCAAAACATTTATAAATATACATATTTATATCAAAACACATTTAAAATTCCACATTACATAATTTATCCCAAAACATTCTCTATAATTTACAATATATATACTCCAAAAATATAACATAATATACATAAAATCAAAATATGTTATAATATAAAATACATACATGCTGGCAGTGTCTCTGATCTCAATGCACCAAAATCAACTCTACAATCAACTCAAATTTAGACCTGACCCGGTCTAGAAGAACTTTTGGCTCTACCAGATCGCCCATGTCACCTGCGCGATGAATTACAATTGGGCTAAGCTAAAAGCCTAGTAGTACAAACTCTGAAAATAATAAAACCATAAACAATGTCAATGCATAATGCTTTTACATATCATGTCATAATGTATTGTATCGTTTTATTTTTAACACATTCCTTAATCATTTTTACAATTCACTTAAACACAAACACAAGCATGGGCCCAAAGGATCTAATAAGTCATTCAAATTTCAGAGTTACTATTTTGGTCTAAATTGACACCATGAGTCTAGCCCCGAAGGCAAATCAAGCAATGCTCAAAAGCTAGCCCCAATGGCAAATCATGTCACAGTGACGCCAAGCGTCTAGACCCAACTAGCCCCGAAGGCAAATAATGAGGATAATCTCATAGGCATGCCGCCAAACACAGAACTCTAAAAATTAAATAACATGCTAGGCATACAATTATTTCATATTTTCTATTATCAATTTCTTTTCTTCATTTTCTCATAATCAACTAAGCACATTGCCTCATTTATCTCATTCATATTAATGTCAATTCATTTCATTTCATCATATCTTAACATATCATCATAATGTATCACATTTTACATTAAAACACATTACCCAAATATTTTGAGTTATTTTTACATAATTCATATAAATCACACTTTACTCAATTTAGGCATCGACAATGGCTTTTCACAATGTCTTTAATGCATACATAAAAAATCACATTACCCAAGCACTTTGGGTTATTTTCACATTTTATTCAATTTAGCCATTAACAATAGCTTTTCACAATACATATGATGCATATATGGCAAATCATATATCATACCACAATGTTCATGCATGTTCAATGTATTAAGTAGCTTAACAGATTTTTTAACTAAAATGTGGTATGTCTAAATTCTTGCCGACATATCCAATTAATCAAAAGTTTGTACTTACCTTGGAAAGCCACCAAAACCAAGCTCAAAACCAACCTCCAACCTTCTCTCCCAAGTTACCCTTCAACACTTGGGTTAGCCAAACTACTTTCTCTCAATGTCTATACTAAATGTGATCATAAATAATCATTTAGTATCATATTTAAAGAAATTTTCAATCTTAAACCATAATTAAATATCATTCAAATCAAAATCCTAAATATCATTCAAATCAAAATCCTAAAGTTAAGCCATATAAATTAGTATTTTAAGCTTATGTATATCACTACAAACATATTTTAACATATTTAAACCATTCACATTAATTAAACTCATGCCTTAGTACAAAACTCCAAAATGGCATAACCTTCACCATTGAAGGTTTTCCATTCCAAACCATTTCAATTACCAATTCAAGCTTACTTACGTCCTTAATATCATTAAATAAAATACTTTAAATATTAAAATCAAATAATTCACCATTTTTGAACATTCACTTTTCCAAAATCCTAAATCAACACTATTTGATCCAAACTCTATCCAAACCTAACTAAATCCATAATTTGACTTTAAAATACTTATTTATGCATCAAAATAACACATTTAGAATCAAATTGCACAATCTAAACCCATGAATTTAAAAGTCCATTTCTCCCATAACCCTAAATTCTCCCTCTTCACCATTCTTAACTCAAACTTAACCATTTCTTTAATCCAATCTTAAAATCATTGTTAACTACTTAAAACAACTTTATTCATACCCAAATAGATAATTAAATCATATTACGTCAAAAACTCAAAATCAACATAATCAAATCTTTATGAAAATTCAAGGAAAAAATTAGAAAACTTCCTATTTTAAGTAGAAAACTCCAAAATTCCACTTAAAACTTTGAATTCCTTTCAATTCATGAAACATGGAAGGGGTAAAATTTCCTCTCTTGAAGCCATGGAAAAATTGGCAATGGAAAGAAGAAGAAAAAGAAGAAGACGAAGAAGAAGACCAAAAATGTTATTTCTCTCTCTTTCTACTTTCTTTATAACCATATATATAATATTATATTATATTTTTAATTAATTAATTATTTAATAAATAAAAAACCCAAAATTACTTCTTCCATTAAAAATAATTTATTTTTAAATTATTTAAATAATTTTTAATTTTTAAAGTTTAATTATAAAAATGCCCTTAAACCTTTGACTTTTGACTCTTAAAAGTTGACTTTATATATGTTATTTATATTTTGCATATATATCCCATATTACTTTTTCATTTAAAATCCTTATATTTTGTATTTAAATTATTTATTTAATTTATCTAATTTAATTTTGATTAATTATATTTAATTTTCAAAAATTTCGGATGTTACATAACCCTTAGACTAACAGTTTGCCAATTTCAACTTAAGCCTTAGACTGAAACTCTGCTAGTCAATTTAAACCTTAGACTGACACTTTCTAAGTCAACTTAAGCCTTAGATTGACACTTCGCCAGTCAACTTAAGCCTTAGACTGACACCCTACAAGTCAACTTAAGTTTTAGACTAACACCCGCTAGTCTAGCTTGTTAGTTGAGTGGATAGGGCTTCTTTATAAATAAATGAGCTTCAAGTTATTGAGGAGGACTTTTAGCACTTTTCTTGGGAAAACTCTGTCAAATTTTCTCTGTAACCACACAAAACTCTTTGAAACTCATCCAAGTCACACGTAAACACTCAAAACACCTAAAAGATTTCAAATTTTGGAATAAATCCCACAAACACCCAAATTCAACAACTAAAACTCAAGATTTTGGAGATTTAACAGGGCCTTTTGCACTTTATTTGAAGATTTAAGTTTTTTGGAGGAGCCCACTCGTTGGTTTGTGTCTTTAAAATTTTATTTTTCTTTGTTTTTCATTTTTTCACTATTCTATGATTCTTTGCTTTCGGTCCTTTTGATTTCTTGATGATTATAATGGAATATTAATTAAAAAAAGGCTTAAAATGATTTTATGTGTTAGTTTGATGGTTTGTAATTTTTAAAGTCCATTTTAGCCGAACCTTGAATATGGAAAATGGATGAGGAACAATGGATTTGGAATATATTGCAGACAGTTTGAGCCATTTTCTTTTAAACTATGACAATGGGTTATGTTTCGAACATTTATCGAATTGATCATTGAACCTTTGCAAAATTGGATGCATTATGGACATAAAATTGGAATTTTGGACATTATTTGAACTATAATAGAATCTGGACCTTTTAGGACAGAAATATGTTTAATGTGTTTTAACTGGTTTGGGATACAAATTTAGCACTTTGGACAAAATATGGACTTTTGCATAATTGCACCCAATTTTACCTTGTGCTTGTTTTACCACTAATTGGCCTTTTGATATGTTTAGTTAGTCATAATATGATGTTTGATGGTGAACTATGATGCTTTTGAGCAACTATGACATGATCTATGGTTTTTACTGATAATGATGACGTCTTGCTTTGGTTTGTGTGCTATGCATTATTTTGTCTCTATTTTGGATCAAGTAGGCTTCAAATGCTTCATTATGATGATTTAGGGTTAACTAATGCTTCATTATGGTGATATAAGGTTAACTGTAAAAATTATTCATTGATTGAATTGTGATTAGTGATGCTATTTGAATGTTGATGCTTATTATACTTTATTGCTTACTTTCGCCATGATCATAATATTTTTTTTCATTAGAGATGATGTAGTAAGCCTTTAGATGTACTATTAGTTTTTAGATATGATGTATAGGAATTGTTATCAATTGTAAGGGCATGTTTTCATGTCATGATTTGAGGGCACGTGACCGCACTAGGGAACGAAAAAGCACATGGCTTTCGAAACCCATAGTTAGCCTTACAATTGAAAAATAGAGGAAACTATACTATGACAGTCATCACTATCATAGAACCAAAGCTATGAGCCCACCTATTAAGCAAAATCTATATATCACTGCCATAACTGAGCAACCATCACAAATCTTATCATCAACATCAGACGTAGGTAATTAAAATAACTTTAACCAAGCAGAAGAACTACACAGACAAATAGATAAGAAAAGTCATACCATACAGAGTTTTAGAAATAAGTATAACGTAATTATACAATAAAAAATATATAAATAATACTCCTGCAGAGAAATGAAATGCATGATGACTTGATAAAATATTTCTTCCATATTCACCTGCAACCTAGAGGAAAAATGGTGAACATGAATGAGTATTTGACTCAATGAGGCATATAGCAATCAATATGATACATCATTCCTATACAAATAATATTCATGCAAATGATAACCAGACAAATAAATCACATAATCATACAATGATAGGAGTAAGTCAATAGGGCTACACTAACCTAAACTGAGGAGTCGATCCCCCTATTTTGCTCTCTTAGTCTACATGTTTCTCTTCAAATCTAATGCATAAGGTCCGTCGTCACAGCTGTAGCCAAGTAACTCTACTCGACTAACAAGCAGTGTTGAGCATGAGAATGCCCCCTGCTGTCATGCTAATCCTACTCTCATCATCATCATATAATACCATCATATCATAACCCGTATCTTAGATTAAGTGTGGTCCCATACCATTCTAACCATATCCGACAAACACATATAATATGCACTAAGCACAATCAACTCATACACTAATACACATTATGCTTATAATAATAAATGTATATATATTGTACAAGTAGTTGATGCATTTACGCTAATGTAACTATTAATATAAATTAGGAGAGTGATGTATTATATTAATTCATATAACTCACTTATATATGAAAACCCAATGATTCTCCTTGGAATATCTGATTGGAAATGGAAGACAATTGAATCACAGGAAAATAAGATAAAAAAGTGGCCAAAAATCTCATCGGAAGTTCACAGAAATTACCCCATTCGTGCAACACGTATCACTATCTCTGGTGGCATTTGATGGTAAGACAAATGGCACTCAACTCGGCCTAAGGTGGCTATACTCCCTATGTGTCGTGTGTTCCAAGAAAATCAACAAACAGTAATAAATAGGCTAAAAATTTATTGGCCCCTCTCTCTCTCTTCTCTCCCTCTAGTTTTCTCTTTTCATTAATAATTAACACACACACACTCTCTCTTCATTAATATTTTCTCCCTCTCCATTTATTACAAATACATATATATATATATTTATATTATTTTCTTTTCTTTCTTCTTTTCTTTTCTTTTTTTCCACAATAAATAAAATATCAAATTTTTTTAAAAAATAATTTCATAATTTAAATAATAATAAATTAATAGATAATAAAATAGTTATATATATATTTTTTAAAATAACATTTTAAAATAATTTAAAAATTGATTTACTACATTTCATCTTCAACGGGTGCTCATTTATTTTTATTTTGCTTATTTGATTGTTTCAAGCACTCTCATACCATGTATATATGTTATTTGATATGCAATAAAATGTCTTTGTTTGTCCTTTACATATCCTTATTGTTTGCTTAGAGGATAATTCTATGATATTTAAAAATAATATAATACTAGAACTTGAAAAGGAGGTTAATTCCAATGAGTTGGACATATAGCGATAATAGGGTACGTCCTTTTATGACTATGCATATCTAACTTTTCAAACCCAATAGGGGGCTAGATTGATATTCTTAGGATTTAAGTTACTATCATTTTTTTTTTTGCCTATAAGAGTGGTGACTATCTTTCTTCAAGTTTAGGCCCTTATTCTCTAAGGTTGTGAGTCCAAACAGTGCTAAAGATGCAATCATCGAGTATTAGGACCAAAATTCTCAGCTTATAGATTTGTTTTTCACGAGTTTTTTTTTTCACTTAACCCTCGTTGAAATGACATCATTTCAATCAGGGCTACATAAAAAAAATAAAAGAAGGGGTTGAACATTTGCTACTAAGGGCAAAAATGTCTAGGGATTCCCTTGGACTTTTCTGGCGACAAGAAGCCCCCTTGCCCCCCCCCCCCCCCCCCCCCAAACGCCCCCAAAATTGTTTGTGGATTTATTATTTTATTAAATAAAAATTTGGTGATGATGAAATTAAAATATTTTCAGTGGTTATACTAATTGGCGGTGATATGATGTAGTACATATTTCACTTAACAAGCAAGCCATAACTCTAATTTTATGACAATAATAGTTGGCATATTGATATTTCTTGTTCTGAAAACTCATCAATTGGAAAATCGACATCTCTTATGGTTTCCTTTATTTTTTGAGCTTTAAGAAGTTTATAACATAAGAACTTCTAGGCTTCATAATATAAAGAAGCCATACAATTTAGCAAGGAAACAAGGTCCAAAAGATTTTCAAAACTTGAAATGGACAAATTAAAAAGCACAAAATAAAGTAAAATTCCATCTCATATAGCTTTTATATGCATTTACCAAGCAAACAATTGCAAATAAATACTGATACTACCTCCTAATTACAGGACTCTTAAACTGAGCCTAATACCTTGCTGAAGTAAATCGAATCTAGTACACTAAACTATTGATAGAATGTAGGCCTCGATACCAAGCTCTTTAGACTAATCATGCTCCTTGTATTTGAGAGATAAATTTTTGACACAACTACCATACAACATTAACACTCCTGAAGATCCACTGACATATTCAAATTTTGTCCCCTACTCCTCAACCATATATAAGGGTGAACCCCCCCCCCCCCCCCCCAAACAGGTAAATGATCTTTTTATACTCTCCTTGCTTACTTTTCTGCAGACAGATTGAACTGATTTAGACATCAGAGTTTTTCCACTAGAGCCTGATTCCCTCTTTATTTTGCAGGTAGGTAGCCGACCCTTCCTATTAAAACCTGAGCTCCTGAGTCCGTTGAGGTCCCCCTCCCCCGGTCATCAAATACTAATTCCAATAGGATTAGGGAAACCTCAAAAGAATTCCTAAATTATTGTTTAATAAAAAAATGAATAAAGACTTATACAAGTTCTTCAAGTTGACTTACGGTAACTAATTGCGGTATGTAAGAAATAGCATCATGGCCATCAAGGGGAAATATCAAAGCCTTCTTAACCCCACTAAGCTCTCTTAACACATATTCTATGGATCTGACACTAGAGGAGCACTTGATTTTCCCTATTTTAAACTTAATCGTCTTAATCTTCTTATATCTTTCATCCTTCTTTTTGGGAACAACAATTGTAACAACATCATCTAGAGGTTGAAGCAGAGGTACCTTAAGATTGTCCTTCTCTTCAACGTCCATTTTACCATTCTGATTGAGTGAACTCATCATGATAATGATATATATTCTACATATTTTATGGGTGAAATTAGGTTTATTATTTAGTTTTTTTTGCTGTTTTCTTAGTGTTTTTGCAGAAAAAATGGCAAGAAGAAGATCTACATTTAAATGAAGAAAAGTTGAAAACAAGCTGAAAAATCTACAAGAAATATGCAGATACGACCCTCAGGCAAGAGCCTTGGGCAAAGCTGACTGCGTATCTAACCTGATAGTTTTAAAAGGATCTGACAGCTGGCATCTGATCTAATTTGATGATTTTGAAATCTGATTTTGACAGCATTTGGAAGGATGTATCTAATATTATAATCCCTTATTAATTAGGAATTTAACTTAGGATAATATTCCTATTTTCTTTTATTATTTTTAGTTTTTAAGTTTTCCTAGTTAGAGACAAATTAGGAAGTTTTATTTGAAGATGATATATATATTGATTGTACCAACAATCCTAGAATGAATTTTGACAGGGTTTTGGCTACTGCAATTTTATATTTTAAGAGTTTTCTTTTATAAAAGCATGAGCAACTAATTTGCTTCTTGGTTGAAGGTTAATCAAAGTTCATATTCAAAAATTATAAGATCTAAATAATTTATCTTTTATCTTCTTTATTATTCAATATTTATATAAATCTTTGTGGTTTAATTTAATTGGTGTTTGCTAATTAATCAAGAAGAATCAATTGCTTGATTAGTCGAATAACATATAGTTATTCAATGTGCTTGAATCCATAATTATTCTTGACGCTTTGATTTAAGTAGCAATTATATTTATCCTAGGAGATTATGTAATCTAATTAAATAAATCTCAAAGTTGGGTTTATTAATTAGAATAAGGTCTCTCTAGTTCTTAAGGTTGTCAATAATTAGATTCTAAGGACGTTCCTATAGGGTAAGTTATTGGCAAGAGTTAATTAGAGAATATTTTCTAGTTAATTTAAAACTTAAGGAAAGATTAGTGTTGAGACCTTGTCCAATACTATAACTAGTTTATTGAATAATTAAAAGAGTGATATTTGAATCTGTGATCAATTCGAGAATTGAAATAAGATTATTCCTTCAACTAAAACTTCTCTCATTGAATTTTCCTCAATTATTACCTTTGTCTTTAATTTAATTAGTTAAAATTATTTTCTGAATTTTATTTTTAACTTTTAATTCTTTCAAAACCCCCCTTTTTAATTTCTTATTTTAAATAATTTTTCTTAGTTATAAAAGAATAAAAATAAGTAGCACTTTCTTGAGATTCGACACCCTATTCACTGCAACTACAATTTAATACAAGAGAATAGAAATTTAATTTTGGTGGTTTCGACACCCATCAAATTTTGACGTCGTTACCAGGGAGTTATTCTAACTTATTTTATTTCTTTTCATGACTAGATCTGATTGTGACGAAGAACTTCTTTATGATCCTGAAATAGAGAAAACTACTAAAGGCTCATGGAAGAAAATTAAGTTACAAAGACAAGCCTCAGCAGCTGAAACATCTGAGATAAATTCAGACATAACATCTGAATCTGACTCTTCTTCAAGCTAATCTAAAAAAGGAAAACACATGGTGAAAGGTGAACGTACCTTGAGGGAGCTCGCTGCACCTCCCACCAATTAGCAGCCTTTTTGCATCGCATATCTAGCTCTGAATGTTGCTTTGAACTCAAATTTGGCTTAATACACCTACTGTGTAATGGTCAAGATTTTAAATAGGAACGTTTTAACTAATGTTGAAAAATTAATAGTGTATAGTGACAAAAGTATTGTGGATAAATGCTATAAGTAAAGAATAGTAAATTGTATATCTCAAAAATTTACTGAAGAGATTATTTTTACTGCTTTACGAGATTAAAACTCAATTTAGAATCAACGGTTAAGAATGAGGGTGCACCATAGTTACTATGAGCATTCCCTCACTTGATTAAAAATATTATATATATATGTGTATATGTGTATGTGTATAGAAATTTCTGATTTTCTTTCCATCTTCCACGCCATCATCACCATCTTCTCTCTATTTCTTCTTCCTTTCATCAAATTCATTAAGGATTAAGAGATAATCACATATAGGTATAGATTTTTAGAAGAATAAGCTAGAAAAGGCAAGATTATCAATAAGTAATCAAAGGGAAAGAGAGAAAAAGAAAGAGAAAGAGGAATTTTGAAGAGGTATGTGCTTCTGATTTATAATTTGCAAATATATGAATTTTTATGATTTTTAATGATTTAATTGAATGATTGAGTTATGTATAATGATATATTTCTGGAAAGTATAAATGGATTGATGAGTGAAAAATAACTTTTATATGATGGTTTTGATTCTTAACTCAACCTTTATGAGAATTGAGTGGTTTGATAATGTTTTATCCATATGAAATGGTTAAAAGTTAGATTAAGTGAAGTTTTAGTAACATATTTGATATGAATTCTTTTTCTGTCAAAACTTTAAGTTTGATACATTATTATCTTAGATCTTCGATATGTTTGTGTTTAATGAAGTTAAAAGTACAGAATACATGATTTTGGGATGCCATGGGCATGGCGTAAAGGTGTCATGGGCGTGGCAATCAAAGTTGAAACTATTAGAGGAAGAATTACTCCGAAAACAGTCCCAAAATCAATGCCACGGTCGTGGCAATTAAGTGCCACGACCGTGGGATTGAAAGTGATGCTGTTTCTTCAAAAATTTTGATAAAACATAGCAGTTCTAAATGCCACGGCGTGGTCCTGGAAGGCCACGACCGTGGGGGTTTCCAAGGTCATTTGACAGATTCATTTGATATCCCATGGGCGTGGGGTTGTGATGCCACGGCCGTGGGGACCTAAATAATGTTTTTGGCTTGTATTTTGTGATATACGGGCCTAGTATGAGGCTAATATGTTTATGTTTCTTACTTTTGTGTTGAAAATTCATGTGTATGTGTTAAAAGTATGAAAAAGAGTGATAAACTTTAGATAAGTGAAAAATATACATCATACTAAATGTTGATAAGAGTATTGTACCAATGAAATGATATAAACAATTTATTATTAATCAAAATTAATGAATTGCCCAAATCATACTATTTTTATATCTAGTTTTGGATTGAATGGCTAACCAGAGGAAGGATAGCCATAGTGATAGTGGGCACCGCGTGCCATTAATGAACACATTGTGTTATCAATGATAGTGGGCATAATTGCCATTATACATTCTTGAAATTTGGCATTAAGATTGCTACACTAACATGTTATCCAAACTTATGATCTAAGTTTAGTATGTATGGGCATATTTAATGAAGATATCTAAATTGAAAATATATGTGAACATGATAGTTGTGAATAATGGAAGAAATGCAAAAAAATAATATAAGTCAATTACTTGAAATTAACTTACTGTGTTACAATGTAAAAGTGATTTTTAATATATATAGTAATGTTTACAAGTGAAAGTTCTAATGCACGAAATGGAAATGTTATGCTCAAAGTATTGAATTAATCAATAACTTTATAAGTGTTGTAATGATTGAAAGTGTATGTAATGATATAAGATACAAAGTGCTCCAAAGTATAGTACTAAATTTAAGTGCTGAAAATTATAGATTGAATGAAATTATCCTATATGTGAAATTGAAAAGTAAGACTTATTGAAAAACAAAATAAGCGTATTGGGAACAATGTTATCAAATGAGAAGTCTTAAATAAAATGATTCTTAACGAGACAAGTTGCAGTACCGAAAGTATTGTATAGCATGATAACTAAAGTTAAAGCTATTATTTTGTGTAATCAGAATATTATGTTGGTTTGTTACTGAAATTAGTTAATATATTGAAATAAGTCTTAAAACTAAGTGTTATTACTATATTTTCATAAGTATTTTTCTTTAATATTAAGTGACAAATATGTTTATACATGCACCACTAAGCTTTGCTTAGCGTGTTAGAATTATTTTCTGACACGCAAGTATCAGGACATCGGAGCAAATTAAGAAGTGGAATTAAGAATCTCAAAAAATTACCTATAGTACATATAAAGATCTTGTGTTTATTGTACTCATAAGTTATAAAATGTATCATATATAATTTAGTTTGACTATTTGAGAGATTGTACAAATTTATAAACATGAAAGGAATACATGTATTTAAAGGATGAAGTTTGAGAATTCTAGTGAATGATTATTAAAGAAATGAATGTATTATATAATCATTTGATTTGACAAATGTATGATAGTTATCTGGTTTGTAACTAGTATTTGGATTATTGGACATTGGTCTAAATGTTGGACATATAAGTGTTGTATTTTATCGATTGTATTATTTATAACATCCGTGATTTTGGAGAAATTAAATAAGTATTTGGAGATATAAATTGTATATACTCAATATATATATCTAGAGTATATATAACATATACATATGGTATATTAATTGTATATGTTGAATTAATACATTACATACTTAATATTTAATACACATATAAGATACATTTGATGTGTATATAAGATACATATTACTTGTGCATATGTGTAATATCCTAAATTTTTGAAAAGTTATAATTTTTGAAAATTTGATAAAATAAATTATAATTTAAATGGATAAATTAAATTAATAGTTTTAAATAAAAAATGAAGGGGTTTTAAATGAAAAAGTGGATAATATATGTGATATATATGTAAAATATACATAATATATAAAAGTCAACACTTTTTAAAAGAAAAGTCAAAGTAAAAGGGTATTTTGGTAATTAAATCTTAGAAATTTAAAATTAATAAAATAATTCAAAAATAAATTATTTTTGAATGGAAGAGGGAATTTAGGACTTTTAATTTATTAAATAAATAATTATTAAATTATTTTAATATATATATATGATTTAAAATTAAAGGGTGAAAGGAAAGAGAAATAAAAAAAAATAAAGTCTTCTTCTTCTTCTTTCCTTCAAGGCCGAATTTCATGGCTTCAAGAGAGGGATTTGCTTCTTTCATACTTCAAAAATTGAAGAGATTTTAAGGATTCAAGTGGAGTTTTAGAAGTTTCTTCATCAATTGGTAAGCTTCTTACCAAATTTTCAAATTCTATGGAAAAGTGTGTTATGTAAATTTTGGAATTCTATAGTAGTATGATTTAATTGCTTAATTGGATATGAATGAAGTTGTTTTGATTGGTTATTAATGATTTTAAGGTTGGATTAAAGAAATGGTTGAGTTTGGGTAAGATTGGTGAAGAGAGAGAATTTAGGGTTATGTAATTTTTGGGGTTTTGAAATCATGGTTTTTAATTGTGTAAATTGATTCCAAATGAGTTGTTTTGATACATAAACAAGTATTTTAAAGTCAAATACTGGATTTGGTTTTGTTTGGTTGGAGTTTGAGAATGGAAGTGGAGATTTAGGGTTTTGGAAAAGTGATTTTCCAAAGTAGTTGAATTGTGTATTTTATTTGTTTAAGCATGTTCTTTAGTGTTAAAAGTAATGAATATAAGCTTGAAATGAGTAATGGATTGTGTTGGAATAGAAAACCTTCAATGGAGGAAGGTTATACCATTTTTGAGATTTTGTGTATAAGAGTGTATTGTTATAATGTAAATGATTTAAATGTATTAAAATATATTTTTAATGATATTAATAAACTTAAAACACTAATTTAAATGGCTTGATATGGTTTTTCAAAGTTAAAGTGAGGTGAAGCTTAATTTTAGGATTTGGTTTACAGTGATGTTTAATTATGGTTTGATATTGAGAATACCTTAGAATATGATATTAAATGATTATGTATGATCACATTTGGTATAGGCATTGAGGGAGGTTGATTTGCTTCATCTAAGTGGTGAAGGGCAAGTTGGAAGGATAGGATTGGAGGTTATATTAAGCTTGCTTTGGGTTGCTAGTAGAGATATGTACAAACTTTGAGTATAATGTTTATATTTGCATGACATTTGGACTTAACACATTTTGGTTAAAAAATGTGTTAAGCTATTTGGTTCATTGATTGAGTATGAATAATGTGCTATGATATTTGTAATGTCATATATGTGTTAAATGCATTGTGAAAAGCCATTGATAATGGCTAAATTGTGTAAAGTGTGAAATATGCATATTATGTGAAAATACCCAAAGTAATTGGATAATGTATTGTGAATGCAAAAATGAGATATGTGGAATAATGAAATGAATTGATATTGATAAAAATGAGAAAAAAAATGAGAAAAGTGAGAAAAATGAGAAAGATGTAAAAAATGAGAAAAAAAACTGAAAATAAGGCAATGAGCGTAGTTTGATTATGAGAAATAAAATGAGAAATGAATTATGAAAGCATTTGATAATGAGATAAATGAATTAATTATGTGCCTAGTATGTTATTCAATTTTCAGAGTTCTGGGTTTGGCGGCATGCCCATGAATTGCTGGACAGGTGAAAAGACCGGGTCGTAAGCCAAGCCCAGCTGATAAATGATAAATATGATGTTTTTGGGGTGAAAAGACTGGGTCATAAGCCTCAAAAATCGTAGCAGTCTAGCCGGGTTGAGGACCAAGATACTGGGGCCTAAGGGTCTAGCCGGGTTGAGGTCCAAGAGACTGGGGCTGTTACATTATCCATGGATATATATATTGCCTATGGGCTAGACATATGGTGTCATTATGGACCAAAGCAGTAACTCTGAAATTTGAATAGCATATTAGATCCTTTTTGGGCCCATGCTTGTCTTTGCTTTAATGTGAATTATGAATTGTGATACAATTGAGCAATATAATGTTATGAGTTGTGAGTATGAAATATTTGAAAAATATAATAAAGTGAAATGATGTGACCTCTATATGTATTGTGCATTGGTATTACTTTACATTTTTATTATTATCAAAGTTTGTTCCACTAGGCTTCGGCTTAGCGAGATTGTAATTCGTCGCGCAGGTGTCATGGACGTTTTGGTAGAGCCGGAGAGTTTTACTAGACCTGGTCGGGTCTAGGTTTATTTTTATTGAGCTTGAAGAGTTGTTTTGGGTACATCAAGATTAGAGCCAGTTGCCAGCATGTACATTTTTTATATTATGTATGTTATGATAGGTTTTTGAAGCATATATTGTAAATTGTAAAGAATGATTTGAATAATTTTGTTTAAAATGTGATTTTATATATAATGTTGATATATATATACCTATATATAAGTATTTTGAGAAAATATGGAGAAATTAAGGTGAATTAGTGAATTAATTTTATTTGGAGTGTTTGTTTTATGCATGTTGTGTTTTGTTGAATTTTGAAAACGTTTAAATTACAAACAAAACTCTGGCAAATTTTTCCCAGAGATTTTCATATAAAATATTTATTTTGGATTCCTATAACAAGCAAAGAATATTTATATACTATTTATTTTATATATTAGTATTTGAAATCTTAAAACAGAAATATAAAATTTTTTATTAAATCAGTCTGTAATATTTTTATACCGTATATGCATATTTTACATATGCTGAAAATATGTATTGTACGTATATAAGATATAAGGGTGTTACATTATTATTTAAAAAATTTATTAGTTGGAAGAGAATTTTCTATGACTTGATTGGGATACGTACAATATATCGAATAACATTCTCTGATAGTTTTTATGTAAGAATTGTCTGAGGATGTTACATACTGCCAAAATTCCATGGTTTGGAAAGCGAAGACCTACACAAGCATCTCAAGGATTTCCACATTGTTTGTTCAAGTATGCGACCATAAGGAGTGTTAGAAGAGCAAGTTAAACTATAAGCATTCCCTTTTTCTTTGGATAACCAGTCCAAAGATTGGTTATTTGATTTGCCATCAAGTTTGATTACTACATGGACTGAATTAGTAAAGGCATTCTTGGACAATTTCTTTTTTGCTTCACATGCTACTGATAAGTACACAATTAATGATATTTTATTCCCATTTCTTAATATGATTATTATCCAATTGAGTTTAATTTGTTTGTTCAAAGTGCATTTTAGGATTAATTTCAGGAATTCTCGATAATTTGAGGCTTATGGTCATTTCGGAGGAATTTCGGATGAAAATAGAAGAAAAGAGCAAAATCTATCAATGGACACGCCCATGAACACTGGCGTGTCAATAGATGTGCCATTGATACTGCATTCAGTGGCTATGACACGTCCAGTACCACGGGTGTGTCACCAAACGTGCCTTTCATCCAGAATCACAGTAGCTGTACCACGACCAGTACCACGGGCGTGCCAATGAACGTGCCTTTCATCCAAACTCACAGTAGCTGTGACACGCCCAGTAACACGGGCGTGTCAATGGGCATGCCCTTTATTCAGAATCACAGTGGCTATGACACGCCCAATGACATGGGCGTGTCAGTGGCCGTGTCACCTGTCGAAAAGTTAAATTCTTTGCACTGATTGGGGAACAAGTGGGAGACAACAGCTGTGCTTTTGTCAAAAAGAAAGAACAAGAAAAAGGAAGCTTGCCTAAATCAGGGAAAAGGGTGATGAACCAAGGAAGGTGGTAGACAATGGAGGGGTATGGTGAGTTGGAGGTATGGGCTGGAGATTGGAATGGAAATAAAAAGAGAAGAGGGGGAGAAGAACAACAGTTTTTGCTGGGACATTTTTGGAAGCAGAGAATAAGGAAGAGGAGGAGGAGCCAGCTGCTGGAGCAAGGAGAAAGGTCTTGAGTTGAGTTTAAAGAAGGATACACATCTTGCACAAGCCCTAAACCAAGAATCAAGGATTGAAGTGAAGAAATACAAATTCTTTGCCATGAATTGTTTGGTTTCTCTTACTCATTTATATTGCTCTATTTTTTCAGTTTTGAATATGAACTAATTCCTTCTCTATCTAGATGTTGATGAACTCTAGCCAATTTGTATGAATTGAAAAATTATATTCAGTTGAATAATTTAATTGAGTTGTTTTATTCTTATGATACTTGATGTTATTTCCAATTGATAATAGCATGCTTATTGATTGGTTGTTATTTTCATATTATTGACTTGAGAAAGTTTGATGTGAATTGAATACTCATAAGGGTTGGGGATTGATTGGGGTACTAGAGATAGACCTACAAGATCCTTTGGTTTATAGTTCTTTGTTCTTAATTCAAGATCTATTTAATTGTGTTTGAGAAGAGATTCCAACACTCTACTTAGTGATTAGGGATTAATCCACTCGAGAGAGGCTTTAATCTAATTTAGAGGAATGCCAATTCAATTCTATTAAATGATTTAGCTAAATTGATTGATCATAAATATTATTGAGGCTAGGGGGATTCAATATCTGGATAGTTCTATTAATATCATTATCAATCCTTTTGTGCACAACATTTAATTTCCCTTTATTTTCAGTCATTAATTAGTTGTTTTTAGTTACAAAGCATCACACAACTATTAATTTGCTAAACAACGATTAAGATTTGCACTAGTACTTGGCCTTGTCCCCAGTGAAACGACAACTCACTCACTACTATATTACTTGGGCGACCCGTGCACTTGCGGTATAGCCATAGCATAGCTCGTGCGCACCAAGTTTTTGGCGCCGCTGCCGGGGACAACAGTTTCAATATTAATAATATAATTAAGATTGTTGATTTAGTTTTATTTTTAATCATTTTTAATATTAGTTCTTGCTGGTTTACTATCATTGTAGGTATTTCTTATTGTTTATGACCAGATCCAGCTCGTCCCAACTACTGGAATTAGACCCAGAGCTAGAGAGAACGTTGAGAAGAAAGCAAAAGGAAGAAGAGGAGGTAGATCTGGAAGACGTAAGTTCAGGAATAAATCTAGAAATAGAACAAGAAGAAGTATTCGAAGTGATGGAAGGAGCTGGACCAAGAACAATGCAGGAGTTTGCTAAGCCCAATTTGAATGGGGCTGAATCTAGTATCCGGAGGCCAACAGTTGCTGCAAACAACTTCGAAATTAAGGCTAATGTAATTCAAATGGTGTAGCAGACTTGTCAATTTGATGCGTTTCCTGATGAAGATCCTAATGCACATATTGAGAATTTTCTGGAGATATGTGACACATTCAAGATAAATAATGTCTCAGAAGATGCAATTAGGCTGAGGTTGTTCCCATTTTCTCTTAGAGATAGACCAAAGAAGTGGCTGAAATCTTTTCCTCCAGGGACTTTTACCACCTGGGGTCAATTGGCAGAGAAATTCTTAGAGAAATACTTCCCATCATCAAAAACTGCTAAGTTGAGAAATGATATCTCATCCTTTCTGCAGTAAGATGGTGAGACTCTTTATGACGCCTGGGAAAGATTTAAAGATTTGCTGAGAAGGTGTCCTCATCATAGGCTTCCACTATGGCTTCAAATTCAAACATTTTACAATGGATTGAATTATGCAAGTAAGCAATCCATTAATGCAGCAGCTGGTAGTACCATAAACAACAAGACACCTGAACAAGCAAGAGATTTAATTAAAGACATGGCTATCACTAATTATCAGTGGCAAGCCCCAAGAGAGCAAGGAAAGCTGAAGGTCATGGGTTCACACCAATTAGATCCGGTGGTGGCCTTGACAGCCCAATTGGAAGCATTGAATAAGAAATTTGATTCTTTGGATTCTTCTTCTGGGAAAGTAATGCAGGTGATGTCTTGTGAATGGTGTGGAGGTGGACATCAAAGTCAAGATTGCCAAAGTGGCAACATGTTTGCTAAGCAATAGAAAGTAGATTATGTTAAAAATATGTCAAGGCAACAACAGAATAATCCATACAGCAACACATACAATCCGGGGTGGAGGAATCATTTGAATTTCTCATGGAATAATCAAAATAATCCAAGACCTTCCCCTGGATTCCAGCAACCCCAACATAACAAGCTGCCCCTCCAAGAAAGAGTAGTTTGGAGGACATGATGGAGAAATTTATAGCAGCTTCTGAAACAAGGTTTCAATCAACTGAAACCACCCTTAGAAATCAACAAGCCTCCATTCACAATTTGGAGAATCAGGTGGGGCAAATTGCCAAATTGCTTAGTGAGAGACCACAAGGAAGTTTACCTAGCAACACTGAGGCAAATCCTAAAGAGCAACTTAAGGCAATTACACTAAGGAGTGAAAAAGATATTAAGAGAGATGTGAAAAAGAGAAGGGCTGAAGTACAAGAAAAAGAAAAAGAAAATGATCCTACTGTCACTTCGGGAGAGAAAGCTGCACTTGAAAGTGAGAAAGAGAAGCAGCCACAAGCAAGCAGCCCCAATTTGAAGGAATACCGACCTAGGGTACCCTATCCGGCAAGGTTGAACAAGGACAAGATTGATGCTCAGTTCGGTAAATTTCTTGAACTTTTTAAACAATTGCATATTAATATTCCATTTGCTGAAGCTTTGTCACAAATGCCTAAGTATGCTAAATTTTTGAAAGAAATCCTTTCTAACAAAAGGAAACTTGAGGAAGTGTCTTTAGTGCATTTATCTGAAAAGAGTTCAGCAATTTTGCAAAGAAGGTTACCTAAGAAGTTAAAAGATCTAGGTAGTTTTACCATTTCATGTTTTATAGGTAATCTTGAGGTTAAAAGTGCATTGGCTGATTTGGGGGCTAGCATAAGTGTTATGCCCTATAAAATGTTTAAAGAGTTAGGCATTGGTAAACATAAACTAACACTCATGACCATCCAACTTGCTGATAAATCGGTAGTCCACCCTCGTGGCATAATAGAAGATGTGTTGGTAAAAGTCGGGGATTTCATTTTCCCCAATGATTTTGTTGTCATTGATATTGATGAGGATACGGATGTTTTGCTTATTCTTGGTAGGCCATTTTTAAATACAGCCCGTGCCCTTATCGATGTTCATGACAGCACATTGACTTTGAGAGTGGGTGATGAGAAAGTTATTTTTAGGATACATGATGCCATGAAACATTCACTTTCACTTGATAAGGCGGAATCATGCAATGATGTTGTTGAGCATGAGACCGTAAATTGTGTTACTAACATTGTTTCCAAGGATCCCCTTGAGTTGTGTTTATTGCAGGAAAATGTTGAGGGTCAAGAAGCAATGGAGCAGCTTGCTTTTCTTGAAGCAAGCAAATCATTCAAATGCAGGGCATATGAGACCATTGAAATGCCAAAGGAAGAAAAGCCAAAACCATCGGTGATTGATCCACCCAACTTGGAACTGAAACCTCTTCCGGATCACCTTGAGTATGGGTTTCTGGCAGAGAAAAAGAAATTGCCAATAATTCTGAGTTCCCACTTATCTTTTAAGCAGAAAGAAAAACTTATCCAGTTGTTGCAAAAGCATAAGCGAGTGATAGCTTGGAAGATAGCAGACATCAAGGGTATCAGTCCATCCTATTGCACTCACAAGATACTGATGGAGGACGAATTCAAGCCAGTGGTGCAACCACAGAGGAGACTAAACCCAAAAATGAAAGATGTTATGAAGGCTGAAGTGATAAAACTACTTGATGCAGGGATTATATATCCGATCTCGGATAGTTCTTGGGTGAGCCCAGTCCAGGTAGTGCCAAAGAAAGGGGGGATGACTATGATCCCTAATGAAAATGATGAGCTGATTCCAACAAGAACAGTTACCGGTTGGAGGGTTTGCATTGACTACAGAAAATTGAATGATGCAACTAGAAAGGATCATTTTCCTTTACCCTTCATTGATCAGATGTTGGAGAGGTTATCCAGACATGAGTACTACTGCTTTTTGGATGGTCTTTCAGGCTATTTCCAAATTCCTATTGCCCCTAAAGACCAAGAGAAAACTACATTCACCTGCCCATATGGGACATTTGCATACCGAAGAATGCCATTTGGGTTGTGTAATGCACCTGCAACCTTCCAAAGGTGCATGATAGCAATCTTTGATGAGCTTATAGAGGATATTATGGAGGTGTTTATGGATGATTTCTCGGTCTATGGCAGCTCATTTGAAAAATGTTTGGAAAACCTTGAAAGGGTCTTGATGAGATGTGAGGAAACCAATTTGGTGCTTAATTGGGAAAAGTGTCATTTCATGGTTCAAGAGGGAATCGTGTTGGGACACAAGATTTCAAGCAAGGGCATTGAGGTGGATCGGGCAAAGGTGGACATAATTGAGAAGCTACCACCACCCACATCTGTGAAAGCCATTAGAAGTTTTCTAGGACATGCGGGTTTTTATCGGAGGTTCATTCGAGATTTTTGTAAGATAGCCCATCCATTGACAAGACTCCTTGAGAAGGATGTCGATTTTATTTTTGACGAGGAATGTCTGAGAGCGTTCACAACCCTAAAGGAGAAATTGACCCATGCTCCAATCATGGTAGCTCCTAATTGGAATCTACCATTTGAACTGATGTGCGATGCAAGTGACTTTGCAGTAGGAGCAGTTTTGGGTCAACGCAAAGAGAAATACTTTCAGCCTATCTACTATGCGAGCAAGACCTTGAACACAGCTCAAGCCAATTACACAACTACAGAGAAAGAGCTGCTAGCTGTGGTTTTTGCTTTTGACAAGTTTAGATCATACCTAATCTTGTCAAGGGTGATTATTTATACAGACCATTCGGCTTTAAGGTATTTATTCGTGAAAGTTGATGCTAAACCTAGACTAATTCGATGGATTTTGTTGTTACAGGAATTTGACTTGACAATTCAAGACAAGAAGGGAGCTGAAAATCTTGCAGCAGATCACCTCTTTCGCTTAGAGAATCTAACCTTAGAGAGACTTGAAGAAGGGGACATTGATAATCACTTCCCCGATGAACATCTGTACGCCATGGTAAGTGAGGTAAGTGATTTAAATTTTGAAACACCTTGGTTTGCAAATTTCGCAAATTATTTAGCTGTTAGGGAACTTCCTAAGGACTTAACTTATTAAGCAAAGAAGAAATTCTTTTCTGATCTAAAGTATTATTTTTGGGAGGATCCCTTTTTGTTTAAGTTATGTAAGGATCACATGATCCAACGATGTGTGGCATGGCCTGAAACAATGAACATCCTTAGTCAATGCCATGCCGGACCAGCTGGTGGTCATATGGGAGCCAATAGAACTGCTCAAAAGGTACTAGAATCAGGATTTTATTGGCCCACTTTGTTTAAAGATAGCTATGACTTTGTAAATGGTTGTGATCGCTGCCAAAGAACTGGAAATATTTCATCTCGTGATGAAATGCCCCAGAATGGGATTTTAGTTTGTGAAATCTTTGATGTATGGGGAATTGATTTTATGGGACCATTTCCCAACTCTTTTGGCAACAAATATATTCTGGTAGCTATAGATTATGTATCTAAATGGCCTGAAGCCCAAGCTTTGACAACCAATGATGCTAGGGTTGTGTTGCAATTTTTGAAGAAGTTGTTTTCTCAATTTGGTACACCAAAAGCAATTATCAGTGATAGGGGTACTCACTTTTGTTATGCTCAGCTTGAAAAGGTTTTGAAAAGATTAGGAGTTACACATATGTTTGCTACTCCCTATCACTCCCAAACTAGTGGCCAAGTCGAGAACACGAATAGGGAGATTAAACGAATTCTGGAAAAAACTATTGAGCGATCCCGAAAGGATTGGTCCAAGAAATTGGACAATGCTCTATGGGCTTTTAGAACTGCATTCAAAACTCCCTTAGGCACTACACCATTCATATTGGTATACGGAAAAGCTTGCCATTTACCTGTTGAAATAGAACATCATGCATATTGGGCAATAAAACAGATTAACCTTGATCTAGCTTGTGCAGGTGAAATGCGAAATTTGCAAGTAAACGAATTAGACGAGTGGAGGTTGCAAGCTTATGACAATGCGAGAATGTATAAGGAACGTACCAAGAGATGGCATGATGCTCACATCAAGAAACAGAAAGAGTTTCAAGCAAGAGATCAGGTATTACTGTACAATTCAAGGCTTTGACTCTTTCCAGGTAAGTTGAAATCTCGATGGTCTGGTCCTTTTACTGTCAAGGAAGTTTTCCCTTACGAAGTGGTTGAAATAAGCCACCCGGAAAAATCTTATTTTGGAGGGAAAATACAGGCCTTAAAGGAGGTTTTACACCTCCAAGATTAGGGACATTTGCCCGACCGTCCAACTAATACGACGTTAAAGAAGTGCTGGGTGGAAGGCAACCCATCGTTTTATGTTTTTGGTTTGCGTCGTCATTTCATTTTAGTTTTATCTTTCTTTTATTGAATGGTTGTTTGTTTATTTTGCCTTCATCTGAATTTGTAGAGGAACTTTGATTTTGGAGAATAAATTAAGCACACGCCCATGGACACGCCCGTGTCAGTGGGCGTGTCATTATGTTTTTCAGGCAGTAGATATAACACGCCCGTGTTCTTTGGCGTGTCATTATCTTCTTTAGGCAGTAGCTACAACACGCCCATGGACACGACCATGTCTATGAGCGTGTCATTATATTTTTAAAACAGAGGCTATAACACGCCCATGAACAAGACCGTGTCCATGGACGTGTCACAAAAAATAATAATAAATAATAATAATAAGGCACGCCCTCAGAACACGCCCAGACTAGTGGGCATGTCGTTTGCATGTTTTGTCATAGAATATGTGACACACCCACAAACACGCCCGTGTCTTGGGCGTGTCGATTGTAATTTCACTCAGTACCTATGACACGCCCGTGTCAAAGAGCGTGTCATGCGAACTGGCTTTTATACTATAGGGCACGCCCAGTAACACGGGCGTGACACTGGGCATGCCGACGTTTTTATATATAGCGCCAACGCAGATTTCCACGAAAATTTCAAAATTTTCTCTCATTCTCTCTCGTTTTCTCTCAAATTTTTTGCATTCTCATCGGCGCATTCACACACCCATTCGATTTAGGAGGGATTTTCACTCCCGGCTTGCATAGTTTGCGTGATTTTTCTCCTTTTTTCATTGCAACTACTCATTTCACTCGGATTTACGATTCTTCAGGTACGGGATCTCAACTTTTTCAATTTTTGTTTGTTTTCTTTCGTTTTTCATATACATTCCTTGTATTTTCTTGTGTTTACCATGAAATTCGACTTGTTTGTGTTATTCTGTTGTGTTTTTATTTTTTTTTTCGTAATTTTTGCGGCATTTGATTAATTATAATATTTGTCCTTTTGAATTCCGTTTTGATTCGAAATATGTTTATTTTTAGAATTGTTTTGAATAAGATGTTGATTAATCAAATAATCAAATAATCGGCGTTATTCTGTTGTGTTATTATTTTGTTTTGTTTTGATGAATCCAATAATCGTTTTGATTCTAATTTCTCGTGATTTATGGATAGTATGTTGTTATTGTGGTGATTGATTTTATTGTGTGTTGTCGTTCGGGTTGGTTTATTGCTTTCGGTTAATTGAGCGTGTGTTGTTATAGGTGGATTACGTTTGTTTTGCGTTATAATGCCTGCATTTCAGTTAAGCTTGTATCATGCTATGCTTTTTTATTGAGGAACCGTTTGATTTATTTTGCAGATTAATCGAAAATGGGCCCTCGCAAACAATCATCTTCTCAGCTTCCCACCAAACGGGCCCGAGGAGAGGGCAGTTCCAGCCAACCTGCTACCCGCCCAACTTCTAAATTTATGGCGGCACACAAATGCCTCAAATTCTCAAACGCCGAGGAACGAAGGCGATTCGAACTGTTCGGCAACAAAGAATGGTCCGCACCTCGTTTCTTAGATTGGGAGGCTATGGAACTGGTTAATATTGCAGCAGATGTGAAGGAGTTGATTGATCAACCAGGGTGAGGCCAGCTCTTCTCTATCAACGAGCCCTCATACCAAGAGCTTACACTGGAATTTTACTGCACTTTCCAATTCCAGAAGACCAAGCTCTCCATTACTGAGCCGACAATTAAATTCTGACTGGGAGGGCAGAGGTTCAACATGAGTATTAATGACCTTGGGATACATCTAGGGCTATATACTGAAGAGGACATCCAGACCATCGATTATCTCAACGCCGAGGTGGATTTTGCTGAGTATGAGGTTGTTCCTCCTCGGATTTGGCAGAACTTTGCACCCAATGCCGATAAATATCAACCAAAGGTCTCTAAGGCATCCAACTTCGATTCTTTCCCCTGCCGAGTGGTGCATAATTTATTGGTTCATACTCTTACAGCACGACTGAGCAGTACAAGGGTGGTGACCTTGAAAGATCTATTTTTTCTGCACTGCATGACGCAGAAGATCCTGTGCAATGTAGCCCATGCCATCACCCATTTTTTCTATGAGCAGTCTAGAAAAGGAGCTTCAGGTACTTTATATGGTGGCATGTATGTCACAAGACTTGCTCGCCGGCTGGGTTTGTTAGATGGTTGCCTCCCTATGACGGTGGATGGTATGCCCAAGCTGTTGGGTATGGACACATTGAAGAGACTGAACAGGGAGAAGGTAGCTGGGCTGCAGACCGCTCCTATGGATTCAGATATACCAGAGGCAGCTCCTTCTGCTCCTACTTCCGATATACCACCACCTCCACCGTCAGATTATCCGGGTACATCCACCGCTGCTGGGCCTTCAACCGCTGCTGCTGCACCTTCTTCTTCTGCTGGACCTTCTTTTGTCCAGACCCCTGCCTTCTGGGATTGGCGCCAGTCAGTTAATGAGGAGTGGGATGATGACAGAAAACCCACAGAGTTTGAGCGTCAGATGTGTCGGATTGAAGGCAAGATAGGCAATATCGAGCTAAACCAGAATATGATCTTAATCCAGCAGGAAGAGCTGCAGCAGCTCTTACAAGATCAGCAAAATTCTTTCCAAGCCCAGCTGGATCACGAGATCTTGAGACGGCAGTGGCTGGAGCAATCCATGTTGGAATTCTAGCGGTATCAGGGGTTTTGCCCTTCGCAGCCACCACCTCCACCCTATCAGCCACCTGCCCGTGCACCAGAACCTGTACCACAGATTGATGTCTCCGATGATGAGACCAGCAGTGACTAGCCACATTTTAATTTTTATCTTATTTTATCTTATTTTATGTTGTCTTTCATTTCTTTACTTGTTTAATACGCTTTTTAGTTTTCCTTCTTTTAATTGCTTTTGGATTTTTATTATTATTTTCCTTCAGAACAGTTTCCTTTCTTTATTTATGTATTAACCTTGTTTTGTGTGCATTTTAGAATATTATTTTGATGCAAAACCTCCTTCGCCGCACTCTTGGCACCGTACTCATATTCATCCACTCATTGACATAAAAAGGGCAGTTATTCTCTCTCTTCATTGTTTCGTGTTTTGCGCACACATTGAGGACAATGTGCATCTTAAGTAAGGGGGAGAGGTATACTTTCTTGAATAAATTTTTACTACTTCATTCTTTTTATTTGATTCATTTGTCTCAATCAATGCCTGCTAATTAAGCTAAATTGTTATGATAAGTGTGACTTGATGTGATTTCCCTTTATATGTTAAACTAATTTGAGATTTCCTAAATAACAATTTCTTGTTAAGGTTAACTTAGTGATTTCGATCAATTACTGAGGATCGATTGTAATGGCTATAGTTAAGTTGTGGATTGATGGAAATTGGAACATTTCTAGAGTTTAAAACCTTAGTTACACTTTTGAGCATAATATAATTCCATAGATTCTTAAGTCGAACTTAGTACGACCCTTAAGTGTATGACCCTTGAATAAAAATAACCAAAACAAATAATTCTAATTAAAGGAGCTTTGAAAATTTTTCCCTGTTCCGCTAATTTTGACTCTCAAATCAAAACAAATGAGTTGGAATCATGAATAATACTAGTAGCCATTTGAATGGTGATTCTGGCTGAGTAGCCGGGGGTCGGCATCACAAATGTTTACCTTCGTGTCAAAAGGCTAGTATCAGTTCAAACAAATCGGGCTCCTTAATATATATATATATATATTTTTTTTTTGAGGGTTAGAGTGCTTAAGAGAAAACTCACGTTTTTTGTACTTTGTTCATGGCATTTGAATTTGCTGGAATTTTATGCTCAATTTTTTAACTCTGAATTTTTAGGTTTTAGGTATGTGAAATTTTTATTTTGAAACTTCTTGATTCAGCTGTTATAATTGTGAATTATTTTGGTTGAGAAAGTGAAGTTTTTCGATTCAAGTATTGTCAAAAACTTTATTTTCCTTTTTGAATATAGAGGGATTCCGTCATTTCTGCTTATTACAGTAATTTAGTTTGCTTGAGGACAAGCAAAAACTCAAGTGTGGGGGAATTTGATAAGTACACAATTTATGATATTTTATTCCCATTTCTTAATATGATTATTATCCAATTGAGTTTAATTTGTTTGTTCAAAGTGCATTTTAGGATTAATTTCAGGAATTCTCAATAATTTGAGGCTTATGGTCATTTCGGAGGAATTTCGGATGAAAATAGAAGAAAAGAGCAAAATCTATCAATGGACACGCCCATGAACACGGACGTGTCAATAGACGTGCCCTTGATACTGCATTCAGTGGCTATGACACGTCCAGTACCACCGGCATGTCACCAAATGTGCCTTTCATCCAGAATCACAGTAGTTGTGACACGCCCAGTACCACGGGCATGCCAATGAACATGCCTTTCATCCAGACTCACAATAGCTGTGACACGCCCAGTAACACGGGCGTGTCAATGGGCGTGCCCTTTATTCAGAATCACAGTGGCTATGACACGCCCAGTGACATGGGCGTGTCAGTGGCCGTGTCACCTGTCAAAAAAGTTAAATTCTTTGCACTGATTGGGGAACAAGTGGGGGACAACAGCTGTGCTTTTGTCAAAAAGAAAGAACAAGAAAAAGGAAGCTTGCCTAAATCAGGGAAAAGGGTGATGAACCAAGGAAGGTGGTAGACAATGGCAGGGTATGGTGAGTTGGAGGTATGGGCTGGAGATTGGAATGGAAATAAAAAGAGAAGAGGGGGAGAAGAACAACAGTTTTTGCTGGGACATTTTTGGAAGCAGAGAACAAGGAAGAGGAGGAGGAGCCAGCTGCTGAAGCAAGGAGAAAGGTCTTGAGTTGAGTTTGAAGAAGGATACACATCTTGCACAAGCCCTAAACCAAGAATCAAGGATTGAAGTGAAGAAATACAAATTTTTTGCCATGAATTGTTTGGTTTCTCTTATTCATTTATATTGCTCTGTTTTTCCAATTTTGAATATGAACTAATTCCTTCTCTATCTAGATGTTGATGAACCCTAGCCAATTTGTATGAATTGAACAATTATATTCAGTTGAATCATTTAATTGAGTTGTTTTATTCTTATGATACTTGATGTTATTTCGAATTTGTTAATAGCATACTTATTGATTGGTTGTTATTTTCATATTATTGACTTGAGAAAGCTTGATGTGAATTGAATACTCATAAGGGTTGAGGATTGATTGGGGTACTAGAGATAGACCTACAAGATCCTTTGGTTTATAGTTCTTTGTTCTTAATGCAAGATCTATTTAATTGTGTTTGAGAAGAGATTCCAGCACTCTACTTAGTGATTAGGGATTAATCCACTCGAGAGAGGCTTTAATCTAATTTAGAGGAATGCCTTATTAAATGATTTAGCTACATTGATTGATCATAAATATTATTGAGGCTAGGGGGATTCAATATCTGGATAGTTCTATTAATATTATTATCAATCCTTTTGTGCATAACATTTAATTTCCCTTTATTTTCAGTCATTAATTAGTTGTTTTTTGTTACAAAGCATCACACAACTATTAATTTGCTAAACAACGATTAAGATTTGCACTAGTACTTGGCCTTGTCCCCAGTGGAACGACAACTCACTCACTACTATATTACTTGGGCGACCCGTGCACTTGCGGTATAGCCATAGCATAGCTCGCGCGCATCAGCTACCAATATCAGAAGGAAAATATATGGGATTAAGCAAAAATATTCATAAAATTTCTTTGAGTATTGGGAGAGGTTTAAAAGATTGTGTGCAAGTTGTTCTCAATATAGGATTACCAAGTAGGTGCTCTTGCAATATTTTTACAAGGGGCTCATGCCTACTGAACGAAGCATGTTGGATACCACAAGTGGCGGTGCCATAATAAACAAGACTCCTCAATCAGCTAGAGATTTGATTTCAGTCATGGCAAATACTTCCCAGCAGTTTGGAAGCAAAAAGGAGACGGCTAAAAGAGTCAATGAGGTAAGTATTTCGTCTCTTGAATATAAAATCTCTCAACTGACAACTTTGGTTCAAAATATGGCCTTAGGTAATGCACAACCAGCCCGAGCATGTGGAATTTCTGCGCATTATGGACATCCCACGAATATGTGCCCAACTCTTCAAGAATAAGACCTTCAATAAGAGAATGTCCCAGGTGGATTCCCTAATCAGCCACAAAGACAATATGATCCATACTTGAATACTTACAATCCGGGGTGGCAAGATCATCCAAATTTTAATTATGGAGCAAAAGCACAAAATTCACAAACATATCAGACAAGACAACCTCTGTCACCACAAAAACTGGCATGTCTCTTGACGACATATTCAAAGTTTTTATGACTAACACTGTAACACCCTTATATCTCACATATGTATAATACATACACCCCGTATATATAGAATATAACTGTAGAATACAAGAATGTCACAATAATTAAAAGTAAAAAATACCTATATTTTTAGTAATAATAAATTATCATTTCTAATATAAGTTTAATAGGTAAATAAATATATGCAGAAATAATTAATTGATAAAAATATGAATTTTGTTGGAAAATCTCTAAAAAAAATTCGCTAGAGTTTTTTTTTTTTTTTCTGAAATTCTAATATTTTTCAAAATTAAGTATTCACAACCTGCATAAAACACACTTCTAAAAATCAATTTTTATCTAAACACCAACAATTCTCCAATTAACTCGCGTAGTTCATCCAAAACTCATTATTTTATAAATGTACATATTTAATAAACATGATTATTACTTACAGATCCCTTCAAACATATACTATAATGTATACAATACATACAAAAATATAGAATGCACTACAATAGAAATTATACATATATGCAAATGGCAAAATCGGTCTTGTAGCACCCTAAGTCACTTAGTGTCATCCATAATCTAGATCTCTTTGATCGGCAATTCTCTCACCTAGACAATTCATACAACCGTGATAAGCCTAAAGCTTAGTGATATATATTTAAAAAAAAAACAATACATATTACACACACAATATCAATTCCATGATCCAACTCTGCTCGGGTCATCTCAGTCTCTAGACCCAACTATGCTCAGATCTACTAACACATGCATTATCAATCTCAACTCTCTATGAATAAATAGTTATATAGGATTGTCAAACACACAATATCTCATAATTTAGTCATAATTCATCATCATACATTATTCATCATTTATTCCTTAGTTCATCTCACCTACTTTATCATATGCTAACAAAATCATTATATACCATTATCCACAACACATTTATACACATAAACATATTTTAAAAATATACATTGGGCTCAAATAACCTTATACAGTATTTCGATTCCAGAGATATTGTTATGGTCTATCGCAACATCGGGGATCTAAGTGTCGCATCCGTCTCCTGTTGGCACATTTGTGTTTAGTCCTGAAGGCAAATAACAATGACACCCAGTGTCTAATCTGAAGGCAAATAATAGTGATGTCCAACATTTAGCCTGAAGACAAATAATAATGACGCCAAACATCTAGCCCGAAGATAAATTATATCAGTAGCACCAAAAATAATTCTCTGTAGTAAGATACTATACAGGAAAACACACATTCTATATACCTTATTACCTTAACATAACTGATTCCATCATTATTTACTCTTTAACAATTTTTCATCACTTTACTCAATTTTCACATTTCATACCCATTTTTCAATTCCAAATGATCATACCATGCTATGATGACTTTCACATCACATTTTCAATTATTCCACAACCATTTCTTATAATCTCAATCACATATCACATTTTCCATCTTATTATTATATTTCATTAATTTTCCAAATTTTCACATTTATATAAACATACATATATTACACAATCATTTCATATATCATAATCTCATTGAACATTATTCCTAGTCACATTCACAATGTTACCAATTTTCTCATTTCCAATGCGTTCTCACATTATTTCATAATCAATCTCTATATTATCAATCACATTACACACTTCATAGTCTATTTTCACAACTTTAATTACATTTTATCATTTTCTATATTTTTTTACTCATATTATTAATTTATTTTTATAATTTCTACCTTTTAGATATTTTTCACATTTTCCATATATTTAATCACATTTTCCATAACGTATGTCACATTTACAATGTAACCTCATTACTCATATGCTTTGGGCATTTTTCCTACTTTACCCATATATATATATTAATAGTTTTAGCAAACTATAATGGCTTAACATAGAGTTTTTAATACATTTTATATCTTTTTATGAATAACAATGCGCTTACATACAATACTCAACATCAAAGTAGCTTAGTACATCTTTAACATCAAAATGTGCTAAATCAATCACATGCAAATGAATTATACAAAGTCAAAGTATGTACTTACCTTTAACTAAGACAATATCCAAGCTAAATTCTCACTCTTACCTTCACTTTCCAAAGTGTCCTTCACTACTATAGTATAAGAAGTCTAATCTACTCAATTTCTATTTGTACTTTGAATTTAAATACTTTATTAATATCATATTTCTATACATTTTAAGCAATTAAACTTAATTTAACACTCTCTTTTAAAATTTTAAATATTTGCCCTAATCTTCTATAATTTTGGGCAACTATTTTAACACTTCCGAATTATATTTTAAATTTCCAACATTAGAATCATTTTATAATATATTTTAAATAATTTAACATAATTTACATCCATTTTTTAATAAATTTCTTTCAAAAGCCTAATTACCTTCCTAACCCATTCAAACTTCACTAAACCCAAACAAATCAATCATTTAACTATAAAATCTTTGTCTCTACATCAAGCTAACATCATTCAATACCATTTTATGAATTAAAACATTATCCTTTAAAAATTCAAATTACACATAATCTTAAACTTAAAATAAATTCTTTTAAATTCAAAGAAAGCTTGTTTACCTCTTACAAAACTTCCAAATTCACCTTTGCTTCTTGAAATTTTGATATAATCTTGAGTTATTGGAAGTAAAAATTTCCTTGAGCATCCATTGAGAAACCATTTTTGAACAAGAGAAGAAGAAGATGATATATATCAATTTTTGACCTTTTTTTTTTCTCTTCTTAATTCTAACCACATATATATTATTAATTAATTAATTAATTAATAATTTAATAAATATCCACATTTTCCATCATCTTCCACTATCTAATAATTAAATTAATTTTGATTAATTTTATTCATTATTATTTATTATTTTTATTACATATATTTTATTATTTTTTAACTTTTTACTATTTAACTTTTGACTTTTACCATTTGTCTTTATATGTTTCATATATTTTCTATATATTTCACATATACTTTTAGCATTTTCTCATTTCCAACACCTTATTCATTCCCCAAATCATTTATTTAACTTAACTTTATTTTATTTTAACAAATTTATGGATGTTACAACTCTCTCTCTTAAATAATTTCGTCTTTGAAATTATCTACCATAATCCAAAATCAAACACCCTTAAAACCAAACACAAATCTCATCTTCTTACCAAATTTATCACTATAACTAACCACATAATTTCTACTCTCCCCCTTTTGAGTTTCCTTAATCACCTTTCAAATTTTAACCTCATTTTCATGCTTAAACCGTATCAACATAACATTAATAATCCATTCCAAATTAAGTGATTATCTCATAAACAAACAATTATATCAGACAAAAGAATTAACCATTCTCCACACTTGAAAATTTATAATTCCACAGTATCATAAAAATCATCTATAAAGTTCTAGTCTCATTTTATCTGCTCACAAATGTAAACTTTTCCCTTTGACCCAAAATGATTTTATTATCTTAAATTTAAAAATTATCAAATTACATCTTTAAAATTTAGATAATAATTATCGAAATTATCTCAAAATTGTATCTTTGCCTACTTATTTCCATTCTACTATCACAAATAAATTCTTATAACACTTCAAAATAATAGTAATTCCAATTTATCAATCACTAATTCTTATACATATGCCTTCCATTATAACTTAATTATTTTCTTTAAACATAGCCTCTAATCTCTTTTTACATTCTTAAATATCTCTTCAATTTTTTAAATATCTTTTCGTCAATACTTATAGTAACACAAAATACTAAAATTTGATTTTCATTAGGTTTCTTTACTAATAATAATTTCTTCTTCTTCCCAAATTCGTAAACATACTTACTTCACAATATAGGTTAACAATTACTATTATATTTGATTTTACTTTTGATTCATTTGAATCAAGATCAACCATTCACATTTCCATCATTTATGAATAAATTGCCAAAGAATACTACCAAATACTTTACACTATATAATTCAAACTAAAATCAGTCTATAACATACACACGTGTTAAGTTATATCACACATATGTATAAAATAAATCATTTTTGCCTTAAATAAATTACCTTGCCAACTCACAACAAATCCATATTTCCTCTATATGTACACCTGTGTGAATTAAATCTCCATTATTTTCCTCCAAATTGACAATAAAACTTATAAATTTTATACTTTTAATGTATATTCAATTAACACCACTTCAATCATTTTTTTATTCATCTTTCAATACTCACAATTTTCATCAATCCTTAAACTCATATCCATGCATAAATACATAACCAATAATTTATATATCTGTTAATTTATATCCAACCAAACATTTGTATATAAATAGAATCCTCATGCATATAATCCAATAACTCAACACTATATCATTTATTGAACCAAACGATTAATATCTTTCTCGAATTATAATCAAATTCAAATCTCCTTTTTCATTTAGTTGTCTTTCCATTTATTTGTTTCATAAAATTTAGTGTGTTTCCTAATTACACAATTCTGCCCGATTTCTAATTTCATATCAATCTCACTTTTTGACTTTTCATTCATCATTAAATCTTCATTAGAGATTACAAACTCTTAACCATGTGCATTTGATACATGTATGAACTTAGATTTAAAATGTTAAATTTTTCTAAGTTGATTTACTATATTTAAAAATTAAGTTCTCTAAATCCACAAATTTTGTTTATTTAACATTTTTTTTGCAGTACCTATTTATTCATTTTTTCAGGTATCAAACCTTGATAAAAAATATTTATGAAATTCTAACCATATACTATAGAAATACGTATGCTCTTATATATAAAATTTAGATTTTTCAGGGTCCATTTGTTATAGTTTTTAAATACGTTTCTCAACTTCTGCAGATTCTGAATTGCTATAATAGCTCCGATAATTTATTTTCTTCTATTTTTCTTAAATAACAATTCATTTCTAAAAATTATGAAATTCCATACATCGCATAGATAAATATTCACTTAAAATTTCAGGCCCAATTCCTATTTCTAATTCAGCCTAAAAATTTGGACAAAATCAATTCGCAGGACATGAATAAAATTTCTAGCAACCTTCATACTCATCATATCTTTAATAATTCCATCCACTTAAATCGAATGAATAATATTTAACATACCAGAACTCAATTTAAGTTCACTCTAAATTTTCATAACTTAATCAGCTGAATACTATTTAATTCCCTTACACTTAATCATCATCAAATTACATACCGGTCTTTCTTTTATTTAATTCTCATTTAATAGTACTTTTCTTTCTCTTTTCCTCCAATATACTATTTATACATGTCTTAACTATGTAATACTATTATCATTGTCACCTTTAACTTTAGACATGACTCAATTAATCCAACATTATCTCATATATATATATATATATATATATACTAGCCATTTAATTTTGTATACATTTCCTTCCATAATCTTATAATTCAATTCTATTTTTTTATTCCCAAATTTGATTTCCAATAACTTATAATGTAAACACTCTTCATGTATTATTATAATAATTTACTTCAAAGAACTAATTCAATCATCTTCTGCATAAATCACCTTATAAATATTCCTTCATGGTTCATTATGTTGAGTCAAAATACTACTTCTTTTGAACAATCAATTCGACTAATAAACTTTTCTAGCATCTCATCTTTTTTTACATATTAAAAATCTAGACTTAATTTTATCTTCACTCAGAGCTTCTCTCTCCGCTTACAACAATTACCACATCAAATACCAGTTAAAGTGCCAATGTATATGCATGTATTAAAACTCAAATCATTATTTTAAAATTCTCCTTTCTTATGATCAAAATTCACCTAGGTCAAGAACCTCAAACCTAGGCCATGATACCAAAATAAATGTAACACTCTTATACCCCATATACGTATAATACATACACTACATATATGTAGAATACATATATAGAATACAAGAATGTTATAATAATTAATAGTAGAAAATGCCTATGTTTTTAGTAACAATAAATTATCATGTATAATATAAGTTTAATAGGTAAATAAATATATGCACAAATAATTAATTGATAAAATATGAATTTTTTTGGAGAATCTCTGGAAAAAAAATCGCCAGAGTTTTCCTAAAATCAAGTATTCACAACCTGCATAAAACACACTTCTAAAAATCTATTTTTATCCAAACACCAACAATTCTCCAATTAACTAAAGTAATTCATTCAAAACTCATTATTTTATAATTGTACATATTTAATAAACATGATTATTACTTACAGATCCCTTCAAACATATTTTATAATATATACAATACATATAAAAATTCAAAATGCACTATAATAAAAATTATACATGTATGCAAACGGCACAGTCGATCTTGTAGCACCCTAAGTCACCTAGTGTCATCCACAATCCGGATCTCCTTTATCGACAACATTCTTACCTGCGCGATTCACACAAACGCGCTAAGCCTTAAGTTTAGTGGTATATATTTTAAAAATAACAATACACATTACGCATACAATATCAATTCTATGATCCAACTCTGTTTAGGTCATCTCAGTCTCTAGACCCAGCTCTGCTCAGGTCTACTAGCACATGCATTATCAATCTCAACTCTCTGTGAATAAATAATTGTATAGGATTGTCAAACACACAATATCTCATAATTTAGTCATAATCCATCACCATACATTATTCATCATTTATTCCTCAGTTCATCTCGCCTACTTTATCATATGCTAACAAAATCATTATATACTATTATCTACAACACAATATATATATACATATAAACATATCACAAACACATACATTGGGCCCAAATAATCTTGTACAGTATTCCGATTCAAGAGATATTATTATGGTCTATCGCGACACCGAGGATCTAAGTATCACATTCGTCCCCTATTGACACATCTGTGTCTAGTCCGAAAGCAAATAGCAATGATACCTAATGTCTAGCCCAAAGATAAATAATAGTGATGACCAACATCTAGCCCGAAGGTAAATAATAGAGATGCCCAACGTCTAGTCCGAAGAAAAATAATATCAATAACACAAAAAATAATTCTCTAGAACAAGATACTATATAAGGTAACACACATTCTATATACCTTATTACCATAACATAACCGATTCCATCATTGTTTATTTTTCAACACTTTTTCATTACTTTACTCAATTTCCACATTTCATACCCATTTTTCATTTCCAAGTGATCATACCATGCTATGATCACTTTCACATCACATTTTCAATTATTCCACAACCATTTCTTATATTCTCAATCACATATCACATTTTCCATCTTATTATTATAATTCATTAATTTTCCAAATTTTCACATTTATACAAACATACATATGTTACACAATCATTTCATATATCATAATCTCATTGAACATTATTCCTAGTCACATTCACAATGTTACCATTTTTCTCATTTCCAATGCGTTCTCACATTATTTCATAATCAATCTCCTATTATCAATCACATTACACACTTCATAGTCTATTTTCACAACTTTAATTACATTTTATCATTTTCTATATTTTTTTACTCACATTATCAATTTATTTTTATAATTTCTACCTTTTAGATATTTTTCACATTTTTCATATATTTAATCATATTTCCCATAACGTATGTCACATTTACAATGTGACCTCATTACCCATATGCTTTGGGCATTTTTCCTACTTTACCCATATATATATATATATATTAATAGTTTTAGCAAACTATAATGGCTTAACATAGAGTTTTTAATACATTTTATTTCTTTTTATGAATAACAATGCACTTACATACAATACTCAACATCAAAGTAGCTTAGCACATCTTTAACATCAAAATGTGCTGAATCACATCACATGCAAATGAATTATACAAAGTCAAAGTATGTACTTACTTTTAACTAAGACAACATCCAAGCTAAATTCTCACTCTTCCCTTCACTTTCCAAAGTGTCCTTCACTACTATGGTATAGGAAGTCCAATCTACTCAACTCCTATTTATATTTTGAATTTAAATACTTTATTAATATCCCATTTCTATACATTTTAAGCAATTAAACTTAATTTAACATCCTCCTTTAAAATTTCAAATATTTTTCCTAATCTTCTTTAATTTTGGACAACTATTCTAACCACTTTCAAATTATATTTTAAGTTCATTTTCATCATTAGAATCATTTTATAATATGTTTTAAACAATTTAACATAATTTACATCTATTCTTTAACAAATTTCTTTCAAAAGCCTAATTACCTCCCTAACCCATTCAAACTTCTACTAAACCCAAACAAATCAATCATTTAACTATAAAATCTTTGTCTCCACATCAAACTAACATCATTCAATAGCATTTTATGAATTAAAACATCCTCCTTTAAAAATCCAAAGTACACATAATCCTAAAATTAAAAGAAATTCTCTTAAATTCAAAGAAAGTTTGCTTACCTCTTACAAAACCTCCAAATTCACCTTTACTTCTCGAAAATTTGATATAATCTTGAGTTATTAGAAGCAACAATTTCCTTGAGCATCAATGGAGAAAACGTTTTTGAACAAGAGAAGAAGAAGATGATAGATATCAATTTTTGACTTTTTTTTTCTCTTCTTAATTCTATCCGCACATATATTATTAATTAATTAATTAATAATTTAATAAATATCCACATTTTCTCATCATCTTTCACTATCTAATAATTAAATTAATTTTGATTAATTTTATTCATTATTATCTATTATTTTTATTATATATATTTTATTATTTTTTTAACTTTTTACTATTTAACTTTTGACTTTTACCATTTTGTCTTTATATGTTTCATACATTTTCTATATATTTCACATGTACTTTTAGCATTTCCTCATTTCCAACACCTTATTCATTCCCCCGATCATTTATTTAACTCAATTTAATTTTATTTTAGTTAATTTATGGATGTTACAAACACTCAATAATTTCAACAAGAAACACGCTCAAGTATTCAGAATCTGGAGAGCCAAATTAGTCAACTAGCTACATTGGTCAGTAAGCTAGAGTCTCAGGGGAAGTTACCCTCTCAAATGGTGGTAAATCCTAAGCAAAATACAAGCATAATAACCTTCAGAAGTGGAAAAAGAATTGCCGAACAACATACCATAGAAGCAAATCCCTGGGCAGGGCTAGAAGAAATATGCAGAATCTGAGATTTTGGTGCATCAAAAGGAGCAACCTATTATTTCCAACAAAGACCAGCCCAAATCAGTGGTGATTTATCCTCCTTTTCCACAAAGGTTAGCAAAATCAAAGGAAGAGAAGGAAGAAAAAGAAAATTTGGAGACTTTTCGCGAGGTTGAAGTGAACATTTCATTGCTTGACGCAATTAAGCAAGTACCAAGGTATGCAAAATTTCTCAAAGAATCATGTAGCAACAAGAGAAAGCTCAATAGGAATGAAAAAGATAAGTGTGGGGGAGAATATGTTAGTTGTAATTAAGAGACAATTACCTCTAAAATTAAAAGACCAAGATATGTTTGCTAGTTCTTGCAAAATAGGCAATTTAGGCATTAAAAGAGCAATGTGTGATTTAGGAGCATCAATTAATGTTATGCCTTTGTCTATTTAATCTTCTTTATAAGATGGACCTTTGAAAAAGACAGGTGTTGTTATACAGTTAGCTGACAGGTTAGTAGTTTACCTTGAGGGAGTTTTAGAAGGCATTTTAGTTCAAGTTAATGGTCTTATTTTTTCAACTGACTTCTATATTCTTGACATGGCAGAAGATCAGTCTTCTAACTCTTCTGAGCTCTTATTAGGTAGGCCATTTCTAAGCACAACTAAAATAAAAATTAATGTTCATGATAGTACGCTCACTATGGAGTTTGATGGTGAAATTGTCAAATTTAATGTGTATGATGCTATGAAATACCCTAGTGATGTGTCTTGTGTGTATGGAATGGATGTGATAGATTCTCTTAGTCAAGATCAATTTGAGTCGAGTGAAACTAACAACTTAAATGTTGTTCTTTGCAAGAATCTTACAGTAAATACATTAGCAAATTTAGAAGCAGAGGTTGGTTTAGAAGATAAGCTTTCTAAAGTGGTGCAAGAATTGGATGCTCATAAGCAAGTAAAAGTCCCCATTCAATCTGAATTACCCATATCTCACATCAAACTTTTAACTTCTGTTGTGCAAGCACCAGATTTGGAGTTAAAGCCGCTACCTAACTACCTGAAATATGCTTACTTGAGAGAAAATAATAGCTACCAATGATAATCTCCAGCAAACTGATTAAGGAGGAAGAAGAGGGCCTAATTCGAGTATTTAAATAGTATAAGGGTGCAATAGGGTGGACAATAGATGACATTAAAGGAATATTACCTTTCACATGCAAGCATAAGATTCTAATGGAAGAGGATAGCAAGCCTAGAAGGGAAGCTCAGAGGCATTTGAACCCACCCATGATGGAAGTAGTGAAGAAGAAGATTTTAAAGCTTCTCGATACAGGTATAATCTATCCGATTTCGGATAGCAAATGGGTAAGTCCAGTTCAGGTGGTACCTAAGAAATAAATTTTACTGTTATAAAGATTTTTGATGGTGAGTTAGTTCCTACTCAAGTTCAGAATAGGTGGAGGGTTTGTATCGACTATAGAAAAATTAAATACATCTACTAGAAAATACCACTTCCCCCTCCCTTTCATTGATCAGATGTTAGAACGGTTAGCAGGTAGAACTCACTATTGCTGTCTTGATAGTTATTCAGGTTTTTACCAAATTTCAGTAGCACTGGATGATCAAGAGAAGACCGCCTTTACCTGCCCATTCGGTACCTTAGCGTATCGATGGATGTCGTTTGGTCTTTGCAACACTCCAGCCACATTTCAGAGGTGTATGGTAAGTATTTTTTTCATAATATGTGGAAGAAATTATAAAGGTTTTCATGGACAACTTCATAGTTTATGGGAATTCCTTTGATGAGTGTTTAAATAATCTGATAAAAATTCTTAATAGGTGTCTAGAGTCAGATCTTGTATTAAATTATGAAAAATGTCATTTTATGGTTGATCAAAGACTGATTTTAGGACATATAGTGTCAAATAAAGGGGTTGAGGTAGATAAAGCAAAGATAGATGTTATTAAATCTTTTTCTTACCCCGTAAGTGTATGGGAGGTACGCTCTTTCCTTGGTCATGCAGGTTTTTATAGATGCTTCATCAAAAATTTCTCCAAGATTGCTCAACCTCTATGTCGGATGCTACAAAAAGAAGTGGAATTTCAGTTTGATGACTCTTGCAGAAGGGCATTTAATACACTCAAAGAAATGCTAATTTCTGCACTAATCATACAGTCACCTGATTAGAGTTTACCATTTGAAATAATGTTCGATGCCAGTAACCATGTTGTGGGTGCAGTGATTGGACAAAAGAGTTTGAAAGGAGCCTCATGTGATTTCCTATACATCAAAAACATTGGATGAAGCCCAATCCAACTACTCTACAACTGAAAAAGAATTCTTAGCTGTTGTATTTGCTTTAGAAAAATTTCAATCGCACATTCTTGGTACTAAAGAATTGTTCACTCTAACCATGTAGCTTTGAAGTACTTGCTAAAAAAAAAAGAGGTTAAACCAAGACTCATTTGATAGATTCGCTTGCTCCAAAAATTTGATTTAGAGATAAGAGATAAAAAAAGGGTCAGAAAATTTGGTGGCAGATCATCTCAGCCAACTACCATTTCAAAAGGAGCCACTACCAATAAATGATGAATTTCCATATGAGTATCTTTTTTCCATTCAATATTCAGCCCCTTGGTACACAGACATAGTGAATTATTTAACTTCTGAAATTTTTCCTAATGATATAACAAGGGGTGAAAAAGATAAGATCAAAAGAGAGGCTAAATATTATGTTTGGGATGATTCTTATTTGTGGAAACATTGTTTTGATCAAGTTATTAGAAGATGTGTCAATGAAAGTGAATCCCATCCATTTTAAATTTTCCCATACTCATACAAGTAGAGGACACTTTGGTCCCAGGCGTACAACCCGTAAAATTTTAGAATGTGGATTATTTTGGCCTACTCTATTTTGTGATTCTTATTTGCATTATAAATCTTATGAGAATTGCCAAAGAACTGGGAATTTAGGCCGGAGAAGTCAAATGCCTCTTGCTCTTTTATTAACATGTGAAATTTTTGATGTATGGGATATAGATTTTATTAGGCCTTTTCCTAATTCATTTGGTAATTTATATATTTTGCTTACTGTGGATTATGTTTCAAAGTGGGTAGAAGCCAAGGCTACCCAAACTGATAATGCTAAAGTGGTAGTGGATTTTTTCAGGACTAATATTTTTATTAGGTTCGGTGTTCCAATGGGTGTTATCAATGATAAAGGAACTCATTTTTGCAATAAGTAATAGATTCTCTCTTCAAAAAGTATGGTGTAGCACATCGTACATCGACAACATACCACCCATAGACAAACGGATAGGCTGAAATTTCCAACAGAGAAATGAAATCCATTCTTGAAAAAACGGTTAATCCAAATAGAAAGGAATGGAGTTTACACCTGGATGGTGCTTTATAGGCATACCGTATAGCTTATAAGACCCTAATTGGAATGTCCCCATATCGTTTGGTGTTTAGGAAACCATGCCACTTACCTGTAGAAATGGAACACAGAGCATATTGGGCTGTGAAGCATTGTAATATGAAATTTGAAGAGGATGGTGATAAAAGAAAATTACAACTTCAAGAGCTGGAGAAAATCAGAAATGAAGCTTATGAGAATTCAAGAATTTATAAAGGTAAGACTAAGGCATTCCATGATCAGATGATCTCTAGGAAAGAATTCTTTGTTGGTCAGAAAGTCTTGTTATATGATTCCAAGCTTAAGTTGTTTCCAGTAAGATGCAAACTAGATGGATTTGTCCATTTGTTATAGCTAAGTTATTTTCTCATGGTGCACTGGAAATTTAGAGTTTAGAGACTAGCAAGATTTTTAAAGTTAATGGCCACAGGTTCAAGCCATTTTGCGAAGGATTCAAAGTTCATGAAGTGGATGAACTTGATTTAAAAAATCCTCCAGCTGCTTGATTGGTAGCCAAGTCTAGCCAAAGATATTAAATGAAGGCGTTGATGGGAGGCAACCCACATTTCTTATTTTCTTTTGCATTTTACTTTCAAGCTCTTATTTTATTATAGTGATTTTTATTTACTTTTCTTTAATTTTGTTTTTCTTCTGCACCCAATTCATTTGATTCTCTTAATTTCTTTTTTTTATTCAATTCTATTTTTCTTCTCAAATTTTTCTTTTTATTTAGTCCATCTTGTGTTTATTTATTCTAAAAAAATCAAAAAAATATAATAATAAAAAAATTTGAGCATTTTTATAAAATATATATATATATGATAATAATAATAATATGATTACTGCTTATTATCTTCTCCAATGGCTTTTCTTTTTAATATTTCAGGTGCTCGAGTACATTGGGCTTATGCGTTTATTTTTACCGAAGGAAGCAGTACACTTTTTATAGGCTTGAGCAACTACAATTTTATTTTTGTAATTGGATTTTTTTCCTAAAATACTTTGCCACTTTAAACCTACATCTTTCATTCTTTTCTTTTCTTTACTTTCTCTTTCTTTTACCTTTAGCCACCCACTGAACCACCTTCCCATCTAGTAGCCATTCACCTTCCATCATCACCGATCAACCCATCCTCTCACGGAAGTAGTAATAGCCCAACCCCTCTCCGAACCCATACCATACGAGTACCGCATCAGCCACTTGCTCGACTAGACACCCACACCAAGCCATCCAGCTAATCACTGAACCCACACTTCACCGCTCTAACACCACCAATATAACCCCCAATGCCAGCAGTCACCGAACCTCTAAAACCTAATTGCCACACTATACCACTCCATCAACCGTTCAGCCATGATCGAGCCCTTCATCGAACCCGTACCAAACAAGCATGACTGAGCCACCTTCCACACCTGACTCCCTTAACACTGTAAACTAGCATATCCGATCAGTTTCTATCGCTCCACTGACCATAGAGCAACCCTCCATGAGGACCAAATCATCCGCTCAGCGTGGAGCAGCAAGTGATGCTGTTTAACCCAAGTGGTTGGACCAACCTCCATAACCCCTTTAGAGCATCCACCTAGGCTGATCGATGAAGATTCTAGTGTCGACCCCAACATCCAACCATCAACAATAACAACTTCATCCTCTCCATCCTCTCAACACAACAGTAACACCTCCTATCATGATGAACCAGAGCCAAATACACCTCCATCTACTGCACGAACCAGATCACAGGTTTGGCAGGAGCAGTCTACTCCAGCTACTGTTGAACAAAATCAGAACCAACCATTGGAGTTTGCTTCACCAAAGGAGCAACTGAGGTATGCACAGGTCTATAGTTTGGCTATCCCAGCAGGTAAGTATGCTCACTTCCATTCTCTTGAATCTTTAAATTTGTTAGATGAAGTGTGTGCATTTGTCAAAAGCATTAGATGAGAGGAGTTCTTTGCATTGGATTGTTCTATTTTTGAAGAACTTGTAAGAGAACTTTACTCAGTGAAGTGTGTGCATTTGTCAGAAGCATTAGATGGGAGTTCTTTGCATTGGATTGTCCTATTTTTGAAGAACTTGTAAGAGAATTTTACTCAGCTTTCACTTTCACTATACCTGCTGAGTTTGATTTGAATACACCTGACTTGGTGAAATTTAGACTAATAGGGTCTAGGTTTAGTATGTCTCTGAATACATTTCATGCATGTTTTGGTTTTAGAACTCGTATTGGTTATACTGATCTTCCTGCAGAATTTAAATTTTCCACTGTGTATGTTGATTTTTGTGAAAATGCTCCAACTCCATACAATTCCAGCAAGTCCAAAGATTTATATTTTAAGGATCCTAGTCTTAAATACATCCACCATTTTTCTGGCCTAGTATTACTTAAGTAGGAAAGATGCTCCTGCTTTAGTTTCTAAAAATGAGTTATTTTTTCTACGGTGCATGAGTCAGAATAGGAAAGTCCATTTAGGATATTGGTTGGCTTCTCAATTTACAAATATTTTGACATTCAAAAGGCCTCTAATCTTAGGACATGTTATTACTCAGTTAACCACACACTTGAAATTGATTGAGATTGAACATAATGATTTGCATTTTGTTTGTGATCCTGCTCCTTTACATCTTAAAGCATTGGATGACATAGGTTTTTTGTGTGAGAATGATAGTGTGTATTCTTTAGCACCTCCAGGTCCAGTAGTACCTCGTGAACGGCGCATCTTTCGTAAGGCTACTCGGTCTACAGTACCTACTGCCACAAAACCTTCTACTTCTTCCAGTCAACCACTGATGCAACAAATTCTAGAAATACTACATCACATTGAGCGACGATTGGAACACTTGGAGAAACAAAGTGATAAGACTACATCGCAAATAGTGTGGATTAAATAATAAATTGCTTGATTATCTCAAAACTTCAACATGTATCATTTCTCACAGAGTTGACATCTCCGGACTCCCTCCACGCATAACACCAGGGAAGTATTTGTTTTCTTTTTTTCCCTCTCTCTTTACTTACTGGTTGTGTTCATTAAGAAAAATTCACATGATAAGTTGGGGGGGGGGGGGGGGGGGGGGGGGGGAGGTGTTGATATCTTTGTGAAAATTGTTGAATTTTTTTTTATGAGTTTGTTGCCAATTTTGAAGAATTTTGATGCTAGATCAGACATGCTGAGATTTTTGAGATATTTTAACATTTTGGATATATATTTGTCTACATTTTAGTTAATTTTGGTTAAAACTTTTAATGAAAAGCATTTGTTTTGCTGAAAGTTTTTGGAAACCTTTGAAATCCTTAAATCTTGCTAGTGCCTAGTTTGTGTTTTGTGATTTTTTACTTAAAGCCCCATTTTGTCTTTTAAATAATTTAAATATGATATTTTATGCATCCAATCATATAGCTATAGCTTTCAGCCAATTAATCTAGGTTGATTTCTGATGTTTCATCCATTTTAGCGACCACAACTGACATGTTTATTATTTTTATAAAATGCTTTAAGATTTTTATCCCGTGATGTTTTAAACTTAATTAAATTAATTAACTAGAAGCATATGAGTTTGCTGGCTTATGTTATCTTTGTTTAATTCTTAAAATTAATTGTTAAATAAATTGTGAGCCAAATAAATAAGAGCTCAAACAAAGTTCTAAAATGAATATCTTACTCCGCTGGTCAAAAGGTCACGAGTAGAGCTAGTAGCCACTTAAAAGTTGTGACCAATTGAGTAACCAAGTATCGATATCACAAATGTTTGCTCTCGCGTCAAAAGGTTAGTGATATTTCAGGCGAGCAATTAAAAGGTGCTTAAAGAAAAAAAATTAGTTCATAATTTTAAATTATTTTATAATTAAGCTTTGATTGATTAAGCATAGTCTCTTATGTGTAACTAGTTTTTCACTTGGTAATAGACTTATCATCAAGGTTGGGTAAGGATGTTGGCATTTTATACTTATAATATATGTCAGTTTGCTTGCTAAATTTGTGAAATATTAAAAAAGCGTATCCTATAAGTTTTTGGTTGTTGGTCGCCATCCCTTTAATTTTTTTAAATATTGCAGCTGAGTTATTGATTGATGAATGTGGGGTATAAAGGATCTAAATTGTAAAATGCTTGAGGGCAAGCATGATTTAAGTGTGGGGGATTTGATAATGATATATATTCTATATATTTTGCAAGTGGAATTAGGTTCATTGTTTAGTCTTTTTACTTATTTCTTAGTGTTTTTATGGAAAAAAATGGCAAGAAGAAGATCTGCATTCAAATGAAGAAAATGTGAGAAAAAGCTGAAAAATTTATAAGAAATGTGCAAACACGACTCTCGGGCAAGGCTGACTATACATATCTAACCTGATTGTTTTGAAAGGATCTGACAGCTGGTATCTGATCTAATTTGACGATTTTGAGATATGATTTTCGCAGCATTTAGAAGGATATATATGATATTATAATCCCTTTAGTTAGGAATTTAACTTGGGATAATATTCATATTTTCCTTTATTATTTTTAGTCTTTAAGTTTTCCTAGTTAGAGATAAATTAGAAAGTTTTATTTAAAGAGGATATATATATTGATTGTACCAACATCCTTAGAACAAATTTTGACAGGGTTTTGGCTGCTGTAATTTTATATTTTAAGAGTTTTCTTTTCTAAAAGTATGAGAAACTAATTTACTTCTTGGTTGAAGGTTAATCAACGTTCATATTCAAAAATTGTGAGTTTTCTTTTCTAAAAGTATGAGCAATTAATTTACTTCTTGCTTGAATCCGTAATTGTTCTTGACGCTTTGATTTCAGGAGCAATTAGGTTTATCCTAAGAGATTATGTAATCTAATTAAATAAATCTTGAAGTTGGGCTTATTGGTTAGAATCAAGTCTTTCTAGTTCTTAAGATTGTCAATAATTAGATTCTAAAGAAATTTCTATAGGGTAGGTTATTGGCAAAAATTAATTAGAGAATATTTTCTAGTTAATTTAAAATTTAAGGAATGATTGGTGTTGAGACTTGAACTAAGATTAGTTTATTGAATAATTAAAAAAGTGATTATTGAATCCGTGATCAATTCGAGAATTGAACTAAGATTATTCCTTCAACTAAGACTTCTCTCATTGAATTTTTCTCAATTATTACCTTTGTCTTTAATTTAATTAGTTAAAATTATTTTCTGGATTTTATTTTTAATTTTCAATTCTTTTAAAACCCCTCTTTTTAATTTCTTGTTTTAAATAATTTTTCTTGGTTATAAAAGAATAAAAATAAGTAGCAATTCCTTGAGGTTCGACACCTTATTCACCGCTACTACAATTAATTTGTTTAGAGAATAAAAATTTACTTTTGGTGCTTTTGACACCCATGACATCACTGCTTGAAAATAAGCAATGCACAACATAACAACAATAACTTGATAATACAAAGTAACAACCAATTCAAAGAATAAACATAAAAAAAATCTGCAAAACCATTAAAAAAACAACAAATGTGTTTTCATTATTGTACTGGTTTGAGTAAAATCAAACAAAAAAATTAAAATCAACGCATAATATTTTTTCTCAAAACCACCAAACAAATTACAAATGACTAACATTAATTCAAATTAACTTTTATTTCTAAATAATCTAATAGAACAGGGAATAACAAATAGTAGCATTGACTAAAATTCATCAAAGTCAACTCAAAAACTAACAGATACAATACTTATACAATTTTGTATGAACATAATCAAATGGAATTTTAATATATATAGAGAGAAGATACCTATCGCTTCAATCGCTTATGTGAGCTAAAATGAGAATAATTAGGATTTTTGCCATTAAAAGATGAGTTTGTAAAAGGTAATTAAAAGATGAGTTTGTAAATGAGGATACAAATATGAATCTCGTGGTCACTCTCTCCATGTCACAGTCACAAATCTCATGCTACGTACAATTGCAATCATCATCGTGATTGCTTTTGTACTCTTAAGCTTCATGTTTTTTACTGTGTCATGGTCGTAGAGCTTGAAGTTCATGATAGGATAGGACAATTCGCTCCAGGAAAGTCAATGTGAAGCTCGACGTGATCTCTTTTATGTGTTTTTTACTTTTGGCTTTCGCAAGTTCATGGGTGTAAGAACTTAGGTATGATCGCGACTTCCACGTAAATAGTATTGTGTTGTCAGACATATTTTCATGGTCATGACCCCATTGTCACAATCGTGATCTCGTTTTTACGATTGTGACACTATTTTCACCTCTACATTCAAGGTTCTCAACACTTAGTGAACTTCAAGTTTCTTGTAATTTCAGCTTATTCTAAGTTGTCTGCCTGTCATATATACACTCAATGAAGCCATGAAAATATTTCAATTTGTTTGCAAAATCAAAATTAAGATTGACATAAACCTAGGTCAACACCTAAAACAAAAGATGACATTTTATCATTCTTTTTATAAATGACTTTCACTTATCTTTTTTGGATATAACTTTATTGTCTTCCCTATTTAACTCTTCTTCAAAATTGATATTGGACTCAGTCTCTGAATACTCAACATCTATCCCTACCTCCACATTGTTTTTCGCTTGTCTCGTGTCGTAATTAACTTCAACATTTTTAGATTTTGTGCCCTCTTCCAAATCCCCTTCATTAGTTTCAAGATCATGATCTTCATCATCCCCATGCCCTGCCTCCATCTCATTTATAGCATGCTTTCATCTTCTTTCTTGTATAAAAAAGTTCACCATTATCATCATCAGAATTCATCTCACAATCCACTATAAACTCCTCTTTGTTATCATCATTCACAACACTTGAAGACACATTCAAATCTTACAAGTTATTGTCTTATGACAATTCTTACTTTATCACCTAATAATTTCTTCATACTATAACCACAATAAATACCAAGACTAAGCCCATCACCTTCCTTATTAGCCCCTAATGCTTCAAATTTCACAACATCACTTTTATCAAGTGCATTTTTAGTTTCCACAAACACCATAGTGCACATTGTCACCACTGCTTTCCCCAAAATCTAAACCACTTTCCCCATGTCCAATACCAATTTGTCGATCAATTTGCCCAAACACAACACTAATATGATTATCCAGATCATTGAACAAGAGATTCTCTTCAATAATATAATCAACCTCATCAAACACATGCTCACAGTATATGTTAATAAAGCCTCCATTTGTCCTATTATTAAGCATTTTGTGGACCCTATAATCATTGAAGAAAAAAAAGAGTCATTGATCCATCAACATACAAGATCTCAACAAAAAAAAAAAGCTTTGGTACATTTGCATACCCCAATTTCATAACCATTTTCTCTATTCTTTTAAAATGAAGCCTATTAATATCAAGGATTTCAAAATTTTTAATATCCCTATTTACATATTTTAGAGTTAGGTTTCTTAAATCTCCCTCCATGGTGTATTTTGATAGTCACAATACTATCATAATTCAAGTTGTTGAAAACGATAAAATTATAAGCACATAATTATTGACATTACCCAATCATAATAGAATATTCAAGTTCTGTTAAGAAAAACACTCTCAAAATTAGTTTCAATTTTAGTAGAGTCCTCATAAACTAATACTTACAAATCTTGAGCTTTTTTGTAAACACTTCAATACCAAAAAGGAAAAGAAAGAAAAAAACAACCAACAAAATCAAAATATTACAAAGGTATCTTATGCATCAATTTGGGAAAAAGTGATTATAGATCAAAATTTACATAGAAAATAAAATGGCCAAGATCATTCACATTGGACAAAAACTGCAACTTACTTATTATCCAATGCAACAATACAATATCAAGAGTCAGTGAAAGATTACCTTATGTTGTCCTCCGAAAATTTAGTTATAAATTTACTTCTTTACATTTCTTCTTTTTTCTCACTTCTAGTTTTTGGAGTCACTTGGCATTCTATCTCTTTTTCACTTAGAGTTTTTGATTTAAAAGAAAAAAAAAGATCTTTTCATATAGTGGGAAAAATTGTACTAATATATATTCATACTAACTATTGCAGTTGAAGAGAGAAGGATATTTAAGTAAAATAAAATTTATGTTAAAATTAATTGATTAAATTAATTATTTTTACAAAAAAAATGATTAAATTAATCAAATTATAAACTCACGACTAAAATCACACAGTTAGGTGCATGCACCAGAATAAAATATGGCTTTAATTGTCCTAATAAGTAAAAGTTCAGTCCTTAATTAGATAAAACAAAAGTTATTTTGTCCTAATTTAAGCATGGTTCAAAAGTTTAAGGTTCAAATTGAACCTTTATCCAATTAAAAACATTAGCAGCCTCTACATCTCTTTTCATAGCAATTGTGAATAGAACAAAGAGAAAGGGGGTTAGGGTTTTTTATTCTAGACTTTTGGTTGGTTGATTCAAAATTGAAAACCTTAACAATAAGAAAAATGAGTCTGGTACAGGTAGGTATCCACGTGTAAATGAAGTGAGGCCTATGGTGCCACGTCGAAGAGAGTTAACGACAAATTCATCTGCCATGATATCAAGGGCTTAATTACCCCTTTTTTTAACCAAAAAAAAATAATGCCTTAATGGTTTAAAGAAAAAATCATGTGTCTAAGTGAGATTTTTGCTATAGTAAATGATGCTTATTTGGATCTTAAGCTTTATAATATATACACACATTATAATCATTATAATGAATATAAAAGTAATTGTGTGCATTAATGATATATGTAATGCTTCTTGAAGAAGAGTAGAAACTTGAGAGTTGGGTAATTATATTTTATTGTATTTAGGTACAAACATTTTTGGGACAAGGTGTATTATTGCCCTTATGTTATAGTAAAGGAACCAATTTGCCACTTAACGAGTTAATTGATCTCTTTCTTTGCCAATGGCATCTAACTTAGTATAATTAATTTGACAAAAAAGATTATACAAAGGCTTAAGCTATGAAGCACCATCACTGCAAACAGAGTAAAACGTTTGTATTAGATGCTTTTCTGACACAGACATGTGCCCAATATGTTCCCACATGTCGAACATGGCTCTATATGTGCTTTATTTTTATTTTTTGGACATGAGAATGACATGAATAGAACACACACAAGATATAACATTGAAGCTTTGGGACACTTTAAAACATTTTAAGGTCTATTTGTTGCAAAATTTCATTTATATGATATATTAGTAAATTATTAGCTAGATAATTGTCAATCTTGATTATGAAATGTCTCTTTTTACTACAAGAGTGTTATTTTTGCTTGAATAATCATATTTATATATAAGTAAACTAATATATATATATTTTTTGAGCAAGAACTAATATATATTTATTTTTAATAAACATTGTCGCACATTGTATTTCTCTTTCTCTTTCTCTTTATATGTATAAACATACCCTACCTATGTTATATCTCTATTTTTTTAAAAACTATTAGGTCGATATGTTCATATCATATCATATATGTATTTGTACTTCATAGGGAATAAGGCAATTGAATATACAAAAACAAGGTAGAGAAATATAAGAATCAAACAATGACTAGAAGAAACACTAATGTTAACCCAAGCGAACCCAGCAATAATACCTTTGAACCCATGCGAACTCATATTCCTTCGATCTTAACACAAACCTAGAAGCTGATGACCGATCTATAGCCGCTCGCGAATTTCATGTTCAATCTATAATGGCTCACAAACCTAGAAGCCATGGAAGATGATGATGGTGATGATGATATGCTGATCGATCCACTTGCTTCTGCTCTTACTTTTGCTCCATCTAGATCCACTTGTGGCATCATGCAGATAGCAAGGAATTAGAGAAAGGGAAAGATTAGTTATAGAGTTAGAGAGAGAGAGAGAGAGAGAGAGAGAGAGAGAGAAATTACATGCTGATCTTATAGAAGATATGGACTCATGGATGCAGGGGCGAAACCAGGACACCGGCGAAGGGGGGGCAAAATTTTCAAGCAAAAAAAAATACATACAAATTTATATTCAATTTTATTTTCATATTAAAAAAATTAATACAAATAATTGGTATTAATATTTGTATTCAATTTTATTTTTATATTAAATAATAAACTATTGAAATTTTTATTATTTTTATTTCAATATCTAAATTTTATTTTCAAAAATTACATAATATATATTATTTTTTAAATAATATTTATATATATTTTGAGATATTTTTAAAAAAATATTTAAACTAATTATTTAAACTAAATATTATAAATTATATATATATACATATACATATACATGTATATATGTATATGTATATAGGAACCAAGGGGGGGCCATAGACCCCCCATGCCCCCCCCCCCCCCCCTAGTTCCGCCCATGCATGGATGGTACTTCTGCATATTTATTTTTTACTTGATTTTTCTTTTTTTTTTGATAATTTTAATTTACTTTGATTTTCTAATTTTATTAGTGATTTGATTTTTTTTATGAGCTTTGATTAGAATGATTCTATACTTGAGTGATTATATATTTTGAATGATTGAGTGATTCTTTTATTTGTATTCAAGTATTTGGTTTTTTTTAAAGTCTTTTTACATATAATTAACTGCGAAATTAAATAAAATGAATAAAATATTAATTAATTAATAATAAGTAATTAGTTAATAATATTTTTGTCAGTTTAATCATGCCAAGTCAAATGTCATTAATGAAGAAAGAAATTAGCTAGTGAAATTCATTAAGTGAGGAGTCAAAATAGTTAATTTCTATGAAATCTGAATCTAATTGAGCCAAAATTTGGTTTAAAGGCAAATTCATTTCTTTATTATAATATGAGAGGTAAAAATGGACCTTCTTCTATTTTTTTTACCTAAAAATCTAACAGAATGAAAGATTGGCAGCTATGGCATGTAAAATTAATAAAGGTATAATATATTCACAGCTCCTTATACTTGTTAATTTTTAACCACTTTGTTTCTTATACTTATATATTTATCACTTTGTCTTTCTTATACTTATCTATTTTGTACCAATAAACACTTATATAAATATATATTGGTCACTTTATCTCTTATATTTATATATTTTGTACCACATGGACACTTATATGTATATGTAGTATTATTTTTATTTTATACTTGTTGAGTATGAAATAGATAATTACAGGAGGGCAAAGTGACTATAAAAGTGTCTATTAATATAAAATAGATAAAAGCATGAAGTAAAGTGGCAAATGCATAAATACAAATGATAAAGTGATTAAAATAAATAAGTAAAAGAGATTCAAGATATATTAAGCCATCAATAAATATAACAAGGAGTTTGTTCTTCAAAGAGAGAGTGAGAAATATATTAGGCCGGGGAACTGACATTGAAACAAGATTTGATTAACCTATTGAGAGAAGAAGAGAGTTTGCAAAAAGATATGCCGTTGCTCTCTACTCTATGTGCTGAGCTCAACTCACAAGTATTTCTTTTTCTAAATTACTAAATTAGTATTTATGTTTTGTGGGTTGGTTTATGGTGCCTGTAGTACAATTATTACAGCGAAGAAGAATCCCATATACATCTTTGAAGCAATCATTACACTCCTACTTCTGATAACTCGACTAAAATCCTCAACAAAATCTACTATCTTGATGAGATTTTATAAGGTGAAATGGAGACGCCAAGACTGAGTACGGCGATGAATCAGGTATTTTTAGACATTCAATCTATTTATATAATATATGTGTATAGATTTGAGCAGGTATAGATATTATTTTTGTTACCCATAACATATTCGAGTTTAGAATCCAGTTATATATTTTAATTATATTTTATTAAATTTTAATTATGTGTGGTTTAAAATTATTTTAATAAAATTATGTTAGTATTAAATATTTATTTGTAATTATTTAATTAAGCTAAGTATAATATTACAATTTAAATTTTATAATATTTTAAAATTTTTATACTTAAACGGATAATTAAACGAGTTTGGATATTAAACAGATTTGAGATAATTATAAGTGAATTTGGATAGATTCCGATAATTTAAATTAAACATATTCAAATTTAAATATAACAATTTTCATGGATATCCTTCCCGTTATTACTCCTAACCATGAGCTAATTCCACATTTCAAGGAACTTTGTCAGTTACTCTTCACATAAAACTCCTCTCAATCCCATAATTCCCTTTATCAAGGTGACATCTCAATTCCCTAATTGGAAAATTAAACCTCAACAACATGTGATTTAAGAAAAATCATCCACTATAGAATAATTACAGACATATATTAACTATCTTGTTGAAACAAAATCAATATTAGGAATAAGATTTGGATTCAAACTTAAATATAATACTCTAAAATACTAAATTAATTTACTACATCAACTTTTTATTAGAAATTCTGACATCTTTAACAAAATTTTTGAAATTTGAAGAACCATAATGTGATAGTGGAAGAACTATTGATGAAATTTACGCTTAAGGGAAAAAAATGGGCTTTAAGATTGTCTCTAAACGACAACGTTTGGATCCAATTTGGATTGGGTGGGTGAGATCCGAATCCGATGAGTTGGGCTGTCTTTCTTTTTGAACAGCCATCCTAGCCACTGGCCAGTAGCGAGCGCCTACAGCACCCCAAATTCAAAAAAAGAAACAAGAAAAAGAAAAACAGAGACTTGTTCATCTCTTTTCTCTGTGCTTTAACTTGAACAAAGAAAATTAATGGCGACAAATTCTGTTCAAAGTGATCCATTCTCTTCTTTAATTTCAGATATCAAATCTTACTCTGGCAAAGATCCTCTTGTCCCCTGGCTCCGGTGCTAATTCACTCTTTACACTCAATCTGTAAATTCAATCTCTGCATCTTCCTTATTAATTAATTTCAATTAAGTTATCTTGCAGGGGTATTAAGAAAATGAAGGAGATTTTACCTTCAAATGCTTTGCAAGAAAAGCTCCCTCGCTTTTTGCAGAAATGTACACAAGCATTTCAGTCCGATCGTTGCTATAGAAACGACGTTCGATATCTTCGAGTTTGGTTAGAGCTGGTGATTGCCTTTACCCATATCCTTTTTTTACACTTTTTTTTTTGTGATTTTGGAGTTGTTTGTTTTTTGCTTAATTTCTGATTATTTTTTTTTGGTTCTTGAGTAATTGAAGTGTAAGTGATACTGGAAAAAGTCACTCGTAGTGGATTGTTTTATATTCCAAAGTAGTACTTGGTTTGTTTATACTGAATAATTGCTGTTTCAATTAAACAAAAAAAAATGGGAAATTTGAATTAATTTTAACTCTGCTACTTTAGTAGTTTCATTTTTAATTTTTAATTTTTGTTAAATTTGGTTTTGACCGGAGACTTTCAGCCCTATATTTGAAAGGCAGACTTCAGAAAAATGAGATAAAATTGCATAAATGAAATTGCTTTTGATCAAACTTGTTGTTTGTTTACTGTGGTGATTGTGAAAATTGCCTTACAAATTAAACTGGGTAATAGCCTTTATATTGTTTCAATTAGTTAATTAATTTTTCATGTTATTTTTTTCAAATGGGATTTGAGTAGATGGATTATGTGGATGAACCAAGAGCGTTATTGAGAACAATGGAAATGAATTTCATAGGGACAAAGCGAGCATTATTCTACCAAGCATATGCTCTTTATTATGAGAAGATGAAGAAATTCGACGAAGCTGAGAAAATGTACCATTTAGGGATACAAAAGTAAGTTTCTGTGTTTCAATGTTTTCAGGAAGAGAACCTTCATACTTATTTTCCGTGCAATATTTCTGTTGCATGACTCAATTAAGTCAATCATTGTTAGCAGAAGGAACTTTCGTCCATTTGATTAGACAGCAAATAGATGGAAAGTATCCACTTATCCACTTAAGTGCTGCCCTATTCTCAGCATCCTCTTCCGGGGAGTCATCTTCTTCTTGCCCTTGGCCTTAACTGCTTGCTCCGACGCCCACGGATCTGTAGGTTTTTTGCGACTCATCTGCAAAACGAAAAAGTATAAGGAAAAATAGAAATATTTGATAGGATTCGATTCATTTTAGCAATAAACAAAAACAAATACGAAAATTTGAAAAGCTTCGTGGTATAATTCTTTGCCGAAAGAAGTCTCCGCGGACCCAATGACTTTCTGGTGTGATTGACAAGTTGGATCTTTTATCTAGCTACTAAATCAAGATAGTTCTTTTTTTAATTTTGTTGGATTAGAGAGAACCTGCATCTTCTTGTATTCCAGGAAAAGCTTGATTTACCAAATAAATGATGAAATGTAGTTGGATTATTTCAGCACTTCCATTTTATTAACTATGACCAGAAATCGGATGTATTAGAAGCTATACTACGTTTTTTTTTTCCTGATTCCTTGCAGCTGAACAAAACATTATTGAGAAATGAAGACGGCAAGCACAACCTTACACCAAACCTTTCTTCTAAGTGTGCTTGCTTTGTGGTGAGAATTGTAATATAGTGAAAAAGAAACTCATTATGTGGTATTATATCCAGTGATTTTTATGAAAATAGCTACTTAATTTCCATGTATTTGATTTTATCAATTTTGTTGGAGAATTGGCCTAAGCTATGTTCTTCATCAAACAGCCTGGCAGAACCTATTGATGAATTACAAAAATCATATGATCAATTCCTTCATCGTCTGAAGCAACACAAGAGCAAGAAAGTTCAGGTAGTGCTTTTTTATGTTGAATCTTTCTTCATTGATAACGCAAGTCTATTGTCTAACATTTGAAAGGTGTCTGCAGTGCCAGGAAGGCAAACTCGGCAGAAGGCCTCTATCAGTCAGGAAGACTGAAGATAACAATGAAAATGCGTGCAGCATTGAGGATAAGACTAAAAAGATGCAAGATGGAAGCTCTCAGAATCTGAAGCTCCTGAATGAATCTAACAATGCAGGGGTTTTGGCAAGTTCATCTACTTATGGAATCAGTGGAGAGTCATTCCTGGATCATGTGCAAAAGATTATACCTAGAGATGCACCTGAGCAGCAAGTGATTATTGGAAGAGAATCAGAAAAATCCAGGATGTTTCATGGTGATGACACAGTTGTGGTGAAGTTTGTTGACACTGCTGTAGTTGGAAAATCTGAAGCAGAAGATGCCCGTCATCATGGATTGGTGGATCCGACCATAAATATGAAAGAAGCCATGAATGCTATCAATAGCATGTTTTGTGAGCCTATAGAGACTGCCCCAGTTAGTAGAAGGTCACAAAGAAGTAGGCAAAAACAACATAATTCGAGCAGTGGATTCAATGTCTTTGTTGATGAATGCTTAGATAATGAATCATCATTCCATGGAAAAGATGAGAAGGATGTTTCACTGTTGCAGCATGGAAGAGCTCAAGCTTGCCAGCCTGACCAAGAACCGTTTCAAATATTCATTGATGATGAAGAAAGTGGTGAGAATGGAGATGGAACTGATGAGAATGAAAACTCAGGCTCTCGCTCATCTGCTTCACATTTGAATGCTTTTGTGTTCCCATGTCCAAAGGATCTACCAGACAGTACTGCTTCAGAAAGTTTGCCCCAATTAAAGCTTAGAGAAGACACAGTTGTGCATAGGTTCGTTGGGTCTACAATCTCAGATGAGCCAGCAGTAGAAAATGTTTGCCACCATGGCTTAGTAGACCCTACAATTAACTTGAGGGAGGCAATGGATGATATAAATAACATGTTTGGAAAGCCAATAGATTTTGTAAGGGCCAAGAGACCAAAGAAGCAGGAAAAAGCACCAGTTACAAAAAAAGAACAAGATCTTGGTGGGTTTTCAATACTTCCTGATGATGATTTGGAACATGAAAAGGTTAAGCCACCACCAAGGCCATCTTGTGTAAGTGATACTGAGTTGTTTGAGCCTACTGTGTTTACTAAAGAAGCAATGGATGACATAAATAAGATGTTTGGAATGCCATTAGACTTCTAGGAACAAGTATTGTTTGTATTGCAGGAGACTTCAATTGATGTGTTTGTGATTTAAATCAGTCTCAAGTACTTAATTGCGAAAATTGTAGAGCAGATGCATCTTGTTCTTCATTTGTGAACCATGAAATGTGAATTTAGCATTCGCTTGATTTGTCTTGTGCTTCTATTTCCTTGTATTATGTACAACTACAGCCTATTAAAGAGCATCAATGTTAAAAAGAATTTGAGGAAATTTTCCCAATTTAAGTGCAGGATATTAATGGTTCGGTGCATTCAATCATGTATTTAGCTTAGGGTCTAGTTGGCACTATTATTCAAACTTCTATTGTGAAGAACATGTTAATTATACGGAGCATTCAATTACCATATATCTTATTAAAATTCTTAAATTTCAATTTATCACAATAAAATCTCCTATTTTAATTTTTTTTTTTCCGATAAAATCTCTACCTTCATTTTCCAATGAAAAAATATTTACATACAGGGGGCAAAATTAAACTTTTTAACAAAGAGATTTATATGTATTAAAAATAATATAAATAATAATCTTCTTATATATTCATAAACTAAAATATAAATATCTTTTATATATAAAGAAGTAAAAAAAATTACAGTTGCTCTCTATGTTTTTTCATTTCTTGATTTTTTTTTGAAACTAAAACTTTATTTTTTGATAGTAACACATGATGGTTTCATTATTGGTGGAATCAAATTAGTCTTTCTCAATGTATGTAATCAAACAATTAACTAGTCATTGATCCTCTATCTTATTACGTAATTGATTCTTGATAACCTCATTGTAGAAAATGCTTTCTCAACTTTGATAATTGCAATAAGTAAAATTAAAACTAGAGTTATATTTATAGATCAATATATACAAAACATCTTTCTTTGTCTTCGAATCATTTATCAACAAGATTGGAAATTACATTCAAAAACTCACAATAAGACTTAAAATTAAGGCTATTCAAATGGCCTGCTAGGCCAAGTTGGGTTGGCCCGGGCAAATGAAAAGGTTGGGCATCGAGTATAGGTGCCAAATCTGAGTTATACTCGAGTTGGGCTTTAAGTTCATTTAAAAATTCTCAGACTAATCCGGCCCAGTCCAACAATTTTATTGTCTTTTTTTTTTTGTTTAAATACTGTGGCTTCAAAATTGAAATCCTAATTAGAATAGACATCTCGTAGCCGTCACCCCCATCCATTTTTTCTTCTCTCAAATAGCAGCCACTTTCCCTTCCTTCTTTGTTTTTTTTTTTAAATTTTCTTTCTCATTTCTTTGTTTTTTTCTTTGTTTATTTCTCCATTTCCTTGTCCATTCTTAGTTTCTTTCTCATTCTCCTTCCTCCTCTCCTCTCATTTCCTTAAGAAACTCATTACTATCGGTACCTTGCATATGCAGTTACCGATCATCTCTTCTAAGCATAAAATCTGATTTTTGATTTTTTTTTATTTTTTCTTTATTTTGATTGTAGTTTTTGGTATGTGATTTTTGTTTTGATTTGAAGATGGGATGTTTAGCAAGCTATAGATCTGTCATTCTGTTGCTTTTTGATTTTTGCCAGTGATGTTTTTGGGATTTTTATTGTTTTTTTATGCAAACATATTGCTTCTTTTGTGCTTTAATTTTTGAGTTATCTTCATATTGATTATGTTTGTAAATCTTAAACTTCAGTTGATTTTGATCCAATCTTTGAATCTGGGTAGTTTTAATTGAGTATGTGGATTTATTAAAAAAATAATATAAAAAATGAGGCAAAGCAAAAGATTTTAGCATTTGAATTCAAATCAAAGTATCACCTCAAAAAAAATTCTACTATTTTTAAAACTAGTTGGCCGGCCCATTTGCCTCGAGTATAGGTGATTGAGCCCACTTATAGGTGATTGAGCCCACTCAGGCTTAGAGTCAGGCTATAGACTAAAAAATCAGGCTATACTCGAGTTAGACTGTAAGCTAGGAGTAAACTCGGTCCAGCCCAGCTCGAGCCCCACTTCATATCAATGATATATGTCTCTAACTTATTTTTTAAAGCCATAAGTTGGATTGGAGAAAAATCAATTGGATAAAATTGAGCTTAAGTAAAGCAACTTTCCTTTATCATAAGATGAGATGGAATCAGTTGAATTCAAATATGCAACACATAAAAGTAACTCTATATTTACTTCATTAAAGCGATTTTTTGAGCTCTTGAAGTTGTAAATCTATAGTTGCACAAAACAATTCAACTTTATGATGATGCATGTTTGTTACTCTCTCAGTATTGCATGGAGACCTTCCACGAACAATATGCATATCATTCATGTAAAGACTTCTATTTCATGCTTTTCACAAAATGAGGAAACTTCATCCAATAAAAGCTCTCATCCATCATCTCGCATTGATTGCAATAGTTGCTTAGCTATTTTTACTAATGTTATTACATTAACAATATCTTGATCCTTTCTTTGCAATGTTTGTGACAATTCATGAGTAATTCCTAATATATTCTTCATCAAAATGAGGTAAAATATAATATCAAAAGATTGCAAAGAGTCCAATAAAGTGCAAGCTTCAACTTTTTGTTCTGAGTTTCCATTAGAAGAGCCTATAATAGCATTTACAACACTTATAACTAAAGTGAAAAGTAAGGCAATTGACACATGATTTTTTGCAACAAATACAAGTTCTAATTGAAGTTAATGAGCAAAACAATAAACATAAAAAAGCACTACTATTCTCCTTTAATATTAAAGTTTTGAGACCGTTAAACTCACCTTGTATATTATTCGCTCCATCATAGCCTTAACCACATAATCTTGATAAACTTAGCTTGTGTTTGGCCAATAATGCATCGATTACTACATATAAGGACAAAGTAGTAGCATATGTAACATAAGCAATGCCTAAAAGGCATTCAATTACATAACCATGCTTGTTTAAATACGTATCACAATGGCCATTTATTCTTTCATTGATATATCATGAGCCTCATCTACTAAAATAGAGAACAAAGCATCTCAAAGGTCTTGAATAATCATTTTTGTTGTTTAAGTTGCACAAGCAATCATAATGTCTTTTTGAACATCTGAAGATGTCAATTTAAGATTTCCAAGACATTTAGCTAAAGTAACTTTTCTAACTTCTTCATTGTGATCACTAAGAAACTTCAAAATTTTCAGGAAATTTCCTTGACTTGTTGGTTCACTAGATTCATCATGCCCATGTAAAAATCTTGCCTTAAAAGATATGGAATACAATCAATAAAAGCATGTAAAACGAACTCAACAATCATTTCAAGCTTGTTTTGTCTACTTATTGACAGCTGTTTGGAGGTGTTGTCATGATTTATTAATGCTTGACAATTATTCCATACTTGATTATGCACACTATTAGGGCCTCCAACATGAATTTATAATTTCTCTTTCTTCTTCCAATTTCTAAGCCCATCTACCATGAAAACATCACCACCGCCACCATGCTTTTTACTGGCTGATTGAAAGAGGTAACACACAAACAATATGTTGCATCCTTCTCAATACTGTACTCCAACCATGTGGAATGTTCATTAAACCATGATGGATTAAATCATCGCCATTCATTTTCTTGTAAAGTTTGCTTAAAATCATGTTAATGAAGTTGATAAGGCCCTTATTGCAAATATGCTTTTCTAATTTTATCTAGAATGTTTGGATGGTTTACATAGCCTAGAGTCTATCAGAAGACTTGTCAAATCAAATTCGGTACATCTCTTTTTTGAACTATAATACTCCTTATCATTGCATCTTGATTTTTAATTGGATAGTATATGTACTTATTTAACTATAGTTTTCTCTTGAAATATCTCTCCATAACTTAAAAAAATAACAATAATAACTATATAATTAAATAAAATATTAATATTTATATATGTGTATATGCTTCTAAATTTACCTAATGAAACATAAAAAATAATAATATTAAAACAAAGAGAAAAATCGTTGAAGCAAAGATTATCGCATAATATTAGATATTAAAAGTATAAATAATAAATTCTAAACAAAAAAGAAGAAATAAAGAAAATAAAAACATATTAAAAAAAAAGATAAAAATTCTAACATTGTATTATTTCTCAATAAATTTGTTCCTTTCCCTAATTTTCTTCTTCTTCTTCTTCTTCTTCTTCTTCTTCTTCTTCTTCTTCTTCTTCGGAGAATATTAATTATTTTTTGGTTAATTTTTAGAAGAGAGATATATATTTATTTAGAGAATAATAATTTATATAAGATTTGTTGTTTTAACTTTTTGTAAAAGTTGAAAGATGTGAGATAATATAAAATTTTGAATGAGGCATTTAAGTATTTTTAATGTTTTAATAATATATATATATATACAAAAAAAAATTCTAGAAAGGAATAGTCGCTCCCTTTCTCTACAGAATACCTTCGCCCCCATTTATATGGATGGTACTTGAAGTTCACATGGTGCCACACATATGAAAAAGTTTGTGTACTGCAATATTGATGTCACATCAAAAAAAAAAAAAAGCTTACATGGTGTTACGTGGATTTCACATAGCATTCACTTAAGAGGTGGAAATTTTTATGGGAATAAAATGAGATTTTAGAACATTAATGTTACAATTGAAAAAGTTCAAGGAGAATTACTAGAATTAACTCCTTCTTTTGTATTAATTATTCATGAGAAATTTTATAAATTAATTGATATAATAAAACAAATGCAGTAAAATTATTCTATTAGAAATGAGTGTTTGATCAGTCAATTAATTAATCGACTAAATTAAAACATAACTAATTCTTTCCTAAGACATTGTTACTAATCGAACTGTTCAATTTTATTTTTGCTCGGTTCAGTTAATCTACTGAATTAAATCAGTTAATTTATATGTTTAATCGAATTGCACCTTAAATTAATCAATATAAATTTTTATTATATTTTTATTTGATATTTTTATTAAAAATATTTACTAAATATTTCTTTTAAAAGTAAATGTTTAATAAAACATATATATAAATTTATATTTTTAATAAAAATAATTAATTTTTTAATTCTTTGGAATAAGAGGAAATGACTTTTAAAAAAAATATTTTCGGCTATTGATTAACCGACAAATCAAAATTGATTAACTATTAAACAAACTGAAAATAAAAATATTCTCATTTACCCAATTAAATGGACCGCATCCTAACACAATCGATTAACCAAACCAAGATGTTCGATCAGTTAACCGAACACTCAATTGATTAACTCTATTTTTATCGTTTTATAATTTTTGATTTAAATTTTAAATAGTAATTAATTTTATCACATCAAAGTTTTTTATCATACAAAGTTACAATTTGACTATTCTAATAAAAATTATTCCATTCAAGATTTAAAAAAAAATAAGTAGAAGACAAATAAATACCTAAATTTTTTATTGAGGTATTTAATTTTAATAAAATATAAAATTTATACCAAAGATTTATTAAATAATTTAAATAATGTTTAATATTAATATATTTAATATCATTTAATAAATTAATTGTAATTTTACATTGATAAATTATTAATTTATTTCTGTTAAACTTATGAGAAATTTAAGAATTTTTATATATTTATCTAAAATAAATTAAATTTTTTACTTTTAAATTTTAAAAAAATAAAGAGAAAAAAATTATTAAAGTTGGCAAATTCAATGGCGGTTTTTCTAATACTAAATATGTTAGATATAAAAAAAAAATCTAATAAATATCTCATATAATACTTAGGCTATGTTTGACATTGTTGTTAGAATTTTATTTTGCTGATTTTAAAAGCACTTATTAAAAATCTGCTTTTAGAAAAAGTTATTTATTCATTTGGTAATAAAATAAAATAAAAAGTGTTTTTTGATTAAGAAGTAGTATTTTATGTGTTTGGTTAATATTGCTGTTAAAAATTATTTTTTTTTATCAAAATGACAAAAAAAAGATATATATAATTGTAAAAAATAACAAATTCATAATAAAAAATTATTAGATATAAAATAAAAAATAAAGATAATTTTTAATAATAATTGCTAAAAGTAATTATATATAATAAAAAATATTAAAATAATACTTTCTAACACACAACAAAAAAATAATCAATTCATAATAAAAAAAATTACCAAATACAAAATAAAAAATAAAGATAATTTTTAATCATAATTGCTAAAAATAATTATTTATAATAAGAAATATTTAAATAATACTTTCTAATATTTAAATAGCACATTGTTATACTAATTAAATAAATATTAAAAATCAAAAATATAAAAAGAAAACTGGCTGTAGTAATTATTTTAATTAGTTGGATGGTAATTATTTTATTTCATTAAGAATATTTTTGTACTAATGTAATAAAAAAAAATTATGTCCCGTGTTTTTTAAAAAGTAGATTTAGAAAAAGCATCAAATCTAAACCTTGGTTTATTAATCATAAAACCATGTTTTGGGCTATAATAGTTTATAAAGTTGAATTTTCCTTCAAATAAGCTTTTTTTTCTTTAAACTACAATCCCAAACGGGCCTTTAATGTAAAACTTAAAAAATGATAAATCTTAAAATTTATTTTGCCCACCTTTTTTGGATTTTTTTTTAAAACCGCAACTCTAGTATTTTAACTCAATTTTATTCCCATTAAAATGTTTGCCTTCATTTTCTAGTGAAAAAACATTTTTATTGATTCCACACGGCGGCGTCCTATGGACTTTTTGAGCACAAAAAAATTAAAATTAGGAAATCTTATTGTGACAAATTAAATTTTAAAAATTTTAATGAAATATATGGTAAAATTCAGGATGTTCGATCCAATTAACTCAATAAGTTTTTTCTCTATTTTAAAATTTAATTTGAAGTTATTGAATCTGTATTACCATGAATTTAGCATGTTCTAGTCATTTGGAAATTAGGTACTTTTCAGAAAAGTAGGGTGCAATCCATAACATTAAACAAGCTCTTAATTGAAGCTTATGCTCTTACATTCATTCTGCAACAAAACTGAGTTTATTCATCAATAAACAAACACATAAGCACTGGAGATCAACAAAGGAGAGAACAAAAATGATTCAAATGAAGAAATGTTATGATCACATTAATTAGACATGAGTTTCAGGAGGGCATTGAGCTGGACGGAAAGCTAAAGGACCTGCAGCATAGACAACAGCTTTATAATGACTTCCTCTGAGAATCTTGTTCTCAAATCGAAGCGGAGCGCCATTGATTCCATAGTTAACATTAGAGAGAAGACTGCAGTTTGGAAGAGGAGAAGAAACAAGTTTCACATGGCAAGATTGAAGAGGATGATCTAGAACACTATTACCCATTTTGAACCCATCAAGTTGTGCATAGAAATAACCATTTTCATTAGCTTCAAATGCCTTGTAATAACTAACTTGTTTCATATGGTTTTTGCAAATTACACTAATTTTAGCATAAGGGATTGGCTTAGCCCCACTTAATGACCATGATCCATAGTGATCACAGCTTTGGCAATACACCATACCTTCAACAACTACATCAGTTTTCTCATTCTCCGCTGGTTTGGTTGGGGCATTTTCATTAGCAGCCATTGAAGGGAAAGACAATTGGAACAGCAAGAGAGAGCAAATGGCAATTGTGAGATGGTTGGTTGCCATATTCTTTTGGGGAGGAGAAGGCAAAGTTGATATGGGTTGGAAGGCTATTTGGATGTAGAATGTTATTTATAGAGATTATTTTTGTAGTTTTTAAGAGAATTTTGGTGAGCTTTGAACATTAGATTAACGTGGAGGCTACTAAATTATGCATGCCCAACCACTATTATTATTTAGCAGAGTTGTATCTACGTGAAGATCATTTTCTTTTTATTATTTAATATTTAAGATAAATTTTATGATGAATTCTACAAAGTCTTTTTCATATTTAATTATCTTAGGTATATTTTTAATGTTTTTTAACAGAAATACTTTTACATCAGTTTGCATATTTATGAAAAATCAAAATTTTTTCTGGATTATAAACAAATTCAAGGATATAATTCACGCTCAATTTACATATTTAGAAATTACTTTAATTATTATTAACTTAAAAAAATTGAATTCTAATTTAACAAAAGGAAAGAGCAAATATTTTCCCCCATTTAGTTCACCATTAAAATTGTTTTCTAGTTAGTAAAATTGGAGAGTATGTTGTGACTTTGGACTGACTTCCGATACCTGTAGACGAGTTGGGAAACATGGATTTAACACTCAAGCTCAGCGTTTTATTCTTGTGATTTTAATTTTATCCCATAATCAACTTAATGTCACTTGTAATCCTAAACTTATCATTGAACTCAACATATTACTGCAATCTTATATCAACAAAATTAATGAAATTTTAATTTTATTTCAGCAAGTTCATTATTATAAACATTTTTATCAAATATTTATAGTTTGATACAAAAGAAAAATTCAAAGGTTTAGGTTTGTCATGATCAACATATGAAATTTTTTATTCCTATATAATAATTTAGCAATGTTGATCTTTCATTTAATCAAACATTAAAATAGCCAATTTGTTTTTTTAACAAAACAATTGGTTTGTTTTAAGCAAATTATATCATCAAATTCAATTTTCACTAGAATGACTTTGCTAATTGACAATGACTGAATCAACGCACTTTCTTCTGTTGTTCTCTTTTATCCCCTTTATTATTATTAATCTGGTTTTGAATTGAACGTGTTTAGAGGTCCTAATTTTTTAGGAGCTGGCATGATAAGCACAAAGATTTTGGGTCAACGAATTAATCATATTATAGAATATGGGCAATGCCATTGAAATTTCCAGGATATACTCCAAGAGTTGACAATTTTGCTCTGCCAGCTGCTCTGCTGAAAATTACATAATTGGAAGTCCATATAATACAATAAGAATTAGGCCTAAAGTGGAATCAGTCTAAATCTCATGTTGTGCGCTAATACTTGAAATCATTAACAAAATTTCAGCTCAAGGAATATATATATATACATACATACATACATATATATATATATATATATATCATTATTAGAATAAGCCAAGTAGGGGAGAGAGAGAGAGAGAGAGAGAGAGAGCACCAACAACATGACATTATAGATGTGCTTCTTGTGCATTCACACACAATTTCCAACAGTAAAAAAACAAAAGATAAAAGGGTGAAGAAGATTTACCACATATCACCCTTCCTAAGTTATATACAAGCAGCTCTTATAACTTACAGGCAACTGATTTTAGTGCCTCACCAACTACAGAAATTGGAGAGCTCATACTTACAGTCTCGTAATTATATAACATATATCAGTCAGCATCTGGTGACAAAATTTCAAGCTCTGCCCACCAAAGAGGATTGAGTTTTGGGATTGCTCCATCAGGTGTTATTCCTGTTATCTCCCTCAATATTGCTGTGATTTCTCTCATTTCTGGTCTTTGTTTCGGATCTGGATGCACGCAAGATTTTACTACCCCACTGATTCTTTCTAGTTTCTCCTCTTCAAAAGAGTCTAGAGTTGGATCAACCATGTTTTTAAGAGATTTATCCCCTCTCAAATAGTCTGATGCCCAGTCTTCAAGTAAGTCATGGTCCACCGAGTAAGGTAGCCTACCTGTTATCATTTCAAATAATAGCACACCAAAACTATAAACATTACTTTCTGGGCGTGCTATTGGACTATCTAAGAATTTCTTGGCTGCTTCCGTCTCAGTTCCAGTTACCACATTTGAAAAACTGAAATCTGAAATTTTTGCTGCATAATCTTCAGTAAGTGAGATGGCTGAAGAGTTCAGAATGCTGTATGTTATTGGTGGGTCCAACTGGTGCATATGGTCGAGGCAGTAAGCCATGCCCATTGCAATTCTCAGCCGCATTCCCCAATCCAGGTGCTCAGATTCTTTAACTGCAAGACCAACCACTGTTAGAGGAAAAGGAAATGAGCACGAAGGAAACACACAATGAAGTCAGGAAAAGAAGGTTAAATCCAGTAAAAAAAAAATTTATTCGTACCGCTAATATCCCTAAATTTCAATTTGTTCCTATAAAATCCCATAACCTTAATTTCTTACAATTAAAATCTCTGGCTCCATTTTCCAACCAGAGGATGGTTGTGTGCACTTCTTGTGATGCTGCGTGAAACTATACGTCGAAGAACAAAAAGAAAAATTTCACATCATTTTTACACCCCAAAGCCAAAGCTAAAGGTACTTTTCACACACAAGTGTGGGAAATGATGTGAAAAATATTTCTTTTATTCTGTTTTTACACATGTAGCTCCATGTGGCATCCGTAAATTCAACCATCCTCTAGCTAGAGGAAAAAAAAGTCAGAAATTTTAATGAGAAGAAATTGAAATTGTAGAATTTTATATGGATAAATTGAAGTTTAGAGATATTACTATACAAAATTACAAATTAAAACATTGACAGACAGTTGAGAAAAAGCATGGGAAAGTAAATTTGATCCATTCTATCCCTGGGGTAAGGAGTCATTCTTTCTTCCTGTTTTGTCTCCCAGGACCAAGAACCCACTAAAGATTATAATTTTCAAATGCACGATCTGTAGAGAAAATATTCTATTGCATCAAGCTTATAGATTATGCAAAGCATAATGATGCAGCACTCTGAACTTTATTTCACATGGAACTGGAGAAAAAATTACATCAGGAAAAAGACATCATTTTGTTGTCCAGTTTTAAGGAATGATATTTTGGGAAGAGAAGCAATGACATTTTCTGTCATTTCTGCATCCACAATTCCATATAGATCAATATATACCACAGCCACCATATATTCCTCTTTTCATCTTAATTTCTTTTGCAATTGGTAATTCTCAACCAGTAGATTCTCTCTCTCTCTCTCTCTCTCTCATATTAAGAAACTTAGAATGAAATGTCAAAAGGCTAAAAGTCATGTGGTTACTTATCCTTCACATATACAATTTTTGTTATGTGGGAATTTACACTACTATTATTTATTTTCATTATATTCTATATTCTCAAATGGGAGATTATCAAGGTCATGTCAGTAGGAAAATTATATTTGGAATTGATAGCATGTTGTCTTCACTAGGGCACAAAAGACAAAGACAGCTTTGTTCATTTGTACTTGTTAACTATATAAGCTCTATGCAATATTTTAAAAATGATTAATGTCTGAATTATAGTTTTTAAAGATATTGAGAATTAGCTGACTAGAACTTACAATAATTGCTGTATTAGATCTGTCCATAAAAATATATAATGTTAAAAACTCACTGTGTAAATGCTCAAAGAGTGTCCCATTCGGAGCATATTCAAAAACAAGCATTCTTGTGAAAGGCTCCTCCTCCTCACAATACCCAAGAAGGTTGACAAAATTCTTGTGGTTTATTTTTGACAATGTCTCAATCTGAAACACAAAACACAGAATTAGAATGTCAAATTGCACCATAAACCCATGTAGTTGAATGGGATTTCTTTGTAGGCTACCTTCTTCCTGAACTGAACTTCCAAATTCTTAGGCCAATCCTTGGAAGATGTTACTGCAACCTTGGCCACAGCTATTTCAACTCCACTGGACAATGTTCCCTTGTACAGCATACCAATGGGTGAAGAACCAATTACATTACTAAAATCTTCACAGCCTACCTCAAGCTCAGATCTCTTAAGCTTTGGTACCCCTGAAATGAAAATCTGAATCATATGAGTAGATAGATAAAGGAAGGAACATGAACATTCAAATGTGTCACACTCGAGTGATACAAAAAGGAAACGAAAAATAAACAGAAATATATGAATCAGCTTGCTCTATGGATGATGCATGTGCAGATGGTGAATCAGCTTCAGGATTGATGATTCCATTATTCATGATATCTGAGATAAAATATATATTTTACATCTGAAACTTTTAAAAGGCGTAGACATCAAGGTTTGAAGTTCTACCCCTTGCATCATAAGGCAAACATTTGACTATTGGACTTTGACTCTCATGTGGTAGGAACGAGATATGCTTAAGCACAACCAACTTTTCTATCAAATGTATGTTTCTTGAATTGGCATTATGATATAATGTAAAATAAATACACTAGCAAGCTCTTTCACTTAGAAAGAAGAATTACCAGTTATAAATGCTTTCTGAAGCTGTCCACTCAATCCTGTTGCCCAAGGTCTGACAGTAGCCTTATTAATTTGATAGAGATATATGCTGATAAAGGAAATGACAAGCAGGGTACCACCTATGGCTCCAGTTATTATTGCAGCATGCTTTTTTGAAGAGGAAGATGTTCTAGAGATATTTAAGGATAGAGGAGAGGGAGCTAGAAGAGTATCTGAAGAGGAACCATTTGATGGAGGAGGGGGAACTAGAAGAGTATTTGAAGAGGAACCATTTAGTGAGGGAGAAGGTGCATTTGACTCTTGAGGAGGAGATGGCAAAGAAGTATTCGCATCAGGGGAAAATTTTGAAGACACAGATGGTGGCAGAGGTACTGAACGATTTGGACGGGATGGAACATGGCCGCGAAAATATTGCGATTCTTGAGAGCCATTGGTCACTTGCAGCTGCCGCCTGCTATTTTCATTTTCATTTTGCACGATATCCCTGTAAATAATTAGGGGGAAAAAGCAATAAGTAATAAAAGCATAATACAGCAAAGAAATATTGTATACTAAAGTAGAAAAGCGAAGGAAACAGGAGAAAAAAAAATCATGAAAATATCAAAGTGTCTGAGAACCAAAACAAATAAGAGCCAATGAAAGTTGTCTGACCAACAAGACAACAGCTTGATGGCAGGAACATACCATGTAACAGATCTTTTATTGCAAGACAATCCTTTAGCTGTGCTAGATAGTTGATTTTCATCCACTTGAATTTCAGAAAGCGTCTTCAGTTGAAGAATTTCAGGTGATAAGTGGCCAAGAAGCTCATTGTTGTCTAAAAGACTAAAAACATTAGCAGGAAAAGTTCAGTCAATATACTAATGGAGGCAGAAGATAACACAATGATGATCAATTTTTTGACATTATCAACGTACAGGATTGTTAGAGAGAGATTATTGCCAAGATCAGGTGGAAGCGGCCCACTAAAGTTATTATATCCAAAATCTATCAACTCCAACTCCTTCAACTCTCCAATACCTTCAGGAATGATACCATTAAAAGAATTGTTCCGCAGAACACTACAGTAAAACAGAAGTCATTAGAATAGATGTTAAAACTTTTGATTCCTTTAAAAAAAAAAAAAAAGAGCTCCGAACCACAGTTACCTAGTTAATACTTACATAGACTTTATGTGGACAAGGTTCCTGAGGTCAGGCGCTAGTGCTCCTCCAAGACAAAGATCTTTCAAATTCCTGCATGTTATACATTTTTCTTTAAAATCAATGGAGGCCATATCAGCAAATAATATTGTGTGTAAAAGTAACAATTACCTATAGATAAAGACAGCAGTATTACAAATAAAAAGTTCAATAATGATTTAGTTTTTGAAGGGTAACCAACATCCATTAAGTTTGCGTCAAACTAAACGAAAATTTTCAAATTGAAGTAACACTTGAGGATTCTAGTTGCTAAGTCTACATAGTATCACCAACGTAAAATTTGGCTCCTCAGACACAGTTGGATCTGGTGTAATGATATTTTGCAAAATGCACCAACAGTTATGCAGCACAGAACAGGGGAAAAAAAAAAAGCAAAACAAAAAAAAACATGTAAATGCATTTTCACTAACAGTATCAAAAATGTAAACTTTCCCATAAGAGTTAAAAAATCCCCTGGTTTGTTAGCTGTTGAAAAGTTCAAACTTCAAATCCAACAATTGATATATCACCAATTCATGTATAAGCATGGATTGTTATCTATACATCAAAAATGAAAATTTTCAGGTAACCTATAATCTGATATATGTTATAGGTAGGCACATGATAAATTGCCATTTTAGACTAGTTGCAGACTTAGTCACTGATATTTTTTTCTTCATTTTTATAACTTTTTGGGAAATGGCAGAACTAATCCAATTTCAAGCACTGAATAATATTCTTCTTGAGTTTATAAATTCAATATCCATGTCAACTAACATTTTATCAACAAAATTCTTTAGAACTCTAAATTCATAAATTTATATATTTATAATGATATATCAATTGGCACACAGAAAGACATTTTCTTTTGATATTAGAAATACACAACTTAAGGAAGAAAAAAATCACTGGAACTTCCCAAAACTACAATTGAACAACTGAAAAAAGGCTTATGATTGCCTTTTTGAAAACAAATGAGTGCACGCTTTCATCGTTGACTTGATTATCATCAGTAATTACACATTTAACATCTGAAACCAAAATATATATATATATATATATATACGAGCTCAAGCATCCATAATCCTTAATTTTCCAAGCAACCAAACAGCAATTACCAAAAAAATTTAAAAAAAAATTGAGAGAGAGAGACATACAGAACTACAACTTTGCCATCAGAACACTCAATTCCGGACCAAAAACACGGATTTACAACTCCAACAACATCCTTCCAATTTTTCAACGCGTCGTATGGATCACTCACTATTCTTTCTTTAAACTTCAATAAAGCTAAACCTGCAAAGACATTTACAAATTACACAACAAAATTTCATCATTCATTTTCTTAAGAAACAAACAGGAAACAAAATTAAAAAAATAATCAAAATAATAGTAATAAAAGCAATATATTACCTTCATCGTTGAGAGACCAACATAAAATCAAGTTCTGGTAATGCAAAAACAGAAGAACACCAAATCTACTGAATTTCCAGTTCCTCTTATCCATGATATTGAAAAATTGAATTTAAAGCAAAACTTAAAAATAAGAATAATAAGATTAGTATAAAGCAGAGTTCCGAACAAGCAAGTTTTTCAGAGCATGAGATTTTTTATTTCTGAGAGAAAATTCAAAAAAAATAGTTTAATAATATTTGTAGTTGAAATTAAGAAAATGGAAATAAATGGAAATAAAATAATTAGTAAAATAATAATAACAAAAGCAAGATGATGAAGATGAAGAAGAAAAGGAGAGAATTTTCAAAAACTGCGTTCGCTTGTAATAAGAGTTGATTTGTTTGATTAGACCAGAGAAATTAAAAAATTTTACTTTGGAAAACGCGCACTCTGCAATTCTAGCGTTTTAATTATTTATTTTTCTGCGGTGAATATGTTATTATTATTTAATTTTATTATGATTATTAGTAGTAGTAGTAGTAGAAATGTTTTAATTTTTGTACAATAAATCATAACTGTATATGTACAGGATGAGGAAATTTCGGACCGACAATGTGGTGGGGCTAGAGTACCCATGTGGCCACAGTATAACAAAAAAAATTAAATAAAACATTTTATTTTTATAAAAAAAATTGAAAGCTTGTAAAAATATTATTATTGTATTTATTAGACTTTTTAGAGGTGAAATATGTCAATTTAATAATATGATACATATTATTTTTATTAATTTATTTTGATATATCACTCAATTTAAGAATAAATATATATTTGATTATTAAAATTATATATAAATTCCTTAATATTAGGAAAATTTTTGAGAAAAATTACTAATTTTTTATTTTGAATATTAAATCTAATACAATTCAAAATAGGTAAATTTATTATTTATATTTTACGTTTCTTTATTTATTATTCAAATTCGTATTTTTACAAAATTAAGTAATGATTTAATAAATAAAATTTGGGTTTTATAAATATAAATGTTTGGCAAAATAAAAATAAATAAATAAGTAACAGTATCTAGCAAGGGCAGAGACAAAAGAGTTATTTGGCGAGGGTTTTGGGGACTCCTTTTCCTCCTCCCACACCTTATATATATATATATATATATATATATATATATATATTTGGATTTTTTATATATAAATAAATATAAATGTATATTATTATTTTTTATATTTAAAATTTTATGATTATATATTTAAATTATTATTATAATTTTTTAATTTAATTATAAATTGAATAAAAGTAATATTTTCATTTAAAAGATATTTTTATAAAATTTAATTTAATAAAATTATTTAAATAAATTAATAAATTTAAAAATTAAAAATAAAAGGACATATAAAAAATTAATAAAATTTTAAAATTTAATAAAAAATAATATAAAAAATTTTAAATTTAAATTTTATCATAATATTAAATATTTAATTTTATTTTTAATTTATTTATAATTTTATTTTTACTTAAAAAATTTATCTCTCCCATTCAATTTCTGATTTTGCTACTCGTTTATGTTTTAGAATGTAACTAAAGACGCAACAATACTGAGAAAGTGAGAATTCGTCATTTTCTTTAATGTAAGACAGGTCCCACGAAGGTGTCTAGTGAATTAAATTTATCACTTAATGACGGTCGATGCTATTAATTAAATTAAATTAAATTAGGTGTGGTGGTCTATTGGTTAATTATTATTTCTTTGATGTTTCCTTTCAAATTAATCTAATTTAGGTATAGATTACTCTCTATTTTATTTTAAGTATTATATAAAAAAATTTATTTCACTTTAAATATTACTTTTAAAAATTTTAATTAAAAAATTTTAATATTATTCATATTAATTAATAAAAGAAAATAAGTAGAATGTCAGATGATAAAAGGTATTTAGATAAATTATAATAAATTTTTTATAAAATTTATAATGGCTAATCATTTTTTTTAATTTGTACACACTGTTTTTATATGATATTTAAAATAAAATAGAAAAAATATTATTATCTCTAGGTAAATTGAGAGGTCTTGTTTTATTATGGCTAATTGTCTTATTTTTCAATCTTCATCTTCAATTTTTTTTGTATGTTTATTCGGTATTCGAGGCTTTGTCCTAACTAATTCGAACTCGACTTGCATCGCACATCTAATAATGGTAGGTGAGTCTCCCAACAAAAATAACTATATATATATATATATATAAGACTATAAATTTAAGACTCAAATTCAAAATATGCTTAAGCGGTACCGAACTGCTTATCACTCTTCATCTTCAATTTTTAAACTCATTCTAATTAGTGAATTTTGGGATATTTACTTTTTTTTACAGATTATTCTGTGCATTTAATTCGTGTAATTAAGGAGTATAATATATAACAAAAATTAATAAAACAATAATTATTGGTTAAAGTGTTGAAAGAGTATTATGTAGAAAGTGGGATTTAATATCCAACCATCACATTAATAATAATAATAATAATAATAATGTGTTTTAATGCATGAAATTAGTAATTGAAATTTTTAATATATTCTTTCAGTTTATAAATAATTATTACTTTAGAATAATAAATTTTATTCATAAATAATTGTCTTTTATATATTTTTATTTTAAACTTACTCTTATACAATTATCAGTGGAATGAGTAATAAATTAAGAAAAATAATTAAATAAAGCATATTATTATATAATTTTTAAATTTTTATATAAAAATTTTAAAATGATAATTATTTATGAACGGAGGGATAAATAATTTTCTAGAAATTTAATATTAACAAAGTAAAGTTTTGAAAATTCAATAGGGAGAAAATTCATAAAAATAACTAATTAATAATGAGAGAGAAGTGATGTATATATGCAATTATGTGTATAAATATTAATTATCCTATGAATATAATATAGAGTACCATCAATTCTTTTTATATAGAGAAAATTTTTATTTAGGGTATTTTTTTTATATAGAGAAAAGTTCTTAAAATAAAAATTATAGGAGAGTTTTTCTTATAAAATTTTAAAATTATCCTTGCAAGTAACTATATTTTGCATATCAAACGAGACTAGTTATAAATAAATATAAGTTGTATAATTAATATGATTCACTTTTCATTGTATTAATTAATATTATGGTTATGACATATTTCATTAAGATATGTTCCGTTTTACTAATTAGAACATAATTATAAGTTAGTTTTGTCGTGTATCACAATATAGACACTAATTTTATCTATCGAATCCTAGTTATTTAAAAGAGATGGTGGTATTTATATTAGACTGATAATTATTACATAATTTTAAATTATATCGACCGATATAATTTGATATTTCAATGTCGAAGTTGTTAACTAATTTTGAAATAAATTCATTTGTATTAAATGATACGTTGTTATTTTTAGGCCACAACTACGATTGATATTTGTGTCTGAATTTATATATTTATACACGATCGCTATATATTTTTTTCTTTTCAATATTTTATGCATAGATTTATAAAGTATTGCACCATATGAAAATAATTTAATTGTACACAATGATTCATATTGTTTGCATGTAAATATGTGCACTTATTATATAAGTGGAGCGCAATTTATCTCACTTATTTTAAAAATAAAAAATTTAGATCATCAATACTATTTAGAGTATTGTGTTCATGAGTTGTCTATCTCCTAATATTATAAATATGCATGGTTAAACTTATTTAAGGTTAATTAAGATAAATTATAATTAATAAATTCATTAACTATTTTTTTAATTTTCATATTTTTTTAGTTTTAACGGAGGAAATATAATATAATACCTAATTGTAATTAAATGAATGATTAAAGAGAGTTGTAAGCAACCTAAATAAGTTGGATTGTACGTCTTCCTAGTAAAAAGTTGGTCTCTTCAAAGGTAGTATATAAACTATAAAGGCTGCTTTGAAAAGCTTTAAAGTTACTCTTTACTTTTTCATCTATAGTTGCTTATGAAATAATATAACATCCCATAATTGACTGATATTTAAAATCATTTTTTAAATTATTAAATTAGTTAGAATTCAACTAAAAAAAATTAATACCATTTTTTGTATGAAAAGTTTTGCAATTGATTAATAATTATTACACATTATTAAAAATAAACTTAATTAATTAATTAATTAATTAATCATCCTAGCTATATTGTGTGTATACATATATATATATATATATATATATTAGTTAATACTAATAATTATATTATAATGTTTTTGCGTATAGAGTTTGCATGCAATTATATACATATGATTAATTCAAAGTTTGATGAGTGTGTGTATATATATATGTCATATATTATTGTATTTACTGGTTTGGCAACTTTGTGGGGCTATCATTTTATAAGGATTATTTTATATGCTGTATATATCTTACTTATCTTTATCTGTTTGTATGTCAATGACTATTGTATTTCTTGTAACATATATCACTTACAGAAGAAGGAGGACGAGGTAATTCAAATTAAATATCACAATTTAATTAACTGTTATAGAAGGTAATTAAATAAAATAATAAAATCATGATTTATATATTGAAATCTTTATTATTTTAAAAAGTTTAATATATACCCAATCCTTTATATTTAGCACAATCAGTTAATATAATTCAGATTATACCACTTTGTAATTTAGTACAAATTTAAAATATTTCCTCGGAATTTTTTTTAAATTATGAAAGCCTATTATTAGCATATGAAATCATTATTTTTTAATAATATATTTTTTTATGATTTTTAGAATGTTAGCAATTTGTTTATCATATAATTTTAGACAAATTATTTATTTATTAATTATCAGTAGATTTTTTAAAAAAAACTATGGCTAAAAAAAATTTTGATTTAGAAATAAAAAATATATCAAGCAACATCAAAATAAAATAATTTCTGCTCCCAGTACAAAAAATAAAAATAAAAGTTCATTGACTTTTTATTACAGTATATAATAAAAAATTTAACTCAAATTTCCTTTAATAATCTCTAATAATAATATATTAATAAAGTACTACAATTAAAATTTATAAATGTACTTGTTTGATAATTATTTTGAGTATTTTTAGAAAATATTATTATCAAAATATCAATAAAACTTATTAAATTCTGTTGGATTTCAAGTAAGCAGGACCAAATCAAATAAGTATGAAAAAATCAAATTGAAGTGCCAAAATAGTTAAAGTGCAAATAAAAGGAACAAATTTACTAATTGTGCTAAGTATAGGATGCCATGTTAGAGTGCATATACTTATTCGTCACATTTTTCTTTCATACTCTTAAATTAAATAGATATGAAAAATCTAAAATAGAGTGCCAGAATGATTAAAATGAAAATAAAAATATTAAATTAATTAAACTTGACAAGTAAAAGAGATTCCGTTTAAAAATTAGAAACCTAGGAATAGTCAAAGGGGTTGGCATTGTCAATCTATCCACAATATATAATATATAACATTCGATGGAATAAAAAAAAGAATGATTTAAAATAATAATTTTAACCTCAAAATCTAATGATTTAATAAGAAAATCTAATTTTTTAACCTTAAATATTTCCTCTACTTGATACTTTTTAAATAATACTAATAAATAATTATTAGTTAAATAGCTTTTTGTATCAATTTTCTGATTTTTTATGTTTTAATTTGATAATTGTTTAATTATGAAATTGATTTGTAAATTAATGTTTATATTTTCTCTAATTAATGTTTTCATATCAAAAATTTCAATATTATATTTTATATTTTTTATATGTACGTTTTTCATTGTAGAAGTGCTAATAATTGATTTTTTTTTGAAAGATTAATAGTAGATATAATTAATTTAAAATTTTGGTACTTGAAATATTAACTAACTTTAATATTATAATTCTATTGATTTTATGCATTTATGATAAAATGGCTCTGTTAACAATGAAAAGATATAAATATAAAAATTTGAATAAATTGATTTTAATTGTTTTTATTATTAGCTATTTGAATTGTTTTTAGTATTAATTATAGTTTGGATTATTTTTAGTATATTTTGGATTGTTTTTATTTATTATTATACTGCGAATCACATATCATTCATAAATTTTTTAAAAAAAATTATAATGATATATATAATATACCTTAATAAATTATATATTATATGTTAATTTTTTATTTTATGAGAAAGAAAAATAAAATGATTTATTTTATGGAATTTGAATAATTTTTCAAATACTTCAATAATCTAAAACTACTGAAAATTATATCTAAATCTATAGAACTTATATGACAATAATGAAAAATTTTCTAAGTTTTTACATAAAAATATATATATGATTTGATTTTTTTTTATGTTTCATTTTAATTTACAACATATTAATTTTGTGGTTTTTTTTTTATTATCATAAAGTGAGGATAACCTTCGTACAATTATGAACTTTCCTTCTTTAAGGTAAGAAATTCTCACCAGATTATGATGCAGCCAATAATCAACTTTTGTAGAAAGAAATAATAGTTCATGAACCTCAATTGAGTATATGCATGTAAGGAAAGCAAGGAAGTCAGCCATTTAATTTACTCTTTATCTACGTTGTTTGCCAATAATAATAGATTAACCATGCTGCTATTATGAAATATATTTTTGAACGTCAAATTCTTTTTAACAGTTTTGTCTATTTAACACATAATTTTTTTAGCGTCTTCTTTTCTATAATTTTAATTTACATTTAACAATGAATTTTTCTTGAAATATATTTATTAATAAATTAATATTAATATGCTAAAATTTATTGTTTTATATAATATGTTATAGCATATATCTTTAAATTTTAATAATTTTTCTTTTTCGTTTTGGTTTACTTCTTAAAAGTATATATAAATAAAATCTCATTGCATCTTTTTCTAATGTGTGTATATATACATATTATTGAATATATAAATTAATACTTTTTATATTTTAAATCTCTATATATTAGTAAATAAAATATATAAATCATTATAATGTAGAATACCTATAAATTGAAAACAAAAACTAGACATGTTCCAAAATTAGTTTTATAAATTCATCATGAACAATTTATTTATTTATTTATTTTGAAAATCAAATGTATATATATATACATATGATTTCTAATATATATAATAAGATAAATAAAAACTTGCATGACTATTCTTAATTAGCAATTTAAACAGAGATTCAATCGGCTAATTAGACTTATGATTATTTGAATATATATTGAATTTAAAGAATGATTTGTGTTAATTTATCCATCCACATGTCGTTTGAAAACTATGCTGCTTATGTTAGAAAAGTTGAAAGATGAAAAGCAAGTTAGCCACCAAATTAAACACTTGACAAAGCAAGGTGGACTTATTTAATTTTTTTGAACTGAAGTAACTTGATTTCAATTCTCTTCCCATAAATGACACTCTAGAAGGTTGCAATTTTATTCAAGAATATAATCTTTTTTTTGGCTTATGAGAAATATTATACTTAAATATATTTTATTTTTTCAATTGATATTACAAATATTTTTTTTTTTAAAATAGCTGCGAGTTATAAATATAGAATAATCAATATTAACTACAAGTTTTCAGTCATGCTTAAAAAAGAAAGGAAAAATACATCATGTATCACCTTTTTTTATTTTTTTTATTTTTTTTATATACTAAATCATAATATTAGATGTGTATTTATGAAAATGAGATTATACCTTTTGATATATTAAACACGTATATCTGAAAATAAGGTACTTTTGAAATTAATTAGAAATGAGTATTTTAAAACAAAAAAGGAGATTAATTTTATTTTAAATATTTTTAAAGAAATCTCAAAAAGGAATGACTTCTTCTTTAATATTTATTTTTCCTTTTACAATTAATTAAGGTCGGAATTTCGAATTTAAATATATATTTGTTTTTGTCATAAATACACTAATCACTTTCTAAGTGGGTAGAAAATATTTCTTTTTTATTTACAATAAATTATAATTATAAATTTAATAAATCTACCAAAATTGGTAAGAGGAAAATTTTTAATTTGAGTCGTTTAATTTAAAAGTTTGGCATAATGATGGTGATTTTTATATTCACTAAATTTAATAATTGATAGGATGAAAATTTGGTTATTTTTTATGTTCTTATGAGTAGGAGAGAATATTGAATTATAAGTCCTACTATTTTTTTTAAAATATGATGATCAGAAACTGGTAGAAAGGCAATTTAGTTTATAGTAAAAATTTATAACTTCCCAATAAAAAAAAATAATACAATTTTTTTTAAATTTTAAAAAAATGATATAATTAAATTAAGAGCATTTTGTAATTTTTAATAAGAATTTATTTTTGCTCTTAATTTAATAATAAATAAAATTCAGTATCTTACACGAGAGTGATACCTAAACTTCCAAGGAATATTAATTACCAAACATTTGAACCAGCAACAGCAACCCTAAAACACTAGTTATTATTATAATTCCGTTCACATCAAGGATGAATGGCTTTTTCTTTTCTTGTCTTTTTTTTTTTTGCTTGTTAGTATTAAATATTTTAAGTCAGTTTATATATCAATTAAAATTAAATTTATTTATTTTCATATATTTGATGTAATTTAATAAGTTCTTAATTTATTAATAAATTATTTTTTTATTTGATTACATTTTTATTTTATTTTATTTTTGTTATATATATATTATTAGTAATTGATTATGTTTCTTGAAATTCAAATGATTTATAAGCATAAAATATCATATGCTGAAAGTCGTTTATTTATTCCCTCAAAATAAAACAATATAAAAATTGATAAAATGCATTATGTGGCCCCTATACTTAAGTGATTTTTTTTTATTAAACCCTTGTACTTTAACCTTGACCTATTAAGTATTTGTATTCATTTATTTTACTCTAAAAATTAACTCTAAAATAAATAAAATAAAATGAGTAGTATACGAAAGCGCGATGAAAACTTATATGATAATAGAGATTTTAAAAATTTTAGTATGATTTTAAAAATACCGAGGGGCACATAATATATTTTGCCAACAAAAATTTTTAAATTTGTATGTAATTAATTTATATTATTAACGAATTCCTACGAGGGCGGAGTGACGGACGGTCGCGCCCTCTTGGTTTTTTCTTTTTAATAATAATCCTCTTGGATTAGTAGAAAGCTATATATTATTACTTCTTTTAAAAGGCTCAAAAAACTAGTTAAAATTATTATTGGAATTCAAATAGTCCTTTTCTACCAATAATTGATATTTCATGCTTAAAATTTAAAAAAATTTCTAGGCATAGAATATAAATGAAATTAATTTTTAAAATAAATAAAGTTAAATGTATTATAAGGTGCTATTTTTTTTTTGAAAGTTATAGAGTATTTTCTAATATGAATATTACTAAACAAAAATTGAGGGATAAAAAAATTTATTATTTACATTAAATTATTGATCACTTATATATGATATAACATTGCTAGAAATTTTGATATAATTTTAATTATATAAGTATTTAAAAAAAGTACTCGACTAAAAATGCTTAACAGAATAATTAAAAAACCATTTTATTATCTTTTTTGGCTTTGATAATATGTATTATTATGCATATGATTTATGATTTGACAATAAAAAATAGGTTTATTAATTACATTTCATATTTTCATCTTTAATCATCAATCTTTTATGATAATTATAAAAAGAGTTCTATTAAACAAATTGGAAAAACTCATTATGGGCCCTTAATTAATTTTGTTATATGTTTTTTATTATCCCCTTCTTTTTACAATATTAATTTGAAAATGTAATTTTTCATTATTTTTAAGTCAAAAAATTTATAACAAATGAATATTATTTTTCTATAAAAATTTATCAAACTGAAAAATAAAATTTAAATCAAAGATTAAATTAATTCAAAAATAGTTAAAATTTTAGAGTTGAATAAGATAAATAAAATGCAGAGTCTCAAAGATGGTTCTTTTTTTTTCTTCAAATAAATTTGTTAACGTTTAAACGACGTTAAAGCAGATGCAAAAAAAAGCAAGAAGAAGAGCATGAAAAAGAGAAGAAAAAAATGCAATAGACTTAGTCTTTGATGAAGTCATTATCAAAAATGGAATGATTTAGCCACCCAAATTGTATATTATAAGACACATGCAATTGGAGTTGGGTAAGGGTCAGATGAATAGGATATTATTGTCTTATCTTTTGTGGTCGACCCAAACACGGCTTTAAATGAAGTAAAACGCATGGCTCATCTACTCGCATGAATTGACATTTATCAATTATATGTCATTTTCGTCTACCTTTCATTAGACTAAGTCTTAATTACCTTTCTAACAAGACATGGAAATTCCTTTTTCTATTAATACTGTTTTTTCTCATTTTAATTTATCTTTTGGCCACACAGTGATGATATTAATTTATCTATACTTTATTTTGAGTATCAAAAAAAATTTATAAGAAAAAAAAATGATGCAATTATAATTTATAATTTTTATCTTAGGAGGAAAAAATTTGTTTAAACATTGATAATTTTTTCTCCCTGTTAAATTTTCATTCTCTTAATAATAAAAAAAATTTAAATTCAAAATTTATTAGTTTTAATTATTTATATAATTAAAAGATGCTAGAAAATCAATTAAATTATATTTTGATTAAATTTGTAAATATTATATATACATATATATCTATGAAATAAGTTCTGTTCAATTTTTACAACTTTTCTCCCTCAATAAAATTAGGATAGCACTCGATTTTTTCATGATATCACATAAAAATATACCAAATATATCAAACAAAAATGAAGCTATGAAATGGCATTAACCAAATTCTGGAAAATTTCATTATTTTTTTAAAATAAAAAATTATACTATTTGAAATTTTATTTTTATAAAATTTGACCCCCTTATTTTTTATATTATAGGTAGAAATTAAAAGATAAATTGAAAAATGGCGTAGAGAAAATAAATAAAAAAGATAAAACTTTAGTTAATTTAATATATTATTGTCTAGATAAAATAACTAATTTAATTATTCTCTACATGAATTTTATGTTAAAAAATTAAGTTCTTATATGTAAATTTCTTTAATTATTTTGATTTTTGAATTTCACAGTAATTGAGCATAAATATATGTTAACGTAATATATGGATTAATATAATTTTTAAAATTATCATAATCTTAACAAAATGTGATTATATCTTTATTTATTTTTTTGAAAATAAAATAGAATGCTTAATATTGGATATATATATATACACTCATTTGAAAATAATTTTACTTCTGATAATTAAAATTTCTTGCTTCATCCTTAGGCTGCTTTGGGAATGATTTATTTTATTTTATTTTAGCTTCTTTTTTTTTAAAAAAAATAACCATAACCAAAAGGCATTTGATAATTTATATTTTATGCTAATAATTTTTTTATATAAGACATTTTATATCATTCAAATTATGTTTTTACTTGTCAGCTTTTGACGTTTTTTTTTTAATTTTTTAATAATTAAAATTTTAAGAATTATAATATTATTTTTAAAAATATAAAATATATTTTTAAAAAAATAAAAAACAAAAATTTGAAAATAGTTTTTGGAGTGATATGAAAAGTTTTCACATCTTAAGAAAATTAAGTTGTGGAATAAAACATCTTAATTATTTAGGGGGTACAAAAGAAAAGCAGAAAAAAAAAAAGAATAGTCACCATCTTGGCTGTGCACATGCACAAATCAAACATATAAAAATTATGTGCTATTTATTTTGAAATAACTGCAAGAAATTAATGGGAATTTATTTTGGACCAAACAATCTCACATGGACGGCTGAGGGATACAGCAACAATTGTAAGTCAATTATGAGTTTGTTAGTATTTGTTGGTCAAATAAATTAGCTTTATGTTACGTTTAATATAAAAAAATATAAAACAAAAATAAATGCCCAAATTATAAAGATAATGGAGACTGAAAAAAAAATACTGTTAGACATTTCAAATTTGAATTCAATTCAAATAAATATATTACAAAAAATAAATAATCATTTTATTTTTTTTAGATAAGATTCAAGCCGGATAAGACCACAAGAACGATAAAATTTTTTATATAGAGTTTTTTTTTTATTTTTATAAAAGCATATTGGGTTTTAATATAGTTTCATATTGGAAAATTAAACTTAAGACTATTAGTTAAAATAGAAAAATATTTTCCTAATAAATCAACGCGTTCAACAGACATGATATAATGATATAATATCTTTTACTAATTGAAATTAATATTGTGATCGTACCAAGCAAAATTTTATTAAAATTAAGAGATTTTATGTATATAATGATATATTTATCGAGAGATAAATCTTTTAACCGATTAAATTATGAATGATTTAATTTAATTTTTTAATGATATTATTAATATGTCATTCTTTTAATTTCTTTTCATAATATATAATATTTTTTTAGAAAATTTAATTTCTCATAGATATCCCTTTTTAAATAAACATAGAAGGAACATTGGTCATGTGGTCGGACCCCCAAAAGTCATTAGCATCTGTTTCTTGTTTTGGAAAGTGAACAAACTCAAATGAATTGCTTCATTCTCTTTTAAATTTCTCATCTTCTTGCAACAATAAAAGGTTCTAGTGAAATTAACAAACATCAATTCCGATTAGTTTGTTTTCTATTTAACGGGTAGATAAAGTTAGATAAGGTTTTAATTTATATACAATCTGAAATAATTTTAATATTTTTGAATTAAATTTGTATTATTTAATTTTTAATTCACAAAACTAAACTCTTTTAATGATTTAACATACACTTAAAAAAATAGTGAAAAGTGAAAGACTCAACTCATTCAAGTGATCATATATATAAAACTATCTTCCTTGTTGATTAGGATTTGACTTTTTAGGGTCAAGCTAGGCATTGACCTTGTTTAATACAAATATGAAAATTTGAAAAGAATATGGAAATTACAATATATATCATTTTTTTTAAACTTTTTTTAAACATCCATTTTTTTAATATTTTTGATATGTCAAATGTAGACTAAATGTGAAGTATATTTTCAATATATTAAATATATATTAGATATATATCTTAAAAGGGGTATTTTTAAAAAATTAAAAGTAAAAAATTTGATATTTTTGAAATAAAAATTTAAATTTTTGAAAATAATTTTATTTTTTTAGTATATTTTGAAGAAAATCCTTCCCCCCCCCCCCCCCCCCCCCCCCCCAACCCAAAAAAAAAGAGAGAAGATTTTTGGGTCCATATCAATGGGCCATTGTTAGTTTTATGTTTGGGCTCGCCGTTGAAAATAAGGGCCATATATAGGGTTCATATAGCAGGAAGATAGGGGCCACCTCCGGCTGTGTTTCATAAGGGAATATTTATAAAAATAACCTAAAAACCAAATCAGTTTTTAATTTTATAAAAAATAATTTTCATTTTTACGGAAAACAAGTTTTTTGTTTACAAAATTACCGCCCAGGCTCTGTACGGGTTAATTACAATTTTTGTCCACTAAAAAGCATGCACAACATGCTTATACATGCATAAATCGTTTTAGTGGATTTTCATGTCCACTACAAAATCCATTTAATAATTGTTTTCAACTTATTTGCAACATTTTTTTGAGAAATTATTTTTTAACATTTAACTATAATATTATAAATCAATTGATTAATATTAACAAAAAAAAATTTAATTTCTAAAAATATAAATTTTTTAAAATATTAAATTAAAAATATTTATATACAGTAAAAAAAATTATGTAGCATACTTTTAAAACTTTTTAAAATATTAAATTAAAAATATTTATATTAAATTTCTACTTATATGTAACATATATTAATATATAACTAAAATATATCTATTAATATGTAATATATATCACTTTTACAATATTAAAATTACTGCTGATAAAAAAGAGGTGGGAGTCCATTCGACCTAGAAAATTTTGTTGAATGCGTCATATTAATGGCCTTAACCACCTCCTCTTCCGTAAAAAGTTGACAAAGAGATCTATTCATAGTCTCGGTAACTTTCGACTCGACAAAGGAGACATTATTAGCACAAATATCACTAGTGGACTCTGTAGAAAAAAGATTAGAGTAGAATTATTGAATATGTGCATTGATTATGTGTCCTTGGAGTTCCTGACCATTGTTATCCAAAAGACGACCATTGTTATCCAAAAGAGTATGAATATAATTAGTTTTCTGTCTAAACAGTATTTAAATTAAGCTATATATTGATTTAACCTGTTTTTATCATATAATGTAATTCTAAAACTATCATGAATAAGTGTTTTAGATTTGTTTGATATGAAAGTCAAATTATCTTCAATTCCTTATCCTATTTGGTATATATTTTAAGAGGGAACCTTATTCCAATCTTGATTTTTATCCCATCCTATTTGGATAGTTACACATTGTTGTTTAAATTTAATATATATATATATATATTTATTTATTTATTTTAATGTTTAAATTTGTATATTTTAGGAATAGATAATTTTTCTTTTTAATTTTGTATGTTTGATATTTTTAGAATGTTAAAATTAATTATTCTACCCATTAAATATATCACTTTCATGTATTCTGCACCATTATTTTTTTTAATTTAATAAAATTTCAATAAAAGAAGTTATAGTATAACTAGAGAGAAACAATAGCCTTTGATAATTAGGGTAAGGACGAAACAAATTAATTAAAATAATAGAATTTATTAATTATATAGTAATTTTTCTTAGCAAAATTATGCACTTTGATTTATTTATTTTTATTTTATAATAATAATATTGAATCATTAACAATATTTAAATTTATATTGATTTATATTTAATTTCTGTGATATTTGGATATTTGAATTTAATAATATTTTTTCATCAAAATCAAATCTAATTTATTTATAGAGAATTTTGTAGTACGATATTAATATAAATATTAAAAATTTTAATATAGGTAAGCTAATTAGGATAAAAAATTATTAGTTTTAAAACTTCTTATAATTAATTTTTTTTTCTACTTTTGAATTTTGTAATATCTGAAGGTCTATAATATTTTTATTAGAAAATTAGATTAGCTCTAAGCTAATTTTTTTGTTCAAAATTTTCCCTTAAAAATCAATTAATTTTCTTAGTTTATTCATTGATGAATTATTTGAACTAACTGCGCTGGCTCATGCTTTGTGCAAATTTTAATCATATTTTAAATTTAACTGTGTTTTCTTAGAATATTTTAACATATATACATGAATTTTGTTATTTTTCATTAAATTTAAATATTATTTTTAATTATTACAAATATTAATATAAAAAATAAATGGGCCAAAATTTATTATATAAGTTAGTGAAAAATAAGAAGACCAGTTACACATTATGTGTATTAGTCTATACAAAATTTTATTTAAAACATAGAAAAAATATAATAATATAAAACTATGTATAGATTTAACAATAATTGTCTTGAGTTATCATATAATAAAATTATTAACATTCTAAAATTTAAGTTAAACGCAAATTACAAATTGTCCTATCCTTGTCCTGTTTGTATATAAGTTAACAGGACAACCTAATTCCGATAGTGATTTATTTTTCTTATCTAATAGCTAATTATGGACATATATCCATTATCAATTTAAATTTTGAGATAAAGACATAGTAAAATACTGAAGGATAATAATTATAATAATTACATAACCGTTGTTTAAATTTTTCTATATATATATATATATATATTTTTATTTTAGTGTTTTAATTTTTGTACTTTATGATTAAATATTTGAATAAACAATACATTTCTTTTTTAATTACGATGGGAGACAGTGGCCTTAAACAGGGACCGTTCTAGTAAAGATACCCCAATCAAATCATTCCTAAGAAGAATTTGAAGCCCATATAAAACTTGATTAAGCATATGAGCTCTCAAATTGATTTGAAGGGTATGAGTTGCTAACCAATCAACAGATGTATTAGACCCACAGTAAACACAAGCAACAGTAATTTGTCAGTGAAGATTAAGCCAGCATTTCGTGAATCAATTTCTTCTTGAGAGTTTATTTCAAGTACCAGGCTAAGATTGTGTATCTCCACCATCAACTTTCTAATTCCTCTAGGCCAAATAATAACCAAACCTTGAATCTGACTACATTTTTTATTTAAATAAATATATAAAGATAAATTTCATTTGAATCTATTATTATCTAGAAATGCATTATTTTCTTTTCTTTTTTGGTTAAAACGCTAACATAGATCATTCTATTCAATAAAATATATACATGCATAACAACGGGTCAGATATTTTTAGATATCTGACATATTCTAATTCATTTATATAGCGTATGAGTAATTTATAAACGAGTTTAGATGAACATGTGTAATATTTTTACTATCTGTGATGAGTTTAGAAATAGATATATGAGTATTTATTATTGAATCCAATTATATATTAATTATATTTTATTAAAATTTTAATTATATATTTATTATATTTTATTTTAATTATAAAATTATGTGATATGAAATTATTTTTAATAAAATTGTGTTAATATTAAATATTTATTTATAATTATTTAATTAAAAAATTATAATTTATATTTTAAATTTTTATAATATTTTTAAATTTTTATATTTAAACGGGTTCGGATAGTAAACGGATAATATTAACCGGATTTAAGACGAATACAGATATAACTATAATTAAATTTAAATAAATTTAAATAATTTAAAAAATTAAACGGATTTAAATTTACGTACGACAGTATGACAATTTTCGCAGGTATCCTACTTCCCACTTTTAAACATATCATTTATAACCATTCACCTTTTTTTTTTTTAGAAAAAAATTCAAATACAATTTTAACAAATTAAGAAAGGGGTTTTTTCAAAAATACTCTAAAAAATAAAAATATTTTTAAAAATACCATTTTTTAATTTTAATTTCAAAAATACCCTTTTTTTAACTTTTAATTTCAAAAATACCCTTTTTAGAGATATATTTTTAGTATATATTTGATATATTAAAAGTATATTTAATTTTTAAAAGTATATATTAAATATATATTTAGTATATCAAAAATATACTAAAAATATAAGATATTAAAAAAAAAAAGTTAAAAAGTGCAATTTTCCCATTAGGAAATAACATTTTATAAAGAGAAACTGTAACCTAGTGTAGGGACTAAATGAATTAATTTAAAATAGTAAGAATTAAAATATTAATCACAGTGAATTTTAAGGGTGTTATAAACTGTATACAATAATTTTTTTTAGTGAAATTATATGCTTTTTTTTTTAATTTAGATTAGATAGAAGAATATTCATTTTAAAACTAACATGTATATTCATTTTAAAATTAACATGTGATTTTTCATAACAAACTTAATTATATGACTAAAATACGCAAAAAAAAATTTATATGTATTAGTTTATATAAAATTTTATTTAAAATATAGAAAAATATAATAATATGTAAAAAATTAAAGATATGACTGTATAAAAATTTAATTTTTTGAAAGTTATTTGATAGAGGGCAAAATTCTTTTTAAAAAACTGATGGATTAAAACTATGTATAGATTTAGCATTAATTGTCTTGTGTTATCATATAATAAAATTATTAACATTCTAAAATTTAAGTTCAACACAAATTACAAATTGTCCTTTCCTTGTCCTGTTTGGTATAAATGTTAACAGGACAACCTAATTCCGATGGTGATTTATTTTTCTTATCAATTTAAATTTTGAGATAAAGACACAGTAAAATAGTGAGGATAATAATAATAATAATAATTATATAACCGTTGTTTAAATTTTTCTATATATTTATATATTTATTTTAGTGTTTGAATTTTTTTTATGACTAAATATTTGAATAAACAATACATTTTTTTTAAATTACAATGGAAGACAGTAGCCTTAAACAGGGATCATTCTAAATAAAAATACCTCAATCAAATCATTTCTAAGAAAACTTAAAGCCGATTTGGAACTTTATTAACTAATTCCTCTAGCCAAGTAATGGCCTAACCTTGAATTTGAATTCATTTTTATTTAAATAAATATATAAAGATAAATTGAATTTGAATCTATTATTTTGATATATATTTTCAGTAAACTGTATCTAGACATGCATTATTTTTTTTTTTGTTAAAAAGTTAACATAGATCATTCTATTCAATAAACATATCACTTATAACTATTCACCATTTTTTAAAAAAAAATTGAAAAACAATTTTATCAAATTAAGATAACATTTTAAAAAGTGGAACTGTAACCTAGTGTGTAAGACTAAATGAATTAATTTAAAATAGTATTAATTAAAATATTAATTATAGTTAATTTTAAGGGTGTTATAAACTATATATATTAATTTTTTTAGTGAAATTATACACTATTTTTTTAAAAAAATTTAGATTAGATAGAAGAATATTCATTATAAAATGAACATGTGATTTTTCATAACAAACTTAATTATATGACTAAAATACGCAAAAAATTTTATATCCATCAACGGTAATATATTCATTTTTGGCATTTCAGTAATGATATTTAACAGAAATGAGTTGTTTTTGGAGGGCAAGAGAGTTACGCAAAAGCTGAGTTGTCGTTTTGGATAATCTTAATCTTAAACTTAAATAACAATGTATTTCTCATTTGGTATTTAAAGCTACACATCATCAGTTCATCACATGCCAATTTCATCTGTTTGCAATATATATATATATATATATATATATATATATCAAAATTTCGTATGTTTTCAATAGAAATATATAATTAGAATTGGAAATAATTTATCTATATATATTTAAGTTGAATTTTAAATCAGCAATAAATTCTCAATAATTAGAGAAATGCATTATAACAAGAAAAAAATCAAATATTTTGAAATATTATAATTATACTTTTTTTGAGCTAAATATTATAACTATACCGGAAAGTTTTAAATGCAGTGTTCTATTAAAATTTTAAAAATTAGTTACAATTTGATTAAAACTACAATTTTATAAAAATGTTTAGAGTTTTATTATTTTTTTATTAGGCCATTAGAAAATGTAGTTTTGCATACTATTTAAAGTATTAACATCTTATACTAGCACAGTGATTATAAGCTTACAATAATATTATTGTAGTATTATACGTCTTGAACTTTATATAATAAAAAAAAAATAAAAAAAATGATATTTTAATAAATTTTTATTTATTTAAATTTAAAATAAAGAGTAAATTTCATAAACTAAAAATAAAATTACATTTCTGATATCATTACATTTGAAGATTTACAAGTTTCATATTGAATAATAATCAACAAAGCACTTATGATGGGATTAAAATTCTGTTAATTATATGAAATATAAACATCTAAACAAACAAATCCCATAAAATAATAACAATATAATGTAAAGAAGCTAATTCCATATCGGATAATTCTTCATATTTTCATATATTTGAACCAAAAGAAATTAAAAAAAAAATAAAAAAAAAATCAAAGCCTCCAGCTAATATTATCCTGTTGTTTATTTTTATTCTTTTTCCACTTATTATCTCTGGTTATGATGATAAGCATCGTCGGTACACCGGAAAACACAGTGGACATCTAATCAGACCGTTTACATTACAAGTAGTGCAGCTCCTAAATCCGTACTTGTCTGAGTAGATCTTATGGCTCCCATTGCACTGTTCACATAGAACAAATCTCAGCCCACCACAAAGATCACAGCCATTATTCTCTACAAACGGTAACACACCAATCAGCTTCTTCAAATCACCATTTTCATTCATCTCCTTGATCTCATCGGGCCCACCAATATATTTCCCTCCTATGAAAACTAATGGTAAGCTCACTCTTTTAGACCCTGTGACACTCTGTATCTCATCTAAATACCTACCGTCCATGGACAAATCTCGTTCGTCGATTGGGACCCTGAATCCACGGAGGATTGATCTGACGATCCTGCAATCCTCAAAGGTTTTACGAACAATGCGGAGACTAGTGAAGTAGAGAATGATGTGATGGTTATCATCGTTAGGAGGCGGTGATAAAATAATAGTTGGTTTCGAGTGGCAGTGGTTGCGGAGGAGTGAAGTGGCGATCCGAACCCGGTGGAAAATGGAAGGTCTTTTAGGGGAATCGGGTTCTGATATAGATCCATTTTGGGGTTCTTCTAAAAGAAGGGCATGAATATCTTTGAATGATGAGCAAGAGAAGTATCTCGGTGATTGTGGTGGTTTTTGTCGTGGTGATGGTGGCGGTGGCGGAGAAATGTCAGCCCTACGTGGTGATCTCAACCACTCTGGCCACATTAGAGAGGCTAAGAGAGAGAAACTATAGTGGGTAGAGAAAATGAGGCTATTGTGGGCGTCTACCCTTTATGATATTTAACCAAATGGATTATTTATATACTAAATTTATAGAATATATATATATTTATTTATTTTCCACATTTTGCTTGAAATTTGGACCAATTTTTTTTAGTCATTCACTCTATCTTGGGGATGTTGAAAAAGATTGCTTAAACTGCTAATTCTAAATAATTTTCTTTACAGATAAAAAGTAATATCAGATAATATAATTTAATATTATTATATTTAAATTTAAGAAATAAAAATAATTAAATAATGATATAGTCAATTTCAAAAGTGTGCAATTATGAATTGAAATATTGATAGAAGCTTAATTTAAAACAATTGAGTGAGTGCAGTGCAGGTAATATGGAGAAGACTGCTTGCCAGTTGCCACAATAGGACATTTAATTGCTTACACTACATGTCTGTGCAAAGCATGTGCATTAACACCTAATAAAATCATTATTGAAATTTTAATTTATGTATACAACAAGAATATAAACTGCTCCTCTCAAAAAAAAAAAAAGAATATAAACTGCTCTGAGTTTAAACCAGAATGGTTAATACCTGCCATTCCTATATTTGCTCTTTAGCTCGAACAACAAAAATGCATTTACAGAACATCCACTGCCACTGCTAATTCCACAACTCCTTTTTCAGTATTCTTACTTAATATCAACTAAGCCTCAACTAATTACTTAAAATTACTACTTTGTTTTCTTTCTATAAGTAGAAGTTTGGTACTCTTGCACACTTACGCAAAATTATCTAATATTAAATCACAAGGTGCAAGTGCAACCATCTAACACCAAATTGGCCAATCCCTTAATCTGTCATGATTTTCAAACTACCACGAATTCGAATACATTAATTAATTTGAAATGAAAGGAAACTTGGAATTCAACATTATGTTAAAATTTTATGATTTTTCAATTCAAACAAAATTCAAATCAACCTTTGTGTAAATTGCACGTCCATGGAACCTTGCGTTTTTCTTTATGACAATGTTTTTGCCGACATAATTAAGCTCAACCAGCCTCTGAAAAATTATTGGAAAAGAAAAACCATGTTTGCATCTCTACAAATAATTTTGATACACTGTATCTTTCCAGACAACCATCTGACTAAGTTGTATAGGTGAAAGAGAATAGTAAGTAATGGCAAACGACTAAGAAATTTCTGATCACTCATAAAGACATTCAGGATATGAACTATTGGCCAAAACAGGAATTGAGTATCAAGTTTATAATGCGAGTGCAAGAGAGGTAAATTTCTAATTATACTGTATTGTTATCTAACTAGTATACTGCAGGATATGTTCTACGAACTTGAGACAATCATATTTTGTCAGTTTATATGCTTTAACATAATTGAGCACTGCGGTCAAATTTCTGGTTTATGCCTAAAATAATAAGCTGCATCATGGAAGAAATAATTGTATTATGAGTAAAGTTCAAGTCTCAACCATTTATGATGGAACAAAAGCAAATAGGAAATTATGATAAAATGAAAAATAACAATGCTGAAAAGTATATTTATAAACAATATGTACTGACCTTATATATATGACCAATATCACAACTTTCCTCCTTTAGAGATGAGAATGTTCCCATAAGGCTCTTTCTGTTCAACACTTAGGAAATCACGAGAAGCAAGAACTGCACACAAATTGGCCACTCATCTCTGTTATAATTTGCAGGAAGTTATTAAAAAAATTGACATCAGTTTTATTGTAGTTGGCAGGGAAAGAACTTGTATGCAAGAATACCACAAGTTTGATAAAAGAGCATAGCTGCTCCTTTTCGGTTCATTCCAGCCGCTAGCTTGTTTAAGGATTCTACTTGAGGAGCTCCTGGAGTTTCAAAATGTTCTTTCATCTGCCTGCAGGCATTAATATGAGTCTATTGATCAAACAACGGACAATAGGACCAGGGACATTAAATAAATTTCGAAAGAGCAGTACATTCGGATAGTGTCAGTCATCTTGTCCACAGGCTGATTGATGACTGGATGTTGGGTTTGTGTAGGTCCAGTTTCTACCAGTAGTTCTGTGGGGGAAAATTAACAAGGGGAATTAGGTTCACTAACGGAAAAAAAAGTTAAAAATTTCAATAGCCAAAGCTGCTGCAATAAAAAAGATGGGTCACTGTACATTTACCTTGATCAATTGTTGGGTCGTTCTCAGACAGCCTTGACAATTTGAAATTTGTATCAGGAAATTGCCGTGAATTCTCTTCTTCTACTGGTTCAAGGCTATTGCCACTGTGTCTAGATGAGGAGTAAGGCCTTTTCTTGTTGGATCTGCTAATCATCAGCGAATCCAATCTTCAATATATGTACATATACTTCCAATCAAAGAACCTAATTAGTTATAAAGTCAAACTGAATGGCTATTCCTCAAAATTTAAATGAACCCTTGACACAATTTCATTATCATTCTAGTTGACTTTATACAACAGAAGTTTTCCTAACCTTCCTGCTTCTGAATGATGTGATGGCATACTATGTCCTGATCCTGAGCTTGGGATGGATCTTACTTCATCTCCTGTAAATTTACATAAGGCAAAACCTTAAATAAGTATTACGATAGTCCTCTAATTATCTCAGGGCTTTTCTCTAAGCAAGTGAAAAATGCAACGTAGAAAATAGAGATGCAATGTACCAGAATTTCCAGGTGTCATCAAATTGGCCTCAGTTATCTTCCTTCCGTTTTTTATAAGGTTGGCTCTTAATAATTCTTCCATGATGTTTTCTGGTGCTATCTCATTTCTGACAAAGGTTGCCCGCTGTTTCTCTATGGGAATACCCTGTGACTGGGAGCCAACTCCACTGTGAAAATCTTCAAAGGCCTTCATGTCCAAACGCTGAATAAGATTCAGATATATTGTACTGTTTCTTGTTGGGGCAAACTAAGAGATGATTGGAGACACTTACATATCCCACCGGATCTTGATAATGTCCCCTCTTTGGCAGTGATGATAATGATGGTTCTGGAGGCAGAGGCGGGGAATTCCTTTCTGTTTACAGAAGTTCATATGATATTAAATTTACTCACGCATTGCCTTTCATAAGATAATCTTGGAAACAACCATATGTAAAATCTAACCAGAAGGTGAGTCATGGGGAGGTTGGGTACTTCTAATCCAAAGCTCCATCAGAGGTGCTGGATAATAGATTCCTCCATTTTCTTTTATAGATAAATCATTAATAAGTACAAGAGGTGGTAGATCCATGAGTTTAGCTACCTTCATTGTAGATATGATATCCCTGCGTGCCTGCACAACATTCAGTATAATGTCCAGGATTGCTCTTGTTTTTCAAATTTATATTTGTTTTAACAGGGAGGATGGAGCAAAAATAATTGAAAATTAAAAAATTACATTTATAGGAAAATTAGCATGTTCTCAACCTATCCATATATCTCCAAAGATAAATGATGTTAAGATATTCTTTGGGCAAGTTTAAAACGTGAAACATGTTGGAGATTAAATGACAAACCTTTCTTTGTCTTCCTCTTCTTGAGACAATATCAGAAGTATCTTGAATCCATGACTGGTATATGTGACCAGGAATAATGGTTTTTTCATAGTCCATTGCAAGGGCTGCACGTCTTTTTGTCTGCCTCTTAATTGGTCCTTGCATCCCTTGATCCTGCTACCTTTTCAAGGTCAGTTAACTCCATGCTGTTCTTTTTTCAATAGTCTTACATGATCATTCCTAGTGTTGCTTTTACTAAATTACTTTACCTGCCTGGCTGCTTTGTATCCATCAAATTGTTGATTGATCTGTTTTTCTGGATGGTCTTGAATTTCATCAGCTGCAGTGAGCCATGTTAACAGGATATGCATAGCAAGAACATTCATTCTCAAGTGATTCAGTATATATATATATATATATATATTCATTCTATCAATTAAGACAAATTACAATAACAATCAATTAGTTTATTAAAATGGAGGAGGAATAAGAACACATTGTTTTACTAATACACAGAAGTGCCGTTTCAATTCCAAGATCTAACCAGGACAAGAAGACCAAGCAGAAAATGATGTATGGCTCGGTTGTAAGGAAATTCACTAAAGAAGTTTGAGAATCATTTTTTTAAGGGCTCAGATTGAAGAAGTTTGCACATGCCATGTTATAAAAAGAAAAAGGAAATAAAACAAACAATTAATGGGAAGAGGGGAAAAAGAGTTCCATGTGTTATTTGCATAACCTTTGTTGTAACTAGAAGATCTCAAAGATGGTTTTAAATAAGGCATAGCCTTATGGTAATTATATACAAAGCTTAGACAATAGACCCAAGTTTGATTTTCTCTTCCCATGCTATATAAAAAAGATGATTTTAAATAACAGGATGGAACTAAGGTTAAAATATATACTATTTCAACATAGAAGTCCTTTGTAATTTTTTACGGAGATAATAGCACTATACATTAGACACATAAATATAGCACTTCTAGTTAGAAGATAAGCAATAAAGATTATTGACAACTCATTTAGACAGAAATTTTCAGCTAGTGCATAAGGATATGTACAAGGGATAACAATAAGAATGTGAAACCATATCTTTTACACTTTCTATGTCCGAAGAAACACACAAAATTGTTATCTGGGATACTCAATTTTCCATTTTACTAACCTTGTAGAGTTTCATCATGTCTTGGTGGGGAGGGTATGAGAATAGTTGGGATTGCCGTATGCTCTCCAGAAGTGAAGTTCAGTTGTGTTTCCTCATCCTCTTCAATGTCAAATCTGCCACGTCAGTAAAAAGGGTACGTGTATGAGAACATAGTGTAAATCAATTAATAATAAACAAAGAGATCTCTTGAAAATTGTATGCTAACAATTTTTATGATTCCTTTTTTCACCATTTACTTTTACCTATCTGCAACCAGTTCACCCAAAAACAACTAGGCAAACCAAGATAATATTGCAACCCTTATTCAGAATCACCTTTCAAAGCGATTGTACGTTTCGGAGTGTGACCGATATAAATCAAAATGCTCAACCAATTTGATGTTTTCAGCATCAGCTGAGAGAGTAAAATAAGTTAGCTGAAGGGAACATTTACAATATTAGCATACCTGGATGTACTTGAGGAAGGTGACAAGCTAAAAGAATTTTAAAAATGAAAATAAGAAAAGAAAAACCTTGATGTAATTGATGGGATGGATCTTCTTCCATGGGATCATTGCTGATATAGTGTTCATCAACATCATCAAGCCGCTGCACATAAAGCATTTTAGGCATAGATTAGCTCAATGGGCTGCAATGCAGAAGAGTTTTAGCAGTTACCTTATCGAGGAAATTTTATTTTAAATATTTCCATCTAAGAATAGGGTTCAGTCTCTTTTCAACTCACGTGCATTGAACAAAAGTTAAATCATAATTTACCAAGAATTTCAGATATAGAATATGAAGAAATAAGTGTTCTAATTTTCTCTCTAGAGTTATCAGAGGGTTTCATAGAGACGGAAAGATCTAACAATGATGCGATGGCAATAGATCAAGATGCATCAATAATGAATAAAATAAAAATAAAAAAAATCAAAGGTAACCAAAATGAAAAATTATCCAATGGAAAAATGTCATTCCAATTTCATGGTCCAAAAAGATTAAAGATGACCCAAATTATCAAGGGTGAAGTGACCTTTCAGTCCCAACGCCCAGAGAAAATTAGGAGAAATTTATGTGAAGATCATCTTCGTCTGTAAATTTGAGAGCTTTTTTCCCTGAAATATAGATTGGAAAAAGTCCACAATATAGAAGAGGTTTGTTTCCTATTGAACCAGATTTTTAATTCACAAGTTCAAATTTGAAGTAACCGTCAAATCTTATATATCCACAGGATTGCATATTCACTATTTGTACTAAGCTAATAAAACCATGCAACAGAAATATAATGGCCTTTGGATAACAGAAACAAATTTCATTTTGCTACATTAATATTAATTTAATTAAAGAAATAACTCAAACCTAGTGGAGTGTAAGAAATTGATCTATGTAGTCCAACCCATCTAGATTAGGATTAAAGCTTAGTCACTGTTGTTATATTAAAATATAATCTAGTGGATTATAGGAAGTTTAGAGCTCTGTGGCTTAATTGGGTACATTTATCAAGCACCTTGAATTAGCAAGTTTATCTTATGGCTAAAAATTCCATACAAGTTCTTTTTGAGCCAATTGCTACCACTGGATACACCATCTTGCTAATGACACGAGCGCCAAAATAAATGACTGTTAATTTTACCATAGCAAAATAAGTAGTTTGTTGGAACTGCATTGTGGTGTTTGCATTGGAGAAATTAACGGATTGCTCAATATCTCCCAAATCCGTCTCTTTGTTCTCTGGCAAAGTCACAGCTTCTTTCCTGCAACAAAAAGAGACAGACAAATTAACCAAGAAAAAAGACTCGAGCCATTTGACCTTTGTCCTTTGCCACCATTGTAAACATGCGCTAGTCTTTAACTAGGCTTATTCCCTCTAACTCTAAGGGCTCTAAAATGGGCTTGGTCAGTGAATGCACAGATTTATGGAGAGAAGAAGAGAAACAGTGACAAACTTGGCTTGGGTTTTTCCTTTAGGAAGAACAGTTGGGTCTGGAGCTGATTTTACTTTCCATGCTTCATTTATTTCGACCTGAGAAACTACAAATTATCAGTGAAAACATTTTGACATGATATCAACAATGGAAGGAGTTGAAAAATTGCAGAAAGAAAAAAACGGAGAATATGGGTTTCTTTTTGTTCTTGATACAGAAGTTGATGCAAGTACCAGTAAACGGGTCACATCATCTGCAAGAAAACGCATATTGTAGTTAAACTGTTAACTGAGTTATATGGTGAAAACTGATAATTGAAGTTTAAGAAAAGGGCCTATAAGTTACCATAAAGGAGTTTCACTTTTCGTTCGTAAACAATAACAACTCCACCTAATAAGAATAAAATACAAATAGAAGGATATAAAAGAGATCGTTACTTTGATTTATAGCAGAAAGCGATCTCAAAAGAGAAAGTGAAAATGACAAGATACCCATAAGAATTCCAGAGAGCCTAAGCGCCATTGGTACACATGGATTCAAAATCTCGTCACTGCAACCAAATAGAGAAACAATAAACTCGCTGAAATTTGAATATATTTTTTTCTTTAAAAAAAAGGGCAATAGTTGAGAAGATGAATGACCAGATTTTGATAATATTGAGCTTGTTAAGCTTCTTTCGATTCATTTTGGCGTGCAGAGTAGCAGCCCTCCTTCGTCCCATTGAAAGTGAAAGAGAAACATAGATGAAAGAGAAAACATAGATTCATATTAAGTACTATTCGATTCAAAAATCATCAAAACAAAGAAAATATCACAGAGGACAAGATTCAAAAATCACTAAAATATTATTCTACCATTAACAGAGCTTGAGATTCATTTTGAGAAACAGAGTTAACATATAATATGCTGAAAAATAACAATGAGAATCCAAAAAGCCATGTATAATTGAACAAAGCCATAGTAGCTTGCTGAAGAAAAACTGAGTGAGCATTATATACATAAAAAGAACAAATCAGAAATGAAAATATGTGAAAAAAGAAGTTCACCATATCTGGCCTAAAGGTTCTTTGCGAGCTAGAATCTGGTTCGAGTAAAACATTCTCTATAGCTTTAACTTTCAACACTATACTAAAACAGAGAGCAAAGCAGAAACAGGAATCTGTATTCCTTTAAAACGAGCTGCACGCACCCGCCATGGCAGAGAATTTGTAAGCGACTGTGCTTATAGAGGAATGCTCTATATGATAAAGTTACACAAGAAAAATTAAAGTTTTTATACTCTGTTGCTACGTGGCGTTGTGGTGGATGTATGTGCCAATATGGAGGACAGATTAATAAAGGAATAACAGTCTGTTTTGTCATGGAGCGGTGAGATTAGTAGAAATTCATGCAACGACCTTAAAATTGTGATCTCGTGGGGCCAATGGGATCAAGTGAGCAGCTTGCTTTGCACTCCTTTCTTTTGGGTGGTGCTGCGGTGAAAATAGAGTCATCTAATTTTATTTTTGTAAAAAAAAATTGATAATTAGATATATTAAAAATTTTTAAAATATTGATAAAATGAATATTATTGTGAGATTAGATCACAATAATATAATAAGAGCAAATTAATAATATTATTCCTAAAAATATCATAATAATTCATATTTAGCAAGTGATATTATTTGTAATTTTTAAAATAATATAGGGCTAACTTATGTAATTATTTTTATTTCTTTTTTCTTTCAATATTTTATATAATTTTTTTAAAAATTCAATATTGAATATAATAAAAAATAAATAACACATATAAAACATAAAAAAATATATTAAATAAATTAATAATAATATTTAGTAAAAAAATATAAAAGTCTTTTTAAAAAAATTAAGATAAAAATTATTATTGAATAAATATATATAATTTTATATATGAGATTGTATCAAAATTCTTACCATTATTTTATGAATTGATTTATTCTAAATTAACATTTACAGACACAAATCTTATTGTATATTTAATCTATATTATTCTTTTAAAATCATATTATTTTTTTAATTTATATAATTGCTATTTGAATATGAGTTCAAATTTGCAAAATAAAAAATTTATTTATTTTTATAAAAGTATTTATTGTGGTAAGTCAACTAGTGATCATAAATTGATTGTCATATTTACATTAAATTTTGGTAATTAGATTAAATTAAATAAAAAATACTTTGACATTTTTATTCTTAATATATAATAATATTTAAAAAAATAAATCGTATAACTTGTAATTTTAAATTGATTATCATATTTACATTAAATTTTGGTAATTTGGTTAAATTAAATGAAAAAATACTTTGATATTTTTGTCCTTAATATATAATAATATTTAAAAAAAATAAATTGTATAACTTGTAATTTTAAATAAAATATAGGACTTTAAAATTTTTATATTTTTTTGTGATTCTTCTCTTCTCCATATCCATTTAAATAAATATAAATTGTAATAATCAAAACAAATATAATATTTCATCTTATAGTTCTTCTCAAGTTCACCAAATAAATTTTTATATTGATCAAATGGGTTGATAACGTGTGTATATGAAAGGATTTGTGATTGAAAAAACTAAGTGAATCATTCCAACTACATTTAAGGTATGTATATTTATACAATTAATTCTATAATTAAATGTATTAGATGATATAAATTTTTTTTATAGCAAAATATATTTTCACAAAATTTTAAAAATTTTATGTAAATTTTGATAGTTTGAGAAATAATTGTGTAAGTTTGAATAACATTTTCAGTAGGTAAGTTAGTAATATTCTGTAAGTTTTAATATATTTTCTATAATTCTGAATGATAATTCCAGTAGTTTAACTAAAAATTTCAGTAGATCAATTTCTAGTATTTTGTTTATCAAATTTTAAAAATTTTACTCAAACTATCAGAATTTTAACTAAAAATTTCAGAAAATGGATGCAAGTTAAGTAGTTTTCAGTAAATATTATGTAATGCTAAATAACAATTCTGGTAGTTTAACTAAAAATTCTAGTATGTAAATTTTTGATATTTTTATTTCTCAAATTATAGAAATTTCACTCAAATTATCTAAATTTTAACTAAAATTTTTAGAAAATTAATATAAATTATGTAATTTGTAGTATGTTTTCTGTAATTTTGAACACAAATTATGGTAGTTTGACAAAAAAATTTATTAGGTAAAGTTATGGTATTTCGTTTCTCAAAATTTAAAATTGTTACTGAAATTATCAGAATGTCAACTAAAACTTACAAAAATTTGATGTAAATTTTAGTAAAAAATTCTGTAATTTTGAATGATTATTCTGATAGTTTGATAAAAAATTTAGTATGTCAAATTCTGGTATTTTATTTCTCAAATTTTAAAAATCACACTCTAACTATTGTAATTTGAACTAAAAATTTTAGAAAGTTGATATAAATTATGTAAGTTTCAATATATTTTTTGTAGTTTTAAATAATAATTTCGGTGGTTTGACTAAAAATTTTGATAAGTCAAATTCTAGTATTTTATTTATCAAATTTTAGAATTTTTAATCAAATTATCAAAATTTTAATTGAAAGTTTTAGAAAATTAATGTAAATTATGTAAGTTTTAATAAACATTCTGTAATTTTAAATGATCATTTCGATAGTTTGAAATAAATTCTATTTGATCAAATTCTGGTATTTTATTTCTCAAATTTCAGAAATCGCATTTTAACTATCAAAATTTGAACTAAAAGTTTCAGAAAGTTAGTGAAAATTATATAAGCTTCAGTATAGTGTAATTTTGAACGATAATTCCGGTAGTTTGTTCAAATATTCTAGTAGACCAAATTATGATATTTTATTTCTCAAATTTATAATTTTTAGTCAAATTATTAGAATTTTAATGAAAATTTTTTAAAAAATGATGTAAATTGTGTAAGTTTCAGTAGACATTCTGTATTTTTAAATGATCATTTTGGTAGTTTGATAGAAAATCTAGTAGGTCAAATTTTAATATTTTATTTCTCAAATTTTAGAAATTCAACTCAAATTATCAGAATTTAAAATAAAACTTTCAGAATATTGATGTAAATTATGTAAGTTTCAGTAGATTTTTTATAATTTTGAATGATAATTTTGGTAATTTGATAAAAAAATTCTAGTAGGTAAAATTCTAATATTTTGTTTATCAAATTTTAAAAATCTCACTCAAATTATCAAAATTGTAACTAAAAATTTCAAAAAATTAATATAAATTATGTAAGTTTTAGTATACTTTTATAATTTTGAATGATAATTCTTGTAGTTTGACCAAAATTTTAGTAGGTCAATTTGTAATATTTTGTTTATCAAATTCTATAAATCTCACTCAGACTATCAGAATTTGAACTAAAAATTTTAAAAAATTGATGTAAATTATGTCAGTTTTAGTAGAATTTTTATAATTTTGAATGATAATTCTGGCAGTTTGACCAAAATTTTAGTAGTCAATTTCTGGTGTTTTGTTTATCAAATTCTAAAAATCTTACTTAAACTATCAGAATTTGATCTAAAAGTTTCAAAAAAATAATGTAAATTATATAAGTTTCAGTAGATTTTCTGTAATTTTGAATGATATTTCCGATAGTTTGATCAAAATTCTAGTACGTCAATTTCTAGTATTTTATTTATGAAATTTTAAAAATCTCACTTAAAATATCAAAATTTAAACTAAACGTTTCAGAATTTCTTTGTAAATTATATTAGTTTTAATAGACTTTCTGTAATTTTGAATGATAATTCTGGTAGCTTGACTAAAAATTCTAGTAAGTAAAATTCTAAAATTTTATTTTTTAAATTTCAAAAAACTCACTTAAATTATCTGAATTTGAACTAAAACTTTCAGATGGTGCCCTCAAAAGAAAAATGTATGGTTGAATTTGATGATCTTGATTTAAACATAAATGAAAATACTTTAGAAGGAGACGATGCCATAGATGATGATAACTTTGTGGCTAAAAAGTTTGACCACATTAATAATAGTTTATCACTAGCAGAATATAAACGTGCCAATGTTAGTGATAATAAATCACAAGATTTATCCAAATTGACTTATGATCAAATAATGACAATATAATTCTCTTCACTTGAATAAACAAAATTATTTTATATTGCATATTATGATGTCATGACTAAAATTTAGGTAAGTCGTATTATGATTGTTTGAATTTTAAACTTTAGAATCATCTATCAAATCACCTTATCTCAAAATTACAGAATGCAAAAAATTTTTATTTGAATGTTCTGAAAATTTATCTACAGTTTATTTATTAACTTTTTCATATTACTGTTGGTAGATTTTTGCTACTAAAAGAAAATAATACTTTCTTCAATGTATTTTTATATATTATACAATTCAATATATTATAAGTTAACATGATTATCAAGAATATGCTTTAAATGAAAATGAAATGAAAGAAAACTAGAAGAGATTAATTTGTTGTGTGAAAAAAATGTACAAGAATTTCCATAATAAAAAATATTTCTCATTTAACAAATTTTTTTTATCATTCTGTAATAAAAATAAGATATTTACACTCAATAAAAAATTGTTGCTTAGTTACAAGATTATTTTCTGTGTTAGATTAATTAATTGTTTGTCTTATATTCTCAAGATCTACTCAAAATGAAAGTGATATGGAGAAAAATATCTTATTTGCAAGGGATTGTTAAGCCAATGCCTCTCTGGGTGTCTTAAATCTCAAGCCAATGCTCTTACAAAATTATTATAATTTATTTTATTCAATGTTTTATACATTTTTAGTATTATATTTATTTTTTATTATAGGAATGTAAATGCTTAAGTGGAAATATTGAAGACATTAATATAAACATAATATAAATAAATAATACAAATATTCAAAGATGTTATATTAGTCAAATATATCAATACAACATTCAACATATAAAAAATGTATAAAAATATATCCAAAACATCTAAAAATTTATAAATAAATCATATGCAGTCGACATACCAAAAAATATATATGATAATAATATCCAAAAAGAGCTATAAATCTATATACCTATCATCTATAGGGTCCTAATTAGAAGGTGGATCATCAAGAAGAGGATGAGAGTTCGAGGGAGGCTGTGAGTTTTTTATTAGTGCCTCCATATGGGTCATCATCTCGCGATGCTCCTCCCTCTTCTAAATCCCATTCGCGATGCTACTCCCTCTCTTGCAAATCTACCAAAGACTGTCATAGAGTTTGTAGCTCGTCCTGAAGTGCTTTATCTATTAGTTGAGAAGTATTGATAATATTTGTATTTTTTTTAAAAAGTGCCAATTTCAGCAATTTGTGAAGCAAGTTCAATAAAACAAAGAAAAGAATCTATGAAAAATAAAAGCAATTCATGAAATATGACAACATGGGAGGACCCTTTAATATTGAGGTCCCAAATCTTATCCATATTATTGTACTATAAATATAAATAAATAATATAATCTTAAATTAAAAAAATTTATCCCTTCTCTCACCCCCAATTCTGTCTCATCTAGACATATATGTAAAAGTGAAAATAAAATTTACTTTTTGTTTTATGAATAACTATCTTATGCCATATTCAGATGCATACCAAATGGATCTCTACATGTTTTGCAAAGCAATGCAAGGAAAAAGAAAGTATGCATCTGATATTCAACAAGGCACAATGTTCAAACACTTCATATTATCTCATATTTATTACAATTAAAGAAATAAATAAATAATCACAAGTAAACCACAATCACAACTAACAACAAGCATACTAAAACTATTCTCACAAACGACAAATAAAACTCCACAATTTATAATTATAAAAATGTGGTGATTAATACAAAGCCACCTGAATTTAGCAAATCAAAAAAATATATCAATGCATTATATATACGCACCCCCATACTCCACAACATGCAAGCACTACAAATCCAATATTGTAGGAAAGACCAACAAACTTCCATGCACCCATCCGCCTTCTTCAAGCATCTTAATTTTAAATAGTTATATGGAATAGAATACATACCTAGTAATAAAAGTGAAACAATTGCAACAATAACAACAAAACAAAAGACTGTAAAAGTTTAACAAAAGCAAGAGCAACAGAAGCAACTGCAAACCAAATTAATTATGAAAAGAAATTAGTCTTTTTTTTTTATCAAATTAGTTTTTTTTATTAAATAAACAAACAATACATTCAAAATCATACAATCATTTTTTCTGATATTATAAAATGACCCTAATGCTAAAAGGGAAGGCAAACAATTACTAAAAAATAAAACAAGTAACTAGACCATTAGGCTCTAATTTTTTCTTTCCACTCCTTTTTATATATTTTGTATAATTTTATAGATTTTGGATTCAATTATAGCCTTTTCTTCTACAACATCTTCCTAAAGTGAGGGCCCCCTCACAATGAATTAAGATCTCTTAATATTTCTATTAACTATTAGAAACTAAAATAATCCATGATGGAACTAGTTAACAATTTGTAAGAGAGAGAAGCAAAGTCCTCTTAGCATTTAACTCTAATCTCAATTATTTCCTACGGTAAAAAAGATGTGAAAGTCTAAGAAGAGAAAGAAACGTTTTATATTCAAAATGCAAAACAAGCATTGCAAGCAAAAACTATAGTTGAATTGCTCCACCTATACAAAAGAATCTACAAGGAGGAAGAGGAAGGGTAAAGATAAGGTTAACGCCCATGAAAACTAACAAAAAATTTAAAAAAAATTATTTCATTTTTTTCTTTCTTTCAATGAGTGCTCTGTCCATTTGTAACTCCACGACCATACAAAACTCTGGCATATTTCTCAAGTAAGCCATTAAAGAAATTCTCTTTAAGTTTCTTGAATGTACAACAAGTAAGCAAAACTATCAGATAATAGGTATAAAAATTATTATTTTTTTCAATTATCGTTAAAATAGTAGCTATTGCAACTGGTAGTATCATTCTATTATTTGAAAATGATTCATGCTCAAATCAATCATAATATCTAACTCAAATCAAATAATCCAAAATTAATTAATAATCTTCCTTAATTCAAAAAATAAACTAACTCAACATAATCTTTCAACACACACACACCAAATTCCATTAAAACTCACTTCAAATCTATCACCAACTGTGATAAAGATGAGAATGCCTTACCCACAGACAGAGACAGAAAGAGGCAGCGAGCTAGAAGATTCCAAGCGTGAGACGTCTATTACATGTTGAATAGAAAATAATAAAAATGATCAAGTTAGGTTAGAGAATTAGGAACATATTCAAACATTGCTATCAACGCATAATGTATTATAAATATATTGTCTTATTATTTTGTAGCCTTTAATTAATTACCTAGCTAGCCACCATGATGTATTCAGAAGTAATTTTTAAATAAAATCAGGTTCGAATTAAAAGAAATTAAACCATATTTGCCAGTAGGCCAGTGACAATATACATTTTTTAAAGTCCAAAATCCTATCAATCAAAACCAAGTACCGAATATTGGGTTATAATTTCTAGTATATTGCCAAACTCAAGAAATTATTGTACTAATTCTATAGCTATAGATATGAGTTATAGTGTTTAAATCATCAGTCCCATTTATATGATTTAATTAATATCAGTTACTTATTTCAATATTCAATATAGCTATATGAAGTATTTCATTATTTTTGTCAAAATCCTCATCAAATATTAAATAGTAATAAATACAATAGATAGTGCAACAAACTACAACAAGTGATCCACCAAAACATGTGTATGTGTATGTTCCATTTGAAAGATAAAGACAAAAAGAAAATCTTATATGTGGGAGCCTAATTAATTAATTAACACAAAATAAGAAACTTCATATGGGTGCCTAATCAATTTATCAATAAGGTCTAAGGTCAAGCAACTGCTACAAAGTCCAATGTAACAACATGAGCACCTCACATTTTTTATGATAAAATGCATGAATTCTCAAAGAACAAGAAACAATTCATTCAGCTAAAATATTTCTAAAATGGAAATGAAACACAAAGAACTACAAAACAACTCAAGCGTTTTACATAATAACTTTGATTTATAAAGTAATTAAATAATAAACAAAACAATAAGGGCAAAAACAGACCAATGGGCCATTTGCCATCTAAAGAAAAGACTCTGATTTTTAGAAAGACAAAAAGAAAAGGTCAAAGACTAAGAAATATATGATCCAATAATTGAATATACAATACAATAAGAAACTAAACATCACCCACACACACGCACACATATGTATATATAAATATATGCTCCACCTCATACAGATAGAGAATGTGAGTGTATTAACTCATAATCCAATTTTTGAAATTTATCATGATTGATGGGTTAGCAACAAAAGAATCAGAGTAAAACTCAATTCCATTTAAAAACTTTAGCTTTTTAATAAAGGTAAACTTTGTCACTACAATCAATGAGAAAATGTTAAATTTTTATTACTTAAAACTTCAAACTATTTTTTTATCAATAAAACTTTAAACTATTACTTAAAACTTTAAACTATTGATATTATAATAGAAAATCCACCAAACCCACGTGTTATGCCTTTCAATACTCAATTATTCTCATGTACAACTATGAAACTCAAATCAAAACAGGGGATATTTCAGGTCTTCTATACCAAATGAACTTTAATAAAGAAAATATGAGAAAGATGAAAGGCAGGGGATGATATCAACCTTTGATGGTAAAATTAAACAAGGGCACTTGCCAATGATATCAGCCAATGAAATTAAACAAGCTGCTTGATTTTGAAAACTTTTCTATTAATAAATGAAACAAAAAAAAAAGAATTATCTAAAAGCAATGCTCAAATCACAAAGAAATGTGAAGACACATAAAGCAAAGTAATGCATACCTGTTCAAAAGAAGCAGCTAGTTCATGGATACTCCTAGTAAGTTGTGAATAAGAGACTAGTTGAAAGAATGAATGAATGCATCGAGTTATGAGCACCAAAATGCAACTCAACATAATGCAATTTGATTAAATCGAAAAACAGAGAGTACATACGGTTAGGTCAAGAACCAACTTTTTTTTGTTTCAGAGGTATAATGTTAGTTTTCATGGGATTCAAAGCAGCTTTAGTAGCTTTGGATCTGTAAAAATGTCGCTCTTTGAGAGTTCCTCTCTCCAGGCATCTTCTTCCCTGACGACTAGGATGAAGATTTCATCTTCATTGACCCAATCGGTGGCAGCGAAGTTGATGAAGATGCCAAAGCAGGAGGAGCCATCGTTGATTATGATGTGTCAGTCTGCGGATCTGCCATAATCAAATCCATTACCGTTATTCTCAAAGAATTCTAAAAAGAATATGTAGAAATAGAAATGAGAAATTTTTTGAGAGAGTGAAATAGAATTTCTAAGGAAAGGAAAAGAAGAAGAAGAAGAAGAAGAAGAAGAAGAAGAAGAAGAAGAAGAAGAAGAAGAATTACCACCATGGTTGGCTATCTGGAACGACAGTATAAAACAACAATGGTAGGTCCTTCTCTACTGGGTTTGCGATGAAGATGATGCTAAGTAGGTTAGGTTAGCGATGGTGGTGACTGGTGTGGCGGTAGCAATGAAGAGGATGGTGATCGAGCTAAGTTAACTATAACAGTGATTGATGAGGCAGAGGCTGGGAGAGAGGTGACTGCCTGCGATTAAGAAGAAAAAGAGGTTCATGATTATGATTAGGGTTTATTTTGCAGCTTTTATATCATAGATTAATAATAATAATATGGATCCAATCTTATAAAAAACACTTTCTATATCAATGGCTAAAAATTTTTCAACTAATCTAATGGTCCATAATCTTTTTTACAACAAAAGGAGTTAGGTGACTCCATTTTAAATGGAGTCATAGTAGCACTACCCATTTCTTTCCCCTTCTTCTTTTTTTATTTATCTTATATTTTAATTTGAAAATTTAGTACTTAAATCACAATTTTAAAGAAAATAATTTTATACTTTTTATAATTACATCATTTTATAATAAATTACATTTAAATTTTAAAAATTCAATTTTTTTTGAAGATTAATTACATTTAAATTTTAAAAATTCATTTTTTTTGAAGATTAAGAATAATTATAAAAAGTTCAGAATTATATGAGCTTCTTGATATGGGCTTCTTTTTTTTTTTGACAAAATGGCCTAAACCATTTTGTCTTAGAACCACTCAATCTTATATGCCCATTTTATTTTATTTTTATTTTTCCAGTATATGATTGGAATCTCACACATGATCTAACACTCCCTCTCAAGTGCAACTGGGCTGAGCTTACTTTCTTTTTTGGCCTAGTTGTCACTTAGACATTTTTTTATGCCTTGATTAGATTGGATCTTAGCTCTCCATGGCTCAGAGGATCCCTACTTTAGTCTTCAGCTTCAAATGGGCTGAATCTTGGTACTTTATTAGGCTCAGATGATCCGATTTCAAATTTGCTACAAGCTTTCTATCTTGGACTTGTGTTCTTCTAAGTATCAAAGGCCTTAGGTCACATCACATCCATTTTTTGCATGGGCTTGTACTCTTTGAACCTCAGAGGCCATAGGTCCATTAATTTACGGGTCCAAGATCATCAGCGATTAAGCCATTTAGGCTCTGATGCCATGTTGAAATTCATAAATTTTTAATAGCTTAAGCTTGATTCACATGTAGGAAGTGTTGGATTTGACATTTGGGCTTCTTGACATGGGCTCCTTCTTGACAAAATAGCATTTGGGCTTCTTGACATGGGCTCCTTCATGACAAAATGGCATAAGCCATTTTGTCTTGGAACTACTCAATCTTATATGTCCCTTTCTTTTCTTTATTTTTCCAATGTAGGATTGGAATCTCACACATGCTCCAACACTTTATACTCATTAAAAATCATCTCAAATTTTATATGATCTTCTACTTCTTGAGAAATAACACGCCATACAACTTGAGAATTTAACTCAACTAGCCCTGGACTTGGAGATTATGACCAAAGTCAATGCAGAGCCACCCTTAATGCCAAAGATTTAGTCATTTTTGCAGTTATCGCCAAACATGGGGCCAAAAATTGCTGCCATAAAATAACTTGCAAAGTCTCTTACAATAGTACCATGCCCCCCCCCCCTCCCCATTTCCATATTTAATAAATATTGTTGCCTTTATATTTTTCAAGAGCCTACAGGTGGCATACACCATTTGTCTTGTGCACATAAACCTTTAGCTTATATTTGGTTTTCTAGGCACACTGGCTACCATGCAGTTATGTAATTTGTAGCTGAGACAATAATATCTTTAGGTTGCCAGTCTTTTGAATTCCAACATTTATCATTTCGAGCTAGCCACATTTTCCATATCATAGCAAATTTTTTTTTTTGATTTTTCACAACCCAAGTTAAATAATGCATACATTAACATGCTAGTCATGTGTCAATCTATAAACTTGATGTTGCAATCCCATTATTACCAATAATTTTTTGGATTCAAATGTTCAAACCAGACATGGTCCAAATCCTCATCCTGCCCACAATATCCACAACTCGTGTCTAGTCCCACTCCCTTTTACCATAATCGAACTTTAATAGGGATAATATTATGCAAAGTCCCCCACATCACTTTTTTTTATCTTCAGTGGTAGGGAGATTCACCAAAGTTTACACCACACAACACTAAGGACTTGAGTAGGATGAGGAACATTCATCATTTTCCTATAAAAATACACTGACTGTATTGAATAGAGCCCTTTAAGATCAAAATGTCAAATTATCTTGTTAGTGTAATTCTCAGCACTTAATGGAATGTTAATATGCAACGTGCCTTCTCTTCATGAATAATCTTCTTATTTTATCTGCATCCCACCTCTTTTGTCTTACGTCAAAGAAAAATGAGACATATGCCATTTTGTAAGATCCAATAGAAGATCACTCATCACACTAAAATGATCATTAATGGGTAGCCATATGTCACTTCGTATAACTACATTATTACTATCTCCTACTCTACATCTAATACATCTACACAACAACTCCTTTGATTATAATAAGGCCTTCAAATATAACTTGGGTTATGACCCAACTGAGCTGATAGAAAATTACTTCAATGAAAGTATTTAGCTTTGATAATTCTAAATAGAAGAGCATTTAAATTGATGATGATTCTCTAATTTCAAGCATTACCATGTTAAAACAATGGAGATTTTTGAACCCCAAGCCACTTTCTTCTCTTATCTCATACATTTTCTCCCAAGAAAATCAATGTAATTGTTTTCTCTCACTTGGCTTCAAATCCCATTAGAAAGAGTTTATAATCCCTTTTCTAATATATTTCATTATATTAATTTATTTATATTTATTTTAAATTATAAGTTTATAATCATATTTTATTTAAAATAATTTCTTAATGTGTGTTTTTTATAATATTTTTTAAAAAATCAATTCATTAAAACTAGAAAAACAAAATAAGTGGTGATGAAAAGTTCAAATTACAACACCAAATTAAAGATATAATATTTAAATTTCTAATATACATCATATAAATATTTTTCTATAAAATTAATTTAATCATGAGATAATATAAAATATTAATTTATTTAAAAATATTGGATGCAATTATTAATTTATATCTGATTTTTTTATTTATATATTAATTATATATGAAAATAAAACAATTATCAAATATGACCTAATGAAAAAAGCTAATATAATTCAAAAAAAGAGCAGGCATATTGAATTATTATAAAAAAATTGGATTAGCAATTCAAATAAAATAATAATTAAAATAAATATTGTAGCTTTTCTATGACTCGTAAATTACAACTTAAAAAATAGAGGACAAATATCTCTAAAATGAGGAAAAAAATTATGATCATGTGAGTATTAGAAATCTTGTTACATAATGCCATAAGAAAGATAAGTAAAATGATGTAAACTTCTAATTTTGTACCTAGATTAAAGTGCATGCAATGGTGATTCTAACAAAATTGAAATCACACTAATCGATGTCCAGATGGGTTCGAAAACCCAAACGAAGTCACTATGAACCCAAAATTTTGGACTTTGTAGAAAATCTCCAATTTTTCCTCTAAATGAAAGCTCAAGTGATAACGAATCTAATGCAATTGGAATACCATGAATCATAAGTCAACTGTATCCGAAAAAATGAAAATAAGTAGTGGCGCATGCGGACGGGCCGCTGATAGCTGCACGGACAAACCATGGCGCATATGGACGATCACCCCCCTCCAAACACATATTTGTCCAATTTTTTTGCTAGATTTTCCCCTATAAATAAGGGTTATTTTCTTTTCAAAATGACATCCAAAAATCCCAAAAAAATTATGCTAAAATTATTACTCTTTTTTCCTCCGAAAAATTAATTTTAAAAATTAATTTTTCTCAATCAATCTTTGCCCAATAAATTTCTTCTTTTAATGTTCAAGCTCAAGTCAAGGCTCAAATTTTTCATCAAGCTTAGGTCAAGGTCAGAGCCTTCAAATTAAGCAAGAGGAAATATCCACAAAGGTATTCCTCAAGCTCAATCTTTTTCAAATTTGGTAAAAAAATCAAACTAATTAATCAACTCCCGCCCTTTGCAATCAAAGGAGTGAACTATTAAAGGTTCCAATTCCCATTCAAAAGGAATAAATAGGCACACTTTAAAATTTCAATTCCAAGAAGCGAACCCATTAAAAGCCACATAATTGGTATATTTTTATTCATTAATTTATCTGTTTATATTACATTATTTTTTTAATTTATTTTATTATTTTATCGCTTTCTTAAATTAATTTATTTGAGAATTTGTACTTAACCATGCTCATTAGGGATGACTTAATGCTCCTATGTGCATGATTAATTGGAGTTATAATATTTATTTTATTGTTTATTTTAAAAATTTATGCTTGACCTAATACACATAAGAGGTAGAGTTAAAGCTCCCCTATAAATATAATTTTGGGGTTGTAAACTTATTTATTTATTTTCCTTGTTAAATATGTAGAATGGATGTCATGACTAATTATTGCTCATGCATATAAATTATTTGTCATTCATATTTTAAATTGTTATTCACATGAAAATTAAATTTTTCAAAAGTTAAGATTTCTTTAAAAGGAAATATTTCATTGCTTAAAATTATTTTAAAACCTAGCCCAGAATACATTGTGATTGATTTTGGACTAATGGCTTTTTTGAGTTAAAAATGACCATTTTTATGGAGTCAAAATAAAATCGAGTTTTTTCTTAAATATTTCTACAGCTAAATAATTTAAGGTGATGATTTTTCAATTAAGCTTTCAAAATAAAGTAATTATCCCTTTTTTTTAAAAAAAAATAAATAGAAGAGTATTTCTTTACAAATAAAGAAAATGAATCTTTTAAACTTGTGCTTACCAAATTGAGCAGAGACTGTAGGCGACAGTATCATGTAAGCTTGGACCCAAATGAGCATTTCAGTTCTCCATTATAAACGGGCTAGATCGGTACTTAGATGAAATCTTACAAATGAAATATATATATATATATATATCACTTGTTAAATGGGAAATCCAATGCCACAAGGAATATTAATCTTTGTGGCAATTTTAGTATATATATAATTATCTAATCTTACCCTTTTAAAAGCAAATATAATTATTTCTAATTTTTTTAACTATGTTTGGATGAGGTGCAAGATGATTAAATAAAATAGGGTAAGGTAGAGAAAACAAATCAATAAAGAAATATGAAAAAAATTAATAAATAAATTTTGCAAGAAAACAACAAAGAAGAATTATAATGCAAATAATTTAAAAAGAAGAACATAATTTTTTTTACATGGGATGATCTCGTATATTCAACAATAGCTAGAGAGTTTTTTTTGTGGTCATCGTATGAAAAAGTAACATATACATAAGGGTGTTATGTAATAAAAGAAATAATAAAGGATAAAATAAGAAACAAAAAATCATAATACCTCTTAACACCCCCCAAAACGAAGTGTTAAGAATTCTCTGAAAAAATAAGAATTTTTTTAACCCTTTCTAACCTTATAAAACCTCCTATTTTAGTTTACTCTCCTCTTAAAAAACAAAACTAACCATCTCTCTTCTTCTTTTACCCTACCCACCCCTTCTTCACCTCTTTCCAAATAAAGTAGTAATTGTTAGTGTGTGTAAAAATATTAAATATCATTAAGAAGTATTTATTGGTAATCTAAATAGCAATATTGTAGCTAAAATTTTTTATAAAAAACCTACCAAAATATGGTACTCCCTCTGTCCCAAAAAAAAGTCCCAAATTCCTTTTTGAGTGTCCCAAAATAATAGTCTCTTTTTTTATTTTTAGAAATAATTTTTTTAACTTTATCATAATGCACTTATATATATATATATTCATTTTGCAATTAATGTTCTTTACATTTACTAGATAGTAGATGTTTAACTAACATATTTAATTAGGGGTATATATAAAAAAAATTAGAATTTTTTTTAATAAACTATCATAATTATTTTTTTAAATGAGACTATTATTTTAAGACGGATGGAGTATAATATAAGTGGACTATTATTTCCTTCATATGAATTAATTTTTAATTAATAAAGTGATATTCCATTATTTCTTACTGTTAAAATTAATAAAAATGTAAAAATATTTTGATTTTTCTTAAAATTTTCATTCTAATAACCAAAATAGAAATTCTAAAGAATTTTAAAAAACCACTAAGTAATAATAATAATAACAACAATAATAGTGCTTGCACCGAAACTCCAAATTTAACAAATAATTTAATTAATATTAATTTAAGTATAATTATTTGGTAAAAAAAAAGTATGTCACGTCTATCATGTTTTTCAATGATCTTAGAGTTCTAGAATGAAAAATTAATTTTCCTCACGTTTTTAAGTTTTTCAGAATGATCTTATTTGTATATATCCAAGTTTGATTGGGCCTCCAGATAGCTTTTCAAAATTAGACTTGGAAAGTATATTTGAATCCAAATTAGAGTAGGATTCTTGTCCAAACCAATTTACTTCTAAGGGGGCATAACTTGAGTTTTTGAAGCTCAAATTGAGTGATTCAAAAGCCTAAATTCACCTAAAATTCCAAAGCTATAATTTGTTAGAAGATCCCAAGCCCAGATTTGAATTGAATAATATCAAAAAATGGTTTAAATTCTTCTATAAGAATTTTACATTATTAAGTTTTCTTATTTTGTTATGATTTGTTTTTCCTTTTTTATAAGGATTAGGATAATCTTATCTAGAATTATTATCAGATGTATCACTAAGATAAGTATGAGTAGGGCTCAAAGATTTGTTAAGATTTTATATAGATTTATTAGATTTCCTAGTAGATCAATGAAAAGAAAATTTTATACCAATCATATTGATTTATTTCCTTTTTTCTTATAGCATAAGGATTCTATTTGTAGCCTATATGAAGGCGCTCCTTTTCATTGTAAATTTACAAATGTTAAGTTTGATCAATAAAATTAAGAACTTTGTCCTTGTGAGAAATTTAACATCTCTTGTTCATTGATTCTTGTTCGAATCAACTTTCGCACATAGAGTTAATCACTTAAGTGTTCTAATACTAAGGTTCTCTTCTATATTATTAGGTTTGGGTCAAGGTCTTGGATTAAAGATCTAATTTAGCTTTCTAAGGAGTTATGATTTGAGCACACACATCAATCAATCTCAGAAGTCCACTTCACAGCACCTGAAAGCAAGTAATCACATAAAGGAATTATGATCAACAACAGATGCTGAGTACTTACAATAGATCATATGAACAAATTAAAAAAGCAACACATCTACTATACAAAATTTCATACCATAAGGAGAGCCTTTTCATTAGGGAGAATAACAATAATTAGATCAAGCTTTTTGCACTAGGGCCAAAGAACTTTCATAGCCCTATCATAACAAGTTATCATCTACATGTTATGATAACTTGTTGTCGAGGTGCCATATGTAGAGGAATAACTGGCTTCAAATGAAATGTCTGCGTATAGTAAGCAATGCAATTTTAGAATGACAACAAATTATGTGCAATAAATATTGAAAACCTTATGAAAATATTTCAAGATCCATACCATCCAGTAATTTCTATATGCTCTTTGAAACGAAGAGCAAAAACACATAACATCAAGGTCACTTAAATCCAAACAAAAAGATAAGCACATCCAATTCTTTACTTGTCCTGCTTCATACATTTTCTATAAAAACATGTAGCCACTTTATAAATGCTCATGATTACATCTATTTTATTTTATTTCTTTGAGAAGACATCCTTCCATATGACTATCTATAGGTCTTTCTTTCTAATATGCAAATACCAATCCTTTTGTTACATCTAATACATTTTTTTCCTATATATCATATATCAATCTGATGTTTTTCTTTTTGTTTTTCTCTGCATTTTAGATCTAAATTCTTATAGATTCCAAAAACACCAAACGTCATGTATTTACATGATAAAATGTTTTTCAACCTCAACTAATGGCCTAAACTACTTTCTACAAATAAAACCTCAATAGTTATTAAAGGAACAAGGTGCACTAAGGCACTAAGGGATCTTGGAGCTTAGGTGGAAGGCTGAGGCACACGTCTAAGAGAGGCCATGTGCAAAAAAATTAAAAATGAAAAAGAAATGCAAAATTATGGTTAAGGATTTATATCAGAATCAAGATATTAGCACTATGTGATCAAATTGATCAAAACTAACAATTCTCAGAACATCAATAAAAAATGAATTCCTGTGATACAAAAAGTATATATAATCCTATAATTAATTTATTGAAATTCATTTAGGTTATTAGATGATGCTGAAAGATCTTAGATAGATGTTTTCAATGTTGTTGTGATAAAATTTAAAATTAAAATAATAAAAAAAAGAAATAGAGGAAAGCAGTACCTAGAAAATATAGTATAATAGGTAATGCAGGAAAAGATGCACAGAAATTCAAAACCTAAAAGAGCTGAGAAACTAGACTAAGAATAGAGAGGGAATTATGATACGCGAGTGATGGATATAGAAGTATGACTGTTGGCAATCCCAGCGGTCAATGTGTTCTCCTTCAATATTTCAATAATCTACCACTTGTTCAATCTCACGAGATGCTGAACCTTAATAATCTTGTAAACCTATTTTGAAATTGTAGATGACAACTCTACATATCCAAACAACACTAGAAAACATAAAAGACAAGGACTTACCTCCATAGGCAAATATTTTGGTGACTGCTTCTTTCCCACTTCTAGATAGGCTAGTGATCCTGAATTGCATCACTTGAACTTAATTGACCAAAATAATCCAAATCCAACAAAATGTTTAATCCTTCAATTAAACACATTCATATTTAAAATACTCTAATTAACTCTTAATTACACTAATCCAAAACTCTAAATCTAAAAATTTCATGCACTATAATTTCTTGATTCAAACTCAATTTAACTAATTAATCATAAAATAATTATCTTATTCTCTTCATTACCCAAATATTTTTCATATATATCATATTTTTCAACATAAATAAAATTTCTCCTAAATTTCTAAATATTTACATAATCTAAAACTCTTAAAATCAAGCTTAAAAAGAATATACCTTACTTAAATCTTCAATTCCCCTTAAGAATCAACTTGAATCCTTTGATTTTGGTTGAAATTTTGAGTAACTAATTAAGTTCTTTTTAAGAGATTCAGGTAGAAGAAGACGAGGGAGAAGAAGAAAAAAATGTTTTCTTTCTTTCTTTAATCCTTATCCCCTATATATCCTTTTTTTTAAATTTCTATTATTATTATTATTATTATTATTATTTTTCTTTCTTTGTTAAGTGGCCGACACTCTCCACTTTGAGTGTAGAGTAAGCCCATCTTTTTTTAACTTATTATTATTATTTAAAATTTATGAATGTTATAAAATCTTTAATAAAATCAATAAAAAATAATTATAGTACAAGAATATAAAAACTTAATTTTTAAAGGAAAATAAAATAAAATATGAGAAATTTGATAATCTTTTCATTTTTTCCACAATAATCAATTTTAACTAAGAAAATCTAGATAAATACATGCAAATGTTTGATACTTTAAGCTAAAAATAATAGAAACTAAAAATTTTAAGAGTATATGCTTCTGTATAGCAAAGCAGATTGTAATGTCACATTTACAGTATCCATAACATAAATGAAAACTAATAATTATAGTCTTATTAAGGCATACATCGTGTGGAATAATAGCAAAGCGATATCATTTAGCACCTCTCCATGAATAATATGCTATCCTAGTTTCATAAAATCCTGCACCTATAAGAATATAATAATAGATGATTCTAATTCTTTCTCATATTGTTGTATCTGTTACAAGTTTGTTTTTCAATTTTGAATATTTTAAGTTTGTGTTTTAAATATACAAATGTATATTTATTCTTTGACATCTATAAGTTTGTGTTTATATCTATTGATTAATGAGAAGCCAATATAGGCAATTTCTCACTTCTATTCCTTTTATCTATTTTATGGTATCTAAGCATTCTTAATTGTTTATACCCTCTTCCCCAACCACCAGCACTATGACAACAACTAATAATTCTTCTATAATAGCCAATAATTCTAATTCTACACCTATCATTCAAAATATAAATGAAGCAAATACATCGCTCATCTTTTTAATATCTTTGCCCAAGCACCACTCAAACTCACCATAAGCAATTATATCTCTTGGAAACTTGAATTTCACACTCTCCTTATTGGTTACAACTTGTTAGGATATATAGAACCATTCCCACCTTCCACTATCACTCAAAATGACACCATTGTATCAAATCCTGCTCATAATATTTGGATTGGACAAGAACAATTGATTCTTAATGCTCTAGTTAGATCACTTTCTCCTATAATTATTCCATTTATTGCTCAATCCAAAACTTCACAAGAAGCTTGGAAGAATCCGGCAGACATATTTGCTAAACCATCTTGATGGCACCTCAAACATGTGAAGAATCAACTTAAAAGTCTAATCAACGGATCTCATCAAACTATTGCAGATTATCTTTAATTGGTCAAATCTTGTGCCGATGAACTTGTTATTCTTGTAGCACCCATAGATTAAGAGGAACTTACATATCAAATTCTTGATGGTCTTAAGGATGAGTATAAAGAACTTATAGGTGCAGTTCAAGCTCGTGACACCATGATCACATTTGACGAACTCCATGAGAAGTTTTTAAATTTTAAAGTGTCCCTTCAAGGTCCAAAATCTGAAGCCTCTCACTTTCCAACCTCAGAAAATCTTGCAAACCGTAATACCAATAATAGGCATCCCAATCCAAACTCAAGTGGCATCTATAATTGGTGCCCATCAACAAACTATGGGAATAACATTACAAATTGGCGTTCCCCCCTCTATGTCAATAGTGGATCTACTTCACTTTCTAATGGTGGGCAAAAGTCATCTCGCAACCAATGTCCTCCCTCTAGACCTTATCTTGGGTGTCGTCAGAGATGTGAAATATAAGATGATTATCATTAAAGATTCCTAGCATATCATATGATTCCCTTTTTTGAAAATCTGCACTTTTCCAAACCCATAGATCTTTGGGTTTTGATTACCAAGGAATAGAAACTTTATAAATAAAGCCCGAATATTGGCCACGACGAGAAAGTAGGCACATGTTCTCCTATTCTGAATGAAGTAAGGGTGGGTTCGGCCGAAGCAGCCTTGATTCGGTCTCTCTCCTTCCTTTCGGCTGGTTCCTATCATTCAAATTAAGAATGTAAGCTCATTGCTTTTTTGTTTTCCTATAATTGGAACCGTAGAACTCTATCAATTTATTCACTCGACCCAACTTTGAATTTATCTTTTTATGTTCCGCACTAAAAATTCAAATAAGGCTTGGACCGATCTGACAAAAATGAAATATTCACAGAATTCTCACATTGTCAAAAGATGTCCCTCATTTTGAGTTGTGCCAATTCAGCCCAACATATCTGCAATTGCACCTGTGAACAGTACTTCAACACCATGGCAACCTCAGGCTAATCTTGCAACCAACACTTCCACGAACTACTGATTTAAGTAATCTATCTCTTCATACACCTTATAATGGTTTTGATGACATTATGATCAATGATGGCTTAGGTCTTCCCATAACTCACACTAGTTCTATATCTCTTACCACTCATAACAATTCATTTAAGTAATATAATATTTTATGTGTCCTAGCATGAAACAGAATTTAATCTCCATTTCTCAATTTTGCACATCTAACAATGTCTCTATTGAATTCTTACCATCTTCTTTTCTTGTGAAGGAACTTTATACAAGGATTATTCTTTAGAAGGGCCAGACAAAGGATGGCATGTATAAATGGCCAGTTTCACCTTCAACAAAATCTCCATTAATAGCCTTTTCTAGTGTTAGAACTTCTTCATCTCAATGGCATCATAGATTAGGCCATCTTGTGTTTCTTATTTTCAAACATATTATCTCGCGTCATCAACTAGATGTATCTTCATCTATGTCATCTGATTTTTTATTTAATGTTTGTCACTATAATAAAAGTCACAAATTACCTTTTTATACATCTACTATTATCTCTTCTCAACCACTTCAAATTATTTTCTCTGATTTGTGGACCTCACTTGTTATCTCATATGATGGTTTTAAATATTATGCCATATTTGTAGATCATTTCACTAAATACATTTGGTTTTATCCGATAAAATAGAAATTTGAAGTTAAATATGTGTTTATAAGATTCAAAGCCATTGTAGAGACACATTTTTAAAACAAAATTCATACATTATACTCTGACAATGGTGGTGAATACTTGACTTCTATAACTTTTCTTGCTACATAAGGAATTACACACTTTACCACTCCTCCACATACTCTTGAACAAAATGGGTATTCTGAAAGTTGTCACCGTCACATTGTTGAAATGAGTCTAAATTTACTTTCTCATGCATCACTTCCCTTAACCTTTTGGACTCATGCTTATGCCACTGCAGTTAGCCTAATAAATTGTATGCCCACTCCTAAATTAAGTTTGTCATCTCCTTAAGAAAAGATTTTTGGCTTTCCTCCAAAGTACTCTAAACTTAGGAGTTTTGGTTGTCTTTGCTACCCACGGTTGCATCCATATTCATCTCACAAACTTGAGCCTCGGTCTAACCTTTGTATTTTCAAAGGTTACTCTTTTACTCAAAGTGCTTACCTGTGTTATCATCCTTCCACATCTAAATTATACGTCTCTTGTCATGTCTAATTTATTGAGTCAATATTTCCTTCTCTTACCTTATTTATGCAATCTGCCTATTCTCAAGCTGAAACCATTTCCACATGGATTTGATCAGTTATAAGAGTACCAACAAACCAATCTTCCTTCGAGACACTCATTATGCCATTTGTTGCTTAGCCTCATGAACAATCCTCATGTGATGCTTTACATCCTTTTGCCATCACAACATCATATATACCAAGTGAGGATCCCGCCTAATTAACCAATCCTACTCCTTCACTTGAAACTCAATTAAACACTTCAATTCCTATTCATAACATAACATCATAACCACCACCAATACATTCAATACTACTAGAGCTAAAAACAACATTAGAAAACCAATTCAAAAACTCAATCTCTCCACATAACTTTCTCAACCTTTTGATATATAACAAACTACTGTGACCTAAGCACTCAAAGATAAAAAATAGTGCCAAGCCATGTCTAAAAAAATATGACACTCTTGTTCGAAATGGGACATGAGAGCTTGTTATATATGTTTCTTATCATACTATAGTAGGATGTAAATGGATTTTTTAAACTAAATATAATTCTAATGGCTCTATTGAAAGGCATAAAGCACTTGTGGATACAAAAGGCTTTCATCAAAGAATAGGAATTGACTATCATGACACATTTTATCTAATGGTGAAGCCTACTACAATTTGTCTAGTTCTTATCCTTCTTGTAAGTCAAGGTTGGTCTCTATGATAATTAGATGTTAACAATGCTTTTTTGCAAGGTCGCCTCTCTAAATATGTTTATATGTCTAAAACTTTGGGTTTTGTTGACCCGGATAATCCCACTCATGTTTTCAAGCTTCAAAAAGTAATTTATTACCTTAAACAAGCCCTAAGAGCATGGTACCATGAGTTTTGTCAGTTTTTTTTTATTACTTTAGGTTTTTGCAATTCTTATACTGACACATCTCTTTTTGTTCTAAACATTGGTAGTGATCTTCTTTATCTTTTAGCTTATGTGGACGATATTATGATTATTGGTAATAATGACATAATGGTTCAAAATTTTATTCAACAGCTTGCTCACTTCTTTTCATTGAAGGATCTTGGACACTTATTATATTTTCTTGGTGTAGAAGTTATTCCAAATACTCACGATATCTTGATTTCTCAACATGTTACATTATTGATCTTCTTACTCAAACAAAAATGATGAATGCCAAACTAGTATATACTCCACTACCTACTAGTCCTCCTATCACATTGCAATCAGATTCTCTTAAAGATCCTATGGAGTATAGATGAATTGTCGGGAGCTTACAATACTTATTAATCACATGGTTTGACATTGCATTTGTTGTTAATAAGCTCTCGTAGTACATGCATTAGCCTAGTACTAAATGATGGACTCTTGTGAAATGTCTCTTGCGTTACTTGTGTGGTTCATCTAATGATGCCATTCAACTTTATAATGACTCTCCTCTCTCTTTAAATGACTTTTCTAATGCTAATGGGGATAGAAAAAAGGTTGATTTCACATCTACCAGTTCATATATTGTTTATATTGGCCGTAATCCTAATTTATAGAGTCTTAAGAAGCAGAGAATGGTTGTCGGATCTTCTATAGAGGCTAAATACAGGTCAATTGTAGCCACAGCTGCTGAATTTAGTTGGCTAACTTCTCTTTTGATAGAACTTGGTGTTGTTTTTTCTCAATCTCTTATGATTTATTATGATAATGTTAAGGCAACAAGCTTGTGCTTAAACCCAGTTTTTCACTCCAAGAGGAAGCATGTTGCCATTGATTTTCATTTCATTTGTGACCAAGTCAAAGCAGTAGCTTACGTGTTTCTCATGTCTCAAATATAGATAAGCTTGCTAATACGCCTGTAAAACCTCTTTGCAAGTCTTAATTTCTTTCACTTAAATCCAAAACCGGTCTCGTTGCTCGACCTCAATCTTAAGGGGGCATAATAGAGGATTCCAATTCTTTCATATATTGTTGTATTTGTTACAAGTTTTTTATTCAATTTTGAATTTGTATTTTAAATTTCCAACTATATATGTATGCATTGACGACTGTAAGTTTGAGTTTATATGTGTTGATTAATGAGAAGCCAATACAGGCAATTCTTCACTTCTATTCCTTTTATATACTTCATATAATAGGTAGAAAACCCTCATACTATAGTTGACTAATGTTTCACTAGACCTTAAAATTGAGCACAAGTTAAAAGGAACAAAAAAAATTTCTCAAAAGCAGTGCAAAAGAAATTCAATTACAGCTGCAAATTGAAAATATAAATCAAAGAGATAAGGACATAATAAGTTTAAAGGGCATAAGAAAAGAACTAAAAACTACTCTGGATAAGCCAAGCACATATGCTGCAGGATCTATGCTCATGATAGCTCTAGATTGTAATTTTGCAATTTTGATTGCCAAGCTTATGAAATAATCAATGGAATTACAAACTTCTTAATTAGGTGCACAACACAATTCTTTCTAAAACTGCTACAAAACTTAGTTGTTTTGGTCATAAATGTCGCATTTATTTATGACTAGACAAAGTTTTACGCATATCACATTAAAAAATAAATGAAATCCTGGCTATCTACAAAAACTTTTAGAGACATTTTGATGGTGTTAATGGAATTTCTTGTTGTCATTTTGTTCAGATAATGTGAATTATAGTTGTAGTTTCATTCTCTTTTAGTTGTTGTTTTTGGTTAATTATTTTAGTCACCAAAGTATGGTCTAAGTATGGTCCAAGCATGGTCTAAGTATGGTTTAATAATTTTATGCTGTAAAATACAGCTCCTTTGTATTCTATAAATTATGGTTTTCTTTGTAATGAAAGTGTGTGAGTTGTTTCAACAAATTTCTCTACCTCTTTCCTTCTAAACCAACAATTGGTATTAGAGCATTATTGTTCTTTGAGGGGCTATGAGAATTCAGAGAAAACAAGTAAGAAAATCCCACCAAAAACATCCAATTCTGAAAGATGGCTTCAAGTAATGCTGGAACACTTTCACCACCAGTTTTTATGGTGAAAACTATCAGTTGTGGGCTGTAAGAATGAAAAATTTGTTGAAGAGATTAGATTTATGGGAGGCAGTAGAAAGAGGTGTTGATGCTCCTCCTTTGAGAGCTAATCCAACATTTACACAAAGGAAACACCATGTTGAAGAATCAGCAAAGAAATTCAAGGCACTCTCTTATATACACTCTGCTATGTCAGAGTCTATATTAACACGCATTATGACATGTAAGATAGGAAAGAAGCTTGAGACAGACTTGAAGAAGAGTTCCAAGGCAATGAGAAAATAAGACAAATGCAAGTCTTGAATTTAAGAAGAGAGTTTAAAGCTTTAAAGATGAAAGAAACCTAGAATGTCAAGGAATTCTCTGATAAAGTTATCAAGGTGGTAAATCAAATCATAGTTCTTAGAGAAGATCTTCCAAATAAGAGAGTTGTAGAGAAGGTTCTTGTGAGTCTACATGAGAGGTTTGAAGAAAAAATTTCCTCTCTTGAAGACTCAAAGGACCTTTTTCACAAATTTCACTAGCAGAGTTGGTGAATGCACTACAAGCTACTGAACAAAGAAGAAATTTGAGACTTGAAGAAAATACTGAAGTTGCTCTTGTCATGAAAAATAAAGAAAAATCTCAATTCAATTCAAAAGGGAAGAAATTTTATGATAGGAAGAACAAAGGAGATACCAACAAGCATGGAAAAGATAAATTTTCTCCATGTCCAAATTGTAAGCAAACCAATCACTTAGAGAAATTTTATTGGTACAAACCCGGTGTCCAATGCAGATCTTGTAAGAAGTTTGGGCACATTGAAAAGTTTTCAAATTAAAGCCTAGCCAAGATGATCATCAAGCTCAAGCTGCTGAAAATCAAGAGCAACAGAAGCTAAACTTTTTGTTGCAACATGTTTTGCGAAAAAAACTAGCAGTGATTCTTGGCTAATAGACAGTGGTTGCACTCATCACATGACCTATGAAGTTGGCTTATTTAAAAAACTTGATAGATCCTACAATTCTAGAGTCAAGATTGGAAGTGAAAAATTTTTGGAAGTGAAAGGCAAAGGAGAGATAGCAGTGGATACTCTTATAGGTACTAAACTCATTTCAGAAGTTTTGTATATGCCTGAGATAGACCAAAATATATTGAGTGTGGGTCAGAAGCTTAAAATGAGTTGACCTAGCAATACTTCTTGCTTTTTAAAAATTTATCATGCACAATCATAGACCTAGCTGAAAATGAGTTGATGATAGTGAAAATGAGAGATAAAAGCTTTTCTTTGAAATGGAACAAGTTAAATGCTCATGCATTTTCTGGTTCTATTGATGAGTCTACACTTTGGCATAGGAGATTTGGTCATTTTAATCTTCATGCACTTAAAAAAATGTATGATAAATGTCTAGTTTAAAATATTCGTGTTGTGCATACTATAGAAGGAGATTGTGATGTATGTCAACTAGGAAAGCAAGTCAGAAATGCATTTCCTATCGACCAATCATGGAGAGCAGTTGAGAAATTGCAGCTGGTTCATAGTGATGTTTGTGGTCCAATGAGCACTCCTTCACTAAATAGGAGTAGATATTTTATTCTTTTCATTAATGACTTCTCAAGATTTTGTTGGGTGTATTTTCTGCAACAAAAATTAGAAGTGCTGGATATGTTTCATAAATTCAAGGCTATGATTGAAAATCAATGCAACTCCAAAATCAAAACACTTAGAACTGACAATGGGACTGAGTACACCAGCAAAAATTTTAAAAATATATGTGAAGAAGCAGGGATTGAACATCAATTCACAGTAAGCTATACTCTATAGCAAAATGGAGTAAGTGAGAGAAGAAATAGAACTGTGATGGAGATGTCTGGATGTTTGATGTTTGAAAAGAAGCTACCAAAGAAATTCTGGGCAGAAACTATAAATACAACAATCTACCTCCTAAATAGACTTCTAACAAAGGCTTTAAAAGATAAAAATCCTTTTGAAGTTTGGTTTGGAGTAAAACCATCCGTGAAGCATCTAAAAATCTTTGGAAGTCTATGTTATGCTCACATTCCAGCAATTAAAAGAGACAAGCTAGATTACAAGTCTCAAGTTAAAATCTTTATTGGGTATGACAACAATGTAAAAGGTTATAGAGTGTTCAACTTGGAGATAAAAAATGTGATGATTTATAGAGATGTAAAGGTGGATGAAGAAGCTTGCTGAAATTGAGAAAAAAGTGAAGTAGAACATATGAACATCAGTAAATTCAAGAAACTGATTCTTTGAATCATGAGCCAATCCATGAACAAGAAGAATGAGATTATGGGAGTGATTAAGATTCAGATTTTGCTGTCAAAAGAACCAGATCCTTATAAGAAATTTATGCAAGAAGTAATGTAGCTTCGTTGGAACTAGCAACTCTTAAAGCAGCAACTCAATCTTCAAATTAGATGAATGCAATACAGGAGGAGCTAAAGATGATCAATAAAATGAAACCTGGAAGCTAGTAGAGAAGCCAAAGAATAAGAAGGTGATTGGAATGAAGTGGGTTTATAGAACCAAACTCAATTCAGATGGTTCTATAAACAAACACAAGACAAGATTAGTTGTGTAAGGCTATTATCAACAATATGGAGTTGATTATATAGATACCTTTGCTCCTGTAGCAAGGTATGTTACAATAAGGCTTCTCATTGCCTTAGCAGCCCAAAAATGCTGGAAAATCCACCAACTTGATGTAAAATTAGCTTTTTTTAAATGGTTATTTACAAGAGGAGATCTTTGTGGTGTAGCCATCGGGATTCATCAAGAAGGGAGAAGAAGATAGAGTTTTCTTGCAAAAGAAAGCTTTATACGAATTAAAACTAGCTCCTAGAGCTTGCTACAATAGAATGGATGATCATTTACAAAAATTGGGCTTTGCAAAAAGTCTTAGTAAAGCTACTCTATATGTTAAGGTTGAAAAATGAAGAATTGTTGATTGTATCCTTGTATGTAGATGATCTTTTGATCATAGGCAGCAGCAGTGATCTTATGCAGTAATTCAAGGAAGAGATGCAGTTGACATTTGAGATGATTGATCTTGAAGAAATGACTTTCTTTCTTTGTTTAGAGGTTCATCAAACAAGCCAAGGGACCTTCATTTGTCAAGAAAAATATGCAAGAGAAGTGCTTAAGAAGTTTGAAATGGAAAATTGTAGCAGCATCAATACTCCTATAGAGCAAAAATGATGGTTTAAAAAAAGTGGATTCTGAAATTTATAGAAGTATAATTGGATGTTTGTTGTATTTAGCTGCATCCATACCTGACATTATCTTTGTCACAAGTCTTTTATCCAGATTTATTCATTAACCAAGTCAAAGACACTTCAAGGCTACAAAAAGGGTGCTTAGATATGTGAAGGGAACCATTGACTCTGGAATATGGTTTAAGGCTGCCAAAGAAGTGAAGCTTGTTGGCTATGCAGATAGTTATTGGGGAGGCTCAGTTGATGACATGAAAAGCACATCTAGTTCCATGTTTTTCATTGGTTCAGGTGCTATTAGTTGGAGTTCAAGGAAGCAAGATGTTGTAGCTCAATCTATAGTAGAAGCAGAGTACATCTCTGCTGTTGCAACTGTGAACCAAGCATTTTGGTTCAGGAAAATCATGGAAGATTTGAAGCAAAAGCAAGAAGAAGCAACCATCATTCATTGTGATAATCAATCTGCTATTGCAATGGCTAAAAATCTAGTTTTTCATGATAGAACTAAACATATTAAGATCAAGTATCATTTTATTAGAAAGGCAGAAAAATATGAAGAAATTAAGATCGTTCATTATGATTCTGAAGTTCAACTTTGACTAAGGGGTTGCCTAAAGTTAGATTTGAAACAGTGAGGAGGAGCCTTGGTGTTTCCAGTAAAAATGCCAAGGAGAAGTGATGGTGTTAATGGTATTTCTTGTTGTCATTTAGTTCAGATAATGTGAATTACAGTTGTAGTTCCATTCTCTTTCAGTTGTTGTTTTTGGTTAATTATTTTAGTCACCAATGTATGGTCTAGGTCCAAGTATGGTTTAATAATTTTATGCTGTAAAATACAGCTCATTTGTATTCTATAAATTATAGTTTTCTTTGTAATGAAAGTATGTGAGTTGTTTTAACAAATTTTCTCTACTTCTTTGCTACTAAACCAACAAATTCCATGAGTAGAAAAAATCTATAGATGCTTTGAAATGGAAAAAAGGATCAATATCATGTCTGTCTCTATCAATCGGGTATTTAATTCATCGAAATTAGCTAAATCTAGTATATAAGGTATTATTCCAATGCGGGAATAAATTTGAATAGTTTATATACATTTTTGAGGGCATAAATTCATCCAAAAAAAGCAACCAGAATTACTATTATTTTGCCGAGACTAGGAGACATTAGTCTACTAGATGAGAGTAATTAATAAAATTCAACTAGTCACTCATGATTTCATAAGGGAATTAGTACACATCAATCCACTAGCTATATTTTTACTAATCAATAATTGAACTAAATAATCAAATTTCCAAAGGGACGATTAAAATAACTATAAACAATAGTACAATAATTCAATGCAAGTGAACCCTTAATAGATAAAGTTCACAAGAGAAGGGGCAACTTTTCTTTTTATACATATCAAGGCTGAGATGGGTGAAACATCAGCATTCAAAGCGAAAACCAAGAAAATTAGTGGCCCAGTAGCCATACAAATGCCATAATGAAAAGCAGCTTGATTGTAAGAAATAATACAAAAAAATGTTTGTACAATTGTATGGTTTGGACTTCAATTGTACAATCGAAGGCACAAATGATGCAAATTCAACCAAATATCTATGCTTCTATTATTATTATTACATATGAATTTCTAGCAATGTATCACAAACAAAATAAAATCAAAATCAAAATCCAATACCCATTCAACGTCCATAAAAAAAAGAGTTAAACATATACCCATATCATATGAGAAAACTGCAATCAAGAACAACAATATTAGTTAGTCAATTGATTAAGGCCTCAGATAGAGAGAGGGAGAAAATTGTAATCAAGAATAACAATGTTAGCAGAGAAAAACAATTGTATCGATTACCCTACCATGAACTCCAAAAATTTGAGGAAAAAGAAAAAAAATTGAATTCCTCTTGCTTATATAGAGTAGAGTCTGATCCAGTTTGGTTCTAAAGAAATATCCAGAATGGCATCTAGACATAGGTGTTTTAAAAATGACAAGTGAGCCCCTTGTGCTAGAAGATACATGATAGACATGACATATTTTTTTCTCGAATAACTAACTTAAATTAATATTAATTAATTTGGGTGCAAACATTATTATTATTGTTGTTGTTATTATTACTTTGCAAACATTATTATTATTATTGTTGTTATTATTATTACTTAGTGATTTTTTTTTATTATTCTTTTGAATTTCTATTTTCGTTGTTGGAATGAAAAATTTAAGAAAAAATAAAAATATTTTTACATTTTTATTAATTTTAACGATAAGATATAATGAAATATCACTTCATTAATTAAAAATTAAGCTTTTATGAATGAAATAATAATCCATATTTTATACCATATTTTGGTAGATATTCTATAAAAATTCCTAGCTACAACATTGCTATTTAGATTACAAATAAATATTTCTTAATGATATTTAACGTTTTTACACATTAATAATTAGCTATACATTCTCATCTAAAATAATTATAGATAATTATATTAGTATTTAAAAGGGTAGGATTAGATAATTATATATATATATATATAATTGCCATAAAGATTAATATTTCTTGTGGCTTTGGATTTCCTATTTAACACACACATATTTGTATGTGTGTATTATTTCTCATTTTACTTCTTTCTTATGGCAATATGTAACAAGACTTCTAATACTCACCGGTCATAATTTTTTTTCTTCATTTTAGAATATTTGTCATCTATTTTTTTTAAGTGGCATAGAAAAGCTACAATTATTTTTAAATTATTATTTTATTTAAATTGTTAATCCAATTTTATTTTATTTTATAATAATTAGATATGTTTGCGCTTTTTTTTTGTTCTATTAGCTTTCTTTATTAGGCCATATTTGATAATTTTTTATTTTCACATATATATTTAATATATATATATATATTCAGATATAAATTAATAATTGCATCTGATATTTTTAAATAAATTAATATTTTATATTGACTGATGATTAAATTAATTTTATAGAAAAATATTTATATGATATATATGTATTAGAAATTTAAATATTATATATTTAATTTGGTGTTGTAATTTGAAAATTTCATCACCACTTATTTTGCTTTTCTATTTTTTAATGAATTGATTTTTTAAAAATTATTATAAAAAACACACATTAAGAAATTATTTAAAACAAAATATGATTATAAATTAATAATTTAAAATAAATATAAATTAATTAATATAATAAATTGTTTAAGAAAAAGTTAAAATTTCTTCATAAAATTATATTTTATTGCAATCATTAATATAATTTATGTTTTTTGTTCATTTAATTTATTTTTAAATTTAGCAATATTTTAAGATATTGTATTATGAATTAATATATTGATTTTTCCATAAGATAACAATGTTATAATCTAAAGTTTTGGTTGAAGTTTTAAATGTATAATAATTTATTGTTCTTTATAATATGTTTAAATTTTATGGAACTCTAATTTTATGAAAAATTAAGAATATTTGTTTCATTTTTGGTAATAAGTATTGATTTTCCTTTCCTATACACTTCTAAAAACCAAATGAGTAGGGATGAGCAAAATTGTTTGAACCCATCTGACCCGACTATAATCTAACTAATCCAATAGACCACGTTGGTTTGAATGGATTGAACTGGTCTATTTCAATTTGCACTTTTATTAGTAAATCTGACTAAACTCGACAAAAATCGACCATTCAAGAATTAATTTTTTTGACCAATTAATAGTTGTCGGGTTAGTCGACCCCTAAAATGAGACTAACTCGATTAATGCACATCCTTACTTGTGGGGCCTATGGGATCAGTAGCTTGCTTTGCACTTATTTTTTTCTCCTCCTTTGTTTTATTTATTTTATATTTCAATTTGAAAATTTAGTATTTAAATTATATTTTTAAATAACATAATTTTGTATTTTTTATGATACAATATATTTAATCTAAAAATTCAATTATTATTTTTTTGAAGGTTAAAGATAATTCTTCATTTAAGAGAAACATCAACCATTAACAAAGCAACAACAAAATTAGAAGGTCCATCCCGTCAAAGGTGAGTATGTGATTCGATGCTTCAGTAAGAGAATGAGCCACTAAATTTGTTTGCCTTTTAATCCAACTATAAGATAAAATGACTTCCTGAGATGATGATCTCTTTATACTCATTAATAATAAATTCTATATGATCTTTCACCTCTTGAGAAATAACATGCCATACAACTTAAAAATCTAATTCAATTAGTATTGGACTTGGAAATTTTGATTGAAGTAATTCCAAAGCCACCCTTAACACCAAAAGCTTAGCCATCTTTATAGTTACACAGCCTGATAAGAAGCTAGAAATCACAATATTAAAGCACTTGCAAAGTCTCTTACAACAACACTATGCCCTTCCCACTTCCATATTCAATAAACATTACTGCATCTATATTACATTTCTAAGAGCCTATGGGTGACTTGCACCATTTGTCTTGTGCATGTGTACCTACATCTTGCAACTGGTTTTGTAGATGAACCGATTGCCATGTTGTTATGTAATTTATAGTTGAGACAATAATATCTTCAGGTTGTTAGTCCTTTGCATTCCAACATTTATCATTTTGATCTAGCCACATTCTCCAAACCATAGCACAAAAACTTTCAGATTTTTCATAGCTCAAGTTAAAAAAATGCATTAATTAACCTATTAGCCATGTGTTACAATCCCATTGCTGAACAAACTCATGCCTTCAAACATTTAAATAAGGCATGGTCAAAATCTTCATCCTCCCCATAATATCCATAGCTCATGTCCAATCCCACTCTCTTCTACCATAATCAAACTTTAATGGGAAGAATATTGTGCAAACTCTGTTAAATAATGGCTCATAAATTAAATCAGTTTTGTATTGGGAGTTTCAATAAAGAGGAGGATTATCAATTTTATAATAGAGTTTGAATAGGAATTAAAAAGAGGTTAGAATAGGAAAATAATTTTTTTTTGTATTTCTAGGGTAAAGAAAACACTATATATAGAGCACCATAGATGGTAAACAATATATTGTAAGAAAAAAAATCTCAATTGTATTCTCTCTCTAAGAAGTAAAGTGAGAAGCCTCCCGTGGATGTAGATAAATTATCGAACCATGTAAATCTTTATGTCTCGTGTGATTATTTCTTTTATTCTTCTCCTTAATTTTTCTGCTCATAAATTGATCTTTTATTTTGTAAGTTCTAAAACACAAGATAGATTTTCTTTTTAATAATTGGTATCAAAGTCTGGTTAGGATGAGTATTTTGGAACACATGCTAAGTTCGATGGGAAGGGGAATTTCTCTCTATGGCAGATAAGAGTGAATGATCTGTTGACACAAATAAAGGTTCATAAGGCGTTAAGAGGAACAAAGCTAACAAACATGGATGAAGAGGATTGGTAAGATATTGAGCCAATCGCCTTCAGTACAATCCGGATGTGTTTGGAAGATTCAATAGTGTATGATGTAATCAACGAGAAGACAACAAAGGTTTATGGATAAAGCTGGAGAGTTTTTTCATTTCCAAGAACGTCACCAATAAATTATTCATGAAGCATAATCTATTATGGTTTAGAATGGAAGAAGGTGGACACCTAGAAAATCACATGTAGACATTAAATTGGATGATGAGGACAAGGTGTTGATGCTCTTATGTTCATTTCCATCATCTTTCAATCAATTCAATAAGGCATTATTATATGGGAAGGAGACGTTAGACTACGAGGAAGTGGTGACAGCTCCAAGGTCTCATATTTCAATGCAAAAGTTGAAGATGGAAAATTCTCAAACTGAGGGTTTTGTTAGTTAGTTCAGAACTTGGAAGTGGCAGTGGAATGAGCAAGGAGCAGAAGAGAAAAAAATCAAGAGGAAATTCAAAGTCAAGAGCGTCAAAGGAAGAATATTTCAAGTATAGTCAGAAGGGCCATTGGAAGAAAGATTATCCATTATTGAAGAATCAAGGGGCTAATAAGAAAGAAGCAGCTTCAAGTTCGGCCAGTGTAGCTGCTAATACTTCAAAAGAGGAAGATCTCTTAGTATCTTTGATGATAAGTAATAATTCAAAATAAGATACATGGACTTTAGATTCAGCATGCTCATCACATTATACTTCTCACAGAGATTGGTTCCATAGTTATAAAGTATGTGATGCTGGGAGTGTAACCTTGGGTGACAATTATACTTGCAAGGCAGTAGGGATTGAAACTATTAGAATCAAAATATTTGATGGCGTAATCAGAACATTGGAGAATGTCAAACATGTTCCCGAATTAAAGAAGAATCTAATTTCTTTAGGCCTATTAGAGAAGAAATTATGTGGATTTTCAACAAGTCCAGGCAATGGAGTTCTTAAGGTGTCCATAGGGGCTATGACAGTGATGAAGTCCGCATAACAAGTTTGGACAAGTAAAGACGTTGACTACTTTATACTTAAAGTATTTGGGTATCCAGCCTACGCATCAATCCCTAGTGATGAGAGATCAAAATTGGATTCAAAGTCAAGAAAATGCATCGTTGTCGGATATGGAAAAGGGGTAAAAGGATATAGACTTTGGGATCCTAAGGCGAAGAAGGTGATAGTTAGTTGAGCTGTAATCTTTGATAAATGAGCTATAGTAAACAAGCAGGAATAATCTCAAGAAGCTATAGGATCAACCTCCAAGGTAGATGTGGAGTTTGGGTTAGATAGTCCTTCAAAACCAGTTCAACCAGTAGTTGAATCTGAAAGTAATGATGATAATTCAGAGAGTACAGAAGTGTAGCATCATCAATATGAGCACAATATTTCCATAGATAGACCTAGATGCATAATTAGACCTCCAGCTAGATATCAAGAAGATGATGACTTTAGGAAGTAGTATCAGTTTCAAGAAAAGGAAAGGTGATTAGAAGCTATAGCTAAGAAAGTGGAGTCGCTGTATAAGAATCAAACTTGGGAGTTAGTAAAACTTCCTAAAGGAAAGAAGGTAGTTGGGAGTAAGTGAGTTTATAAAAAGAAGGAAGGAGCTTCAAGAAAAAAGGTATGAGATACAAGGTACGATTAGTTGCAAAGAGATATTCACAGAAGATGGGGATTGACTATAACTAAGTATTCTCACAGGTAGTTAGACGTACAACTTTAAGAACATTATTGACATTAACAGCTCAATTAAACTTAGAGTTGGAGTTAGATGTCAAGACAACTTTCCTTCATGGTGAATTGGAGGAGCAGATTTATATGGAATAACTAGTAGGGTTTGAGGAGCAAGGTAATGAGCATCTAGTATGCAAGCTCAAGAAATCCCTTAATGGGTTAAAGCAATCTCCAAGGCAATGGTATAATTGGTTTGACTCTTACATGATAAGTATTGGCTTTACTCATAGTGAGTATGATTGTTGTCTATATCTTAAGTCTTTGAAGAATGGATCCTTCATCTACTTGTTGATTTATATTGATGATATGTCAATTGCTGTAAGATATATGAAAGATGTGTGTGACATTAAATCCTTGTTAAGTCAAGAGTTAGATATGAAGAACTTAGGTGCTGCAAAAAAAATTCTTGACATGGAGATTAACAAGGATAGAAAAAATAGGAAGCTATGGCTCTCAAAAAAGAGTTACATTGAAAAAGTATTAGAGAGATTCGGTATGTATAAGGCAAAACTAGTTACTACTTCTCTGGATAATCACTTTAAATTATCTAGCCATCAGTGTCCTAGAATAGAGGAAGAATTGCAGTTCATGGAAAAAGTTCCATATGCTAGTGTAGTAGGGAGTTTAATGTATATGATAGCGTGTACAAGACCAGACTTAGCACAAGCAATTAGTATGGTTAGCGAATTTATGGCTAATCCAAGCAAGGAATATTGGCAAGCTGTAAAGTGGATTATCTGATACTTAAAAGGTATCTTTGATTATGGGATTTGCTATAGTGCAGTAAATGATTTAGTCTTCATTATTGGATATGTTGATTCAAACTACGCTAGAGCTATGGATGATAGGAAGTCTACTACAGGCTACATTTTCACACTTGTAAATGGTCTAATCAGTTGTAGGTCAACCTTACAAAGTGTGATTGCTTTATCTACCACAAAGGCAAAATACATGGCAATAACGGAAGCAACTAAGGAAGCTTTGTGGTTAAAAGAGCTTGTCTCAGAATTAGGTTTCAAGTAACAAGATCTTGGTATATATTGTGATAGTCAAAGTGTCATAGAGTTGTCTAAGAATCAAGTATACCATGCTAGAGCAAAGCATATTGATGTAAGATGTCACAAAATTAGAGAGTTAATTTCTCCAGGTGAGATTCTATTGATGAAGGCTCAGAAAAATGCAGCAGATATGTTGACAAAGATGATACCTTTGGAGAAGTTTAAATATTATTTGGACTTACTCCAAGTCACAAACTGAGAATTTTTGAAGATGTTGGAACTGCAATTAGAGGTATAATTTTTTTTCAAGGTTGAGCAAGTCTTCTAAAGGGGATGATTATTTGCCAATGTAGAGATTGTTAAATAATAGCTCATAAACTAAATCAGTTTTGTATTAGGAGTTCCAACAAAGAGGAGGAGTATCAATTTTATAATAGAGTTTAAATATGAATTAAAAAGATGTTAGAATAGGAAAAGAATTTCCTTGTATATCTAGGATAAAGAAAATACTATATAAAGAGCACCCTAGATGGTAGACAAAATATGTTGACAAAAAAACCTCAATTATATTCTCTCTCTAAGAAATAAAGTGAGAAGCCTCATGTGGACATAGGCAAATTGTCGAACCACATAAATCTTTGTGTCTCGTGTAATTATTTCTTTTATTCTTCTCCTTAATGTTTTTTACTCATAGATTGATCCCTTATTTTGCAAGTTCTAAAACACAAGACATATTTTCTTTCTAACAAACTCCTCCACATCATTTGTTTTTATCTTCAGTGGTAGGGAGAGGTGGTAAAGTTTATACCACACAATACTAAGGACCTAAGCAGTACAAGGAACACTCATCATTCTCCTGTATTGAAAATAACTTGACTTCACTAAATATAGCCCTTTAGGATTAAAGTGCCAAATTACCTTGTTAGCATAATTTAGAACTCAATGAAATGTTCATAATACAGTGTGCCTCCTCCTCATTAAACAATTCTCTTATGTTAAATACATCCCCTCTCTTTTGTCTTTCTTCAAACAAAAATGAGACATGCCAGTTTGTAATATCTAACAAAAAATCATTCATTATACTAAAATGATCATCAATGGGTAGCCACAAGTCACTTCCAATAATTATATTAATACCATCTCCCACTCTCCATCTAATGCCTCTACACAACAACTTCTCGGATTATAATAAGCTCCTTCGAATATAAATTGAGTTATGACCCAACTAAGTTGATAGAAAATCACTTTTATGAAAGTAAAGCTTTGAGGATTTTGGATAGAAAAGCAATGTTTTACCTAAATATTTGCTTTTAGAGTTTTTCTTTTAAAAGCACAAATACCTGTTTGTTACTGTTGCTCATTAACAAGGAAGACCAAAGTTCCTGCCATGATCCAAAGGAGTGTGTAAACCCAACACATCACATATTAAACTTTTTCCTATCTTCAAGTAAATTAGAGTTGAAAAAATACCTAATTTTTCTAAAATGTGTAGCCTATCCAAAAGCTCATTCATAAATAGGGAAAATGTTTTTGACTCGAGTGCATTCATCAGCTGAAGCTCTCAGAAAAGAAGAAATCATCAACAAATAATAGATAAGAAACATTGGATGCTTTTCGATAAACCTTAATCTCATAAATAGCACCCTCATTTTCTACTTGCCTAAAGAGAGATGAAATGCCTTTTACATATAGAAAGAAAAGATATGGTGAAAGTGAACCACCTTATCGAAGGCGTCTCCCTGGAATAATAGACCTCACTTCATTACCATTAACAACAATATTATATCTAACCGAGGTCGCACAAAGCATAATTAAGTTACCCATTTAGCTTGAAAACCCCTATTCAACTTTACCAACCTCAAATATACCCATTAAACTCTATCGTTGGATTTGCTAATATCTATTTTCATAGCGACATCCCCATTTTCTCCTTGAGTTTTGCATCTCATACTATGAATAATCTCAAAAACCACTATTACATCATTCGTAATTAATCCACATGGAATAAAGGTAGATTGTGATGTCGAAATATATCTAGATAGGAATCTGTTAAGTCTATCAGCTAAAACTTTTACAATCACTCTATACAAGATATTGCATAAATAAATAGGTCTCAAATCTTTCGTGGTCTCTAGATTATCAGTCATATGTATAAACACAATGGTAGTATTGCATATGGAATATAAAAAACTACATTGTAGAAGCCAAGAAAGACAACTATTTAAAACATCAAGACTAATCAAATTCCAAAAATAACAAGCAAGATTCATGTATATCATTAGGCCTTGGGGCTTTATCTGGGTGCATTTAAAAAATGGTCTGCTTAAACTCTTATGCTCTAAATGATGCTAACAATCTCTTATTATCCTCGTCAGATAAACATCGACTTATCTTTAAAGCAATTGGGTCATAGTCTCCGTAATTTATGCATAATAAGTTCTTAAAATAATCTACCATGATCTCCTCCAAACCATGTTGACTATCCACCCATGTACTGCTATTATCCTTCAAGGCCATAACATGATTTTTTTTTCTCCTAGCATTAGTTTGCGAATGGAAACATCTAGTATTTGCATCCTCACTCCTTAGCCAATTGACTTTTGCCCTCCAACTCTAAAATATTTTCTCCTGTAATAACACATCATTGAATTAATATTCCTCTATTCTCGCTTTTCATTTCCAATGCTATCCCAATCTTATATTTACAAACCCATAGTCGTGTTTTAAGTTTCCCATATACTTCTTGTTCCCACTTACTTATAGCTTCTCATGTGATTTTATTTTCTACAATAATGATTCAGATTCATCTCCTCCTTAGCTCTTCTGTACCACTCTCTATTCTAATCATCATTTTCAAACTATAAGTTTTTGAAATGAAAACCACTCGTCATAGTTGTTGACGATTGAAAATATGTATATAAAACAATTGGAGAATGGTCCGACACTAAATGGGCAAAATAAAATAAAAATCTATGCCCTAGGCACAAGTCTAACCATTCAGCATTAGCTAACCCACGATCTATTCTATCCAAAACCAATCTTGATGAACTTCTACTTTGTTCCCACGTGTATTGATGCCCATTAAACTTAATATCCTGGAGCCCAGTATTTAAAATTGTCTAAGTAACACCATCATACAAATATTGTGGATGCTCTATACTGCCTCATTAATCCTCAACTCGAAGCAAATCATTGCAATCTCCATAACCAGCAAATTCAATTATTATTTTATCTTAAATTATAAATGTAAAAAAAATAGTAAATTTAAAATTTAAAAATTTAAATTAAGTTTTAGATTTATTATATTATATTATCAATTTAACCTTGAATTTCAATTAAATTAATTTTTATTATGTAACAAATTTGATCAATTGAATAATTAATTGGCCAATTAATAGTTTACTAAATATAAAAATGAAAACTTATTTAATTTCTAGAAATTAATGGGTCAATTTCACTTTTACTAATCAAGTAAATATAAAAAATATTATTATTTTGAATTTAACTTTAGGTAGAACCAGAAAAAGATCTTGCACAATTTTGTGGATATTTTTACTCAATATCTATAAATTATACTGATTTTTCACACTTTAAATGAAAATAATTTCGTAGGTCAATTAATATATATTTCAAGGTAAGAATCAATTTTGTATTAAAAATTAAAATAATTATTAACAATTCTCTAAATTATATATAAAATTATATAAAAAAATGAATATAGTCATATTTATATTTCTATCGTACCTTGTCACAATATTAGAGAACTTTTTCAAAGTACCACATTGGATAAATTAAAGTAAGTTATAAAAATTAAATTATAAAAATTACAAAATATAATCTAATCCAAATTTTAAAAAATAAATCTAACAAAAAAAAATTAAATAAACATAACATAAAATTAAATGACATAAAATAAAACAATTGATGTAATTAAAATTAGAGCAAAATCCTAACAAAAATTTAAATTATAAAAATTAAAAATCCTAATATAAATTAAATACAATAACCAAACTATACAAAATCAACTCAAAAAATACATAACAAACAAAAAATAAAAAATAAAAAATTCAGAAAAAATCAATAATAAAAACATCAAAATCAAATAACATATTAAATTATTCAAGAAATAATAACATAACAGAAAATACTAAAAAAAATTTATTGAGCATCAATCAAATGAACGATAATGAGAGAGAGAACGATAATTTTATCCATCATAATTGCAAACATAATTATGATTAAATGAAAAATAAATAAATAATATATTAAAAAAATATTAAAAAAATAAAAAGTAAAAGCAATAATATGAAAAATATCATATATTGCCTGCATGTCAGTTGAATAATAATATAGTAGTTGAACAATAATAATGTGGTTTTAAAAGTGAATATTATTATGGAACAAGAAGATACTAACATATTTTTTTTTCATGTTAAATATATATATAATATTCTAATTCTCTTTAAATTCTATAAATAAATATCAAATAAATATTTGTTATATTAAATTTTCTATATTAATTTTTCTTGTTAATATAGTTTTGAGAGTGTCAACCTTAAAAGTTAACTATTAATGTTAGAGAACTCATTTTTATATTAACTAGGTCACATTCGTATATTTTTTTTTAATGTGAAATTATGTATATTTTATTATTAATAGGATAGTTCAACACTTTCCGCTCAAGTGTCAACTATTTAGTTGATATTTGACAAGTATGTGGTAATCACTGCTCAGGTTATCTAGAAATAAAGTCCTATATTTTAATTTTGAGTGGCAACAGATAGGTACCTATAAAAATTATTTTACCCAAATTCAAACTCATTTAATTTTAAACTATTGAACCTGTTTAAACTTGATTATAGTTATACTCATACTCATTCCAAATCCATTTAATACAACAACTTAGATTTAATTTATGAATTTCGTAACTTAGAATTAAACTTTTTTTACAAATACAAAACAAAATAATGAAAAATAAAAAAAAAACAAATCCCAAAAGATGAACGGTTTAGCAGTATAAAATCAAGATTGAACAAAAAAAAAGATTAAAAAAATTATTGTAATTTGATTTCTTCAGCAAATCAAATTAAATCCCATAAAAGGAAAATATATCTTAAGAAATTGTTAGGCTGCTGGTAAAGGTATATGACTAAGCTGCAAGTGCACAGATCGTTAACAAGTAATATATTGATAAATAGAGTATCACTGCCACGAGGAGAGTAATTCTAAATATCAAACAATTAAATTGATTATTATTTGGATAAACAAATTTAATTTAAGATTTAACTAAACTTAAATGAAAATGAGTTTCTTTGAATTTAAATCTAATAATTTAAAACTTAGGGTGTAGTCACCTTTATTGATTTATCATGGTTCTTTTAATGTATTGGTGTAATTCAATTTCCATTTGATTAATGGTTGAACTTTTCTAAATTAAATTTAAGTCTCTTTCAAGTACTAGAACTAATATTGAATTCAATCCTTATGTCTACTCTCATGATCATAAGTAATTAAACAAATTCATTAAGTTTTGTGAGAGTCTTAAATCAACATCTTAAGTATTAATCTTATATCTAAGTGAAAACTTACTTAAGATTGTTATCTCTTTGGACTAATATTGTGTTTCCACTGTTGCTCCATCATACAACATCTCAATTTAATTAATTATTAGTAAGATAATTAAGTATTATGATTAAAGATAACAAAAATAATTAAAGGATAACTTAATTTAATCAAGGGAGAATGTGCAAATATGCCCTTCAACTTATCACGCAGGTGCAACTTAGCCCTTTTTCTTTTTGCTCAAATAAGCCCAGATTTTTTGAAAATAATCTTTTTAATCCCCTCAATTAATGGCAAAATTAACGCCGTTATATTATAGGATAAGGTACAAATATGCCCCTTAACTTGTTGCGTGAGTACAATTCGATCCTTTTTTTTTGCTCAATTAAACATAAATTTTTACAAAAATAACTATTTTGACCCCTAACAAACAAAAAATTAAATATCATTAAATTTGGAGAATATGTGGACCCCATCTGAAATAAAAAATTATTTTTTACATAAAATAATTAAATATTATTAGAGAAAAAACCATAGTGTCTTATTACAAAAAAAAAAACTATATATTTATTCATAATTATGAAATTTTGTTTGGACTTTCTACAAATATATGATTGTATAAAAGGTTTGAGAAAAACAAAAGAACAAGAATATATTAGATTTTCATTTCTTCTCGTTTTACTGAAGAAATTTTAAAAATTTCATCATAGTCAACTTTCACAGAACTCAAGCCATCTCCTCAAAATTTTAGAATCCACGTATCAAATTATTGGCCAGTCATAAAGAGAGCAAAAGAGGACTTAGGCGAAAGATAATCGATCGTACATATTTAAGACTTCTTTGTTGATGCTCTTAGCCCCACTGTCAATGACGGTTGTTGTCTCGTGAGCTGGCTGAAGCATAGTTTTTTTGGAGAAAGAATTTGGGTTTTACTACCTAAAATAGAGGAGATTTAATTGCTTGTGAATTTTATATGGTGACTAGAGCTATCAAAAATCTATGAATTTCTCTACACACTATATAACTATTTGTCTCTTATTCATTTTTTGCAAGCAATTTCGAATAAGAAACAAATTTCTTTCACAGCTGTACAACATATTTATTTTTATGTTTTACTTTTCTTTTTAAATTTAAAAAACATAAGTAGTGAAAAATATAAAACAAAAAATTATCCTTATTATATATATGTGCAAGAATTTAACTAACGACAAGAGAGGAGAGCTAAATTGATCGTTATCTAGGCATATTTGAGCAAAAAAAAATAATAATGTCAAGTTATATCAAAATAGTTATTTTTTAAAAAAATTTAAGCATAATTGGGCCCAGAAAAATAAGAGTTAAATTGTACATGCGCGATAAGTTTAGGGGCATATATGCATCTTCTTCCTATAATATAATAGCGTTAAATTTTTCGTTAAGTAAGGGGCTTAAAAATGTTAGTTTTCAAAAAATTTGGGCTTATTTGAGCTAAGAAAAAGAAAAAGGGTTAAGTTGTACCTGCGTGATAAGTTGGAGGGCATATATGTACCTTCTCCCTTTAATCAAATAAACATATATTACTCTATGATAAACTTAATATAAGGGTAACCCTAATAGAATTTAGTTCCTCATATTTAAAATAAAAACACAACAAACATTAAAGATATAATTTAAAGCATAATTTAAAGAATAAGAAATATCAAACTCTATTTCTTTGAAGAAGAACTCCACTTGGATCTTGAATTTCTCCTGAACTAAATTTTACTCTTCTTTCCAAAGAAATTCTAAAACTAAATTTATTTCTTGGATGAATCTAATCTAATTATTACATGCTTGAAACCTTGGGAGGAGGTGTGTTTATATAGAGTGCTTGAAAGTTTCTTTAGTGGAGAAAAAATGGGAAAGATTAAAGTACAACTTGGTTGGTTCTTTATTTTCCAAAATTTCAGCTCAAAATTCTGAAAATATGCTCTATGGGAATGGCATTGGATTGCCACGACCGTGGCTTATGTGAATGTGAGCTGTTTCATCAAATTTTTCAGCTGCAAAGGTCAGTCTGATGGGCTACAGTCATGGTACTTGTCTGCCACGGGCGTGACTTTTGAATTGAGGTTGGAAACTTTGACTTTTCTTCCTTTTTCTTTATTTGGGCAGTAGGTGATCTTATCCCACGGGCATGACCAACAAGTGCCACAGTCGTGGCATTGAATTCTATTATGGAATATATGTTTTTCTGCTTCTTTTGATGTGGCATACTTAAGTTGAAGTCCAGGGCTTGAAGGGACACGGACGTGGTTGTTGAATTTTCTTCATTTTTGCATAATTTTCATCAATTTCATACCACTTATTATTAGAAACTTTATGTCTTTCCTTTCTTAACTAAAATAAGATAATTCTAACTCAAACAACTAAAATTCATTAAATTTAATTGAAAAATAATTAAAATCATGGTTAGAATTACACAAAATATTGATTAAAATGTCACTCTATCTAACTCCCCTAAACTTAAATCATTGCTTGTCCTCAAGTAATTAAAGTTAGTCACTATAGAATTCCTTATATGTTTAGTTTATGTGTAAAAATTTAAACAATTAGAACTTTAAAATTTTGATCTTAAATTCAACTCTATTATTCTACTTATTTCATTTTTCCCTCCTTACCCTAGAAATTTAATTAATTGTAATCAATTATTAAACTTTTTAGATAAGCAAATATTCTTTTTATTTAAACTTAGCACATTCTCATATGCATATTTAATTGAGCTTTCTCCACTGATAGACCTCACTAATTCAAGAAAAATCAGAAAGACTTTTATTGGCTTGTAGTGGGGTCTAGACAGGTGAGAGTTAAACTAACACTAAATTGAACAGGTTACTTATCTTTCAAAAATTTTCTCATACCATTGAATGTAGCTCTTGTATTCATGAAGAATCCTTTAGCTTTTGCTCCTTGTTTGCTTTCTTTTACTGGTTTTGGGAGAATTCATCATCATCATTATTTTTTTTATATATAGAATTTATAAATTTCCCCAAACTTTAAACTTAGGACTCTATTATAGATATTAAAGGAGATTTTTTATACTTCATCCTCCATAATTGAGCAATTTTATTTGTGAAACATTTCAAAAGATAATTAACCTTGAAAAAGGTAGTTGTTTTGGTTATTTTAATCAAAGAACTCAAGCTAAATTTTTTTATCTTGGGCTCAAAGGGGAAAACTAGGGCAATGTTTAAAGATAGTGGGTCTAAGATTTCAGATCAACAACAATGCCTAAATCATTTTTTCATCTATTTAGCAAGGTTCAATTTTGTCTTAAAGTTCTTTTAAACATGCTTTACACCTAGGCAGAAAATAATATAAAAGAATATAAACTTTTTCAAAATTTTAATAATCAATTACTTTCAATTAAATCTAAGAGCTCATTTGGTTCAAAATCCATAAAATATAGTTATTTTACTAAATTTTTGACCTTTAAACTTCAAAAATTTTAATTGAAAATTTTAACACATAAAAGCACATATAAGAAATCTATTGTGAACTTTAACTATTCTAGAGCAACTTTTAGATAAAAATCCATTCATCCATATTATTTTCTAAGCACGCATATAATTAAAAATAGAACAATATAAAACCATAAATTTAACCATCCTAAAAAAATCATTCATAAAATATCCAAAAAGAAAATTAAATAACAAAGTACCACAAGGTTTGAAACAATCTGCAACCAAGGTTTGAAAATTCCCCCAAACTTTAAATACCACTGTCTTCAGTGGTGTCCATCACCATCATGATCCCCAGGTGGAGGGGGCTATTGTGGAGGAGGGTAGTTCAAGCCAAACCAGGTAAAAAAATTGTTGATCTGCATGCTCAATCTAGTTATCTAAGTAGAAACAATATGAACCTCAGTCTCGACACCTCCGAATCTTTGCTCTAAGCTATCAAATCATTATTCCCAATCGTCATTCCTATTATTCATCTCATGTTCAAAAGAACCAAGCCTGTTAGATAAATATTCAAAAGAATTTGGTAGAACAAATGGTTCAGCCTCATATGGATAAGGAGGAGAATAGTGTTGTTCTGCAGGTTCTTCATCTCCTTCCCCCAAGTAAATCCTCCTCATCTATTTCAATGTTAGCATTGGTAGGTCCTAAAACCATATAACTTCTACCTCTTTTTTCTACTAATTTCATAGCAAGGACAATGCTCATTAATTATTATCTTACCAAGCATAGGTGTAAGGTGATCGCATCTGATATTCAAATAATATGCTATTTTTGTGATCATTCGACCAATAATAATTTTACCATACTATTTGACTACTTTCTCATATCTTTTAACAAACCAATACCCAGAATTAAAAGGAGTTTCTTGTGTAACTCCTTAGAATTCACGTGTCCCTGACTTTTGCCTCTACCAAAAAGAGTATTAGCTAGAACAATATGGATATACCTATAGAATGGATTGGTTAAATTAGTAGCTTTAAAACTTTTGCTATTGAATCGATGAAGAGCTCCTAATCTATTCCAAGTTTCTTGCTCATTAAACCCCTCAATAATTCCATATGTCCCATGCAATTCCAACATACCTATGGCATCTCCAAATTCAATCATACTCCAGTTATATTTTTGATTGGCTAGTCTAAATTCCACTTTACTATTATGAGTAGCATTTTGATCAGGTGGTATGAATTTAAATACATTTAAAGTCAATTCAACATAGGTGAAAAAATGCATAGAAGTAAACATAAGCCACTGCATGTCTGTGAACATTTTCATAAGATTATTGTTCCATCCTAGTTTTCTAATCACATCACCATCAATAAATCTAGAATGAACAATTTTTCTAGAACTAAGTTCATAGTACCTTTTTTGCTGGACCTCATCTCGAAAGCAGATTTTGTGGATACCTTTTTGGTAGCTGTGAATATGGTGAGGAAGGTGGAGATTAAGTTGAAAATGATGAAGATTTTATTGGCCTTTTCCTTTTTGAACCATGCTCTTTTGGTTTCTTTTCAAAAGACTTGCTTCTAGTCCTTTTTGGTTGATTGATTGATGAAATTTGGTGAAATTTTGGTGAAAATTGAAGTTTGGGAGTGAGAATGGGCGTGGGTAGAGAGGTTGCGGTCATGGGAATTGAATATGGGCAGCCAAGGTTTGTAAAGTGAAGAGAAAGAGAGAAAAAATATGTTTAAATAGGTCCTGATGTTCCACGGTCTAGCCCTCCATGCCATGGTCGTGCCATATGTTTTGACCAGTCAAATTGCTTTTGGAACATTTTTGGCAAATTCATTTTACATGCCAAGGTTGTAGCCCCTAGTAGCCACGGTCGTGGAATTGAATCTGCTTTTGCCATTTCAATCTTTAGGTTTTGGTAGCCTCGTTTGTAATCCCACGGCCGTGGGATTCTAGAGACACGGGCGTGGCATTCCTTTTACCACTGTCACTTCAAATTTCTTTTTCTCTTAAATTGTCACGGCTTCAAGTTAAATCCCACGACCATGTGGTTGATATACCACAATTGTGGCTCCTATTTTTCCTTAGATTTCTTGGGGTTTGGCTTTGGCTGAATACCTAAAAACCAAATTTAAAGCAAATTTAATTAAAATAGTAAAAGAAACACAATCCATATTAAATAAACTAAAATAGAAAAATGAATTTAATTTCTATTTTCTCCCAAACAAGCACTATATTTATAGTTAATAGCTTGACTGTCTCTGGCTTGAATGCCTATTTGAAATGATAGACACCTCCAATGTCTATTGGATCACCAACATAATAAGGCTTCAAATGTTGACTATTAACTTTAAAAGTTTCTCCTCCTTGATTCTTAATATCCATTGCACCATAAGGATAAACTTTTACAAATCTAAATAGTCCCAACCAATGAGACTTTGAATTTCCAGAAAAAGCCTCAATCTTGAATTATACAGGAAAATTTATTGTCCCTCATTGAATTGCTTTGGCTGAATGAGTTTATCATGTCATGCTTTTCATTCTTTCCTTGTAAATCTTGGCATTCTCATAAGCTTGGAATCGAATTTCATCCAATTCACTTAGTTGTAAAAGTCTTTTATATCCAGCTTCCTTCAAGTTTATGTTCAATTATTTGATAGCCTAATACACTTTGTTCTCTGATAGCCTAATACACTTTGTTCTCTAACTTAACTGGTAAATGGCATGTTTTTCTAAAGACAAGGTGATAACGTGACATGCCAATTGGGGTTTTGAATGATTTTCTCTAAGCCAAAGTGCATCATCTAATTTAAAAGACAAATCTTTCTTTGAAGTGCTAACTATTTTCTCCAAAATCCATTTAAGTTTTCTATTAGATATTTTCACTTGTCCACTAGTTTGAGGGTGATAAGGTGTTATCACCTTATAGTGTACTTTGTATTTCTTAAGAAGAGAATCAAAGCTTTTATTACAAAAATGAGTACCGCCATCACTGACCATAGCTCTAGGAACTCTGAACCTTATGAAAAATATTCTTTTTGATGAACTTAGTTACCACTTTTGAATCATTTGTTGGACCTGTGATTGCTTCAACCCATTTTAACACATAATTGACTGCCACCAAGATATATTAATTATTGAATGAAGGTGAAAATGGTCTCATAAAATCAATTCCTCAAACGTTAAAAAGTTCTACTTCAAAGATGGAATTGAGTGGCATGTCTTGTCGTTTTGAAATATTTTCAGTTCATTAACAATGATCACATGACTAAACAAAAGTCCTTACGTCTTTGTACATGGTAGGCCAAAAAAATCTAGATTGCTAAATATTATTAATTGTTTTAGAAGTGCTAGAATGTCCACCACATTCTTTCAAATAACAGAATTCCAAAATATTTTTTATCTCCTTTTCTGGTACACATCTATGAATCATTCCATCTCCACAGTGCTTAAATAATAGTGGTTCCTCCCATATGTAATGTTTCACATCAAAAAAAATTCTTCCTTTGAGCATAAGACATTTCTGATAGAAAAACACCACTTTTCAAATAATTAATAAAGTCAGCATACTAGGAAATATAACTTTTAACAGAGAAAAGTTGTTCATCAGGGAATGATTCATTGATGGGCATTGCTTCTTTATCCATTTGTTTCTCCTATCTCGAAAGGTGATCTGGCACTAATTTTTCAGCTCCTTTTTTATCTTTAATTTCAAGATCAAATTCTTGAAAAAGCAAAATCTTGGTTTAGCTTCTTTTTTGCTCATAAGATACTTGATTGTTACATGGTCAGTATAAACTATAACTTTATACCCTAAAAGATTGGATCTAAGTTTGTCCAGAGCAAAAACTATAGCAAGCATTTCCTTTTTGGTTGTAGCATAATTCATCCGAGTGTTGTCAAGGGTTCGACTTTCATAGTAGATTACATGACTTTTCTTATTCTTCCTTTGACTCAAAACAGTGCCAATCACATAATCACTAGCATCACACATAAGCTCAAATGGTAAAGACCAATCTGGTGGTGAGATAATAGAAATTGTTGCAAGAGTTATCTTTAACCTGTTAAAAGTAATTAAACATTCATTAGAAAATTAAACACAACATCTTTGTTTAATAGTTCACATAATGGTTTAGCAATTTTTGAAAAATCTTTAATAAAATACCTGTAAAACCCTGCATATCCTAAGAAACTATGAACTTCTTTAAAATTAGTTAGTGGTGGTAGCTTTTTAATGACTTCTATTTTTACTCTTTCCACTTCAATTCCTTTTTGAGAAAACTTATGTCCAAGTATAATTTCTTCTTCTACCATAAAATGATATTTTTCCTAATTGAGGACAAGGTTTGTTTCTTCATATCATTTTAGTACCTGTTCTAAATGTTGTAAACAATTATTAAAAGTGAAACCATAAACAGTAAAATCATCCATAAAAACTTTAATAATTAATTCTATAATATCAGAAAATATAGCCATCATGCATCGTTGAAAAGTTGCTAGAACATTGCACAATCTAAAGGGCATTCTTCAATAAGCAAAAGTTTCATATGGACATGTGAATGTGGTCTTCTCTTGATCTTTTGGTGCCACAGAAACTTGATAATATCCAGAATATCCATCTAACAAGTAAAAATAAGCATTACCTGCAAGTCTTTCAAGCATTTGATCAATAAATGGTAACGAAAAATGATCATTGCTGGTGGCTTTATTTAATTTCTTACAATCTATGCAAACACACCATCCAGTGACTGTTCTTGAAAGAATTAATTCATTATTTTCATTTTCTATCACATTCATTCCCCTCTTTTTAGGAACTACATGGATAGAACTCACCCATGAGCTATCAGAAATAGGATAAATTATTTTGTCACTTCTTCCTTTACTACTTCTTTCATATTTGGATTTAATCTCCTCTATCGATCAATCATAGGTTTAGAATTTTCTTCCAATAAAATCCTATGCATACATATTGAAGGGCTAATTTCTTTAATATCATATATAGTCCAACCCATTGTCTTTTATATTTCTTGATTAAATCTAAAGTTTGACTTAACTGACTTTTTAACACATTAAGAATAATAGGCAAAGTATCATTGGATCTAAGAAATTCATGCTTGAGATGGTTGGGAAGAGATTTTAATTCCAATTCTGGAACTTTTACAATAAAAGGAGGAGGTAGGGTTTTACCTTTTTCAAGTTATTCAAATTTTTGAAAATCATCATTGAAGCATATGCAGCAACTGCTTTATTTTCATTTTTTTAGGGTAAAACTTTGTGCAAGATAAGTTTCTAAAGAATTTTTAATATTTTGCTCATAAAATTATTGTACACATTCATCTATGACATCAACCAGAAAATAATCATCAAAAAATGTTGGATGTTTGGCTGCTTTTATTAAATTGTACTCTACTTTCTCTTCTCCTACTTGTAAAGTGAGTTTTTCTTCACGAACATCAATCATGGATCCAACTGTAGCCAAGAACGGCCTCCCTAATATAAGTGAAATTTCTACATCTTCCTCCATTTCTAGAATCATAAAGTCTACTGGAATATAGAGCTTATCCATTTTTGTAAGGACGTCTTATACCACTCCAGCCAGATATTGTATTGAACGATCTACTAATTGAAGAAACATCTTTGTTGGTTAAAGTTATGTGAAGCCAAGTTTTCTACAAATAGAACTAGACATTAGGTTGACACTAGCTCCTAAGTCACATAAAGCTTTATGAAAATCTACTTCACCAATAGTACAAGGAATAGAAAAACTCTCTGAATTTTTTAATTTCAAAGGAAGTTTATTTTGGATAACTGCACAACATTCTTTTGTGAGTGCAATTTTAGCATTGTCTTCTAGCTTCCTCTTATTAGACAACAACTCCTGAAGGAATTTCACATAAGTGAGCATCTGAGCAAGTGCTTCTATAAAAAGAATATTTATGTGAAGTTGTTTAAATACTTCTAAAAAATTTTCATATTGTTTATCTAATTTTTGCTTTTTCAATCTTTGAGGGAAAGGAATTGAAGGCACATATGGTTTAAAAATCTATTTTGGTGCTTCATTTTCCTTAGCTTCTTCTTATTTATCCTCCTTAACTAGATTTGGAGTTTTATTTGGTTAAGGATCTTCAAGTTGTAAACCATTTCTTAGGGTTACAGCCTTGCAATGCTCCCTTGGATTGATCTTCATTTGGCTAGGAAGAGCTCTTTGGTTTCGAGTGTTAAGAGAACTTGCAATTTGACCTACTTGTGTCTCAAGATTCCTATTTTTGAGTTGAGAGACATTTAATTTTCTGCTCAAACTTGTCATATTATTTTTTGAGTTTATCAAATCTCCTCAATGTTGCTCTAATGAATTTCTCCAATACAGATTTATGAGATGGCTTTTCTAGAGGAGAGAAACCTTGATTTTGATTTTTTCATGTGTGGTGTTGATAAGGTGCTATTTTGATTGTTTTGATTTCCCCATGATAAGTTAGGATAATTTCTCCATATTAGGTTGTATGTATTTCCTTCAAGAAAATTTGAACCCCTATTTTGATTACCCAAAAACTGAACTTGCTCCATAATTCTGCAGTTTGCTACGTTGTGGCTTCCTCTACATCCTTCATAAGTTGAAGATGATGAAAGGTTGACATGCTCTAATTTCTTAGTTAATGTGTCTACCATGGCTACAAGCAAAGAAAAATTATTAATTTTATGTAAACCTACAATTCTTTTATGAATACTACGTTCTTATGTCCAATGGTAATTATTTACTGCCATTTCTTCAATTAAATCATTTGCTTCAAAAGGAGCCTTGTTTATAATTGCACCATCAGCTGTTGTATCTATTGTGCATTTAATGTTTGGATGAAAACTATTATAAAAAGTTTGAATCAAAATCCATTCAGGGACTCCATGGTGAGGACATTTCCTTTGCAAATTTTTGAAATATTTCCAAGCTTCATATAAACTTTCTCCATCATATTGAATAAAGCTTGTGATATCATTTCTTAATTTACTTTTTTTTGCAGGTGAAAAATATTTTATTAAGAAAATAGCGGCTAATTGATCCCATATGGTAAATGTACTTGGTGCCTTAGAAATGAGCCAATCCTTTGCTTGATCCTTTAAAGAAATTGAGAAAAGTCGCAAACGGATTGCATTATCAGACACTCCATTAATTTTGAAAGTGTCACACATCTCTAAAAAATTAGAGATGTGAGCATATGCATCTTTATGTGGCAAGCCATAAAAAATTAATTGTTGAATCAAATTGATAAGTGCTGGCTTAAGATCAAAAGTGTTGCACTAGTGGTTTGGCTATACTAGATCTTAGTTGAGCAGAAGGCATAACATATTATTTTGAGGATCTCCTCTAGTTGGTTCTTTGTTAGATAAATCCGTAGAATTATCTTTCTTCTGAATTTCTACTGAAGTTCCTTTCACTTTTTATTTTTCTTTTCTTTCCTTAGTCTTCTTCCTACAAAACTATTTAATTTTTGGATTATATGGCTCAAGTTTTAAATTTAGATTTCTTTGCATATAAACTAAAAATTCTTCAATGAAAGTAAAGAAATAAATTCGAAAATAAAAATCTAAAGCAATAACAGTTTAATTTTATTAATATTAGAATGGCTGCCTCTCCGACAATAATGCCAAAAAATTGATAGGCTGTTGGTAAAGGTATATGCCTAAGTTGCAAGTACACAGATCATTTAAAAGTAATACATTAATAAGTAGAGTATCATTTCCACGAGAAGGGTAATTCTGAATACTAAATAATTAAACTAATTATTATTTGGATAAAAAAATTTAATTTAAGATTTAACTAAACTTAAATAAAAATGAGTTTCTTTGAATTTAAATCTAATAATTTAAAACTTAGGATTTAGTCACCTTTATTGATTTATCATGGTTCTTTCAATATATTAATATAATTCAGTTTTCCTTTGATTAATAGTTAAACTTTCCTAAATTAAGTTCAAGTCTCTCTTAAATACTAGAACTAATATTTAATTTAATCATTATGTCTACTCTCATGATCATAAGTAATTAAACCAATTTATTAAGTTTTATGAGAGTCGTAAATCAACTTCTTAAGTGTTAACCTTATCTCAAAGTGAAAACTTACTTAAGATTATTATCTCTTTGGACTAATATTGTGCTTTCACTCTCACTCTATCACACAATATCTCAATCCAATTAGTTATTGGCTAGATAATTAAAACATTAAGATTAAAGATAACAAAAATAATCAAAGGATAACTTAAATAAACATATATTACTCCATGATAAACTCAATATAAAGGACCAATCCTAAATAGAATTTAGTTCCTCGTATTTGAAATAAAAATATAACACACATTAAAGATAATAATTGAAAGTATAATTTAAAGAACAAAAAATATCAAACTTTATTTCTTTGAAGAAGAACTTCACTTGGATCTTGAATTTCTCCTGAACCAAATTTTACTCTTCTTTCCAAAGAAATTCTAAAACTAAATTTATCTCTTGGATGAATCTAATCTAATTGTTGCATGCTTGAAACCTTAGGAGAAAGTGTGTTTATATAAAGTGCTTGGAAGTTTCTTTAGTGGAGAAAAATTAGAAAAGATTAGAATACAACTTGATTGGTTCTTCATTTTTCAAAATTTCAGCTCAAAGTCATGAAAATCTGCTCCACGGGCGTGGCATTGGATTGCCATGACTTTGGCATGTGTGAATATGAGTTGTTTTGTCCAATTTTTTGGCTGCAAAGGTCGGTCTAATGGGCCACAGTCGTGGCACTTGTCTGCTATAGGCATGCCTTTTGAATTCAGGTTGAAAACCCTGACTTTTCTTCATTTTCTTTATATGGGCAATAGGTGATCTTATCCATGGGTGTGGCCTGCAAATGCCATTATCGTGGCATTGAATTTTGTTTTGGAATTTGTGTTTTTCTGCTTCTTTTAATGTGGCAGATTTAAGTTGAAGTCCAAGGCCATTGTCTTGAAGTGCCACGGGTGTGGTTGTTGAATTTTCTTCATTTTTGTATACTTTTCTTAAATTTCATACCACTTATTATTAGAAACTTTATGTCTTTTATTTCTTAGCTAAAATAAGAGAATTATAACTCAAACAAGCAAAATCCATTAAATTCAATTGAAAAATAATTAAAATTATGGTTAGAATTATACAAAATATTGATCAAAATATCACTCTATCAGAAATCTCACACTAAAAATAAAAAGAAGATCAAGAAATTAAAGGAAAATTAAATAGAAAAATGAGTGTTCTTACCTCAACCGACAAATATTGAGGAACAACACTTATAGAAATTGTCTTCATGTAAATCAAACCATGTGCATGAATTAAAGAAATAGAAAAAGAGAAGAAATGAAGATAAGTTGTACAGAGAAATGAAATGGAGACAGAATTATAAATAATGAATTTATATATAGGGTATTTAGGGGTGGGAGAGCTATTCAAAATGGTGTATTTTGATTTTCTCTTAATTGATTTTTTTTTCTTTTCTTTTACATGTACAAAGCCAATTATTAGGGTTGCCCTGGTATATCACATAGTAGATGCAACTTTCATCCATTTGAGTTTTATAATACAAATAATTATGGTGCTGTTAATTTTCTTTATTTAATTTTTTTCTTATTCATTATTTTTATCACTTTTGATAAATATAAATAATATATATATATATATATATATTACATGCATTTAACTAGTTGACAGTGAAATCAAAATAAATAAGGAATTATTGTATTCAGATAGTGAATATAATCATCACTAAATAAATTTAACATTTTTATATACCAATAAATATATATATATATATAATAACATCAAATAAATTCAATAATTATGTTCAGAAAATGAATATAATTATTAACATATCAAAAATTATTAGTAAATCAAATAAAAATAATAATAACAACAATATAAACAATAAACATAATAAAAGGGTTACATTCAAAATATGAATTTCATAATAACAATAATAACAATTACAATAATAATAAAAATGATTAAACTATGGAAACTTTAATTTCATCAAGTGAATACGTAGATAATCGAAATCAAGTTTCGAATTCAAGTTCATTTTAATTATTACAAATATATATTAGTAAATTATAAAATAAAATAATAAAAAATATTTAATATGAAATTAGGACAATTATGTCCAGAAAGTAGACATATTTTAAAAAATAATTATTATTATTAATTTAAAAAATATAAAGTTATAAAATCTTTATATTCAGATAGTAAATATAAAAATTAATTAAATAACTAATAAATAAAATATGTATTCACAAGATAATGAAATCATCAAAAATAGAAACATAGAATTAAAATAGTAACAATAAAAAATTACGTTCACAAAGTAAACATTATTCGAAATAATAATAATAACAAAATATTAAAGTATAAAACTCCTATATTTAGAAAGTGAATATATAGGTTAAATCACACATTAATAAAAATAAAATTATACCTATAACAGTAATAAAACTATTAAAAATAGTAAATAATAAAATTTAACAATTAATATTTATTTTTAGACAATAAATATAATAACTAAAGAAATAAAAAAAAATATAACTAGGATTTATCTTCAGACAGTGAATAAAATTTCTCTTGCAAATAAAAAATAGATAATGAAATATTACAATAATTATAGTGTCAATTTTTGGGCATCGTAGGATGTTTTTCTTTCCCTACATATAATTAACTCCCGAATCTGGAAGCGCTGACCATTAATAAATGTCCAATCAAATATTATAATTGATTGGTGACGACTTCTAATATACACGAGAAGAATAATAACGATTGAATATAAACCAATAAAAAATAATTAAATCTACATAATCAGTCGGTTTCCCGTCACCCATTATGCAACACATATAGCTAACATCCCGTCACCCATTATGCAACACATATAGCTAACATGTGATAAGATACAATAAAAAAATATAATATTAACCCTAACAAAATAATGATTTGATATTAATTTAATAAAATAATATAAAGAAAATACTCATATAATAATATAACATAATTATAAAATAAAAGAACTAAACACAGAAAACTGGAAGACTTTCTCATTATTTAATTTATAAATTCTTTCCCAAACAAGAATATAAATGTACCCTCTGCCATTTTCATTCCTTACCCCTAACTAACATGTGGTGTTATAAGAACAATAACTAATTATAATTTTAACTATTTATTCATAATATATATCATAATAATAATAAGATCATATTATTACTGGTAGCAATCAATGACAATGGTCATGGCTGTAACTTGGTCAGTGATGGAATTCAACTGACTCACCTCAATTCAGGAGAAAAAGGAGCTTCTGGTCTCATCAAATTATGTGAGACGAATTTGCTAAACAGTGTCAGTACTATCAGATAGTCCTTGAGAAAGGCAAGAGTGTGGCGGGCATGTTGGTTATGGTGAGTTGTGTAAGATGATTTGTAATTCATATATTCAAGAACATAATGGAATGTGAACAACAAGGATCTTGAACAACATGTATTTCACGTAATTAACCATAATCATAATTGGATCGAAAACTTACCTTGACGATCCATAGCGGAAGCAATTAGGGAAGAAGAAAACCTTCTTGAATTCTCTTGGATTGAACGGCCGCAACTCCAAGGATTTGTTTCTCTCTTTCCTTTGTTTATTTGTTTTTTATTATATGTGTGATTTGATGGGATCACCACTTTATTTATAGGCAGAGAGAGGACAAACCCTAATTGTAAAAACGACATTTATGCCCTTTCCATCAAAGTGGCTAATTAAATAGGGTAACATGTCTAACTTACCAAATATATGTATTACATGACAAAATCAATTCTATTTAGGATTCTGTCACGTGTCACACATGTGAGACATAAAACTTACATTCTCCCACTTGGCGAACATGTGGGACACAAAGTTTTCAAATCTCCCACTTGTCACACATGATAGAGCCCTAGTGAAATAGACATAAGGCGCTCATAATATTGGATTTTATTAATACTTTCATCATTGGCAATCACAAGTATCATATTAGAGAGACTACTGATGTGGGTCATGGCGGGCGTACATCATTCAGTCGATATAGTTCCTTCCATGTACCACATCACCAATAACCTTTCTAATACAATCTATAAGTGACACAACGTCCACATAATTGTCTTATATCAAGACTTCCTGCATTAATACTCGAAACAAACTATATGCATATAAACAATAATTTTAAGCAGGAAATATAGAAACAACATTTATTGAATTCGAAATATCCATAACATAAGTGTTTGAACCAACATGGAAAACATAAAGATTAAACGTTGCCATGCCCAAGACCCATTCTGTTAACTTGTTCCATGAATGTCTTAGGTGGTAACGCCTTCGTCAATGGATCAGCAACCATAAGTTGTGTACTTATGTATTCTATGGATATTCTTTGTTTCCGAACTTCATCTTTCACGACAAGAAACTTTAATTCCATGTGTTTAGCTCCTTTTGAATACTTGTCGTTCTTAGAGAAAAATACGGCAGCACTATTATCACAATACAATTTCAAGGGCTTGGATATTGAGGAGACAACACCAAGACCTGAAATAAAATTTCGCAACCACGTAATCTGAATAGATGCTTCAAAGCAAGCTACAAATTCAGCCTCCATGGTGGATGTCAAAATAGAACTTTGCTTCGCACTCTTCCATGATATGGCTGCTTCAGCCATAAGAAAAATATAACCAAGAGTAGATTTTCTAGAGTCAACACATCCAGCATAATCTGAATCTGAATATCCAATCACTTCTAATTGATCAGATTTCCTAAATGTGAGCATAAAATCTTTTGTCCTCTTTAAGTATCTCATTGTCTTCTTTGCAGCTCTCCAGTGTTCAATGCCAGGATTACTTTGGTAACGCCCTAGCATTCCGACCGCAAAACTGATGTCTGGTCTAGTACAGACTTGTGCATACATCAAGCTCCCTACAATAGATGCATAAGGAATACTTTCCATCTCTTTACGTTCCAAATCAGTTTTTGGACATTGATCCAAACTAAATTTATCTCCTTTATGAATTGGAACAACACTTGGAGAACATGTACTCATTCCAAATCTCTCTAAAATTCGATCTATGTAACCTTTCTGAGACAGCCCTAACAGTCCACTTGATCGATCACGAAATATTTCTATTCCTATCACGTAGGATGCCTCACCTATATCTTTCATGTTGAAATTCTTAGAGAGATAATTCTTGGTGTCATACAGTAATCCAAGGTCACTACTAGCAAGCAATATATCATCAACATATAGAACCAAAAATATGAACTTGCTCCCACTAACCTTGAGGTATATACACCGATTAACGGTGTTTTCTTTAAAACCAAAAGCAGTAATAGTGTCATGGAATTTAAAATACCATTGTCGAGAAGCCTGTTTAAGTCCATAAATTGATTTCTTAAGTTTGCAGACCAAATTTTCATTACCTTTCTTAATGAAGCCTTCAAGTTGTTTCATGTAGACTTCTTCTTCCAAATCACCATTCAGAAAAGCAGTTTTCACATCCATTTGATGTAGTTCCAAGTCATAATGGGCTACAAGTGCTATAATGATTCTAAGTGAGTCCTTCTTTGATACAGGAGAGAAGGTCTCTTTATAATCAATGCCGTCTTTCTGAGTATAACCTTTGGCAACAAGTCTGGCTTTAAATCGTTCGATAAAACCGTTCATGTCGAGTTTGGTCTTGAAGACCCATTTACACCCAACACACTTGTGTCCATCAGGCAATTCGACGAGTTCCCATACTTGATTTTCATCCATAGATTTTAACTCTTCTTTCATGGCATCAATCCATTTATTAGAATCACTACTCTTAATGGCTTGTGAATATGAAACTGGATCATTACATATCCCTATATCAAAATCAGATTCTTGGAGATATACCACATAGTCATCAGAAATGGCCGATCTCCGTTCTCGTTGAGAACGCCTTAATGGCACTTCTGGAGGTTGTTCCACCACATCTTCTTCAATGACTTCGGCATTGTCATTAAGTGGTTGGTCATTTAAGTGTTCAATATTGTTAGGCTGTTCAACAATATTTGGCATACTTAATTCTTGAGGAATTGAGGGAAGAGGGAATTCTACCTTTATTTCCTCAATGACCACATTGCGAGTGTTGGAACTCCCACTGATGTCACCATTCTCAAAGAATCTGGCATTTTTTATTTCAACAATTCTCATGCCATGGTTAGGACAATAAAATCTATACCCCTTGGATTTTTCTGGGTAACCAATAAAGTAACCACTAACTGTTCTAAAATCCAATTTCTTTTCTTGTGGGGAGTATATTCTAGCTTCCGCTGGGCAGCCCCAAACATGAAGGTGTTGCAAACTGGGTTTCCTACCTGTCCAAAGTTCAAAAGGAGTCTTTGGAACAGCCTTACTAGGAACCCGATTTAATATATAAATAGCGGTTCTAAGAGCATACATCCACAACGATATGGGTAAAGTAGAATTGCTTAACATACTTCTAACTATTTCCATAAGAGTTCGGTTACGTCTCTCAGCAACATCATTCTGCTGAGGCGTACCTGGCATAGTATAGTGTGCACAAATGCCATGCTTTTCTAGGTATTTGGCAAAAGGTCCAGGTAATTGACCCATTTCAGTGGTACGACCGTAATATTCACCACCTCTATCAGATCGAACAATTTTCACCTTTTTATTTAATTGCCTTTCAACCTCAGTCACAAAATGTTCGAGCGTTTCTGCTGCCTGAGATTTTTCATGCAATAAATAAATATAACTATAACGTGAAAAATCGTCAATGAAGGTGATAAAATATTTTTCTCCACTAAAAGTTGGAACATCAAAAGGTCCACAAATATCTATATGTATAATCTCAAGGAGCACAGTGCTTCTTGTGGCATTTTTCTTACTGTGTTTGGTTTATTTACCTTTAATACAATCCACACAAACGGTAAAGTCTGTAAAGTCTAAATTCGGAAGAATATTATCCTTTACAAGCCTCTTAATTCTTTCACTGAAAATATGACCCAGTCTTTTATGCCATAAAAATGATGAATTTTTATTCATCGCACCATGTTTAGTTTCAATATTATTTTGCAGGGTCGTACACGCTTTGGTATTATTAAGAATTAATTAGTATAAACCATCAACAATAAAACCAGAAGCGATAATATTAGAATTTTTAAACAAAGTAAAACAATTATTCCCAAACTGAAAATCAAACCCATCATTATCAAGTTTCGAGACAGAAATTAAATTTCTAGAAACAGTCGGAACATAAAGGGTGTGATACAAGTCCAAATGAAAACCATTATCTAAGATTAATCGGTAGGTCCCAATAGCTTTAACTGGAGCCTTGTTCCGATTTCCCATAAGCAAGAAGTTCTCATTTGGTTTTGTGGTTCGGGTCATAAGAAATCCCTGCATGGAATTTGAAACATGAACACTAGCACCAGAATCAACCCACCAAGTATTGGATGGAACAACAATCATATTTGATTCAAAAAAACTTGTGAAGCCCAAAAGCTCACCTTTCTTTTCGAACCACTTACGACGTTTGTCGCAGTCTTTCTGAAAGTGTCCAGCCTTTCCACAGAAATGGCACTTGTCGTTATTGCCTTTCTTCTTAAAATTGGCTTGGGAATTCACATTCATTTTGGATGGCGCGCGGTTCTTGCCTTTGTCTGGCACATTCCCAAATTTCTTAGATGCTCCTTGAGTAGCAATGTGAGCATGAGATGCACTCGTTCCATGCTCCTTCAGCCTTTGCTCCTCTTGGACCAACATGTTTCCCAACTCATTTACAGTCCACTTATCCTTTATAGTGTTGTAATGAATTTGAAATGGCCCATATTGAGAAGGTAAGGATGTCAGAATGAATTGGACAAGGAAACCCTCATCCACCGGTAATCCTAACTTTCCCAGCTTAGCAGCAATATTATTCATGTCCATCACATGCTCATACATGGTTCGAGAACCATCATAACGCATACTCGTAAAATCCTTCATTAACTTTCCTGCAAGAGACTTATCCGCAGTTTTGAAGCAATCCTCAACATTTTTCATGTATTCCTTAGCGAGATCTGTTGCTGGGAGGCTTGCCTTTATGTTATCGGCAACTGACATTCTAATGAACTGTAAACCCAGCCTGTTAGACTTTTCCCAAGTATTATGGGCTATAATGTCAGCCAAACTACTTTCAACAGTGAGTTCAGCTGGCTTATCATTCAATAGAGCTAAGTCCAAGTCCATTACTCCCAGAGTGAACTCACCTTTCTCTTTCCATTCAGAGAAGTTGGTTCCATTAAGTAGGGGAACACTTGAAGTCTGTAAACTACCAGGATAAGATACTGCAATTATAGAACAAATATGATAAGAAAATGAAAACTCACATATAAAAGCTTTGAATAATAACACAAACTATGAGTTGAAAATCTTGTATCACAAAAATTATGAATAACTCCTTTGGGTAGTTGTCCATACGATTCTAATCAACATGCTTATATAATCATATCTTAGTATAGACAATTGAAACATAATAAATTAGTGCTACCTTTGGGTAGTTAACACTAATTTAAATTACTTATCCTATTAGCACTTATTAGATCACAAAAGGTTATTTCCTTTGGGAATCTAGATCCTTTTATGACAAATAAATTAATAGATTCATGAATATATCTTACCCATAATAAGCATGATGATTAATTAGTTAAACAGATTTTCATATCCGATTGATCATAGATTTTTCTTATTTTGCCTCACTTTGGTGGCTGCAAAATAAACATAATATGATCATGAACATATACTTTAATTAAAATACTTTTTCATTGATTTAAAAGGGATTCAGCATGACATTCTAGAATAATAAATTCTTTTACGATTAAAATATGAGAAAATTAATAATCATATCATCATTATGATAATCAACTGTAGCATATATAACTATTACCAATTTCATGATATGTAGGCGCAGAAAACAAGATCTGAATAATAAGTTTTGTCTATTTGTTGGTCAAGTAATTTATTAGTGATTTAATACATAAGACAATCATGACATCATTATTGAATCTCCATGCTCTAACACACAGGCAATGAAAGATCACCACGGTTTTGTTATTAATTCCGAGTAATCATAATTTCAGAAACGAAACATTATTATATAAAATCATGGTTCAATTATACGAAAAAACATGAGTTCTTTAACCTTGCTCTGATACCAAATGTAAGATGATTTGTAATTCATATATTCAAGAACATAATGGAATGTGAACAACAAGGATCTTGAACAACATGTATTTCACGTAATTAACCATAATCATAATTGGATCGAAAACTTACCTTGACGATCCATAGCGGAAGCAATTAGGGAAGAAGAAAACCTTCTTGAATTCTCTTGGATTGAACGGCCGCAACTCCAAGGATTTGTTTCTCTCTTTCCTTTGTTTTTGTGTTTTTTATTATATGTGTGATTTGATGGGATCACCACTTTATTTATAGGCAGAGAGAAGACAAACCCTAATTGTAAAAACGACCTTTATGCCCTTTCCATCAAAGTGGCTAATTAAATAGGGTAACGTGTCTAACTTACCAAATATATGTATATGACAAAACCAATTCTATTTAGGATTCTGTCACGTGTCACACATGTGAGACATAAAACTTACAAGTTGAGCAGCTAAACCAAGGTGATCTGTGGTATTGAGGTTATGTTTTGGATCGAATGATGTTTTGGAGATCTATGGAGTCATCTGATGCAATTGTCAAAGGAAATTTCTGTCAATGTTTGCTGTTGTTTCTATTTGACATTGAGATATCTGGATGGATCAACAGAGATTATCAGCGCACAAATGTGCAGGTCAAGAGATTTTAATAGATAAGCAGGTCCCTTCTTATTTAAAATATTATAATCATTATCTGCAGACTGGGTTCTTGGCTATCTTTAGACACATGCAGGAGGGTCCATTGTCTGATCTATATAAAAGGGTAGTGGAGTTACAAGAGAAAATCCAAAAATGGAGTATATTTGACATAATTGGATGAAGATTTCTGTGATGCTGCCGAGAGATGAAAATCTTTGATGTTGCGGTTATGCTATCTGAACTTCCTTCATCTTGTTTTGCACATATACACATCTATGGCTCCAGGTTATTTTTTAAGATAATTTGCTGATATAAGTTCTTAAGGGTTATTAAAGATCACTGTTCATGTGTTTTTTCCTGTACTTTGAAGCAAAACCTGAATTGTGGTGCTTATTATGTGGTGTTTGCTTCATTTCGAAGATCCTCCTGTTGTGTGTTATTTGTTACATTTTGAAACTTCCCTTGTCGTGTAGTATTCTCAAGTGGATGGGATATTAATTGTGTGTTTGCTGGTAAAGATTTTCGAAGTATCTGCTGCAGTCTTTAATTTGGAATTGAATGTTGATGTATTAGGATAGTAGTTGGCACTTATGTCGTTTATGTTGTGTTGATTGTGAGTTCTACAGTGTAATACAATATTCTGGGATTTTTTTTTACATATTTTTGAGATGTTCTATGTTGGGAATGAAATGGGTTGGAAATTTTTTTTGGGTAGTTTAGTCCCATAAATATGTTTTTCCCCATATTTATGATAATAATAACTAATTTTATCAAAAGAATTCCAACAACAATATATATAATTAAAATTTAACTATAATAAAATTATATCAAGATCATTTTTTTTATATTAAACTCACAATAAAATAGCCTTTTTTTCATAGAGAAAGAAATTATGAAAGTTTGAACCTCCACTTTAGTTGGAGGACAAGACTTTTCTCTGTTTTCTTGTTCCCAGCAGTGCCTCTTTACTGTGGTGTGGCCAAGGGCTGTCGCCGGCCAAAAAGACCCTTTATTTTTCTGGTCAAATCTAATTTTTATCTAGTTTTTAGTAGCTTTGTTATTTAATGGGTTTTGGTAGCTTCTCTTTTTATTGTTGCCTTAGTTGGATCTTATATCTGCCTCCTACGGTCGATTTTTGGTGTCCAGAGTCTTCTCTCTAGCGGTGGAGTTCTGGTGAAGATTCCGGTTGCTGGTGGAGTTGGCTCCAAGACCTATAGCTTCTGGCGGCCCTTTTGTTCGCAGATGGCAAGCAATCTTTCTCTGGACCATCAAAAGCTTCTGTTTGCATTTTTCCCTTTGAGATTTCTTGGTCGACACTCCGGCTCTCCGACCAATTGGTGAAGTTTTATGATTTCTTCATTCAGCTCAACTCCATCAATTTTTCTGAGCTTGTTCCCCATCAGCCCATGGCTTGGACTTTTCGGCCAATCTCTCCATCATCCCCCTGGTTATCTGAGGTTGTAAAGGGTTGTGTTGGTATTTGTATTCAGGGGTGTGTCCCTTGATAATCTGGAAAGCCTCCTTTCTAGGTTTAGGCTGATAATTTGGAAAGGGTTGTTTTGTTTAGATGTTAAGCTTGTATTTTCTAGGATAAGATTGTTGGTTTTCTGCAGATCTAGTCTTGGATTATCAAGACTTTGTGTGTTGCTTCTCTATTTTTAATGAAGTTCTTCCATTTCCGAAAAAAATAAAATAAAATAAAACCTCCTCTTTATAATACAATGACTCCTTAAAATATAAAAAATTGAGCAAATATTATTATTCTCACCTATAACGTACTCTTTATATCAATGTATATGCTACGAATAACATATTTAATATCTGTATATTGCAATATTAATTGTAATATTACAAATGAAGAAAAATCTTTCAAAATATATTAAAAATTGACTAGTGATATTTTAGCATTTGGTTAACTACATTAAATTTTTTTAATTACAATTTTTTATGCTCTAAAAATTTAGAATGAGTAGATTTTGTCAACCCAACTGAACCAGCCCGACTAGAAGGATTATTGGTTGGGTTCGGTCAGTTTATAATGTATATAGACAAGATTGAATTTGTATTTTTTTAAAAAAAAATTGAGTTTCAGTCGGTTTGTTGGTCGGACTGAAATATATTTTTCTATTTCAATCCGAACTCGACCGACTAAAATATATAAAATTATATATATTATATATATGTATTTATAATATACACTACACAACCACTGGAGTTAGTCCAATGGCCACCTGATGTTACTCTCCACGGAGAGGTCAGGGGTTCGATCCTCCAAAAACGATTTCTGAGGGTCGAGTTTTTTAAGGGAAAAAAAAAATATATATATATACACTACACTATACAACCCGGCCCGATCCGATCCGATCAAATTCGATTTATAAAATTATATATATATATAATATTATATATATTATTTATAGATTTAATCTGAATAAATCCATTCGAATTCAACTGAAATCGATAATATTCAATTTGGTTGAAATATTAACTATTAATAATCAAAATCAGTTTAGCTCTAATATGTAATTTACGAATTTAATTGAATTGAAATTTCACTTTAATTTGATGGAACATGACTAGTGCTCACCCCTGCTAAAAACTATAATAAAAATGAAATATATATATATATATCATTAGGCAATTTCATTGCCTACATAGTCGGCTAAATAGGCATGTACTGCACTTATTTTGTCAATTTGTTACTTAATAAAAAAAATATATCTTATTACACTAATTTAGTTATTTTAATTTTCTTACTATACTAATTTGAGGTTACTAAACCGAAATTTTCCCGCAAAAAGATATTAAAAGCATGAGGCCAAAATGGAGTGGACAGTGAAGAGTGTTTAATTGAAAATCAAAAGTCTTAGTATTTTTTTTATCAATTCAAAAGTATTAATTAATTACATATAATACTTATCACATAATGCCAAAATCATTTGGTTTTTCACCAATTATCATGTCGTTTTCGAACAGCCAAAGGTAATGACAAATTCCTTATTTATTTATTTATTTATTTATTTTGATCGAATGACAAATTCCTTAATTTGCTTTACATTCATTGCACAGGAGCCGCACAGAATCACGTGAACCCTCATTCTCTGTCGCTCTAAAATCAAATTCTTCGACTAATATCTTTCATTTTCCCTTCTACTAACCAGTATCTCCAATGGAGAAGCCATTAGTGGAGTTATCAGACACTGAAGTTCGCTTAGATTTTGTGCTTAATTCTAAATGCCGAGCCAATATCCGCCTCCGTTCGCTCTCCCCCACAAACCCAATTGCTTTCAAAGTCCAAACTTCATCCCCCCACAAATTCATGGTTAACCCACCTTCTGGGCTTATCCTTCCTTTGTCTTTCACCAATGTTCAAATCATTCTCAGACCCCAAACTCATCTCCCACCTTCTTTCCCTCGCTCTCCCTCTGATCGTTTTTTAATCAAAACGGTACCCTTTGTTTCCAATTCTCCTGACTCCATTCACCCTGATTCTCTCAACTCGTTATTCTCTTCCCTTGCTCTCGGGTCTACTCAGGATTTTAAGCTTAAGGTTGCTTTTGTAGGTCCATTTCTTCTCCGTCATGGGGTTAGTTCCGGAGATGTTGAATCGGTGAAGAATATAATAAAAAGGCAGAGGTCGATTCTATATGAGTTGGCGTCGAGAGAGGCTCAGTCACTCCTCCGAATTGCAACCGAGTTGGCTGAGCCAGAAGAAATGGTCAATTTGCTGCTTGAAGCTGGGTTGAAAGTTGACGCACGCACTATAACAGATAATGTAAGTGGATTTTGTCATATAGATACGAAGTGGCAATCGAAGGGCTGGAGTGAGTTACACGTGGCGATAGCATTTGATCGGACGGAGGAGGTCTTGAATTCTTTAGATACGTTGGGGCCGTTAGATTTGAGAGATAAAGAGGGAAGGACACCGTTACATTTGGCGGCAAGTAAAGGAAATATCAGGTGCGCTAGGATATTGGTGGAATCGGGCGCGGATAAAAATGCCAAGAGTAAAGATGGTAGAACTGCACTGTACAGAGCAACGGCTAATGGTGACCGTAGGATGGTGGAGATGCTAATTGAGATGGGTGCCGACCCTACAATTACAGATGATCGTGGCCGTTCAGCGTTTGATGTAGCTCGCGATAAGGGACATGTAAGTTTGCCACAAAAGGGTCATGAATTTATTCGAAAAATGTGAATTTACTAATACAAAATGCAAACAATAACTTGAGATTAGTAAAATTACTATCTATGATTACGAATAATTAAGATTAATTGGATATAAGATGAATGAATTTGTACATAAACATGAATTATTGGTTAGCAATGGCTTCTTAATTTGATAATTTGAATATGAAACACGTCTTTTTATTCATAATCAGCATAAATTTTCTACTTCCTTTCTTAATTGCAACATTGCTTAACAATGCAGGAAGAGATTCTGGAGATTCTTGAATGTGGAGAAGCAGTGTTAATGGCAGCAAGGCGCGGGGACTTGAAGCGCCTTGAATCATTATTACAGAGAGGTGCAATTATGAATTATCGCGATCAATATGGTTTCACAGCATTGCATGCAGCTGCTATCAAAGGGCACAAAGATATAGTATCAATGCTAGTTGAATATGGGGTAGATTTAGAATGCCAAGACAATGAAGGCCATGTCCCTCTCCATTTGGCTGTCGAAGGGGGCAGTTTAGAAACAGTTGAGGTGTTAGTCAACAGAGGAGCTAGTTTTAATGTCCAGAACAGCCGAGGTGCCACCCCGCTCTACATAGCTAAAGCAATTGGCTATGATGACATCTCAGAGTTTCTTGTAAGCAGAGGAGCTTCTCCTTCCTCTTTATATTACTCGTCTGTATAATTTATGTTATTATCGGCACATTAGAAGTATATTAGTTCTTCACATGAGATCATTCTTTACTTGGCCTAATTCTATATGATCATTCTGCTATTACCACTGCTTAAACACGCATGTTATCTATTCGTGCAGAATTACTTCTCGTATGATCTGCAGGTGTATTTTTCATGATCAATTTGGCATGTAGTTGAGTATTTCTTAACACTTTTTGATGTCATTGTAAAGAAATAGAATTAGACAATGCGGATGATACTTTAATTAGTAACAGTATGATGCATATTGCAATTGCATTTGAATATAAGGGAAACTGATGGATGTAAAGTTGTAGAAATCACTTAAATCTACAGTATAAAGAAATTTTAAAGAATATTTACATATGGGCCCTTTGCAATTTGAAGTGTTTTTATTATTCAGTGAAATTCTGTATTTGAATTGAATGATCAAGTGACTATCACATGCAAAACAATAGCAATATTACCTATCATACCTAACTATTTCTACTTTCTATTTCGCACTATATTTCTCTCATAGTGCAATGTAAACTGTTTTAAGAGACTTTACAGTGTGCTTGCTTCTGCTTGTTAGGGCATGCATGTTTCATGACTTATCTTGTGCATTTATATATGTTTATTTATTATATTGGATAGTAGAAGACAAAGTCTGAAATTAGAAATACTTGATTAGGCGATCTCTTGCTCCAAAAATGAATACATTTATCATTCTTCTCTGGTTTGTCTTCATCTCTCCACAAACCCTAGTCTTTCCCTCTGCTGATCCCCACTTGCAAGAATCTCAAGAATACTTTGAAATCACTCGTCCTTCACTGTCAGATTATCGGACCCCATCATGCATTCTCCCAATTATCAACCACAGTTTCATCAACACCACCAACTGTCTCCTTTCCACTCCTTACTCTCCCCCTTCCAATTGCTCCTCTCCATGGACCTATATTGTCCTTGATCTCCTTGCTGGATGCAGCAATGAAATGTCCTATCACATATCTGGCTTATGGCTAGGTGGTATAGAGCTGCTTCGCACCAGCACACCCATGCTGGCTGCTAATAAATCAAGAAACTTTTAGAGAGTAAGAAAGGATATCACTAGGTACTCCTCACTTCTTGCACAAACGGACATTAATCTCACACTGATGGTCCAAAGCATTGTTAACAATGTCTCTACCAGTGTATAAAATGTCAATATCACTCTCTTCTTCTACAAAAATAGCTATATTACTGTTCCATTAAAAAGTAAAGACCTTAACCTTGCAATTTTAGCTGAAGAAGCAATTGGTGATCGGGCTAGTATGCTTGAAGGTGCATTGAGTTTCTATACTACCCCTGCTGATTTGATCATCCCAATATTTGATAATGGAAGCAATGGGTTTTGGTTCAGAATACAAAATGAATTAGATCTGCCTTCAAAGCGAATCCTAGTCCCTGGCAACACTTGCCGGGCTGTTCTGGAACTTTATGTTTCATTTCATGGAAATGACGAGTTCTGGTACTCAAATCCGCCAAGCTCCTACCTGAGGATGAATAATCTCTCTTTGCAAGGTAATGGTGCTTATAGAGAGGTTTTTATGGCAATAGATTGGACTTATGTGGGCTCAGCATTGCCATTTCCAGTTATGTTGACTGGTCCTTTGTTTTGGAAACCAATTGTTGCTATCGGTGCTTTCAATTTTCCTTCTTATGATTTTGAGGTGACACCATTCTTGGAGAAGATTTTGGATGGTGAGGTTCATGAGTTTGGTGTTGAATAGGCAATGGGATTCCATATTGGCTTGTTGATGCAAATTTGCACCTCTGGTTAGATAAAGACTTGTCCAGTGTCACAGCAAGAACTGTGGTTGCTGATAATCCCTCTCTTTCTTTGAAAAGCCATGAAGAATTTGAGCAACTTGATGGGTCATTTCATTTAAAGGGAAGTCAAGGAGCAAATCTAAGGGGTGGGTTAGCTCAAGTTCGGGGAACCTAACCACTTATATTCTGCAGCAGTTGAGGTTCCTGAACTCTATAAAGTTTTAAAAAAATGGAACATACAGATTTGTTGAACTGAAGATCAAGGTACAAAAGGAATTGCAAATGCTAAATGACAGAGGAGAGCTACTTAGTCGCATTGTTATTAAAAGGAAATACCCTCTAAGCATAATCACTTCAACTCTGGACGGAAAAATTCTTGCTAATGTTTCTCATGCTTTTGAGGAGAGTTGTTCTGATGGCAATAAATTGTCAAGCTTAATTGACAATAACCAGATATCCAATGGATGGATGCCTATTGCAGATTAGCAACAGCAACCTAGTCTTGCCGGTGATGCAAACACTGATCAGAAGTTGACTTACAAGGATGGTTCCATCTGGCTACTCCAGAAGAGTTGCAGCTACCAATGGCATCATCTCTGCAGATGATTTAAGCTATAGCTGCAGCTCTAATTCCTGAAATTCCCTTTTGCTAACTACTCTCTCCTTGACCTCTTAAGAAATAGTTTATTTTTAAGATTATTTGCCATCTTTCTGCATGATTATCTTTAATATTCAACTAAATATTTTTACTAATTAGATAATGTGCTGTTGTCTTTATCAACTATCAACAAGTTCTTTTATATTTCTCTTTGTATTTGGTTGAATATTTGAGTTCAAATCATGTGCATTTTCTCATCAACTCATTTTTCTTTGATTATCAATCTGAAATCAACTTAGTTCTAATTAATATTTTTTTCTGCATTTGACTTGATGTTGAATGTTGTTTGTGTTAGTATAAGGATAAGAATTGAACCATAGCAAAACAAAATTATTTGGGTCCCATTTATTAGTTTAGAAATTTTTCTTTTTTTAACTAAAACTCTTCCAATTTTCCATTTATGCATTTATAACAAGCATAGCAAACAACTAACAAACCCACAAAAATGGAAAGAGCTTCTCTGCCTTTCCTTCTCCACTTCTTCTTCTTCTTCTTCACTACCATTTTTGCAGTGTCAGTGTCAGAATCTGAATTCCCAGATCACTATTTCAAGAAATTATCAGCTACACCCAAAGCTGCAACTTCTAAACCTAAATACAAAGAATATTTCGAACTGATCCATCCTCTACCATCTGATCATTTAACTCCATCATGTGCTCATCATATAATCCACCATACATTCGCCAACACCATGAACCAGCCTCCTTACTCCGTCCCTTATTCTCCACCCATCGCTTGCCCTTCCCCTTGGTCCTACGTCGCTCTCGAATTCCGCGCTAATTCCCGCGGTGATCAGTATGATAGGATATCCGGCTTGTGGCTCGGCGGCGCTGAGCTTCTCCGTACAAGCACCGCCGAGCCTAGGGAGAACGGAATTTTCTGGTCTGTTCGAAAAGATATTACTCGCTACACTTACCTTTTAAAACAGAGAAACCTCAATTTCACTATCATGCTCGAGAACATCGTTAATGGCGTTTACACCGGCGTTTACCATGTCGACGTTACCCTCTTCTTCTACGAGGATACTACCGTTAGGATTCCGTTTGTTGATAAGGATAACAATCCAATACGCCTTTTTACTCAAAAACAAAGCTTAATTGAAGGATTAGGATTAAGTAATGATATATATGAATCGCCAGCTGATTTGATAATTCCAATTTGTTCATTTCATTCCAGTAAAGGGTATTGGTTTAAAATTGAAGATGAAACAGATGTTCATTTGAAGAAATTGAGATTTCCATCCAATACATACAGAGCTGTTTTGGAGATGCATGTGTCTTTCCATGGAAATGATGAGTTCTGGTATTCTAACCCATCAAATACTTATATAAGAATGAACAATTTGACTAGCTTGCGTGGGAATGGAGCTTTTCGAGAGGTTTATGTTACAATTGATGGAATGTTTGTTGATTCAGAAGTTCCATTTCCAGTAATTTTCACTGGCGGGATTAATCCTTTGTTTTGGGAACCTGCAGTGGCTATTGGTGCTTTTGATCTTCCGACTTATGATTTTGATTTAACACCATTTTTAGGAATTCTTTTAGATGGGAAAGATCATATGATTGGTATTGGGGTCAATGATGGCATTTCTTATTGGCTTGTTGATGCTAATTTGCATCTTTGGTTTGACAAAGGGTTAGCAAGTGTTGAAGCCAAATCTGTGATTTATCAGAATCCTGGTTCTTCTGTTAAACGTCAAGAATCGTTTAGAATGCTTGATGGGTCTTTTGCGATCAAGGGAAGGAGGAAAACTCAGCTTGTTGGATGGATTAAATCGAGTATTGGGAACTTTACTACTTCTGTTACGCATCAGTATAAGTTCAAGAGCTCAATAAGATTTGGAAAAAATGGGAATCATAAGCATACTACACAGAGTATGAAGTCACAGAGAGAAGTTAAAGTGATGAATGAAATGGGTGGATTGATTAGCCGTGCAAGTGTTAAAAGAAATTATCCACTCAAAGTTGTAACTTTGAACTTGCCTGGAACTAAGAAAAATACATATATGCTGATTACAAATGTTTCTCATGCTTTCACTTACCAGTATTCGAAGGGAAGGTTTTCAAGCTCTGTTCACAACAAACAGGTTGCTAATGGCTGGATGGAGGTTAAGGATCATGATGTTATTGCAGGGCAAGGAGTCACTAACCAAACTTTAACTTGCCAGGAATCATCTAGTTGCTACGTTCGTAGTATTGCAGCCATTGGTGGCAGCCTGATAAAAGATAATTCAACTTATTCTTGTCCATCATATATGTAGTATTATTTTTGTGTGTTGATTTAATTATAGGTTTTTGTTTTTTTCAGATTAGAAAATAATTTGTGCCTTATGTATCTGTATTAATCCAGAGTCTTTGTGGTGTAATTTCACAATTTCTAATCCATTGCAAGGCTTCTTGCTTCAAAATTTGGTGCCCTTAGCTTTTGAGGTCTCTAGTGCTTATGTGTAGATGTAAACTCAATAGGATATGAATTGTGTATTAAAAAATGTAAGTTCTTTGTTCAGCTTTTGTAATAATCTTATGGTTAATAAATTGTGCTTTTGTTAATGTTAAAAAGAAATTGTAGTTTTTGAGCGTACTTTTAGTGCTTTGACAATTGCAGAGAGATGTTTTGTTCGACTTGCCTCCTATAAATGAAATGCTGACAATTTAGTTTTGAATGCTTTTCTACACTACGTCGTTTTAAACACTTTTTTTAATAGCAATGCATGAAATATACATGTTGCATGCTAATTTTCATAAAAGTAATTACGTTAGAAAATTCAGTTTATTTTATTTATGCATTAAACATAGGTCATTTTGTCATGTTACTATGAGGACAGACTAAACATAAATTTGATAGTTTGAAAATGAGATGATTAATCAGAGATAAGTAAACTTTCGTCTCTGAGTTTAGGACTAGATTTGCTTAATTAGTTTAGAAGTTTAATTAGGACAGATGAGTTTTGCCTAAACCGTCCTGAGAATCAAAAGAATGGTGACTGAGGAACCTGCACTTGAATAATGCCAAAGATGCCCTTACATATATGAAACTTCACTGAAATTGCGCACTAGCTATAAACTTTAGGTTAGAAAATTTTAACTTGAGGATTAAAAATTGTAGAATGGAGAACATCCATACGTGAAAATTAGATCAATCAGATGCTGATCGATTAACTTGTCTGTATTTATGTTTAATTTTTGTATGGTACACCATGGAATGATCATGTATTTGGTTAATTTTTTGTTTTTGTTATCCATGTTGGGCCTTTTGATTGAACTATGCGGAGAGCTTCCCATTTTATGCCTATGTGACATTTTAATGGGGCCTAAGTCCCTCTCCAATGGAGATGCTCTTAGAGCACATATGTTCGAAATTTGGCTACTGTTATAAAACCCAGATTGGGTGTGTATTTCTGACATTCCCTCGGCCTCGGACAAGAGAGTACACCCCTATCAATATATAAATATATTTAATTATAGGATAAATCAATTATATATGCACCACACTATGTTGGAGCTTTAAAGTAAATGGTGAGAAATTATCAATAACACCTGATTTATACAAAAATTTTGCATATCCCATTCTTACATAAATGAGAAATTTTTACTTCATGTTGAACTTATCTTGCATAAAATGGATTCCAATTACTATAACATATTCGTTTAGTCAACACAATAAACTCTATTAAATGATTACTGTGATATAAACATTTTAGCTTTGTTTGTTTCTTGATTTTTCATGAGTTCATAAGATATATTATGATTTAATTTTTTTTTATTTCTTAGTTATTTTGACTCTATTTTTATGACAATTTTCTATGATAATCTGAAAATTATAAACTTTGAGTTTTTTAAAACCATCAATTTGGTAATTTTTTAGTATTTTGCAATTTTATTGTTAAAAAATATCAATATTTTTTAAATACTAAATATATATATTTATAACTTTTTTTTTCATAACATTATTAAATCATATAAAAATATCATCAAATCAAATAAAAATATTTTATTTAATGATATAATAAAAAAATTTTCGTGCGTTGCTACGGATAAATAATATTTAATAACAATATTTAATAATAATATTCATAATATATTACACAATATTTTTTATAAAACCAAGTTTTACGTAGTTTTTAGTTTTTTGATACATAAACTAAAGTTCAGTGCATTATATACATTGTTACGTAATATTTCATAATATCCAAACTGAGAAGAGACATTTCAAGCGGCGGGATAGTTGTGGCAAAACCACTTTTGTCTTTGTTCACCAATCTTTCTTTTCTTTTGAGTTATCATCATTAAACCTATTGTTGATAAACACCGACGGACACAGAAAATATTAAAAGAGGGACTCAACTTTTATAAAAAAAAATTTAAGATAAATTTACTATAAAATTAAATATATAATATTATAATAGTTTAATAATTAATTTATATTATTAAATTAATTATGTCTAACAGATGATACTTATATTCTACGATTTTGCATGTTCTGAAAATATTACATAATAGTCTTATTTTTAATATTTAAAAAAATATCTTTCTTTATATAACACATTAAACAGTAGGTCAGAAAATTATCTCTCATCTTATTGTGCAAATCCGTCTTAATAATATTAATTGCTGAAAATACTCTCTCGACGGTAACAGTGGTAACAGGTAATACTAAAACTAACTTGTTAAGTAGATATACAAAAAAAAATAGTGTCATAATCTGTCTAAACCATTTTCTGAGTAAAAACTTCAATATCATCAAGATCAGAGAAAGCTACATTTCTTTTAACATCAGCAATGTAGGTATTAAGATGATCTTCAAGTATCATATGATCGGTGATGGATAAATCATATGAATATAATTCAGCAAGACGAAGTAATTTGGATAGCTGAAAGTTGAAAAATGAGATTTTAGGAGAAAGACAAACAATGTATGAAAGTAATTCCGTACTTGATTCTGTAATGCGATTTTTCATTTCTTCAGCAATGAAATCAATAACCTAAAAATTGATTTCAAGTATCAGTAATGATCTTCAAGTATCATATGATCGGTGATGGAGAAATCATATGGATATAGTTCAGCAATGCGAAGTAATTTGGATAGCTGAAAGTTGGAGAATGAGTTTTTAGGAGAAAGACAAGCAATGCATGAAAGCAATTCCGTACTTGATTTTGTAAAGCAATTTTTTATTTCTTGCGCAATGAAATCAATAACCTAGAATTTAATGAAAGAAAATTAGGTTGTAACATAATAAATAGTTAAGTATGATAATATGAAGGAAAAAAAGTACCTGATAAAATATTTATACTTGAAAGTGGTGGTAATAAGTAATAGGAGTGTCAAAACGCTTAGAACGCAAATAACCTGCATTATCTTCCAAATTAGGCATTGTGACATCATGATTTATACAAAAGTCAGTAACAATTTTCAATAATTTATCACATTCATTCTCCCTGAAGTTTTGCAATTCTTGTTTAACCGTTGTAATCAAATGAACTGCATTATCAATATTTTGATCTTTTTTTTTGTAAGGCTTGAGATAAATCATTTATCATACCTAAAAGTTTTATCATTAAGAAAGCAATGAAAATAAATTCATAACTTCCCATTTTATCAAGCAAGTCCACAACTGTCCCTCGATTTCTTTGATCTAAACCATCCTCATAAATGTTCTCAAGAAACTCTTTCACTGATGACCATATAGAGAGAAGACGCATAATTATTTTCTAATGAGAATCCCAAAGCATGTCAGTAGGTCGAGCTAAATTTGTTTCTTGATGTAAGCCTCTTCCAGTTTGACTATCACCACTTTCTAGGTGTTGAACTACTTTATCATGTTATTTTTTATGAAGATCATCCCTCCTTTTATATGAAACTCCAACAATATTCGCAATCATTGCAACATAATAAAAAAAAATTACTCATAAATCTATTGTTCTTTGTTGTAGCTGCAAGTATTAATTGGAGCTGAAGAGTGAAATAATGAATGTACCTTGCTGAGAAATTTTTATTTAAAATGAGAATCTTCAACCTGTTGAATTCACCTCGCATATTAGAAGCTCTATCATAACCTTGACCTCTAACTTTACTTAGTAATAATTCATGTTTCGCTAAAAAATCATCAAGTGCATTTTTCAAAAAAAAAGCTGATATGTCACTAATATGTATCATTCCAACAAATCACTCAACCACTTATCCCAACTTGTTAACATATCTCAATACCAAAGCAATTTGCTCCTTTACTGAATTGTCTCGAGCCTCATTAATTAGTAGAGAGTAGAATTCATCTCCACTATCATCAACAATAGCTAATGTCATCTCTAAAGCACAAGCACTCACAATTTGCTTTTGGATGCGTGGAGAAGTGAGTTGATTATGTTTAGGAGCATTTGAATTAAGTGTATTCCCAACCTCAATATTTTTTATACCGTACCAATCAAGAAGTTCTAGAAAATTACTCCGAATAAGTGACTTTTTCGACTCGTCATGACCTGGAAAAGCCAACCCATTTGTTAAAAGAAAATAAATACAATCAACAACAGCTGTTAACCATGTCCGGTAAAAAACATCTTGCTCTTGGCTATGAGAAAATAAGACATAAGACACACTTTATCTTTGATTTTTGAAACCAATATATTGCAACCTAACATTATTGTGTGGACTATTTGGACCGCCAAAATGGTCATTAAACTACTCTATGGCATTTTTCCAATTGCAAAATTCAATGTGTGTGAAAATATTATCTCCCGCTTCACTCCTCTATTCGAGCTAAAAAGATAACACCATAAACAAAACGATGTATCTTTGGAAATACTATATTTCAACCACTCAAATTTATAGAACCAATTCTCTTAAAAACTCCTCCTAATTTTTTCAAATTGTCTATGTGAAAAATTATGACCAAATAGTTGGCAAGGCCCTTTAACTACATATTGTCTCCTAACATCATCTCTAATCCGAACATCAAACTCATCAATGGGCTTACGCAATGTTGGATAAGTAACACTATCATCGAAACTAATCTCTTGACGTTCTTGTCTAGCACTAGTTTCCTCCCTATTTCCATAACTACTTACTGTTGGAATATTAGATGACCCACCACATTCAGTTCGTATCCTTTTAGTCTTGATTACAAATTTATTCATATATGTTTCAATTCATAAATGGTTTATACTTTATATTCAATTCATAATTTTTAGTTTATATTTTTTCAGTTAATATTCAATTGTACTTTGTAAAGTAGTTTATATTTCTCAATTTATAATTATATTCAATTTAATAATTTACTGTCAAATTTTAATTTATAGATTGAATTTTATTAACATAATTTATATCATATATTTTAATTTACAATTTATAATCAATTTAATAATTTATAATCAATTTTAATTTATAGATTAAATTTTATTTCAATAATTTATATCTTACATTTTAATTTTAATAATTTATAACCTAATTTATAATTATATTCAATTTAACTTGATCATAATTAATATTTAATTTATATTTTATAACTCAATTTAATCTTAAAACTTTAATTATAATTTACATTCAATTTACATCTTAAATTAAATTTATATTTAGAATAATATTAACCTAATTTACATTCAACATTTTAATTTATAAATTATAATTAATTTAATAATTTAAAATAAAATTTACAATTTACAATCAATTTAACCTAAATTTTAAATTACTAAATCAATTCAACCTAATCACAACGATACATTTAAAAAATTTTAAAAATTTAACTACATTCTATATTTAAAAAAAATTCAATATACAGAAACCCTAATCACAAAACAAAACAAAAACAATACAAATTAATTCTAAATTTCAAATAAATCACAAAATATTTTAAATAAATTATTAACTTAATTATTAAACAAAACAAACTTTATTCTATGTTTTAAATTAAAATTTTAAATTTCTAATTAAAATATCAAACAACACAAAAAAAATATAAATATCTTTTTTGGCGCCGACGACTTCAACAGTGGTCAGTCGAAACGGAGGGTCATTGCCCATTTTTGTCGTCATCGTTCTTTGCCACTGCACGCCGCTCGCCTCTCAGTCTCTCACTTGGCCTCTGTCTCTCTCTCTCATTTGCTCGCTGCAAAATGCAACTAGTTTATTTTTTTATAAGCCCCTGATTAAAACGGCATCGTTTCAGCCAGAGGTAATTATTTTTTAAAAAAATTTTAAGGCTAAAACGACTTCATTTTAACCACAAAATTTTAAAAAAAAAATTTATAATTACCCCTTGCTAAAATGTTATATCATTTCAAAAAAAAAACTATATCGGTAATTTTATAAAAAAAATTCTTTTCTTTGTTTTTAACTTCGCGATGCTCATATTCTCTCTGTCTTCTCTGCAAATCAGGTGTCAGTGTCCACACTAAGCCCCCCTTCCTTTAAATTAATCACCAGTGATCATACCTTTCTCCTTGTATGAACTTTTGATTATTGGTGAGAGAGAGTTTAGAGCCCCCACGGGACCGCCTGTATATCCACTACTGCTAATAAATTAAAATTTAATGAATATTGTACTGTATTATATAGATATTATTTAAAAGATAGATATAAAAATAAAATTCTTATCTTAGGCATTCTTTCTTGACCGGTGATGTGTCAGATAATAAATTGACGATAGCTTTTTTATGGCGAGGCTCAAAGCGTAGAAATCGAGATACTTAAGTTTCATTTGAATTTGAAGTTGATGGCCAATATCATTACCATTAACGTCACCCGGAGGTGGACTTATCAATTTTGTATACACACATATATGTATGTATATATATGCACATTTTTTTGAGAAAAAAAAATACATATATATGAATATATATATATATATATATTTATATGTACATTCATTTATATGTGTATAAATTTTATATTTATATATGAATATATATATCTTTATTTATATATTTAAATTCAATTATATATATAAATTTTATATTTATATGTTAATTTATATATATTCATTTATATATTTAAATTTAAATAAATTTAAATATATATATATACACATACATTTATATATATATGAATTTAAATATATATACACATACATTTATATATATATGAACTTAAATATATTCATTTATATATTTAAATTTAAATAAATTATATATATAATTATATAAATAATTTAAATAAATTATATATATAATATATATTTAAATAAATTTTATTTTAATTAATAAAATTTTTCACAAAATTCATATATACATAAATAATTGACTATTTGGTGTTATATAAAGAAAGATGTATATTTTTAAAATTGAAAATAAGGCTATTATGCAATATTTTCGAAACATGTAAAATTGTAGAATATAATTATTATCTCTTAAGCATAATTAATTTAATAGTATAAATTAATTATTAAACTACTGTAATATTAAATATTTAATATTATAGTAAACTCGTCTGTAATTTTTTTAAAGAAAATTAAGACCTCCTATTTTAATTATTTTCTATTTTTTCCACTGGCATTACCACCAAACAAAGCATCTGGAATGTCCATATAAATTTGTTTAGCAAAGTTCTTTTTTATTTAGCCTTATAAAATTTAGTCATTCTTGTTCAACACATGTAAAAGTATCAATAATAAATTGTTGAAACAACCTACCACCATGTAAAAGAGTAGTATCTTCTACCAATCTTAGTTGTATTCTATAAGCATAATATTATCGCATTATAATAAATTTTCTTTTTATAGATTTTGCACTATCTACTATAGAATATTGTATATCAATTCTATATTCTTGTTCCCCATATGAAAAAAGTACAAGATATTGCATTGGCATCATCAACGGGTGAAGTGAACTAATTCGTTTTAATCAACCATCTCGATATCCAACAGTGATATCTCTGTTACTATCATAATAATCAAAGTCACCAACTAATAACTGCAATTTCAGATGATGTAGGTGGTTGATATTGTTCATTATCGCCAATGCATTTTCCAAGGAGTTTTAGTTTAACTGGAACCATTTCGCAATCTTTAAATCCCTCTTTGATCATCCTAAATGATTTGACAATTTCATTATTCAAATCTAACATTTTCATCATTTTTTTAACAATGATAGCATCAATTGCAACTTTAGTCTCTTGATTAGGAAACAATGAAATTCGATTATGTATTTCATGTTCTACATCATATATGTAAAGTTGAGCAAACTTTGGCTTTTGACCTTCAAGCAGGAGTAAAGAACCAATTGAATAATAATTTTGACAGCACATTTTGAATGCATAAGGTCCAGGTCATTTGTTAATAGTTTTATCAATTTTTCCTCCAATAGAAGTAAAGGCAAACATAGAGTTGTATAATCTAATATTTTCTCGCCAATCTTGCACTGATTCGACCATTACTATAATTTAGCAATTCACCTAATATAGTTGGTGTTTCTTTTAACAACGGTAATTTAACTTTCCTCTTTTGCAACAAGGTGGGTAGATCAAGTTTCTCTTTGCAGGAGTATTTTTGCGCCCTTCGTCTCGCCAAAATAAAGCTTCGCAATATTCGCATTGATTATCAAACATCCCAAAGTTTGACTTCGGTAAAGCTGTTGATATTGAATGGTTGCGTTAAAAATAAAATAAATGAAATATGATCAATTTTCCCAACAAAAAGGAGGGAAATTTATTCGATCAATCTTAATAAGATTGTAATACTTACATGTAGTTGTATGAATTTTGTCAATTATAAATTCTTGCTCAGTTTGAATTCCTTGTTCTACATTAGTATCATTTCTAATATCGACATCAATCATATTCTCGTCACTCGTCCTTTCATCAAGTGACGACAGGGAACGGCAATTTAAAAGGGGGTTACGACAACGTTTCTTCTTAGTTCGAAATATAGAATCTTTTGCATTTTGTTTGCCGAAAATTTTTATCCAAGTAACATATCAATAGTAAATTTTTAAACTAGGGCAAATGTCAATAAAATTTAAATTCATTTCTATTATATATTATATAGATGTTTATGAGATATTTATTCAAAATGTGTGTGTGTGTGTGTGAATATATATATATATATATAGATATATATATTGTAAAAAAATCATTATTGGAAAATCCTAATTTATATTAAGTTTAATAATAATATGATTTGTCTAAAATTTTTAAAAGTCGAAGATTTCGTCCATTTTTCTCAACAATAGAAACTATACGCTTAATTCTTGCTTAATTAGATGATATGAAGACAAAAGATTAACATATAACAGTAAATCAGAAGGTATCTCTGTGCAAGTTAAGTGAACATATATATAAATAATTTTTATAAATAATTCTTCCATTTAACATTATTATATTACTATATATTTTTATAAATAATTTTAACTGTAAATATTGAATCCTCAAATTATAAGATAAATATATTTAATTATTAATGCAATTCCATTTTGATAAAAGTATTTTTAATTATGTTATTATTATATTTATTATTATCGATTATTTTTAAATTATATTAGTTTTTTTTAAAAAAAAATTAGTTTTTTTTTGTTATTTGTTTATTAGGTGGTTTTTTAGGTTGATTTGTATTGTTTCATTGTCAGTTTTTTTTTTGTAATATTTTTTGTTATTTATTTTGATGATATTTGTAGCTTCTTTTTGAGTTTTTTAATTAATTATTTTTATTTGATTTTAGATAGACTATTATTGTATTTTTTTAATTTATGTAAATGTTGGTTAATTTCTATAATTTAATTTTTAATAGGATTTTATTTTAATTTCAAATACATTAATTATTTTATTTTAATTTTTATTTAGGTTTATTATTTGATTAAATTTTATTTTTTAATTTATGTTAGTTAATTTTATGTTATGTTTATTTAATTTCTTTTGTTAAATTTATTTTTTAATTGCTATTAGATTTAATTTTATAATTTTTGTAATTTAATTTTTATTTTATTTGCTTAACATTATTTAAGTTTTGAAATTAATGTGTGTGTGTGTGTGTGTGTGTGTATACACCCATGGTACAGCGTGAGATCTCTATTACTATCATAAAACCAAACATTAATTAAGCTCAAAACAAATAAAGAGAGATAAATGAAGGCAAACAAAATAAAGTTAAAAATCAAATAACATGTGAACAATCTAATCAGAACATTAAAAAAAAATCTAACAAAATGATAAAAACGGACCTTACAAAAGAGAAGCAATTGGATAACAACAGCTTATTAAAACCAGAACCACGAACCTAAATAAATATGGAAACATACAAAAAATAAATTAGAAACTAATGATCATCACAACACAAACGGCATATCCTTGTAGTAGCCTAAATAAAATATATTTCAATATCAAGGGGCGAAATAAAAAATTAACTGGGGGAGGATCAAAATTTACTGAGATGACTGGTCCGAGTGCGGTGACCGCCGGTGGTTGTTGGTAGGCCGACGATGATGGGGCTACCTGCTGCTGGCTTGACTTGAAGAGAAAAAGGAAAGAGGGAAGAAGGAGATGGAAAGAGGAGAAAGGGGCTGCATAAAACATAGCCCCTTTTTTATTTTTAAACCGGCCCCTGTAACTCAACTCTTTCAAAGGGAGGCTGAGTTTAGCTTCACCTCCACCGACACTTTCCTTTTTAGCAGCATGTAACGGTGAGGGGGAGTCGTGTGATCCCACATAATTTCATAGTCGTTCCGCCCCTGCCAATATCTATCCTTACATATTGCAACAAAACTTAAATTGTAACTAAAAATAGCTCTAACTATTCTGAAAATAATAATAAAAATTTAATTGCCAAAACTAAATGAGAATAAAAAAACCCATTAAACGTCACTATTTAGTTTTTGTTATATATCTATTTGGCTGGTCGAAGCGAAAGAGAAAGAAGAATATTAAGCACAATGAAAGAAGAGAGAGAATGAGCGGACAGGATATAAAGAAATGACAAGGGGAAACTTATTTTCGCTATTTTATACTAACAAGGCAATTAGCTCTATGCATGTCAGACCAACGATCACTATTTAATCAATGTCTGATTAGAAAGCTTACAAAAAAAAAAATTAGTGGGCAAACCTTGCAAGAAAAAATTAGTGAGTCATATGAAATACACACGTGGTATTAAAAAAATGTGCCAAATTTATATTTTAATAGATAATTTATCTTTTGTTTCTAATATGAGAACAGACAGAGTTCAAAAGCACGGACTCCATCGTCTATTTAAGAGCCAATGAACTCTATGCATAAAGGCAACCCCTATGTATGAATGTGACTCCTCCTATGTATAAATATTCTCAAACTATCTATAAGAGATAAATTTAGAAATACATAGAAACATCTATATATTGGCACTCGCAATAAAGTAGCCTTTTTCACTTTAATTTTTAAAACTTTTTTTAAAGGGAATGGCCTAATAAAACGATGTCATTTTAACTGATACGTGTACAATAACATTATTTGTTGCACAATGTCCAAAGCAATTACAAATCATTATTCAACAGATGTTTGAATTTTTTTTAAATCGACTGCGGGCTAAAAAGATGAGAATGTCGTTTGACTGATATGTGTAGAATTACTATTCATATAAACAGTATTTGGAGGTTTTTTCCTAAATGAATTGGCCCTAATAAAACGAGGTCCTTTTGTCTGATAAGTATAAATACTTATTGCATACTGTCCAAATCAATTAGAAATTACTATTCACAAAAATAGTATACAACCATTTCTCTTTAATGTATTTATATAGATATATTATATTGTATTATTTCCCTAATATGATAAATGATAACTTATAGTATCATATCATATTATATGTTTATTAAATTATATTGTCAATTATCCAAACAAACTAGAATTTTTATAGATTTTTGGGTTACATCAAGATATATGTACGATGATATCCCTTGGCGTATAATGTTTACAGATGATATTGTGATAATAGATGAGGTCTAAGCATAAATATATCAAAAGTTAGAGTTATTAAGAAATACTTTGAAATTAAGGAGTTTTAAGCTAAGTAAAACTAAGACTTAGTATATGTATTGTAAATTTAATAATGCAAATGGAGAAGATAGCGAAATTATTTTAGATAGAGTGACAGTACCTCATAGTATTCATTTTAAGTACATTGGCTCAATTATTTAAGAGGATAGGGGTTGTGAAGAAGATATAAATCACGAAATTAAACCTGGCTAGATGAAGTGAAAAAGTATTACAGGAGTATTATGTGATCAAAAGGTACCAAGTAAATTGAAAGAAAAATTTTACCGTACTACAATAAAGCCTGCGATGATATATAGTAGTAAGTGTTTGGCAGTAAAAAAACAACATATGAGTAAGATGAATATTGCGAAAATAAAAATGATAAGATGGATGTCCGGATATACTAAGATGGATAGAATATGAAATAACTGCATTAGAGAAAAAATAAAAGTAGTATCTATCGAAGATAAAATAAGAGAGCATGAATTGAGATAGTTTGACCATGCAAAATATAAACTTGGTAATGCGCTAGTCAAGAGAATGAAACTAGTTAAAGTAAAAATAACTAGGAGAGGCAGAAGTAGATATAAACTAATTTGCACAAAAGTGGTACAAAATGATCTTAATATTTTATCAAAAGATATAGTCCTAAATTGAATTAAGTGAAAAAAAAATCATATAGTCTATTCTAATTAACTTGGAATTAAGACTTTATTGTCGTTCAGAGCTTTTATAACATAACAATTAAGGAATTACAACCACATAAACCCTGTATACTCGAGCAAAACAATATAGATGTTCTTTGTTGTTGTTGCTATATAATAACGGCTCACGTGCTTGTTTGTAAGCTTTACATTTTAATGAGTAAAAGGAAAGATAAAAAAAGAATAGACAAAGATTTATATTCCTCAACCACAATTATGCAATAACAGTCATTTTTTTCTTTCCTTCTTTTCCTTCTTTTTGTTATAAACTTACCAAACTCCAAAGTGAAATTGCAGGTAAAATGCTTTGGTTCAGTAATCAGCTAGGACGCCAGAAACCTTTCTTACAAATGAGAAATTGGCCTTGGTAGAGACTAGTTGACCACTGAAGAGAACCCAATATCGAAACAAACTTACGAATCATTTCCATAGTATCTTGAATCAAAACATATCCACCAGGTCTTACGATCCGATCCATTTCTATAGCTACATCTATAATGTCACACCTGAAATTTTGAAACCATTTCAGCCTACTGTCTGTAAATTTTAATATGTAATGAAAACAAAGCTTTTGAGTGTAGTGCATTACCTTTGCGTTAGCTCTTTGAAGAGGAAGCTGGAATGCAAGAGATCATATGTTCGAGGATACGTGCTAAATGATTCGCACCAGTCGTGATATATTCCAATCAACCCTCTGTCATAAATAATGGGCAGCGTATTGTCTGCATCAAAGGGCACAACATTCATCACCCAGTATGGAAGATCAACAAATGCTGCTGCAAATCTGTATTAAGAATAAAAATTGTTAGCAAGTCTAAGAAATGCTTACAGAGCAATCAAGAGTTGGCAAAACCAAAAAAAAAGTATTGTACTTCATTCAATAAGTACTGTATGCAAGTATAATTATGAGTCAGAGAGAGGAAAGATAATAATCATCAAAACTGGTCTAAGAAGGGACAAATTAGATACCAAGTTCAACAGAACCAACATGCAAAAAATCTTCTAGTCCATCCAAAATGCAATATCTACCAAAGAAGAAAAGGCAAGAGAGATATTTTTCCTGAATATGGAGGCCATAAAGAGATTTTATAGGTCAAACAAAAGTCATTGGAATAGTCACGGCTGCAAGATGAAACAGCATCCCATGTGTGTTTCTAATATTTCTAACTTATCTTCACACACACACACACACACACACACACACACACATACATACATACATACCACATCTTTGACCATTGGCCCAAAGCTGCATCAAGGTCTGAGCTCGTCAGGCAATATATCCATGTAGTTTAAGGTCACCAAACATTTGTAATGGCTCAATTCTGAAAGTGATTCTCCAATTTTGACATTACTATGACATGGAAAATTCAAGAATTGCTCAAAATGATTTCCCTGCTTCAAGTTTAGGACTTTCTGATATGACCATTCCTTTAACCTTTGCAAGATGGGTCTTCCCAATTTTCACTTTTTTTTTTTCTCCATGATTAAATTCTCCAAATTGGTTTCACTTTTGCACTCTAAGACCCAAAAGAAAACTAACCATGAATACAGCATGAAACCACATCTCCAAGATACAACTTGAAAGTTATCAATTAAATTGTGATTAATATTTTGAATTTTCACCATCCATTTAACACCTAGGAATAAATATTGCTTCCTATATGGCTAAATGCTGGGTCAAAATAAAGTAGAAATAAATAATTTAAGATTACCGGATTAAAAACTAAAGGCAGTAAACATATGTAAATGGAGTACATGCAACTTAAGAGCAAATATAAAGCAAATGTGAAAGCCTAAAAATGAAAAGTCGGTATGAGAATTTGCAGACAAATAAACCTTACCCTCCATAGCCAGCATTCATATCCATTATATTCCGCACAGTCGACCAGTTTATAGCAGCTGCATTCAAATAAACATCTGATACAAGCTCTGACCAATGTTTCGTATCCTCATAATACATTTCTCTAGAATCTGGTTCAGGTGACAGGCTTGGAGGCATACTGTAAAGTCTATCAGGCCATCGTGCAGGCCAGTCAACCAAGTTACTACTGTCATCGCCTGGCAGACTTGAAAGGCATCTACCAAGAGGCATATACCTGTGAAAGCCAAAAACAGTCAGAGCAAAAACTATGAATCAGTAATCATGCGATTTTGACCAGACTGCATAATTAACAAGGACAAGAGAAAGTAAGTTCAATTCTGAAATATTTATTATCTCATTCTCTCTATATTATTTGCCTATAGTTCCACAATAAGTATGATCCACAAACCCAAAAACACAAAGTAAAATGAAATAGAATAAATTGCTACAATGGATTAAAATTTTTGTAAATAATACCATGAGACATTTTGCTTTTCATTCTGATCACATATTGGAGGATCATTTACTTGGCGTTGCTCGTAGCATGAAGATGAGACAGGCTTCTGATATATGACAAGCCCAATCCCTGTCAAAGTCGTAGTCTTCGCCATTTGCTGCCAGCACATAGAATTCGTCAAAGATACCATAGCTGCACCAAACATGGAGTATTAGCAGCCAACTTAGATCATCTTTAAATACATTCAAGTCTTAACTTTTAACTCTCCCACTGCTGTTGATAATAATACCAACAATATAAATAGTACAAAAACAGAAGATAAACCATACAATTCTATTATAAGCAAATCAGTGAATTCTGAAGGGTTTTGGGAAGGAGAGGGAGGGGGACAGGCATAGGGTGAGAGACATGCACCACATAAAAAAATAAATAAAAAGAGATCATTGGCTCACAATTCCAAACATTGCGATCCCTGTCATTGCGACGGTATACTGGTGTAGCAGACCATGCAAAGAAACCCCCAGGCCTGAGTATTCTGTTGAGTTCCATTAGTGGTTTTCCACCTGAATTTCCACAGATAGTGCAACAAATATATGAAAACTCCAATCGGCTGATAGAAAGAATAGAACAAATTTATTGTTAATGTAACAAAAGTTTTCTAGGTCCAAAAGCGATAAAAAGAAATACCATCTGCATCCCAGTGAACTCTGCATCGAGCACAATGAATCAGATCAAAAGCACTATCAGGATATGGAAGCTTTTGTGTGCCAATGACAGAAAGCATAGCAGGAATTCCTCGCTCCAGAGCAAACTGTATCTGAGCTTCATGTTCATCCTTTGGAGCAAATGACATGGTAATAACTTCTTTCTCCATCAAATACCCACCAAAGCTAGCAACTCCACAACCAGCATCTAAGACTACCCTCACGCGCCTTCCCCACTGGATAATTGGCAAAGTCTGCGGAATCATGAAGAAAAACAAAATCAGCCAAGAAAAAGAACACTTTCCAAACCATCAAATGCAATCCACATTATACCTTTTCAATGAAACTGACGTACTCAGCAACTCCGTCCTTGAATTGAGTACCACCTCCTGGAAAAACAAGGTAATCGCCATCCTTTCGCACCCAATTTTGGTCCTTCTTGTACTCGATAAGCTTAGGGTGAGGGACATTATCATACCAGATCTAGAAAAATTGAACAAAGAAAAAAAGAAGACATTATCAACATTTTCTTTAGAAGTATAGGCGTATATTACATTAGACAAGAACCAACTGAAGCTATAACATTACTACTTCAAACCCAATGAATCAAAAAGAAATGTGTAGATTTGATTTTTAGAAAATTGAATTATCAACACGCAACCATATGCATAATTAGTAATTGCACTTCTTACATATATAAGAAGAGTAAAATGGAAAGCAAAGCAACTAAACACACTAAAAAACCAAATATGTAATACAATATGATGCTATAAATGATATTCACGTCGTTTGTATATAAATATAGATAAAGAATTTCCAATTTAAGCCAAACCCAATAAGAAGAAACAAACTAAAACTAAAATCTTACCAACGAATCAGTAATCTCACCATGTCCCTGCTCTTAGGCCAAAGAATGGATTTCTTATACCCTTGAGGAAGCGGCGGCAAACACCTTGGACTTGGTTTGGGACAATGCCTTTCTCTATGCTCCATATGCCTTCTTGATTGAAGATTTTTTAAAGCATCAAAATTATCCAAACACGGTATATAATCCACTGCCACCACACCATTACAAAGCCTCCACTCTGTTTTCCCATTGCTACCCACGTTCTCAACAGCAGAAACCGAATTACTTTCATCATTTCCACGCTCATTCTTATCCCCATCAGTAATATCATCGCCATTTGTGACAGAATAAGTGGAGGGTTGCACCTCCAATTGCGGCGGTGGATTGGACGGTTGCAGAGGAGGTGGGGGTGGAGAAAATGATGGGAAAGAAGATGGGTTGGATTGTTTTTGGAGATCAGAGAAAGAGAAGTAAGAGAAACGAGTGTCATTAGTGTATAGAAACAAAGTAGCACAAATTAGCAAGACAAAGAAGGCGAAAATGAATGGGAATTTCTTTTCTTTGATTAAATATTGAAGAGAAATCGCCATTTTTTATCTGTCTTTATGAAATCTTTAATCTTGAACGAGGAACAGAGAATTTATGTACTTATCATTGAAAGATTTCAATCTTGACTGTGAGATCTTAAAACAAAGAGAGAGCAAGGAAAAGGTAGAAAGGTGGGGCCTTTTTTACGAGTCTATGGCTCTATGCAAATGCAATAATTTTTGGCGCTTTCTGTGACCTAACCAACTCTATTGGCTGCAATAAATTACTCTAAAATTTGTGGATTAATTTTTACAATTTGTCCACAACTGTAGTTTTTTCATATATTATATATTATTCTTTCTTTGAAATATTCTTCGTTCAATTAAAATAAATTGGTATAAGTTGGAAAAGGACATTAGCATTAGAGTAAAAATAATAAAAAATTACCCTCCACTTTCTCATTTTACTCACATATATATATATACATTAAATAATTAATACTGATTAAAGTTAGATTTTGACTTTATTATAGTGCTTTCATTGATCTAATATAATTTATTTTTTTAAATTAATATTTATGATCTGATTTACCAATAAAAAATTATCTATTAATTTTTTAAACTTTTTTAATATATATTAAAAATTAGCTTAATTTTTTTAAAAATAACCTTAACTCTTAATTATTTTAAATATATATATATATATTATTATTATTTTTCTAACACTGTGAAATTTGATTGTTTTATATATTTAACTAACAGGAACTAAGTCAAAATAAAATATTTAAAAAATAATTAATTAAGATAAATAATTATAGTATTTAAAAAATAAAAATTATAAACCTAACATATTTAATTTTTTTGTTAAAATAAGTTCAAATAAATACATTAACAAAAAAAATTGAGTTTTATTATTTTCTATCATAACTTAGAGTTATTTTTTCTGTTAAAACTTTTTTTTGAAAAATAATCACTAATAATAATTGATAAATAATTAATAATGAGTGATTATAGTTCGTGAAACAATAATAAATATTACTTTTAACTTTAACAACTTTAAACAAATATAAATTAAAATTTGACATCTCTTATTAATAATTAAATTTAAAAAAATAAAACTAAAATATAATTGATTCTAAACTCTAATTTTAAAAAAATTATAGATAATAGTATGTCACTTTAATTGATTAAGAACTAAAGATAAGAATGTAAAATAATTATAAAAAAAAAAGAAAAAGAAAAAATTGAAGTAAAGAAAATTAAGTTGATAAAAAAATTAAAGAAAATAAAAAATTTAAGAATAAAAAATTTATTTTATAAGTTTTTTTCTTTTTTTTTTTTATAAAATTAAAATTTGATAGTGGACTAATGTATGTTTAGTTTTGGGTCAAGTAAATATATTTGAATTAATATATCAAATTTGAACTAAATTTATATAGATAGAGTTTATTTAATTGGAAGGGCCCATTTTTTTAAATTTTATAATAAGTTAATTTTCAAAAAATACTTAAACTTTATAAGGATTTTTAATTCTATCACGAACCCCTTTTTTTTTTTACAAATTGGTACTTAAACTTAATTTTTTTTTCAATTCTATCTTTTGACCTGTTAAATGCTCTGTGATCAGAACTCATGCTGACGTGTCAGTTCATATTTATTTTTTTTTATTTTGATTGAATTCTTAATGGGGGTTAAAAATTTTTAATATCTATTAACATCAGAAATCAACATAAATGAGTATAAAAGTTTTTAAAGCTCTTTAAAAATTATTAACAGGCATTAAAAATTTTTAATGTCTGTTAACATCAGAATGTAGCCCAAAATATATCTGATATAATTGAAGGAAAGGAGCAACCTTTCTAAAATAAGAATTCTAAAATAAGAATAGAGAGTTATTAATTGACAATCTATGATAGAAATAATTAAAAATTTGTTGATTTAAAATTAATAATATTAAATGAAATATTATACAAAGTTGTTTAAATCAGCCAAAAAAAATACTGGGAAACATGTAATATCCATGGTTTTACTTAAATTAAATAAGTATTTGATGATTAACTAAAGTGTGAGTATAAGTATATGTGAGTGTGTGCTTAATATTTACATAAAAGATATATTATATATATAAAGCATACACCTAACATATATAAGATATACACATATTGTATACATAAAGTATGCACTATACACACATTAGTTTCATAAAGTATATGTAAAATATAAATGATATATATATATATACCTTTAATATAAGAGACATATACATGAGTATTTATGGATGGAAAGTGGATAATAAATAAGTAATTAGATAAATAAATAAATAAGAAGAAGAAAGTCAAAAGTAGGAAAAATATGTGTGGTTAGGAAAAATTGAAAAAATATGTAAAAATTAATGAATTAATGAATTAATATAAATGGCTAAAAATGAAGAAGAAAAATAGAGAAAAGTTATCTTCTTCCTTCTTTTTTCTTGGAGCCGAAATTCATGAGGAGAGAGAGAGAGATTACTTCTTCAAATACATTAGATTTTGCAAAGATTTCAAGAGAAATAAGGTAATTTTAAAGAAAAAATCAAGAAAATAAGTAAGTACATCTCTTAAAGCTTTTATTTTTGAGCTTTTAAATTTATGTATGGAATGTTTAGAGAGAGAAAGTGTATTTTAATTATTTAAATTGATATTAATTGAGTTAATATGACGGAGGAGTGATGAATTGATGATTAGTTAATGGTTAAGGTAGGGTTATGTAGTGAAGATATATTAATTAGGGTTTTGGAAGGGATGATTATAGTTGTTGAAATAGAATAATTAAATGTTATTTTAATATATATGGTATGGTTCTTTGGTTAGAATTTTGATATGGGTGAGTTTGAGTGAGTTTAGGGTTATGGAAGAAATATATTTAATTAGGGTTTTCAACACGGGTGATTTTAATTATTGAAATGAAATGAATTAGGATTGTTATAATGTAAATATTATGAATTTATGAGTGAAAAAGCAATATGAGTGGATTTTGGTAAAGTTGAAGTTTACGGTTATAAAATGTGAAATTAGGGCTTTTGTAGAAAATGTTTATAATTGTTAAATTGAATTATTTTAGTAATATTTTGGTATATGAATAATGATTTTATGCTAAAATGATAGAAATAAATTTGATACATTGAAGTTTAAACAAAATAGAAAAGAGTGAAAATAAGATTTGTGAGAATGTTAAAGGAAACAATGATGTCTTGTGTAATGCAGGTGATGAGTATTACTTTGGTTCAAAGTAAAATGATGGTTGTACTTGAAATATATGAAGAGTATTAGTGTTATGTAATATAATGAAATCTAAAAACATGTTGGTGATTATGGGATATATTATGAATATAATTTAAAAATGTATGCATGTGAGTTAAATTATATGCAAGGTGAGGAAGTATTCTGGGAAAAATAGGAAATTGATATAAGAAATGAGGATATGAAAATGGATGTGGAAACTTGGAAACATGGTGATAAAATGTTATTTTGCATAAAAATATGTGAGTAGACATAGTCATGATATATTGGTTAAAGGTAATAAATAATAATGGTATATATGTATGTTGTAAAGGAAAAAATATGAGAATTGAATATACATGTGTGAATTTAAAAAGAGATGAAATATGATGAATTATGTAAAAATATGAGAAAATGGATAAGTGAATGGTAATGTTTGATGCAATGTATTTGTAGTGATATAAAATATGGGGAATAAGTCACATTGTGAATGTGACTCATGATTATTGTGAAGTGAGTGTTAAATGGTAATGAGTATGTGAAATATGTTTGAATGCATAAATAGAAATGATTATATTTGAGATATGTAATAGATTGTGTAGAATTGGGTCACATTATGAATGTGACTCATGATTTTATATTGTAAGCGTAAAATAGGTATATAAAAGGGAAAATGTGATTAATGCGTAATGTGGAATAATTGTGAAAAGTTGTTATTGACATAGTTGAGTCAACTTGCCAACAGTAGGTCATGGTGAATATTGTGTCTTTGGGCGAGTTATGATACCTTCGGGCGAGACACGGTACCTTCGGGCGAGACATACTAGTGTCAAGTATATTTATGCTGAGGAGATGGCCTTCGGGATATGATAAACACTTTCTCTCCGGTGTTGAGAGAGAGCGATCTTCGGGTGATTTAAGAAACACTCGCCCTTGGTGTCAATAGAGGTGACCTACAGGTAATGATTTAATATTAGCCTCGGTGTTAATAGAGGCATCCTACATGTGATAATTTGACACTAGTCTCGTTATCTATAAGGGCGACTTTTCGGGTAATTGATGAGACACTTACCCCGGTGTCGAGATAAATTAACTTGGTTTGGTGTAGAAACTAGTTGGGCCCAACGTGCATGTGTGTGTATGAGTATGTGTGTATATATGTGTCATACCCCATTTTTAGAAGTGTGACGGTCATAGGGTTCATGTAGGCTTAAGGCCACCAGGCATCACGGAAAACTTAACTAATTTATGAATTCATACAAATTGATTATTGCACTAGTAAATTATAACTGTATTTTAAAATTTTATTATTTACTCATAACTTTATGATATATAATTATTACACATGTATTTTATATTATATATTATTTACAAATATCTTTTTTTTATTACATTATGGTTTATTTCCATAATGTACCAAGTTATTCCCATTATTACTATGGAGCAACTACAGTATAACACAAACATTATTATTTAATTACATATGATAGTGTTGGCTAATTACATTATTCTCAAGCTTCTTGTTGGAAGAAGAAATCAAGAAGCTGATGGTCCTGGGTCACCTCTACCTGAAACCACAGACGATGTAGTGAGTCGTCAACTCAGTGAAATTACAGTGTCACAATGGTAGAATATGCAATAACGATATTTCAAGGTTTAAGAATAATAAATAAATAAGGCGGCTGCACAATAAAAGGTATAACAATGAAATTCAATCCACAAGAAATATCCACAATAATTGGACCAATATCACAAAAGAAAATTATATAATATGACAGATAACACATAGCAATAATACTGAAGAAAATATATCATTTTTTCTGTGCTATCACACATCACATTCACATAAGGGTAGCTTCGACCCTACAAATCACAAACTTCTATGTGCACATAGTCTGATGGTATAGCCACCATCAAGTTGGGAGTCTGTCATATTGGCTAGTCAAATAGTTTGGTATGATCATATAGACCAAGAGGCCACATTGGTTTTCACAATTCACAAATGTAAAATTACAAACAACAAATGATATTAAATGGCTCAAATATAACAATAGTTAAATTTTCATCAAAGAATTTCAAATGTGACAAAGCAAGGGTCGGACACTATAACTCACCTTGAATATGAAAATTTGATTCCTCTAAGTTATCGATAATAATTGGTTGATTTGATGGCAATATCCGACCTACATTCACATCCACATATAAATCACACATTTAGGTTTATTTTTTTAATTTATCTTTTTTTTATATTAATTGTTTATTAGGAACCTATGCCCTGTTTTAATATCTTAATATGTCCTAAAATTTATTTATAATTATGAATTCAAATTTCACAAATTATATTATAATAGGGTTATATAATAGAGTAAGTTCGAATATGTATCATATGCCTATAACAATGTACATTAGTTTCTTCATGTTATTTGATTTACTTATTTATTAAATTAATATTTATACTTTTGAGAACATTAAATACACATACTAGAATTTATATTCATCTATAATATGCTTATATTTATGACCAAATCAAATATATTTTATTATACTCAATTCAATCCTAAATCAACAAAATACCTAAATTTCAGCATTTGAGTAGTTTGTATTCATTTAATTATATATTAATTTGCCCTGAAATTTTTTTAGTATATTTCCAACATCATATATGACCTCTATGTAAATTGTCACAAATTTTATAGTTCATTTATATAGATAAATAATTCAAACACAGCAGTAAAATTTCAATGGTATTTATTAAAACTATTAAAATGAGCAGCTTGTGTTTATTTATTTACTCACTCATCTTCCTTCATCATTTTGACTTGAAATTTTACCAAAACCTTCCCAAATTCCAAATACACTTTTCTGTAATTTTTTTGATGAATTTTAAAACTCGTTTTCATGTTAAAATAAAGAAAACACAGTAGCTAAATTATTGAGAATTCAAGCTGTAATATTTAGACAGATTTAAGCCTTTCAATTTCTTTCAATACAAATCGATTTCTAACATCCTAAATACTTAATTAATATGTACAAATGATAAGTTTTATCTCATATTCAATAAATAATAGATTTAAAGTTAGAAAATAAAATAAAAGATTAAGATTCAGAATTTTCATATTCTTACCTTTAGGAGTTCTTTTGCTTTCTTTGCCTTTATATCACTTTATTGATTTAATTTTTCACTTTGGATCACTTCTAAACATAAGAAACTAGCCTAGAAATTGTTTTTAACTACTGAAAAATGAGAGAAGATTATGATAGAGAAGAGGTATTCTTGATAGTAATAAGAAAAGAGAAAGAAGAAAAGATAAGACCAAAAATTTCTATCATCTTTAAGTCAACATTTTCCAGCACCTATTACTATTAAAAAGAGATGAGTCACCCACTTATTTTGGTAGAAAATTGGCTGAGAATTAAGTAAGTGAAATGTCCATTTTGCCCCTCGATCTTATACATTTCTTTTATTAACTCAAATGCTCTTTTAGTCATTTTACATCATAACTTATTATCTACACTTGTAATTAATTTCTTTAAAATTATTTTCACTTCTACTTTTAAATTTTAATTTATCTTATATGGTTTTAATGTATATTATTATATTAAGATATTATTAATTAAGTTATAGTATATTTCAAGTATAATACTTTAAGGTTTTTATACATGCAAGTTAACGTCGTAGCTAAACAGTTTTAAAATTTCCATTTCTATCACTTTAGTAACATATAAATTTCACTTATTTGCATATGAATAATTCCCTTATCATTCTAATAAGTCATTTTATTCCCCTAATAGTTTATATACAAATATAATTAATTATTTAATAACTTACAGTTAATTGATTTGATTCACAGTTTTAGAGTTTTCAATTCAAATACTTTAAAGTTTTTGTTTATATTACTTTGACACATTAAAATTTTATTTCAATCAAAAAAAATTTTTCTCACTTTATTCATTAATTTGTACACTATTTAAGCTACTAGATTTTTATTTTATCTAGGGTATTACAATATGAGTGGTTTATGAAACCACGAGTATCTTTGAGAATATATATGATGCATTGTGTGGTGGACTTTATGTGTTGATAAATAATTTTTTTATTTAGTTGTTTATTGTTCTTAATATGTGCCACTAAGCAAATTATTTAGTGCGGTTAGATGTATTACGCAGGTAGTATGACTGCAGAGTAGGGTAGTCCAGTGTGAACTGAGCTTGCAGTATCTGTTTTACCACAAGACCGATTATGTCAGGATTGCATACATGTATAATTTTTTGATTTTGAACTGTAGTTTTATAAATTCTGAGACAAATTATATGTATATCAACTTATTTTGAGAATGTTATATATGTATATTTATAATGTATTTTGATGATGGACATGTTGGATTTAATGTGTAAATTAATGAAACAGTGATTGGTGGATCGATTGTGAACTTTATTTTGAGAGTGAAATTTTATATAAATTGTGTGATCGTTGAAAATTGAAATTTATTAAAAGTAAAAATAAAACTCTGGCGAAATTTTTTTCATAGAAATACTTTCACAAAATTTATAATTTATTTTAAATATTAAAGTGAGGGTTTTATATGTAAATACTGTAGTATCTTTGTATCTCAAATATATATTTTACATATACAGAGATATATGTATTATATGTTTTTTAGGTATAAGGGTATTACAAAATATTTTTACAGTTTAATTACTTTTAAAATAGAAACTTTTAATAATATATTTGTACTCATCTGTTTAGTGGCTAAACTACTTCAATTTAGCATCAGTGTGTGATATCCACTCTAACAGTTATTTTAGGTGCTAATGGTTTATGTTTTTGGTGCATTATTGTTTTGAATTTGTTGAATAGAAATCGACTTTTTCAACGTATTTTGTATTCTAATTTGGATAATTTATATATAATACGTCTTAATTGAAATTCAGACTGGTGCGGCTCGCTTTTATGTTTTCAACTAGCATTCTGCTACAAATATTAGTATGTGTTTAATCAAATTGATTCAATATTTTTACCATTTAAAAATTTTATTCAATATATTGTAGATATTTTGTATCGCATCACATCTACTTTCATTCAACTTGATTTATTTATAGGTTGGCTATCAGTAGGAGAAAGAATATCATAAAAAAGTAGAAAACTGATTGGTATTACTATTTTCATCCAACTTTTTATTCATTTATGTTGATTTTAATATTAACAGGTATTAAAATTTTTAACGGGCATTAAAAACTTTTTAGTCATTTATATTGATTTCTGATGTTAACGGGTATTAAAATTTTTTAACGTCCGCTAAGAATTAAATCGAAATAAAAAAATATAAACTAACATATCAGTATGATTCTCGTCACAAAATGTTTAACCGGTCAAAAAATAGAATTAAAAAAATAAGTTTAAATATTAATTTGTCAAAAAAAATTCATGATAGAATTGAAAATCCATACAAAGTTTAAGTATTTTTTGAAAATTAACACTTTTATAATAATATATAATAATAATAAATTGTAAGGGGCAAAGGCTCCCTTCACTATGAATGTAGTTATATCCCTGTTGTAATGATGCATTCGATTTATTTTGAAATATGTATTTTTTTTATGAAATAATCTTAGTAATTTAGTTATATATGACAAATATTTAAAATATATTACTATAGTTAAGAGTTAAGTTATATAACAAATAAAATATACATTAAATAAAAATAATATTTAAAAAAATTATAAAATAAATATACTATTTACTTATTTATACTCAATTAATAATATTTTATAATAATTATACTAATATTTATTTATTTTCATTCAATTGATGATATTTTATTCTTAATTTCTTATTTATTTTTTCTCCTCTTTTAAAAAAAATTAATCATCTTTTATATTATTTATAAAAAAATTATAATATATATTTTCGAAATAATATGAAAACGTCATTTTAATGCCAAGGACAACTAATTTCTTATATATATATATATATATAATATAAATAAAGGACAACGAATTTCATAATCAATGCTAACTTTGATTGGTTTAATCCATCTAATTCCATGACATGAGTAGCATATTATATTTTTTATTTTCTAAAATTTTAAATGCAATTAAATAAACAAAAATAATCTAATATATTCTTCATTGGCTTCTAAATTTATATATATTATCACAAATAACAATAAATTTCATATAGTAAATATATTAAGATTTAGGATCTGAAATTAAGTTTATAAAAAAAAGGATATGGAATTAAGATTTTTTATGTATTAATTAGAGTGAGGTGGATCCAAAAATCAATTGTAACTTATTAATTCTAAATAAGGAACAATTCTTCAATTAAAATAGGATCAGGTTTTAAAAGTTTTTTTTTATTTTTTTAATTAAGAAAATTATGCTATGTATCACTTTTTAATTTTTATTTTAGATTTTCTACTTTTTTAATATATAATAAGTGTATATCTCTAAAAAGTGATATCTTTAAAATTAAAAATTAGAAAGTATTATTTAAAAAATAAAAATAAATATTTTTTAAAATAATTTAATTGAATTCCGTATAATTTTATTTGAAATAAATTCTGAATTAAAAATTTATTTGCCTTTTATTTTCAAATATATCATTATTGTGATAATATTATATTTAAAGCTTATACTCAGATAATGTCAAAAAAAATTTCTCTTTTAGATTTATTGCTATAAATTGATGATAATATATTTCTCAATTAGACAATTATTATATATAAATATTTTATTTTTTAATATTAAAAATATATTCTTTAGTTTATATGAATTTATTTGATTAAAACTATTATAATTTTATTTATAATAATTTTTATTCAAAATAATAAATTTTTTAACATAATTTTAGATAAAAAATATTCATATTTAAAAATTTTTACTTATTAGACTATTATTTATATTTATAGGAATATTTTTTATTTTGATAATAAATTTTAAAAAAAAAATTATATATAATGAGCAATTTTTTAAAATTTTAAATGATTATTAAAAATAAAAATTTAATAAAATATTAAGATAAAATTATAACTATTAATAGATTTAAAAGGGCAAATATTCAAATTAAATATTTGGTTTTAAAAAATTAAAAATTAATGACATAATTTTATTAAAAATTAATTTTAAAATTTTAAAATAGGAGAAATAATAAATTTTATGGAATGAACATGGTGAAAAAATTTGAAAAAATAGAGTAAAAAAAGGGATATAGATCTATTGAAGTATGAAATTTATTTGTAAATTTTACCTATTTTAGTGGAACTTGATTTACATTTAAATTCAATTGATTTAAATTCATATAAGTAAAATGAATAAAATATTTCATTTCAAACAAGTAATTCTTAAATTTTAAATAAATTTCATAAAATTTATTCATTCTAAATAGGATATTAGTTTTAGTTATACTATTATATATATATATATATATATATATAGGGGAGGGGTGCGGCAAAAATCACAGTGTTTTTATTTTTTATTTTTTTTGTATTTATTGTTTTTAATTATATTTTTTATTTATAAATAATTTTTTATTTTCATATTCTCAATATATATATAAAATACTTAAATATATATAATATATACAAAATGCATACACAATAAAATAAACATATATACATAATATTTACATATCTATATAATTTATTTAATATTTTTTTAATTTTATATACATACAACATGAATATAATATACACAAATAAATAACAATACATAAATATCTATATATATTTACATATCATACATGAAATATCTACACAATAAAATTAATGTATTTTAATTTTTAATTTTTATGTGTATAATATGTAAATTTTGTTTAAAAATAAATTTAATAATTTTTATTAATATATTTTTTATTTTTATATTATTTTTAAGAGTATTATTTTTATTTTTAATCAAAATTATTTTTTTTATAAAAATAAATAAATTTCATATGTTAAAAATATAGTTTAAAATATTAATTTTTATTATTTTGTTGTAATATATTTATTTAATAATAAAATTAAAAAAAAAGATGAAAATTGAAGAAAATATTATTTGAAATAAAAAATGAAATATTTTTAAAATATATATATATATATCTACAAATAGTGATATACTTTAAAAAATTTAAATTAACTTTTTAAAAATATAAATATTTTCTTTTAAAAAAATAACACTTTCTCATATTTTTTTTAAATTTTTATTTTTTCATAATAAATTCATGATAAGCTCATTATAAATTTATTGTAAATAAATAAAATTTTAATATTTAGATAAATATTTTCTAAATTTTGATATTTTAATAAATAATTTATAAATATAATAAATTTAAAATTATTTTTTATTTTTATCAAAAGTTCTTTTTTTATACTAATATTTAAAAAAAATTATGAATAGTTTAGTAAAAACCCATGAAGTAAATAATCATTGTTTTACAGGCAAAAGCCCACACAGATCTTAAGCCCAACAGTCTCCTTCCAAGTTTTAATTTAAAATTAATAAATATCAGTATTTAAAATATTTTAAAAGAAAAATGTTGAAAAATCAGTATCAGTTTTACAGGGAAAAGCCCACACAGATCTCAAGCCCAACAGTCTCCTTCCAAGTTTTAATTTAAAATTAATTAATATCAATATTTAAAAAGACAAATGCGGAACTACCAGCATCGCCCACCGTGGGGCTCGAACCCACGACCACAAGGTTAAGAGCCTTGCGCTCTACCTACTGAGCTAGACGGACTTGCTGCTTTTTTTGGTGTCCATCTAGTAATATAATAAATAAAGTTTATCATTGTTTTGAAAGCCTTTTTAATTTACTATGTTCTCAAAAATATGATTAAGCTAAATTTTAAGGTTTAGTAGGTATTTAATGGGCAGATTTCAAGATTAAGCCATGAAAATAGGAAAATTTTGGAGAGAAGAAATGTTAAAGGATCTTACTATAAGGACGTATACTTTATTTACTTAGACTATAAGGAAAACTTATATATGTGGGAAAAGAGGAAAATAAAAGAAAAGGTTTACAGCAAAAGAAATTGGTCATCGACCCCTTTTGAGTCTTTATCATTTGTTTTGCTATGTTCAAAATAAATTAGATGGTGACTTATGGGTAATATTTTTAAAATATAATAAGTTTTATTGGTTTGAGCATATTATTAGATTTTTTTTAAAGGAAGTAGATATAAATGAATATTTTTTAATTTATAAATCTTTTAATTTTAGTATGAATATTTTATTTTTTATCATTTTAAATTTATAAACTAATTTATTGTTAGAAAAAAATCAATATAAATATTTGAATAAAAAATTTTAGCAAAATCTCTATACCAATGTGAAATCAAATTAGTATACTAATTAATTAACAATAAATTACCTTGATATATCTATTAAGTAATTATATTTCAGTAGTCTTATCAACAACATCATTAAAAGTTGTGCGTTTAGACCTTTCCATAATCTAATTTCAACCACATTATTTAGGTTGGTCAAAATTCATGTTTAACTCACACTTTGCAAGCAAGACAATAAAGAAAAAAAAAGAAGAAAAGAAACATGCACACATGGATAACTAATGCACCAGGAGAACCCAAAATGAAAACACCTACCACCACCAATTAATATTTTTCTTTATTGTTATGAACCGTTTGGAGTCGCAATTTTTTTAATTTAAAAATAATACTTTTAATATTATTAAATAAAAAATTTAATATTAAATAATCTAATTTTAAAAATTTTTGATGAAAACGAAAACCTACAATTATATATGCACTATTTAAAATAAATAATATGCAAATTTATTTTAGTTTTAAAATTTATTTTAATTGAAGTAATAAAATTCATTTGAATTTTATCTTTTGAAATAATTAAAAAGTAAAAAATGTAATTATTTTCTCATTTAATCCTTACATAGAAAAATTAATGTTTATATTAAATAAAAATATGTTGATTTTTTAATAATAAATTTTATTAAATGAATAGAATTTTTATAATTTTTTATTTTAATATAATTGCATTTCTTTGAAAATCACTCCTTTTTTTAAAATCAAAGAATTGCATTATAGTATTAATTTTACCTTTTCAAATATAAAAATGGACAAAATAGACTTCAATTCAATTAAAATTTTTATAAAATTTAAGTTTCTAAATGATAGTATAACCTTAAAAATAATTATGAATATTAAGATAAAAGGTTATTGATGTACTGAATAAACTTTTAAAAATAAAATTAAATAGCAAATTAATTTCATGCATCAAAATAAATTCATTTTAGTATATAATTAAAACACACATCATCAACACTAAAGTTAAAAAAAATGTAAATAAATAACTTTATTAAAAAAATGTAAATAAATGAATTTATTTCTTTATAATTTAATTTTAAAAATCTAAAAATTTAATTTGTAAAATATAAATTCACTTAATTATGTCAGAGTCAATCTGAAATTGGCAGTAACAATCTCTTTAAATACTCAACAAATTTACACACTTTTAACATTGGCAGTTCTTAATACTGTTTTCCTCGCCATCTACACAATTTTATAAGACAGAAAAAGAAAAAACATGGCGGACATTGCACAGGTAGCAGGAGTAGATGCAGTGGGTATAGCGAACGTGATAATATCAGCAGCCAGAAACGCCACCACTCACCGGAAAAACTGCGAGCAACTGGCGGAGCACGTGAAGCTAATTGGAAACTTGCTTGAGAAATTAAAATCCAGTGATCTGATGAATCTTCCAGCTACAAAAGAACCCTTAGAAGCCATGGAAGAGGCTTTAAGAAAAGCACTTGATTTGGTTGAAAATTGCAGACATAAGAGTTATCTTTATATGCTTGCTATGGGATGGAGTGTCGTTTATCAGTTCAGGCAAATCCAGGCTGAGATCGATCGATATCTTAAGCTTATGCCTTTGATTTCTCTTGTTCATGAGTTCAGAATGCAGGTAATTAATTTTATCATTTCTTTCTTTCTTAATAAAAAATTAATACATCATATAAACTACTAGTTTATGATTTGTTTCTTAAACTATAAAATTAATGAGTTTAAACTTAGTTAGAGCTAGATTAAATTAAAAAAGTGCATTAAAATTGATTTTTAATTAAAATTTATTTTATATACTGAATTAAGCAATTAAGTATATATCTTATATGCAGTTGGAATCATTAAAATTCTCTTATATATACTCCCTCGATTTTAAAATAATAGACATGTTTTATTTTTTATTTATTTTAAATTATAATTTATTTACTATTTTAATAAATTATATATTAAATTTTTATTATATTTATATTTAATGTTGTTTATAAAAATATTTTATTTTAAATTATAAATAAAATGTAATGGAGATAATATGATACTTCCAATGTTCTAATCTCTATTTTTCTAGAATTATTGTTGTCGGTGTGATTTTTAGAGAAACAGTGCATAGCAATCTGCTTTGTGCTTATGCTATATATATATATATTTTTAAGACAGATACACAATATAATCGAAAAATATATATAAATTTATATTTATAATAAAAATAATTAATTTTTTTATTTTTTTATGAAATAGAAAATGTGACAATTAAGACAAAGAATATTCATGATTAAAAAGAGCATACGAACACTTATGTAACGTGCATGAATTAAAAAATGGTCGAACTCACGGAGTCTATTGTATATAGCTTTTCTTTATAGTTTGCAGGAAGCTATGTCCATAAACCGAACCCTGATCTCAGGTCATATAGCAATAATACAATATTTAGCGCACACAAAGCTCCCTTTTCAACTGATTATGAATTCAAAATTGAGATTAAAACCATATTTATTAAAAAAGAAAACAATATTTAGCTAATTTATATACTTTGTTATATAGACACTGAAGTACTGCACTGCATTTGAAATGTAATTAAAAATTTAAACTTCCTTGTACTTGATATTGGTAATTCACGAGTTGGTATTGGAATGAAAAATACATGCAGAATATAAAGGAAGGTTTGGAGGCCATTGAAGAAGATCATAGAGAATACACACTTGAAGAAGAGGACATAGAGGCACAGAATGTGATATTGAAACCTGACAGGTCAAAGAAAGATGCCAACATATTGGAGAAATCACTGTCTCGTAGATATCCAAACTTGGAATTTCATGAGGCTCTTCAAGAAGAGAAAGAGAAGCTTCATATTGAGCTTCAAAGATCAAGAACAGTCAACGATCCTCACCAATGTCGAGTTATTGAACATCTAATTGATGTTACTGAACATGTTGTTAATGCTATTCCTCAGAAGAAAGTCACTAAACTTCTTGTCAATGAACCGGCTTATATTCTATCTGGGTAAGTTTTATAAAGTTTGTTTTTTAAATAAATTCCCATAAGTTTTCTAATAATAGAAGTTTAAAACTACTAATTAATAACATCCCAAATTAATTGCTTTTTAGCTACATAGGCAATGCAAAGTCTAGCTATGGAGAAACGAAGCCTGATGATAAAGGTCAATCTGAGTGGCAAGTTGACCTTTTTGATTGTTGTGAGGAGCCTTGTTTGAGTGAGTTCTTGCAATGCAATCTCTTCCTTTTTCTGAATTTAATCAAGAACAAATTCTAAAATTGATTAATTACGCTTTAATTATTATTTTGATATCTGTGATTACAGGCTTGAAGACCTGCATTTATCCCTGTGGCATATTCTCAAGAATAGCTAATGTTGTGTCAAAAGGAGAAATATGTAAGCTTTCTGGAAAAAAAAGAAAAAAGAAAAAGAAAATTATCAGAAATTGCTAATTAAGTACCTGATTAACATATTTTGACTGAATGATTTTCTTTCAGTTATAATTTCTATTTGCTTCTTTGTGGTGCAAAACAGCTCGTGAACGTGCAGTGAATGATCTAATGGCATATTTAATCTTCTGTGGATGTTGCTGTTATACCTGTTGCATTAGGAGGAAAATTCGACAAACTTTTAATATACGAGTATTTTTCTGCGCTAATTATGAAAAACTTTCAGTTCCTCCTTTTTAGATTATTACATTTTTTACCTGAAATATTTTATTTTATAAAGAAATATTGGGTATTATATTAATTTTCGGTAGTTTAAAATGATAGTAGATTTGACGTTAAGTTCATTTTATTTTGCAGGGAGGACTGTGCGATGATTACTTAACTCATCTCATGTGTTGCTGTTGTGCTATGGTTCAAGAGTGGAGAGAGCTTGAAGCCAGAGATTTTGAAGGCCAGTGCAATCAAATTTCCATCTTCCAGTGAGAATAAAAGTAACTTAAATAAATAAATAAAAAGATATAAAATATAAGGAAAAGAAAAAAAAAGTTTATTTTAATTTTTTCAATTTCCTTCATTTCACTCTAAATTAGATAATATTTTACAGATTTGAAGGGAAATCAGCAAGTCATTTTTTTTTACTTTTTTTTTCTTTATTTAATTATTATCCAAACAAAAGAAAATCAAGAAATTTTTTTTTTCCATTTCATCCATTTCCTTCAATGTCGTTCTAACAATTCCAATCTTTGCAGGTTGTCAAGGGAGAAAGATGATTCCTCCACCTTACCAATATATGAAGCCTTGAAAACCTATCAACACAATATGGGCGTAGAGAACAATATTTTATAGTGTGAAAACATCTGAAACTTCCCATGGCTAGCTGTTTGGGTTATGGCTCACAGGCCATGAACTAGATTAAAATAGTGAACATCTGAAACTTTCCATGGCTAGCTGTTTGGGTTATCGCTCACAGGGCATGAACTAGATTGCTAAGGACTCGATCGGTTCTAAAACTAATTTCTTGTACAAAAGGGCATAGAGTATAATAGTATGAAATTCATTTATAAAGAACTACCGAGTATGGTTCAAATTCCAACAGGCAACAACATTTCAGTACACAAAAATCCAGAAAACCAGAAAAAAGCTTTTATTCAGGGTAACAAAAAAAACTTTGATCCTAATTAAAACCCTGGTAATCTGGATATGCTATCTATGCATTCTATTTCTCTATAAAGATCACGATAAAAGGCAAACATGCTCAAATGCTGCCTCAGATGTATTATAGCGAACTACTGTATCAGAATATAGAGTGAGGTCAGTAAGATGCCGTCAGAGAAGCATTGTCCATATTGACGATAGGATCCTATCCAGAGGCAACTCTGCTAAAAAGAGGTGCTGGCCTTCGCTGAAAATCACATAATATTGAAGTGCCAAAAGGAAAAGTGGCATGTAAGAATGGTTTTTCCGTGTTTCTTGAATAACAACTATAATTCAGTTTTGGGGGACTTTGTATCATCCCTCCCCAGTGAGAAGAGCCAACGGAACAGTTGTAACAACTTACTGGTTTCACGATTCTGCTCTACTTGTTCCAGCTTCACAGTGCAGATTGCATTATAGTCGCACTTTAAATGAGGAGCGACAATCCTTTTCTGAAGAAAGAAAGCAAAAATGAACAAGTAACAAGCATGAGAAAGTGATAACTAACTGAACTCTTCAATTGGATCAAACTAATACCTTAAACTCTTCAAATGGGCAGAAATCAGAACTATTGCAACCCTATTCACAGAACAGGAAAAAAAATACATTAGTATCTAAACCTGCATATATATATATATATATAATATATGACAAACGCAGAACTGGATTAGGATAAAAAATAATGCAATCAAGTCGACCAGAAAATCATACCGGCAATGGAATGGGATGTTCATTATGTAGTACGCGGACAAAATACTTGCTTGAAGGGTTTGCTGGGCAAGTGTAAAGGACCAACATGTTGTTTCCAGAAAAAGGTGTAACAATGCTGCCCCACCAATTTCTACTGCGGGGAGGCCTTGGAGGAAGCCCCAACGGTTGTTCCCTTTGAATTTTTTGAAATTCTGAAAATTGAAAGGATTACTAGCTATTTAACATATAACCAAAAGATGCATATATACACATATGACCATGAATATAATTTATGATTAAGTTGATTAAGTTGCATTCATCCAGATTGGCAAAACAAAGTGGGGAGCTCGGGAGCCCATGGACAAAAGTTCTCACCTGATCCTTCAAGGAAAAGACCAAGCAGACACGTAAAAGGAACCACAGTCTCCGCATGTGCAAACCGTAGTCTTGCCATTTCATAACTTCCAGGAGCAAGTTTTTCTAGAAGAACAAAATGCATAAAAATTAGAATTGTATATTCAAAGGTCACTGGCAAAATACTCTTTTGAAAGAAATTGCAACTTATCACTGGTAGGAAGGAAAACGTTTGTCATTACTATAATATGAATTGACAATAACAACCAACGACTTTATGAACTGCTGTAAAATTTTGACAAAAAACAATCAAATGAATAAACTAATCACAATATCACATCCCTAAGTATTGACAGTCGCTGACAATGAATGTTGGACCCAACCTGCTAGTTTCAGATTTTGGGTCAAAAGTGATTGGGCTAAAATCTCCCACCACCACCTCCCCCACCCTCCGGTTAAAGGCAAATCTAAAAGTAACCACAAAACTGATAACCCTTTTCATCAAGTTCCTCTTTATCCAACATAATTTACTAATTTAATGAAAATTCAAGGCTTTTCAGTAAGGCAAAAATGATATGTAACGGAACGACTTAAAGTAAGAAACATCAAAAATGACACAGAAGAACAAAAGAAGGCTATACCCTAGATCATTTGATAATTTATATTACCTTCTTGTGCCTCAATAGCTTGCTCCATGGACTGAACAACATCTTTAAGTAGTGGCACCCCCATTTGATAGTTTATTGATTTACCATAGCCCTTCAATATAAACAACTCCAAGTCATCTGTCCACTCCAGCAAACCCACCTAAGCTTGCAAAGAAGCATGTATTTTGCAAGTCAATATCCATAAGAATGAAAGCAAGAATAATTCATTAATTTGAATTTTCTGACTGGCAGTTCAGTCTTAATAAAAAGGCTCTATCACGTGCTAGAAAACATACTCATTTTCATAGGCTAATAAAACGTAAATTTATCCCCAAAGAGATAAAATAGAAATAAGAATAAAAATTTGTAAAATCACAAATAAGTTGAATCTACCTCGAAATGACTGAAAAGACCACAAGCTTGGTCTGTTATATCCAACAAAGATGCTTCCTGCCAAGTTAAAAATTTAAGGAAACATTCAAAATAAAGTAAAATTCAACTAAAACTAAATCGAATCAATAATAATAAAAGAAAGGAACTTGATGGGTGATGACTATTGCAAGACATTGCAAAAGACGTAAATTAATCACCTGTTTACAAAGAAACCAGAGAGATGCAGTATCCTGTCTTGTAAAATTGAGCCCATAATGACTCACTAAAGAAGCTGTAATTTCATCCAAAATGGGTTCCTTAAGCTTTTCCACAGCTGGTTCTTGCCTTTTCCTAAAAATCTGCATCCATAGATAAGCATTTAGTGAAAGCGATTAGCTCATAAATATTATGATCAAGATCCATGCACTGGGCCTGCAAATTACAAAATTCACAATTACCCTAATCTGTATCACTTAAAAAATTTTAAAAAAAAAAGGGCAGTCCGGTGCACGAATGCTCCCGCAATGAGCGGGGTCCGGAGAAGGATCAGACCCATTGGGTCTTTGTACGCGGCCTTCCCTTGCAATTAATTGCAAGAGGCCGTTTCATTAACAAACAAAAAGCACATCTGGCAGAATTCAGAATTACAGTGCCCATTATATATATATAAACTAGCACCAAAATTACAGTGGCCATTCATTAACATGATCACAGTTCAATTTCGTCAAATAGACAATTCAAGGTGGCAGCATTTGAAACATGAAGTGGAAAGATCATCCTAGAATTTTTTTTTTTTTCATGATGCTAACAAATTAATAATAATAAAACAACCACAACAATGTTAACAACAATGTTAAGAGAAATACTTGGTTCAAGTAAAGAATAACAAAGGCATAAGAACAAAAGATCATTGTTACCAACATTGGATCTAAAGAGTGATCTGAAGAGTTCAAGCAGCAGGATAAAATTGCAATGAAAAAGCAAAGCCAGATATATACCTTATAGTTTTCACAACAATCATGAAACCTAAGCATTATATCACTTGCACGGCTTTCACTGCTAATAGCAAAAGCTCGATGCTGCCCAGGTCCAAGACTTCCCTTCTTACTGAAGAGCCCCATGCCAAATGCCACAGCACTAGCTGAAGTCCGAGGAACCTATCACATTAAAGGAAAGGAGAATGATAATTCTTGACAAAAAAAGAGAGCAGAAAAAGAATGAGGGGCGGAAATTCAAGCCAACAGGATATGAAAGAAGTATCAATCAGCATTAACAGGCCCAACCTGGAAGATAAAAAGGTACGCAACTGGATACCCAAACCTCAATGTAAGAATGCATAAAAGAAAAAAAAAAGTAATTTCAACGATACAAATCTAACCAGAGAATCAAATATCAGGTATGTCATGTAATTAGAAGAAAACATAACTTGAGATGGAGCTCACCTGTGTAGCCTTCATTGTATACACATCAGGATGATAATCCTCCTTGAACAAATCTGGAAATTTTTCCCTAAGTCTGATTCCAAAATCATATAATTCCTCTTCTCCTTTGTGAATCAATTCACCACCTTTCAATTTTCCTCTCCAAGGAGATTTCCAACCCTGTAACCAGGTGGGAACTTTCTTGGAAGACAAACCCTTCTCTTTGGCATCTCTTACAAGTTCTTCCAAATGAGATGCCAACCGGTCTAATTCTTTCATCCGCTTAATGGTAGGAGAACGAGTTCCATGTCTTGCCTGGAGGGCCAAAACCAGACTAATACTCATTTCTGTTTCTAATTGATAGCAAAATATTAATTTTGAGGCCATCACATTAAAAACCCAGCACAGATAACTAGAAAGTTGAATTAATAAAAAGAAAAAAAAAAAAAAGAAGCCTCCCAAGGTGATGTAGAAAAATCAAGTAACTACTCAAACAATGTGATATGACAAAATCATGCAAGTCTGAATAAATTTGTCGAGCATGTGAGACCTAAGTACAGAAAAATTATTTTGTATTTCATTGACCACCAAGCTGTTTCATGCATTACATCACAATCACTTGCAAATTATAGCTAAAGTAACTTAAATGCAAATATATGCATGAAAAAAGCATTCATCGTATAATGGTAAGTTAATGTTATTACTTTCTAATGCAAAGATCTACAACCCAACCTAGCAGGATTCATATGAATGTCAACCATAATGAGTGAAGAAGCTCACTAACCTAATAAACAATAACAACAAATTGGACACTGCAAGTTTAGCAACCATTATCAGATTGGAGAATCTAATATGCTAAACTCAATATCCAAATAGAAATAATTACCAAAAGATTTAAGTGGATGGGATTACATCCCTCCGGAATAACAGACTGGTCATGGGATTCGAAACCCAAATCTTTAACAGCACCATATCTGCAGCCAGAAAAACAAAATCAACTTAATTAAACAATGGCACGATATGAAATGCTAATTAATCTCCAATTTCAAATTAAGATAAAAAAAATTCATAACAGATCTATTACAATTTAAACAGAAATATATAGAACTAATAACTTGCTTCAATCTGAAGCTAAAGCAAATGACCACAAGAAGCAAATGTACTCAAAACAGCGCCGTTTTAGCTCCTTCCTCGCATTACCATAAATTCATAGGAATGATACTAAAACCTATAATTGATCAAAGAAACTGAAACCTAATAACAAAACATGAATCATAAAGCCGTTTTAGAAAGATACCTTGTTACAGTGGAAAGGTGTTGGCGAACATCAAAGCCTTGATCAGCAGCTACAGAATGCGCGAGTATTGTTGACAAGAAAATAACAACAGAAATAGAAGCCATAGCCATGGCTTTCTTCATTTTTGATAATTTTGTTTGTTTTTTGTGTATGAATGTGTGGTTTATTAATAGAAAATCGGTTTAATATTCTCTCCAGTTCTGATATCGTGCTCGTTCTGTATCAAATGCCGCTTCCTCCTTTTTTTTTTTTTTTTTTTTTTTTTTTTTAATTTTCATTTTCATTTTTTTTACCGTGACGCAAATCACCCAATCACAATAGTACACGTTTTCATTTTTTTATTTTCATTTTTAACATCTACTTATATAATGAATTTTTGTTTAACAAACTTTATATATATGTCAAAATTTAAAATAGTTGCCCTAATATAATTAAATTTTTATTTCTCATTTCATCTTTGTATATTTACATCTATATACAAATGTAATAAAAAAAATTGAATTTTGAAAATTATTTAATTTTTTTTGAAATATGTTCTATAATTTTTTTTAAAAAATTAAATTTATACAAACATATTTTATGAAAATTATTATAGTTTATAATATTTTAAAAATATTTAAGTTAAATAAAAAAATATTTAAAAATAAAGGATTTCGACCAGTTTTATGAAATAAAAATTTTTATTTTTAAATATAATTAATTTATATTAATTCGGTTCAAGTCTGATTTATAGAAAGAATTATGACAAATTATTTTATATCTAATATTATTTAAAAAGTCCATATTGTGGATGCTTTATATAAAAATTTCTTAAAAATAATATGTTTTAAAAAAATTATTATTTTTTTAGTATCCATTTTAATTTTAAAAATACTAATATTTATCTAATATATATTTAGTATGCAAACAAATATATAATTAAATTTAAAAATATATTTCTAATTTTTTTAAAAATTATAAAATATTTTTTATAAAAATTTTTAAAAATAATAAATAATATAATTTTCTTAATTAATTTTTAAAAATTCAAAAATGTATAATATATTTTAAAAAAATTATTATTTTGTTTTAGTATCAATTTTTAATTTAAAAAATACTAATATTTATCTAATATATATATAATTAAATTTAAAAATATATTTCTTTTTTTTAATATGATCATTCAAAAATACATAAAAAAAGTTTCTAAAATTACAAAAATAAGGTGTGTTAATATCTCCATAAAAATTTTGTCATTTTAGGAGTTTCACAAATAATATATATGTTATGCATATGTTATACATATCTTTTATATATATATATATATATATATATATATATATAATAAGCTCTAGATAAAAATGAATATACTGCTTTTATATCTATTTTTAATATGATATATATGTAATGTAAATGTAGTTTATATATTAAATTTTAAGTAATATTATATATATTATTATTAATAGTAACATAATATATTAATGTATATACCATGAATATGCTCATATATTGTGAATATATTTTTCATATAGTTTGCATATATTGTAGGTATATGTATTATTTTTATAACATCTTTAATTATAGTAATATATATATATTGTAAAACTATTGTTTATATATTAAATTTTAAATGAGAATATATACGTTATTATTAACAATAACTCAAGTATATTATATATGTTATGAATATATTATACATGTGTTATGAATATATAGATTTCTGTTACTAATTTCAACATAACTTAAAATATTACCAAATTATAAATGGCTATCCAGCAATAATAATAATAATAATAATAATAATAATAATAATAATAATAATAATAAAAAACAAACAAAGACAATAAAAAAGAAATGAAAGAAAAATAAATAATAAAATAGAAACTAAATAAAAATAAGAATGTTTAAAAGAAAAATAGAAAAGTAAAAGAAACAAAAATAAGTATGTTAAAAGAAACAAAAATTATCAAAGTATAATTGAAAATAAAAAGAAAAATTGTAAAAATGAAAAAAGCTAAAACTGAAAAAAAAAATGGCTTCCTAAAATTAAAAACCAAATTCAAAACGGGTGATGCGATTTACACATGAAATCCATATAGGATTAAGCTTAATTGCTAAATAAGTTTGTTTTTCATTTAATTAAAAATTAATTAAGTTAATATTAAAATTACACTATAAAGAGAAATTCTTTTAGGTCTAATAAAAAATTATATATTCTTTATTCTATTGAAATATTTACTAATATTAAAATAATTTTTAAAATTAATCAATACCAAATTTAAAAAAAAAATTACAAACAAATGGATAAACTTAAAATTGAAATTGAATTGGTTTCTATGGTAAAACTAAGGTTGTTCAAAAAAAAAATACACAGTTCAAAAAACACAGCCTCAACCCCTTGTTGGGCTAGCTCATTAGGGTTGGGCTACAGGTTACATTGTTTGACCCAAGTTTAACTCGAATCAAGTTTCAAGTTTATAGAAAATTTCTCAGGCCAACTTGGCTCAGTCCAAAAACTATATATGTACAGACACACACTAACCCTGATGTCACTTATTCACTATGCACCATCGCGCTTGTTACTTCCTCTCAAAAAAAATCCTCTCTTCCTTATTTTCTTCTCTCACGTTCTGAAATCTACCCAAATACACAAAATTCATTTCATCCAAAATCATAAATTCATCTTTGCAACACCTCGAAATCCTCAATTCGTTCCAAAACTACAACTCAATGAATCTTTGTCAAAGAATTGCATGCGCAACACAACATGTTGAGAAGAAAGAGTAGCAGTGTGTCGTCTAAATCAAAGAACAAATAAATTTTGCTGGTTAAGGGTTTTAAGGTGAAACGGTGACAAGAAAGAATTAAGGCGGCTGAAGTTTATTTATTTATTTTGTATGATTTTCTTCTTTTTTGTTATGATTTTATATTTCAATTTTTTTTCATTTTTGTTATTTCAACTGAAATTGAAAATATTTCAATCTTAGTTGTGTTTTGATTTTGATTATAATGTTTTTTTAGATGTATTTCTAATATGAGATGAGATGCATTTAATAATTGAGAAAATGTATTTGATTTTTTTTTTTTTGAAATGCTACTGGGATTTGATAAGATGGTTGAGTGTGAAAGAGAAACCGTTGACCCGGCTGACCTGGTCAACCTGAGGTGACCTAGCTCAGCTAGACTTAGGGTCAAATTGCGAGCTAAATAACTAAGGCTAAGAAATATAACATTCATAATAACAATAATAATAATAATAATAATTGTAATTGTAATAATAATGAGTTAAAAAAAAGAGAAAAGAAGGAAGAAAATGGACGGTGGCGGTTAAAGTTGATGATGATGATGATGATGATGATGATGATGATATATGGGATAAGGATGAAAGAAAGAAGAAAAGTTTTCTTCTTTTCCATCTTCCACCGAGCTTAAAAAAAAACTCTTAATTAATTACTCAAATCAATAAATTTCAAGTGGATTTTGAAGAAAAATTGAAGATTTAAGAAAATTATATTATTTTTAAACTTGATTTTAAGAATTTTAGTATATGTAAATTTTAAAATTTAGAAAAAAAAATATTTATATTGAAAAAGATGATATATATGGAAATAGTTTGGGTAATGAGGAGAATATGATATTTATATAATGAATCTATGATTAATTAGTTGAATTGAATTAGAATCAAGAAATTATAGTTTACGGAACTTTTGGATTTAGTGTTTTTTTTTATGGGATTTAGTTAGAATTAGTGTAATTAAGAGTTAATTTGAGTATTTTTTTTTAGTAGAATATGTATTTAATTTAAGAATTGTACCTTTGTTATTAATAAAAACATAATGAGTGGATATTTCTTCTTATCTTTTAATTATTTTATCTTATCTTCTTAATCATATTATATTGTCTTCTTAATTATCTTGTCTTGTCTTTTTAATCATTTTATCTCTTTATTTTTTTATTATCTTAATAATCAATATGTAATATTTTATTTAAATTTTAACCCTATAAATAGGGAATGGTGTAAGGTTTTTGAAGATATAACAAAGAAATGATAAATACATGATTTTTTTCCCTCTGAATTGCTTTTTAAGATAATTAGTCATTGTTCTTCATTTCTTTCTATTTATTTACAATTTTATCATTAATTTTATAACATGTTATCATTATAGAATACTAATAATTTATTCATTCTAAGTATTCAAATTTAAAATTAATTTGTGATATATTTTTGCCTAAAATTCTAAGGTAAATTTTCTATTTTCATCTCTTGCCAAGAATTCTAAAGTAATTATCATCATGTCTTAATTTTTATAAATTATAATATATAAGAGCTTTAGAAAGATAATACAAATTAAAACTCACTTGTAAATTAAGACTTATATTTGATTTAATTGATAAATAAATTAAATTAAAGAATTGATTTGAAGTATGAAAATAAAAATATGAAATGTGAGCATGGTAGTTGCTGGAATTTCAATTTATGTTATATAAAGTGATTTTGTTCAAATTGTTAGAGTAATCTAGAGAAGTTCAATAAGCATAAAATTTTATTTAAGTGTTTATCTATCTGTTATTAGTAGGTGTATAAAATTTCATAATTTATAAGATTAATTTACTATTTAAAAAAAATAGAAGAAGATAGATGAATAAAAATGTTATAGTAATTCAGAATCTATGAAGGTAGAGAAATCTATTTAAGACCATGATAAACGAATGCAGAAACATCTGAAATTTTACATACAAGATAATATGTATATCTAAAACATATAGTTAAAATTTTATAAATTTTAATAAATATTTACTTATAAAAATAAAATATAAAAATGATACTCCCAGAGTAATTATTGAAAGAACATACTCTATAGGACTGAATAGACATGATCTAAGAACATAGTAAATAAATGTATAAAATTCTAGAATTTTAGATATAAGTTTCTATAAATGTCTGTGGTATGTGGTTAAAATTTCATAAATTGTTATAAAGGTTTGATACTTAAACAAAATGGGTAAATAGGTAATGCCAAAAAAGTGTTAAAGAAACAGAATCTGTAGGTTTGAAAAATGTAATTTTTAAATATGGCAAAGGAACTTTAAAAAAATCTGAAATTATATATATAAGTCTATATATATGTCTAACTTTCATAGTTTAAATTTTATAAATTTTGGTGAAAATTTAATAATGTAAAAAAAGTAGAAAGTAAAGACTACCGGATAAAAATTAGAATATGACATATTTAAAAATTGGTAAATAAATTAAGATTTAATTAGTAAATGTATGGAAAAAATTATATGTGGATCTATAAATGGGTTTAGAATATATTTGAAATTTTGATGAATCTTTAATTAAGTTTTATGATTAAAATAAATAAAAATATTGATTTATAATTATGAAGGTACATTTGAGAACTTTATCAAAGTAATTATTATTTTTATAAAATTGCAATTTATTGATTTAATATGAAACTTTAGAGAATTTGCTACATTATTTATAATAATTTTTATTATAAGTATAGTATAAATGAAGAAGATATATGCATCGTGGATAATGCAATTACACATACACTTCTTAAAAATACAAAATATATTTCTTCTTTGAAAACAGGTAAAGTAATTGTTACTATAATATCTGGTAACATAAAAATAATTCAGAAGAGCGAATACATTATTACCAAGTGGAACAAAAATTGTTATAAATGATGCATTATTTTATCCAAAGTCTCATAGAAATTTATTAAATTTTAAAAATATTCGCTACATTGAATATCATATTAAGATTATAAGTAAGAAAAATCAATAACATTTCTATATTATAAATATTATTTATAGAGAAAAATATGTAATAGAAAATTTTTTTATTTATTCCCCTGGTTTGTATTAAATATAAATTAGTATAATTGAAGTAAATTTTACAGTAAATCAGAAGTTTACACATTAAAATATTTTTATAATTTGGCATAATTGATTAGGTCATTTTAGTTCAATAATAGTGTGAAAATTATTGAAAATTTACATAGACGTCCTTTGAAGAACCAGAAGATTCTTCAAGAAAATAAAATTTTCTACATGTTCTTAAGAAAAATTAATTTATAAAATTATCACTAGCTAAAATTGAAATTGAATCTCCTACATTTTTATAACATACTTAGGGTGATATTTGTGGATCTATTTATCCACTATGTGGACCATTCAAATATTTTATGATTTTAATTGATGTATCAACAAGATGGTCACATGTATGTTTATTATCAACTCGCAACTTTTCGTTTGCGATATTGCTTGCTCAAATAGTTAGATTAAGCGCACAATTTTCTAATAATATAATCAAGTCAATTCGACTTAATAATGCTAGTGAATTTATATTTCAAGTCTTAATGATTATTGTGTGTTAATTGGAATAACAATTGAAAAGTCTGTTACACAGATGCACATATAAAATGGTCTAACAGAATTATTTATTAGATGCCTCTAATTAATAGTAGGGCTGTAAATGAGCCAAGCTACTCGAGCTCAGCTTGAGTCTCGGCTCGGTAAAAGCTCGTTCAGGCTCGAGCTCGTTTAAAAACAAGCCGAGTTCAAGCTGCTCGTTTACTAAATAAGCCAAGCTCAAGCTCATAGATACTCGACTCGTTAAGCTCGCGAGCTGGCTCATTTAAAAAACTCACGAGCGTTTATTAGGTTATATTAAAAAATATATTATATATATATTAGTATATTATATTTATTAATTTTACTATTAATATTATATTTTTAAGAATTTATATCCCAAATTATAATAATTATTAATATATATATAATTAATATAAGAAAATTTGAATTGTATATATGATATAATTGATACTTAAGATTAATTATATATATTGTATATAAGATAAAATGATTAATGTTATAAAGTTTATTATAGCTAATATAACAACATCAATATAAAATGATATTATATATATACTATACATAGTATAATAAACTATATAATATATATACTACTTAATATATGCTATATTATTTTCTATAATATTTGATAAAAATAAAGCATATATATGTAAAAATAAAGTATATATATACCATATATATATATTATGTGATACATGTATATGCTATATTATATATGCATGCTTTACACTATATATACTATATATTATATGTAGAATATGTATATGTTATGTACCACAATATTATATATATATTATGTATTATATGAGCTATATATATATTAACAATTATTTTCATTATACACTATAATATATTGTATATTATTATTTTTACTATATATTATATGAGCTATATGTATATATATTAACAATTATTTTCATTATACACTATAATATATTGTATATTATTATTTTTACTATATAATATATATATATATACACCATATATATTATAATATGAATAGTATATCTAGTGTATATTTACTATATATAATATATACATATATATACTATAATATAAATACTACTTAATATATAATATACTATTTTTCACTATAATATATATGGTAAAAATAAAATATAATACATATATATTAATATATATATTTAATAATAATAATATAGAGATTAAAAGAGAAATAATAGATATAGTTTAACTAATTATTTTAAATTTAATTTTTTTAGTATACCAAAAATTATGTTTAAAATAAAATTTCTGATCCAAAACCAAGAAACCCTAAAATGATATTATATATATATATTATACATAGTACAATAAACTTTATAATATATATACTACTTAATATATGCTATATTATTTTCTATAAATTTTGATAAAAATAAAGTATATATATGTAAAAATAAAGTATATATACTATATATATTATATATGATACATGTATATGCTATATTATATATATAATATATATATACACCACATATATTATAATATGAATAGTATATTTAGTGTAAAGCATATATATATATATTTTATTTTATTTTTACTATATATACTATATATCATATGTATACAATAAAAATAATAATATATAATATATAGAAAAATGCTAAATGCTAATATATAATGTATACATATATATACTATAATATAAATACTACTTAATATATAATATATTATTTTTACTATAATATATATGATAAAAATAAAATATAATACATATATATTTTTAACAATAATAAATAATAGATATAATTTAATTAATTTTTTAAATTTAATATTTTTAGTATAAAATAAAATTTTTGGTCCAAAAATAAAAAACCCTAAAATAGATAGTGTTTACACTCTCTTCCTCTTTACACCCCTATCCCCATCGCCGTCACCTCTCTTTTTCTTTCTCACTATTTCACTCTGTCTCGATCTCTGTCTCTGTATCGCTCTCTGTTTCTGTCTCACCCTCTCCATCGCAGCCGCCTCAACCAACAACCTTAACCATCTCTATCGCAGCTCTCACCATATCGATCTCAAGTCTCACCATCTGGCTCTCTGTTTCGTTCTCAGTCTCAATCTCTGCCTCTGTCTCGCAAGAGATTAACACAACAGGCCGACGAGGGAGCTCCGACCGCCATCTCGCTCTCTGTTTCACTCACTGCTCTCTATATCTGTCTCTGCCTCGATCTCTGTCTCTGTCTCGCAAGCCATTCACACAGCAGGCAGACAAGGGAGCTCCGACCACCATCTCGCTCTCTGTTTCGCTTACTGCCTCGCTCTCTGTCTCTGTCTCTGTCTCGCAAGCCATTCACACAGTAGGCTGACGAGGGAGCTCCGACCGCCATCTCGCTCTCTGTCTCGCTCACTGCCTCGCTCTCTATCTCTATCTTGCTCTCACCATCTCGCTCTCTGTCTAGCTCTATGTCTCTGTCTCGATCTCTGTCTCTGTCTCGCAAGGCATTCACACAGCATTGTTGATGGAGGAAGAGTGTGTAGATCTGAAAGTAGCCACTGTTGTAAAACTTTTGAATGGTAAGATTGTTTGTGGGAATCCCTTTGGTAAAATTCTATTGTATTTGTATAAATGCTTATGAATGTCAAGCATTAGTGCTATTTTTAATTTGGATTTCTAGTGAATATAGTTTGGATTTCCAGTGAATTTAATTCGTGAGGCTACTCTGCTTATTTGATATGTGAAATTTTATGGCTTTGGTGCTTATATGAAAATTGGCAAAAGGCTCAATGCTCTTTATTTTCTTCTGTACAGCATGTGTCATTATATCTAACATGTTTTGTATCTTAAATTTTTTATGGCAAACTTCTTTCCAGTTGAAGATGTAAGTGATCTTTGGCCAAATATTAAAGAAAGATTTGAGGAGCGACTTCCATTCAAGAAATCTTGTTTGAATAACAAGACACGTAACCCTGTGTTTGTGGAAAATCTGCCTACTAAATTCATATTAACTACAGATGCAAGGCTCCGTAGTTGGTTTCCTCAGGAGCAATCATTATTTTGGTTTCGAGAACCATATGCAACTGTGGTTCTTGTCACATGCGAGGTAGTTTGCTATCACATTCACATGTTCTATAGTAATGATTTTAACTAGTTATGTTAGTGGTGCCACTATCATTTGAAAAAATATAAATGTTAAAATCTACTGGTAATTATCATTTATGGCTTGTGATTTGCCTCTTTTTGTGTGTTTGTGTGCAATCATATAATCACTAACATTCACAAATTACTATTGTTCACATCGTTTGTAGGATCTTGACGAGTTCAAAAGCATCCTTAAACCACGTCTAAAACTAATTGTCCAAAATGATGAACGTGAATGGTTTATTGTGTTTGTATCTAGAGCTCATCCAAGCAAATGACAATGCCACCAAAATGGCAAAAAAAGTATTTGCGAAGCTTGAAGTTGATTTTAGCTCAAAGAAAAGAGAGAGGTAAGCTTGTATCTCAGATTCTTTTTTGCAATTGATTAGTTGACAACAATTGCCAAACAAATAAGCTTTTTGTTTCCCTTTTTTCTTTTCATGCTTAGATTGATCTATTATTTCCATTTGATATCTGGTTTGATTATGTTTCTCTCAGTTTTGGGTATGTTGATACCTACTCAACACATAGTTATAAACTGGACTGGATCACTGACAGGTTAGATTGGAGAATGTGGTCCAGTTGTCAAACATTTGTAAAAAGGATTGCTGAAGGGTGAATGGTAACTTTATGAATATTTCTAACAGGGCAAGCTTTAAATGACTAGTCAAAAACATGGAATGGGATAACAGCTGAGATTCTAGAGAAAAAAAGGACAGTTTCTTGGCTGAGTCTAACTGCATGATCAAATAAATACTGAAAATACTAGCATATGTTTTCTTAGTTGTTCATACATTGGTTGCATCCTTCATGGGGCAATTTATTGAATTTTCTTTTCCATAAGAAAACAATTTGTTTTTCTCCCTTCAAATATTTCTTTTACTTGTTTTTATAGAAGTCAAGAGAGTGAAAAATAATGCATTTGTATACATGATTGAGAATGTTGTGTTCAAAGCATGAAATATCAAGATACTGCAATTCGCTGAAGAACTGGCTTTTGCAGCCTACTCTCTTTTTTTTTCTCTCATCCTTTATCCGCTCCTGTTAACAAAATGCTTATCGATTGGTTCATGCCATGGGGTTCTTTTTTCTTCCTTGTTATATTGTTCTAAACCTTTTGTTTGTCCAGGTGCTGCAAATTTGATATTCATGGTCTTGAAGCAAATTTTTGGGAAGATCTGGAATTCAAAATTATGGAGAGTGCAAGAAATTCATTGGATAGACGTGTTCAGTTTTATGAGGATGAAATACGAAAGCTCAGTGAACAACGCTTCATGCCAGTTTGGAACTTCTGTCATTTTTTTATACTGAAGGTGATTCCGTTTTTGCAATTTCTTTTGACTAAGCTAATGTGGTACAAGAATAACTTCTGATTGGACTGATAATTGCTGAATTTCATTTCTAGCCTTCTTTCTCACATAAATTCTTAATTTTTCTTGAGAGGCTTATTTTTGAAACAATCTCTCAGAATGGCCTCATTTATGAATGCCCATGAAATAACAGTGCAATTTTCCACTGGCATGTCTATTTAATGTTCTATTTTTGCTTCTTTTCTAATGCATATTTGATTTTTAATTTTGAATATAATTGTGATGTATAATGATAATTTTTTTTTCAATTTTATCATATATCCATATATGCTAACGAGCTCGAGCCGAGCTCGAGTCTGAGCTTGAGCCCGAGCTCGAGCCTAGGCCTAGCTCGAGCTCGAGCTTATAACGAGTTTCAATTATTATGAGTATTAAAATCGAGATCGAGCTCGAGCTCGACTCGTTTATTATATTATTGAGCCAAATACGAGTCGAGTCGAGCCGAGCCGAGCTCGAGCTCGGCAATATTTGTATAAATCGAGCTCGAGCTCGAGCTCAAGTTTTATGTGTCGAGCCGAGCCTGAGCATGTCAAAACTCAGCTCGGCTCAGCTCGTTTACACCCCTAATTAATAGCTAGACTAATACTTGTGAAAATAAAACTCTTTATTTCTGCACTGGGGCATGCTATTTTACATGCAATAGCACTTATACGCATTAGGCCAACAAATTATTATAAATTCTCTTCATCACAATTAACTTTTTTTTTGTCAAAAATCAAATATTTTTCACCTTAGAATTTTTTTTATACAGTTTATGTTCTAATTGCTCTACCACAATGCATAAATATGAATTCTCAAGGGGGATAGTAATATATGTTGGATATGAACCTTCTTCTATAATTAAATATCTTAAAAGATTTATTTAGAGCAAGATTTGTTGATTATCATATTGATGAAATCGTTTTTCCAATATTAGGAGGGAGAATAAATAACTAAAAAATTACATAGAATGCATTATCATTATCTCATTTAAATCATTGAATAAAACAATTTGAACAGGAAGTTCAAAAGATAATATATTTATAAACTATTATAAATTAACTGCTAGGTACATTTACTAATTTAAGGAAAATTACTAAATCTTATATATCAGTTGTAAATGCTCCTGTTTGAGTTGATGTCCTTATAGGACAATCTGATAATGCAAATACTAATAATTCACAACTGAAGTATGGTAGACCAGTTGATTTTAAAGATAAAAAAAATTCAAAAAATGAGAAGAATGAATAACTAAAATATTCATGTTTTGGAGGCAGATGCTCCTGAAGAGACCTAAGACATAATTAATAATAAAACTCTAGAAGATATTTAGATACCTAAAATTGTGAAAATAATAAAATCTCAATGTGTTATGTCACTATGAGAAAAATATAAAATCGAAAAAATATAGTTGTCGACAATATTTTTACCTATAATATTGTTGTTGATATTTTAAAATAAAATGAGAATCTTTTATCTTTATCTGTTGAAGAATATAGGCATAAAAATGATTGGTCAAAATGAAAAGATGTAATTTAAGCAGAACTAAATTCACTTTTAAAGCGTAAAATTTTTTGACTTGTAGTCCAAATACCCAAAGGTGCAATGCAGTGAGGTACAAATGTGTATTTGTACAAAAACACAATGAGAAAATTATGAGATATAAAACATAATTAGTTGCATAATGATTTTTGCAAAGGCAAGACATTGATTATGAGGAGATATTCTCCTATAGTAGATGCAATCACCTTTATACATTTAATTAATTTGACAGCATGTAAAAAGCTTGACATGTATTTAAGGGATGTTGTTGCAGCCTATTTATATGGTTGACTTGATAGTAAAATCAATATGAAAATCCCTGAAGGATTTAAAATGCCTGAAACATATAAATATTCCCGAAAAGTCTATTCAGTAAAATTACAGAAATCACAGTATAAATTAAAACAATTAAGACAAATGTAATATAATCATTATAGTGAATATTTATTAAAAGAATGATATAAAAATGATTTAATTTATCCATATGTTTTTATAAAAAGATATAGATAAGAATTTGTCATTATTGTTGTATATAAACATCATTGGAACTTTCGAAAAGTTTCAAAAGATAGTTGATTATTTAAAAAAAAAATTGAAATGAAAGATCTTAAAAAAATAAATTTTACCTCGACCTGCAAATCAAGCATCTAAAAGATGAAAATTTGGTTCATCAGTCAACTTATACAAGAAAGATCTTATAATGATTTTATATCGATAAAGCACATTCGTTGAGTAACCTAATGGTTGTAAGATCGCTAAAAGGGCATAACGATTATTTTCGTCCTCGAGACAATGATAAAAAAAATTTTGATCTTGAAATACCATATTTAATTGTTATAGGTGCACTAATATATCTTACTAATAATATAAAATCAGACATAAATGTAAGTATATTAGCTTGTCCAATGTGAATATATTGAAATGGAATTAAGCATATTTTAATATATCTTCAACGAATAATTAATGTGGATTTATTTTAATCTAATAAATTTAAATCACAATTAGTTGGTTATGCAAATGCAGAATATTTATCTGATTCACATAAAGATTAATCTCAAACATGGTATTTATTCATATGTGGAGGTACAGCTATATCATGACTATCTACAAAGCAATTGTTAGTTGCTAATTCTTTAAACCGTATAAAAATAATAGCAATGCATAAAGCAAGTTAAGAATGTGTTTGGCTAAGATCATTGAGCCATCATATCCAAAAGATGTGCAGCATGCCATTTTAAAAAAATATTTCAATAATATTATATGAAGATAATGCAATATGTATAACTCAATTAAAGGAATGACATATCAAAGGTGATAGAATGAAATATATTTCACCAAAACTTTTCTTTACTCATGATCTTCAAAAGAAAAGTGAAATAGATATTCAGTAATTTTGTTTAAGTAATAATCTAGCAAATTTATTCACCAAAACATTACTGTAATATTTGAAAATTTGAGATATAGTATTAGAATGCACAAACTCAAAGATGTGAAATGATGTCTTCGTGAGGGGGAGTAAAATACATAATGTACTCTTTTTTCTTTGGCCAAAAATTTTTCTCACCGGATTTTCCTGGCAGTATTTTTAAGGAGGTAACATATATGTGTATTAAGAATATTATACTCTTTTTTCTTTACTAGATTTTTTTTCACATAATTTTTATCTAGTAAGATTTTAATAAGGCATATTCTTAATAAAAAAAATCGAAGGGGAGTGTTATGAATAAAAAGCATAACGAGTAGATTTTTTTCTTATCTTTTAATCATTTTATCTTGTCTCTTTAATTATTTTATCTCTTTAATTTTTTATCTTAATAATTAATATGTAATATTTTATTTAAATTTTAACCCTATAAATAGAGAAGGTTGTAAGGCTTTTGAAGATATAACAAAGAATTGATAAATATATGAATTATTCTCTTCTAAATTATTTATTAAGATAATTAGTTTTTGTTCTTCATTTTCTTCTATTTATCTATAATTTTATTATTAATTTTATAACAACTTTATTAATTTAGGGATAATTTTTTGGCCAATTTAATTTAAGGTGATGGAGAAATATTTCTTTATTGTGAGATTTGGAAAGTAATTAAGTTAATTTTAGAGCTAATTAAGATTTTGTACTTGAGACATATTAATTTAAAATTGTTATATTTTTTTATATAAACTTGATTTGGTATTATTTTTAAATTGTTTCTTGAATATATTTGTGAAATTCATATTAAATTTTATAAATTATAATGTGAATGTCTTTGGTATTATTTTTAAATCATTACTTGATTATTTGTGAAATTTATATTAAATTTTATGAAATTATAATATAAATGTAAAGTGAGATTTAATTTGGCTATTTAAAATGAAAAAGATTACTTTATGGAATTTATAGTTTATAAGATGAATTAAAGTATTTGAAAAGTTATTTGATTAATAAATTTATTTAATTATAATATGAATGTTAAATTTGAATTTCAATATTAAATTTTTTATCAAATGAATTATAAAAATTGTATATATATTGATTATGTGAGTTTTGATGAATTATAAGAAAATCATGAAAATAATGACTTTAGATAGATTTTGAAAAATTGATGGAAATATTATTGAATTTAATTGCTCTACATATATTTTTGATTTATAATATTGAGTTTGGTACTATTTAGTTGGCATACCAACAATTGTAAATGTGTCATGACGTAATTATTATATAATATTTTAAATATTGAATCACTCTTGTATTTTTATTAATTTTTTTATTTATTTGCTATATTTATATATACATATAATATTTTAACTTTTGAATAAGCTTAAATTTTTTATATTAAAATTAAAATAATAATTTTTTTTTGTTTTAACTAACGTAACACTCTTATATTCTATGTATATATTTTATGTATGTAAAATATAAAAGTATTACAAGAAATACTCAGGCCGGGCTGCAGGCTAAGAGTAAATTCGGCCTGATAAAACCAGCTTGAATTTCATAAAAAAAATTAATTTTATATAACCATAATATAATAGATAAATTTACCGTAATAAAATTAATTTTATTTTGCATCACATATATATATATATTCAATTTGTAGGTATTTAAAAATTTATAATTAAATATTTAGATTAATTTTAAAATTTTAAAATTTGATTATAAATTGAGTAAAACTAATGTTCTCATTTAAAATAGTATTTTTATAAAATTTATTTTAATAAAATTTTATAAATAAATTAGTAAATAAAAAAATAAAAAAATAAAAAGATATATAAAAAATTTAATAAATTTTTAAAATTTAATAAATATTTTAATAGAAATTTTTTTTATAAAAATTTATAATAAAAAAATTAAAATTTATTATTCTCTTCATTTTATTTGAGTATTGTATAAGAAATATGGGCAGATAAAAAAAATAATATAACTAATCTTAATCTTCGTTTTTTAAAAAATGATAGACTTGCCTTGCAATAAACTGACAAAAAAACTCCACATAACACTTCTTTAAATCAATAAGGAGTTAACACATGCATAGGCATTTATTAATACCAAGATGAATAATATACAAATTTTAATTATTAGTGCAAGTGTCAATTTAAGGTGTCCATTTGGTCGGTAAGCGAATGTTATAATAATGTAACAAAAAGGTTATTGATGTTCACAATGAAAGCTCAGTCGAACAACTGGAAATCCCTCATACGTGCAATTGAATTTAATGGTCCACTAATTTTCATATCAAAAGTACTTTTATAAATTTCTACTAACCAATCACCATCGCCTTTATCCTTTGTGGCTTTGAAGGATTTAAACGTCTATAATAATAAATTAACCAATCTCACTCAATCGTCAAATTCATAGAAATGACAGTGAAATCAAAGATCAATGCCTCTCCAGTGGGCGCAGCCCCACTTGCTTGAGTCCCCGTTTATCATTTCTTTGTCCCCTTCTTTATAACCACTTAGTCTGGTAACGGGGATTATAGTTATTAATAGGGTATGAGTAATTGGCTGCTAAATTAGTTAAGATAACAAACAGGTTAAATCACAGGTGTTATCAGCTCTAATTGGTTGCTAAATTAGTAAGGATGACAAACAGGTTAAATCTTACCCAGGATGACAAACAGGTTATCAGCTCTTAATAATAGGAAAACTACGTGCTAGAATTAAGAAACGAATTATAATTGAAAAATTATATCTGAACTTTTTTATTTATATTATTTATGAATTTCTCGGATACTAGAAATTCTAGAAAGTTGGCCACACCAGATTATAGTCCAGGGATGGGAACCGCAAGCCAACCCGCAAAATTGACTCATTATTCTATCAATTAGGATGGCTGATGATTCACTGTTCTACATAAACATATGCCGAATTGGCAACAATATGATTAATTTTCTTTTGCAGTGAATAACAGTAACCACTAACCACAAAAATTAATGATATCCATGTATTTCAACCACTTGCAAACATTATAAACACTTCCAAGTTTTAAGTAAGAGGCCTAAATCCATTTTTATTTGTCTATCATCTATTGACATCATCTAATATCTGAGCTAAGCACACCCCAAAAACTTTGAACAAAGACCTACAAACCCGAAAGGATACCATAGAACAACCCTTCAAAATGGTACTTTAGCAGCAAAACAGACGTTTCCATCATCATGCCACAACAGCCTCTTCTTCTCTGAGAAGCATCTGGTCGAAATGCCATACTCCTGGTGACCCACCAAAACACGTTTAGAGAACGGTAAAATGCCAAGAGAAATACATGTAATACATTTATAAAAGGATGACCACAAATCCAAGATATTCATATATGACATGATGATGAAAGAATGTTGTTTAAGATTAAATAAATGGTTGTAAAAAGGGGATACGAAAGAAGATTTTGGATTCATACCATGTCCTTTGCCCACTCTTCTCAGCTGAGCAACATATTCAGAGATTTTCTTTATGGCATGCACCTGTATAAAGGATACAATAGACATATCAGCAGCATGTAAGATGCTGGTTATTGAGAAGAACAAATCCAGAATCAACTAATGAATCGGAAATTATACCTGTTCTGCTAAGAACTCACTTTCAACAAAATCTGACAATTGTACATCATGGTTTTTTCCAGCCACCTGCAGGTCAAGTTCACAGTCAAGATCCGATGCCATATAGCTAAAAAAACTAGCAACATTAACACATACATTATTTTTGAACATTCAAGCACTTGTAGGATCCATCATGCTTTAAAGGACATTCACTTCAAGCTTAATGAACAAAAAAATAAGCAGCAGAAATGTCTTACACTGTGTAAGTTCAGAAGCTTTTCATTCGTTAATTTTTCCAGAGACAAAGCAAGCTCCATTGCTGAACCAATAAAAGGAATAGCATTAGTGCTAATAAATAACATCATCAAGAAGAGAGTATAACATGAGAACTATGTGATATAGCATGGATCTCAACTGATTCAACAAGTTGCCAATTGCAATCTAAATGCAATAAAGAACCAAGCAGAGAGATAACTGTCCTATATTCATCACCAATTACAAATAAATTCCAATGCAAATGCATGGAATTAAAATACTTGACAACTAATGAACTAAATGATATCACAAGCATAACAAGAAATACGCAATTGTAACAGATTATAAGTTAGGGAAGGCATATAATGATTACATAAAAATTAGTATATGTGATGTCAATTGCCATTCAGAAATCTAACTTAATATCATATAACACATTCACTTCAAAAACCATAACATGATCAATAAGACAACAAACAGTAATAACATGTGAAAATGTCCCCTGATTTTATATAAAATGGCACAGAAGAGAAAACTATCGGAAAATATTGACTACAGAACACATTTTACATCAAAAACAGGTTCTCAATTGATTAAAATTCCATCTTGGTACGAATTTGCTTAACCAAGATATAAGAAAGCAAAGGAAAACTCACCGTACAATGCATCACCCTTTTCCACATGATCAAACTCTGAAAGGGGCATCACTATAGATTGCAGCTTCACTTTACCACCACGTTTGTTCTGAAAGATCAATTGACATCTAAAAATTCAACTCTAATGCAAAACCTTTTAACATAACAGTGTTAGAATTGCAAAAGATATCAAATATTTATCAAAACAAAGACGTTAAAAGCCAAAGAACCTGGTATTCCATCAATTTCTCAGCATGCTCTCTTTCTTCAAGACTTGATTCCTTGAAAAACCTATATTAACTCGGTCAATATTAGCTTTAACCAAAACAGAACAAATAACAAAGGAGACTAATATAGCTCAAAAGTTTGGAGATAAAATTTACTTGGCAAGACCCTTGAGGGCAACATTGTCTCTGTCAAAGTAAGCAAACATGGCATGGTACACATAGGAGACGTTGTACTCCACACTGTCATTTCAAAAATAACAAAATCATTATAAAGAAATATAAAAAGATATAAACAAATTTCGAAGGCAAAAGATGAAGTTAGCCATATACACAGACGTAAATCTATGTATTAGAGTTCTACTGGACACACTGCAGACATAAAAATTCAACGAAAACACAGTTCAAAAAATAAAAGAATCATATATAGCAAACAACCACGAGGCCAAACAGACCCATTGAAGGCTAAAAAACTCCAAGAAAATTGAGTTCCAAATTATACTCACCAAAAAAGAAAAACAACAAGCCATACCCTCAAGAAAACACCAAGTACGAAATAAATGACGCGCACGCATTTACAAATATAGCACAGGCATACAAGAAAGAAATACTGAATGTATCCCACAAAAAAAAACGATCTTTTCTTGTTTTGGTCAAACACGAAACGAACTAAATCGGCGATATCTAATATACCCATAAGAAGAAACACTCACTTGATCTGTTCATTAACAGCTGCTTCACACTCATCGGTATACTTCTGTCGCGCAAGGGAAACTTGAGGGACAGTAGGGACCAAATTGAGCTCCTTCTTCACCTCTTCGAAGGGCTCAAAAACGACTCCAGTTAGCGGATTGTTATTTGAACCCTTCGCTGCACAAGTCACGAACCCAGACCCAGATTTCCCCCGAAGAATTGAAGAATTCAGAGAATTAGACGATGAACGAACAGAGGAAAATAGAGGACCCAGATTGTCCCCATGCGCGTTCAATAGAGAGAAAGCTGAAGCAGCCTTAAGTAACATACTGTGTATGAGTTTTTAGAGAGAGAAAAAAGGGTTTTGATTTCAAAGAAAAAGGGAGAGGGGATGAAAATGCAAATGGGAGAACAAGTGAATCTGTTACTCTGTGATTGTGAGTGGGTACTGGATAGTGAAGAGATATAGTATTGACGAAGGAGAAATGTGGGCCATTGGATTATATGTACACGTGGAGGGTGAAGATTAAGAGGTCAATGTAAGGCGCGTGGTGGCCTCGTGTTTTATCTAGCAGATTATTCTGGTATTTTATTTTTGGTCCCAAAACTGGGATATCTTTTTTTCTTTTCGTTTCCTTTTACGGAGGAAAATCTACTTGTATGGCTATAGGAGAAGACAACTTAAAAAAAGGTAACTTCCCTCATTGCCCCAGCACTTGACATTTGACACGTGCTTTTCTTTTCTGTTTTCATTAAATTTTCATATACTGGACTTATCGAAAGCTTCTGCTTAGGTAGTGTTTAATTAAATTAACTAATTATAGAATAAATAATAATTTAATTTAATTTTTTTTAAATTAAATTATTATTTATTAGAATAATTAATTAATTATTTTTCATAGCTATTTATTTAAATAGTTGAAATAAGATTAAAATATTTTATTTAATATTAATAATAATTCATTATTATCTAATAATATAATTTAAAATTTTAAATAATGAAGTGGACATTTATTTAAATTTTATCTAATAATTTGTTATTATTTATTTAATAATATAAATTAATTTTTAAAATATTAAATTTATTATTATTTGGAGGGTTAAGTAGGATTATAATATTTATATTGATAATAATTAGTTATTATATATTATATAAAAAATTATATATTGATAATAATATAAACAAAAAAAACATTTAAATAATTTTATGAGAGAATTAAAATAAATACAGCTTATAGAAGTATTTAATACTTTTAAAACATGAAAAATAGACCATAAATATAAATATACACTATAACATATTTATGGTATATATTTAATTTGAATTAGCATATATTTAATCCAATATCAATTTTCGTTGAGAACTTTTATCAAATGGAAGCAATACACTATCATAAAAATAATAATTCTTATTAAAAACAAAATCGACAATCCAAAATTATAAATACATAATTATCTATAAAAGTTCACTCAGAAAATAAAAGTTCACAAAAACTAAACTAAAAATAGAAACAAAAATAAAAATAAAAACTCATAAATATAAATAATAAAAACTTACTACAAAATCAATAATCTCTAACCTCCTTCGTATTTCATAAAAAGAAATTATTAGATGTCATGCTGATATGATTACTCTATGACTAGTAAAAAAAATAAAGAGATTAGAGAGTGAGTCAATAATAACTTTACGAGAGTAATTCATATTAAAAATAGAACTTATTAAAGGGTGAGTGTATTTTTTATCAAGAACACAGTATTTAAAAAAAATTAATTTATAAATATCTATAATAATTAATTAATTATCTATTATAATAAATAATAAATTTAATATTATAAAAAATTTAGTTTCACTAATAATTATTAATATCAAATACGATATTCTAATTTTATTTGAATTTTCTAAATAAATATCTATAGTAATTAATTTATTATTTATCATAATAAACAATAAATTTAATATTTTTAAAATTTATTTCTTTAATTTTACTAATTATTATTAATATCAAATAGGATATTCTAATCATATTTAAAATCTCTAAATAAATATATATAATAATTAATAATCTATTTTAAAAAATAATAAATTTAATTTTTTAAAAAAATAATTTAAAATCTAAAAATTTGAGATACTAATATTTTAAAAAAGAGAAAAAGTATGAGAAAAGAGAATATTCTAATTCTAATATTTTAAAATAATTTATTTTGTAGGCTAAGTATTATAAGCTTTAAGAAAAGTTTTAATATATATGTAACTTTTACAAAATTGAACTTTCATTAACAAAAAAAATAAAAAAATCACTTTATTAATTGAATTAACTCCTAAAATAATAAATTATTTTATTTATTCACCTAGCAATAATCGATTATAATTTTTCTTTATATATATTGTTATAAAGTAGGTCAAAAAAATTTTTATTTTATAAATCTATATATCCAATCGAATTTATATTAAATCATCCATATCCGAATTAATAAATCAATTTTTTTCTCAATTTCTAACACAATACATTAAAAAACGTTAAAAACGCTAAATCTAATTTTTTTTTTATTTTTCAATTATAATCTTAAAAATTGTTGCATAAACCAAATAATTAATATCAGGCCAAAATGGGTAAAAGATAAGCAAATCATTATTCATCTCCAGTGATTTTATTTCTCTTTTAAATATTAGAATAGATAGATAGATACTTGATTGGCATTAATAAAATAAATTAATATATTTATTAATATCAAAACACAATTTGAATAAACTTTAATAAGTTTCAATTCAATATGAAATTAATAAATTATAATGTATAATAAAAATATTTTTAAAATTATAAAAAATATCAATACTTTATTAAACTTATGAGTCATTCGAACTGAGTATTATAACAATTGAATTTAATGTAATCAGTTACCCAACCTAATTAAGTTTAGGTTGGAATCATTTAAAATAAGGTGATGTTTGATTTAGGGTGAAAATGAGAATAGATAATTTTTATTGCTGTTTGGTTTAGTGAAATAGACAATCTAAATAGGAATGAGTAATTTTCACAAATTTTCCGTTAATCATTAAAAAATACATTTTCTCTATAAATAAAATATAATGTACAAAATCAAATTAATTTTCTTTATCCATCTTAAAAGATAAAAATATGTTTCTTGATTATTTATAATTTTATTATATATTTTTTCTCTTATTAAATTAAACAAAATACACAAAATTAAAAAACATATTTTCTTTATGAATAAAACATAATACATAAAATTAAATCAATTTTCTTTATCATCTTTAAAAATGGGTAGTTATTTAATGATTATTTATATTTTTTATTATATATTTTATATCATCAATTAAATTAATGCATATTAATTCCTCAAATGAAATTTGTAAACTATTAATTACTATTTCATTATAACATTTTCATTATTTTTTTATTTTTTAAAATAAAAATACTTATGTATATGAAAACTACTATTAATTCTTATTTCAATTTTATTATAATCCAAATAGTTTTAAAAGAAATTAGATTTCTATTTCAGACTGAACCAAATAAAAAGAATAAACAATAATTCCAATTTTAATTCTATTTTATTCTAATTTCAAAGTTAAAACTAAACATTCTCTAAATTGAATTAGAATAACTTATTATTAGTAGGCCTATGCATAAATTTATTAGTCCTACCTAGTCTAGTCCATATTAAGCAATTAGAATTGACTTAGGGCCAACAATAATATTAATAAATTGTGTTAAATTGATTCTATTACTTATTCATATTATATATATATATATATCATTTGCCTCACAAAAAAAATTAAACTAAATATACTAATTTAGCAAAAATAGAATAAATCATTGCTACAAAAAAAGCAAAAAAAATTACTTTTATACATGTAATTTTTCTAACTATTTTTTTGCTATTTATGTATTTATTTTTTATAAATAATTTGTCGTTGTTTAGTAGAGTAATATTTTACTAAAAAATAACATTTTATAATCGGACCAGACAACAATCCAAATTGGTAATCAATCTATAATTTAACCAGGTTAATTTGAATTAAATAATATTAAAAAATATTTTAAATAATAATTAAATTCATAACTTTTTAAATTCTATTTTTTAAAAATTTTAACTTTTTAAGTTCTAAGTTTTATAATAATAAATTATAAAATTTATGATTTATATTTTTTATCCGCTTACGTAGTAGTTATAAATTTTCTATTTACTAGTCTCTTTCTACCAATTGGGTGGTAATAAAAATAGTAATATATAAATAAATATATTAAATAAATATAAAATAATTTATACATAAATTAACAATAAATTATATTATTATAAAATAAAATATTTATCTTAATTTTTATGATAATTTTATTAAAATAATATTGGTAAGAAAATATAATCTTTTTATTTTATAAATTAATATTTTTACTGATCAAAAATAAAGTCTATACATATTTTTTCTAGAAAAAATCATAAATTATGTAAAAAAAAAAAGAAATTCAAGCCAACTTTTTGAAATTGGGAAAAATGTGAGAAGAAAGATTTATAATTATTAAATTTTTATAGAAGTTTTATTAATATAAATATTATTATTATATAAATTATCAATGTATGATTAATTTGTTAGAAATATTAAAATTTATATATTTTATTACTTAATTTTTTTAAATTTGTAAAATTATATAAATTAATCATTATTATAAATAAATTAGTTGTAATATTCTTGAGTTTTAGTGTTAGAGCACTTGCATACCAGCATAACATCATACTCATACATCGCATGATATTGTTTGTGACTGATGATTGACAATTGTATGCAATGGATCTTATTGAAAAGGTGTATGTGTAATGATGTTGTACTCGATTGATTGGCACTGATATTGACTGGGTTGAGCGCTAAGCGCTATTCATTGATTTTGTTTTGGTTATCTGAAAATTGGTTTTTTATTTAATGAATTCTAAATGGATCAAACCTGGAATGGTCATTAGTGCTTGGTATCTTGTGGTTATGGCCTGATCAACCAAAACAACACATACTAAGTAGACGATACCATCCGGATTTGTGTATAACTATTGTATGATAGTTTTTGATGGATAATGATTATGTTGGATTCAATTGCGTGGACGCAATTACTTTAAGGGGGTTAGATTGTAAAACCCTTGGTTTTTGTTTGATTTTAAGTCTAGGGGCAAAATAGTCATTTTGTGCCCTTTGAATGTCTTTTAGATACTCGGGACGACGAGACGGTCGTTTTGAGTATAATATTATGTTTTTGGCTTCGGGGGGTATTTTGGTCATTTTGGCGATCGGAAAATTTTCGGGTTTCGTTTTGCTGTTTTTGATGTCATTTTGGTGACCGTGATGTCGTTACGGTTATTTTAAGTATAATTTTGCTAGGGGTTGTGTTTCGAAAATTTTTCGGATATTAATTAATTTTTAATTAAAATAAATTAAATAAATTAAATTTGGGGTTAGTTGTAAATTTTTTATAAGTTAATTGGGTGTTTTTTTAAATTTTTAAAGAGTTTTAGGGTATTTTTAAATTAAAAAAATTAATTTAGGGGTATATTGGTAATTTACCAATTAAAAATCGTATAAATAGGGGTGTTAGGGCACCCAAATGAGAGTTTAATTATTTGTGCCACCGGAGAGAGAAAAAGAGAAAAAAATAAAATTTTTCTTCAAAAACAGTGGGCCGTCGTTTCGTCAGTGCGCGCGCCAGGGTGCCAGTGTCGTTTGGCGTGTGACCGTGTCGTTCGGCGAGGAGCTGCGGGCTGGAGGCGCTGTCGTTTGGCGTCTCACGTTCCGTCGTTAGGCGTGCTGCGGGCTGGCTCGCCGATGTCGTTTTGGCCTCTGCTTCAGCAGCCTGGTTTTCGATTTTTTTTAGTGTTTTTAAGGTTTTTTTTATTCCTTTTACATTATTTCGACTTCCATTTGATTATTTCATATTAATATCATATTGGTTTGATATTTTTCTTAATTAATTTGACTAAATTCGAATTATTATTTAATTAAATTGATTTTTACAAAATATGTTAGGTTTTGAGGTTTTTATTGTTTTAAGGGATTTTGGAATTGAATTAATTGATTTGGCTAATGTGTCGGGTTCCGAAAATTGATGAAGGTATTGAGTTAGGGTTTGATTAAATTGATTTGGATGTTAAGATTTTCGAATTAATTGTTTTCTTTGAGTTTTTGGATGAATTAATTTTCTGCTGAAGTTTGATTTTTGTGCTGTATGTTTCCCGATTTTTAATTAAATATTGGAACATGATAAAAATCTGAAATTTGGATGTGTGGCTCGAAATTGAGTCTAGTTTATGAGAAAAATAATTGTTGGGATTTTGGAGCATCGAATATTTCTGGAAAATTCAAGTTTGCTACTGTTGTCTGACAAACTATGCTGTTGATGCTATTGCATCAACTGTAACTTTCGAAATTCATATTAAAATGTATAAAAATGTTTTTAATTTGATTTTCATATATGTTGAAGTTCTAGAAGTCTAATTTACAAGAAAAATATGTTGGGTTGTGTTTCTGTTGATTATACTTTTGAAATAATTTGATCTTTCTACTGTTGTCAGTATACCTTGTGAGCTGTATACTGTTATGAATAAAAATTGGTTGTGAGACTTCTAAGTCTCGAAAAATTATGAAATTTTGGTAGGATGCTTTTCAGATATCAAATTAGCTTCTGGTTGAAAATTATAAATTTTGCATTTACAGGTTAATTGTTTTGAATTTTACAAGTTGACACTCGTTATTTAGGTTTATCGGTAAAATTGTATCTTGTGTATATTGATTATTTAAGTAAGGTATTTGATGAATTTAAATTGTAAGGACTTTTTAATGATGTTTTATATTCTGTAAAGCAAGTTTAAAGGTGTGGTATTATGATGGTTAAGTTATGTTTGGTTGACAAAAAGGTTTAACCTTGTTGTGGAAATTATTAAATTGTGTGCATTCACGTCATGCATTCCCATTTGCACTTGCATACATTTGTAAGGGTGGTTGTTAATTGATGGTTAATGGTTAGGCGGTGGTCCAGCAGTACCTCAGACTTAGGGTGGCAGATTGCTTAGCTGACTGTTAGACCAGGTAAGTTCTATGGGTGTATGTGATTATTTGTGTTGTGATTATTTGTGTTGTGCTACTTGCTAACAACTTATATACATATATAAACCCTTCTTATAATATATTATCCTTTCTATATATTCACTAGACTATTCTTTCGAACCCAGCCTCGCATGCTTTAGGAGACAGAGAAACTTGCATGTGATTGTATTTATGTGATAATATTGAATGTGATATTACTTGTGCTGTGTGATGGTGTGTCATGAAGGGGAAGGAGGTTACTGAGGCTTAATGCCTATACTGCTACTGAGGCTTAATGCCTATACTGTTTACTGAGGCTACATGCCTAATTACTGATTACTGTACTGTACTGAGAAGTTATAAGGGCGGATGTGACTGATATGATTACTGTACTGTTTACTGATTGGTGACCCCGACACACCATCTTATTTGCTTAATTTGTGATTGTATTATATGTACTGCTTATATAACTGTTAGATGTTTCTCTGCCTCTCATAGACTTACTGGGCGTCTATAAAGCGCTCACACCCTTACAGATTGTCTTGCAGGTTTACAGTGATTGCCTTCGTCTATCTTCTTTCTCTTCTTGGCGAAGTCGATCAGGTTTTCGTTTGTGTTTTTTGTCCTTCTGCTTAGAGATTTCCGGATATTGAACTTTTGGGCGGATTGATCCGAATCCCTTTTTGTGTAATAAGTAGAACTTGTCTGCATTAGATTTCTCGAATGATTTTATTGTGATTTGATTATATTGATGGTTTGCATTTTAATTAGGATTGAGGATTTTATAAGTATTGAACTGTTTGGCACTTAGACTGTTATGAATGTTTATAGGCTTATGTGGTCGGACTTCGGTTTGGCTGCATGCCGGTCGTGGCCCTCGGGTTGGGTCGTGACATTAGTTAATTTATAATTAATTTATTATGAAGGTTAGATGTCATATACTTTCTGAAACTTTTTAAATTTTTAAAAAAATATAAATCAATTAATATTATTTAATTATATTAATGTGTAAATAATTTATAAAAATTAAAGTCACAAATTTATTTAATTAATATTATGAAATTATATTAATGTGCAACTATTTAATATAAGATTAAAAATCATAAATATAATTATTTATTAAATTTAAAATTTTATGTAAATTATTAAAATTAATTAAAAGAAGAAAATATTAAATATTGAATCAATATCAAATTGAATTATTTAAGGTTTTTTTTATTAAGAAGAGATAAAGTGAAATTAAGAAATTAGTAAGAAATTAAGAAATTGATAAAAAATTAAGAAATTATGATATTATAGTATTTTTAAAAATAAATGACATAATAATCTTAGAGGAGTCCTCATTGTATTAGCTTTTATATATTTACTAGATAGAAACTAGCGTGACGCTGCGGATATTTTTATTTTTTAAAAATATTATAATAATTTTAAATAAATAATTATTTATCATCAATTATAAAATAAAGAACCAAAATTAATAAATATATAATAAATCTAAATAAATAATATCCAATTATCAAATTAGAAAACATAGAGAGATATGCAACTTTATGATATTATCATAATAGTTCATATATAATAGAAATTATTTGTCAAATTAAATACACCAACATCATCAATAATAAATAAAAAAAATATTTACTTAACATATCAAAATTGTAACACCAATAGTTAAAAATAGCAACCTAATAAATTTAATTCGAATTTAACATATATATTTTAATTTATCTTAAAAAATTGAAACACGTGGCAAAATAAATAATAATTAATTATTATCAATATCAAATATGATATTATAATTATTTTTGAGAACTCTTCAAATAAATATCTATAATAATTAATTAATTATCTATTATAATAAATAATAAATTTAATATTATAAAAAATTTAGTTTCACTAATAATTATCAATATCAAATACGATATTCTAATCTTATTTGAATTTTCTAAATAAATATCTATAATAATTAATTTATTATTTATCATAATGAACAATAAATTCAATATTTTTAAAATTTATTTCTTTAATTTTACTAATTATTATTAATATCAAATAAGATATTCTAATCATATTTAAAATTTCTAAATAAATATATATAACAATTAATAATCTATTTTAAAAAATAATTAATTTAATATTTTAAAAAATTAATTTAAAATTTAAAAATTGATATATGAATATTTTTAAAAAGAGAAAAAGTATGAGAAAAGAGAATATTCTAATCCTAATATTTTAAAATAATTTATTTTGTAGGTTACGTAGTATAAGCTTTAAGAAAAGTTTTAATATATATGTAACTTTTACAAAATTGAACTTTCATTAACAAAAAAAAATTAAAAAAATCACTTTATTAATTGAATTAACTTCTAAAATAATAAATTATTTTATTTATTCACCTAGCAATAATTGATTATAACTTTTCTTTATATATATTGCAATAAAGTAGGTCAAAAATATTTTTTTATTTTATAAATTTATATATCCAATAGAATTTATAGTAAATCATTCATATCTGAATTAATAAATCAATTTTTTTTCTCAATTTCTAACACAATACATTAAACAACTTTAAAAATACTAATATCTAATTTTTTTTATTTTTCAATTATAATCTTAAAAATTGTTGCATAAACCAAATAATTAATATCAGGTCAAAATGGGTAAAAGATAAGCAAATCATTGTTCATCTGCAATGATTTTACTTCTCTTTTAAATATTAGAATAGACAAATAGATACTTGATTGACATTAATAAAATAAATTAATATATTTATTAATAACAAAATACAATTTGAATAAACTTTAATAAGTTTCAATTCAATATGAAATTAATAAATTATAATGTATAATAAAAATATTTTTAAAATTATAAAAAATATCAATACTTTATTAAACTTATGAGTCATTCGAACTGAGTATTATAACAATTGAATTTAATGTAATTAGGTACCCAACATAATTAAGTTTAGATTGGAATCATTTAAAATAAGGTGATATTTGATTTAGGGTAAGAATGAGAATAGATAATTTTTATTGCTGTTTGGTTTAATGAAATAGATAATCTAAATAGGAATGAGTCATTTTTCACAAATTTTCTGTTAATCATTAAAAAGTACATTTTCTCTATAAATAAAATCTAATGTACAAAAGCAAATTAATTTTCTTTATCCATCTTAAAAAATAAAAATATATTTCTTGATTATTTATAATTTTATTATATATTTTTTCTCTTATTAAATTAAACAAAATACACAAAATTAAAAAAAAATATTTTCTTTATGAATAAAACATAATACATAAAATTAAATCAATTTTCTTTATCATCTTTAAAAATGGGTAGTTATTTATTGATTATTTATATTTTTTATTATATATTTTATATCATCAATTAAATTAATGCATATTAATTCCACAAATGAAATTTGTAAACTATTAATTACTATTTCATTATAACATTTTCATTATTTTTTATTTTTTAAAATAAAAATACTTATGTATATGAAAACTACTATTAATTCTTATTTCAGTTTTATTATAATCCAAATAGTTTTAAAAAACATTAGATTTCGATTTCAGACTGAACCAAATAAAAAGAATAAACAATCATTCCGATTTTAATTCTATTTTATTCTAATTTAAAAGTTTTGAACCAAACATTCTCTAAATTGAATTAGAATAACTTATTATTAGTAGGCCCATGCATAAATTTATTGGTCCTACCTAGTCTAGTCCATATTAAGCAATTAGATTTGACTTAGGGCAGCAATAATATTAATAAATTGTGTTAAATTGATTCTATTACTTATCCATTATATATATATATATCATTTGCCTCGTAAAAAAAATTAAACTAAATATACTATTTTAGCAAAAACAGAATAAATGATTGCTACAAAAAAAAAGCAAAAAAAAATAAATATTTTTATTCAATTCAAACTAATTACTTTTATACATGTAATTTTTCTAACTATTTTTTTTGCTATTTATGTATTTATTTTTTACAAATAATTTGTCGCTGTTTAGTGGAGTAATATTTTACTAAGAAATAACATTTTATAATCGGACCAGACAATAATCCAAATTGGTAATTAATCTATGATTTAACTAGGTTAATTTGAATTAAATAATATTAAAAATATTTTAAATAATAATAGATAATATTTAGTTATTTATTATCTTTTTAAATTCATGACTTTTTAAATTCTATTTTTTAAAATTTTAACTTTTTATGTTCTAATTTTTATAATAATAAATTATAAAATTTATAATTTATATTTTTTTATCCGCTTACGTAATAGCTATAAATTTTCTATTTACTAGTATCTTTCTACCTATTCGGTGGTAATAAAAATAGTAATATATAAATAAATATATTAAATAAATATAAAATAATTTATATGTAAATTAACAATAAATTATATTATTATAAAATAAAATATTTATCTTAATTTTTATGATAATTTTATTAAAATAATATTGGTAAGAAAATATAATATTTTTATTTTATAAATTAATATTTTTACTGATCAAAAATAAAATCTATACATATTTTTTCTAGAAAAAATCATAAATTATGTAAAAAAAAAAAAAAGAAATTCAAGCCAACTTTTTGAAATAGGGAAAAATGTGAGAAGAAAGATTTATAACTATTAAATTTTTATAGAAGTGTTATTAATATAAATATTATTATTATATAAATCATCAATGTATGATTAATTTGTTAGAAATATTAAAAGTTATATATTTTATTGCTTAATTTTTTTAAATTTGTAAATTTATATAAATTAATCATTATTATAAATAAATTATTTAATTTATAATTAATTTATTATGAAGGTTAGGCGTACTTTCTGAAACTTTTTAAATTTCTAAAAAAATATAAATCAATTAATATTATTTAATTATATTAATGTGTAAATAATTTATAAAAATTAAAGTCACAAATTTATTTAATTAATATTATGAAATTATATTAATGTGCAACTATTTAATATAAGATTAAAAATCATAAATATAATTATTTATTAAATTTAAAATTTTATATAAATTATTAAAATTAATTAAAAGAAGAAAATATTAAATATTGAATCAATATCAAATTGAATTATTTAAGGTTTTTTTTTATTAAGAAGAGATAAAGTGAAATTGAGAAATTAGTAAGAAATTAAGAAATTGATAAGAAATTAAGAAATTATGATATTATAGTATTTTTAAAAATAAATGACATAATAATCTTAGAGGAGTCCTCATTGTATTAGCTTTTATATATTTACTAGATAGAAACTAGCACGACGCTGCGGATATTTTTATTTTTTAAAAATATTATAATAATTTTAAATAAATAATTATTTATCATCAATTATAAAATAAAGAACCAAAATTAATAAATATATAATAAATCTAAATAAATAATATCCAATTATCAAATTAGAAAACATAGAGAGATATGCAACTTTATGATATTATCATAATAGTTCATATATAATAGAAATTATTTGTCAAATTAAATTGTCATGACCCAAACTAAGAAGCCGGGACCGGCGTAAGGCTATTCCTAAGTACAACCTTACAAGCCTAATTGAAATTTATCATTATAGTGCAAAGTTACTAAGTTCAATAAATTTATTCCATAATCAAGTCATCAATAGAAATGATACTATCCACAATCAAGTTCAATAACTAAAACTCAAACTAGATGCAAAGAAACAGTCTACTCCTTATTACAAGAAAAAGGGTTCGAACACGGTTCGCCCATAAAATATCCAAAAATCTCTATAGAGTAAAGAAGATATGCAGACGAACCAAAATCCACAACCAAACTAGAAGAACCCACAAAGAGAATGACCGAGCTCACTAAGGAATATAACTTCAACCTGCAAGTCAATCTATAAGGGTGTGAGCGTTATATATATACGCTCAGTAAGTTCATGAGAGGCAGAGAAACACTAATACAATTTAACAAAGTAATATATATCAAGTAATCATCCACAATAATTTCATACATGATGGTGTATCGGGGTCTACAAAATATAACATCCTCCTCCTTCAACCATATCCAAGAACAAGTAGGCACGTGGCCCCAAGAGCAAGTAGGCATAAGCCCCAAGAACAAGATCGATATCGATATACAAAATAATCTCCATAGTCACAATCCATATCCTCCGTCCCCATTAGACACACCATCGCACATCTCAAGAATATTCAATATCATATCAAGGTATTTAGCAAATAGCATACAAGTTTCTTTGTCTCCTATTCACATGCGAGGCTAGGGCAAGAAAGGATAATATATCGAAATTAGAAAGAATAATATATACGAAGGGCTTATATATATATATAATAGCTTAGTTAGCAAATAGCACATCACAAATAATACACATACACCCATGAACTTATTTGGTATCCAAAGAAAGCTTAGCCAAATCCTCACAATCTACTGACCTTGAGCTTCAGCTGGATTATTACCTAAGGAAGGATAATTACATAGTCCAACAATCAATCCCACTATCTCATCTATCATGAGGGATACAATACATGCTATGAATGCAAAAAGACCAATACTTAACCAACAATTAACCAAGATAATCCAAAATTAAAAACCAACCCGACTCAACTCAAAATTATGGTTCAACCCTATGGTTAAACCGATCGCACCTCAAAAATACAAAATCAATTAATTACTTAAAATTTATTAGAACCAGAACCTCAACTCAATTTTTATAACTCATATATCAAATAATATCACATCAGTCCCTATGCAAAAATCATAATTCATACAAACACTCAAAACAGATAAAAATTCTTAAGTAGTCCCTATAATTCAAAACTTTCCATAAAATAATTCCATCATTTAAAAATTCTGGAAAAATTCCAGTAGCTTCTCCAACATCTAAATAATGTGTGTACAAAATTTCAGATTAATCCAAATTTATTTGGTCACACAAAAATATTTTACAACATTCTGGTTCTGTTTGAACCACTAAAAATCAGTACAGCAAAAATCATCATAAATCCTTCACATTTCGTTACAACAAAATTATCCAAATAATTTTCTCATATTATAGACATCAGGATGGATAACATATAAAAATTTCATAATTTTTAGAAACCTCTAAGTCCCTCAATTTAATTTTTAAATCGGATTCATACAACCAGTTACCATACTGGCAGCAGTTGAGAAATAAATTTATTTCGAAACACAAACATTTTAACCAGACCTCAAAATATTTTTTATAAATACCTAACATCATATCCTAAAACATATCAAAAATTCAGACTTAGATCATTTACCAATAATTTTTAAAAATTCGACAAAATTACTGGAATATCAGCAATCACAAGCAGTAATAAATTTTTACTTTATTAATGAATTAAAAATATAAATCAAACATGAAAATTCAAAAATAAATTTCTAGATCAATATTAACATCCCTAGAACAGATCCAAATCAAATTTGGTTACAAATCATAAGCCTATTTGCATAAATCTTAAATCTAAACTCAATAACAACAATAACACCCTTAAACAATTTAATCTATTTAAATTCATTAAAAATCAAAATCAACCATAAAATTTTATTGTTAAACATTCTATATGTTATACTAACACCAAATAATAAAAATCATGCCATGAAGTCGAAAGAAATTGAAAAAAAAAATTGAAAAAACATCAAAATATCAAAGCTGCTAGAATTGGAAAGCCTGAAACGACAGCCTTCGTTTACACGCTGCCCCGCCGAACGACACGCGTGACTCGCCGAACAACAACACCTCCAGCCTGCAAATCCGCGCCGAACGACACGCCCGCACGCCGAACGACACCAGCACCAACGCACGCGCTTTAACGAAACGACAGCAGCCTAGTTTTTAAAGAAAATTTTATTTTTTCTTCCCCTTTTCTCTATCTGACACTTAAATTTTTAGACACTTAATTGGGTGCCCTAACACCCCTATTTATACAATTTTTAAGTGGTAAATTACTAATATACCCCTAAATTAATTTATTTAATTTAAAAATACCCTAAAACTCTTTAAAAATTCAAAAAAAACCCAACTAATTTATAAAAATTCACAACTAACCCCAAATTCAATTATTTTCAGAATTATTTTAATTAGTTCATTAATTATTTAATTTATTTATTTAATTTAATTTATTTTAATTAAAAATTAATAAATATCCGAAAAATTTTCGAAACACAACCCCTAGCAAAATTATACTTAAAATAACGGTAATAACATCACGGTCACCAAAATGACATCAAAAACAGCAAAACGAAACCCGAAAATTTTTCGACCGCCAAAATGACCAAAATACCCCCGAAGCCAAAAACACAATATTATTCTCAAAACAAACATCTCAACACCCACATTATGAAAATAAGCATCAAACGTTATAAAATGCACTCGAATATGAATTGAAGGTAAAATTACCATTTTGCTCCTAAACTCCAATTTTTTCAAAAATCAAGGGTTTTACATAAATACACCAACATCATCAATAATAAATAAAAAAATATTTACTCAACATATCAAAATTGTAACACCAATAGTTAAAAATAGCAACCTAATAAATTTAATTCGAATTTAACATATATATTTTAATTTATCTTAAAAAATTGAAACACGTGGCAAAATAAAAGAGAAACACATAACAAAAAAAAACTATACTATTACGTATTTATTTATTTGTAGTATAATAATATATTTTGAACAACAAACACATATACATTATACTTTTGTGTCAAATAAATATTTATTTCAATTAAATATCTCAAACCAATTTAAACAAAAAAAAAATTCAAACGACTCCATTGAATTAAAATAAATAAATTTAAGCTAATCATGAAACATATTCAAACAAATGTATTTAAAATTGAAAATAAGTATATAAAATATATTTTATATTCTTATCTATCTTGATATTTTTTTTCAACTTGATAATTAAGATTAAAATGAGAGTAAAGAAATCTTTAGTTAATATTTTTGTTTCTTTATTGAATGGGCAGCTAAAGCAATTTTTAGAAGTAAATAAGAGTTTTAAATTAATTTATTAATGTCACATCCGAGAGTTCCTCTTTGAATAGAAATAGATTTTTTTAAAAAAAAAATATTTTGTATGTTGATTTAATTTTAAAATCTATTTAAAAATAAAAATATTTTTTAATTAAGCTTAATATTTTTATTATTATTAAGGTATTATTTATTTCAAAAATGAATTTATATATCAAATAAAGTAAAATATAAAAGATTTAATTGTATATTTTATTACAATAGAAATATTTTAATGTGCATTTGTATCAAATAAAATTTTTATGTGTACCAATTTTAAACTACTATGTATAACATAATTAGATAACAATTAAATTGATATGTATAAAGAATAGAATAATTAAAATATTTTTTTTCTAATAGGAAACTGCTTATTCTATAAGAGTTTCATAAAAAATAAATATATATAATTTTAACATATATTTCTAAAAAAAATTAATTTTAATAACAATTTTTATTGCTTAAAATAATATGTGAAAATTCATTTTATATTTATTTATTCACAAATTATTTTCTTTAATTCAATTTTACGGCAAAATTCTACAAATCATAAGTAGGACAAATAAAAAAAACTGATTAAATTGAAATTGACTAAACTAAACTAAAAATTATGATTAACTAAACAAACAATTTAGATTTAGATTTTTAATTTTTAATTTTTAATTTTTAATTTTTAATTTTTAATTTTTAATTTTTAATATTTAATATTTTTATTTTCAATTTCAATTTTTATTTGTAAAAATAATTTAATTCAGCTAATCAAACTGAATAATTTTTATATAATAAATAAAAGTATAATATAATTATTAGAAATTATATGCATTAAACTATTTTAATATGATTATGTTTAGATTTAAAATATGTATTTTACGTCTTAATCGCATATTTGCTTAAATTCATTGTTTTAATGAGTCAAATTAATTTTTTTTAAATGAAAACCAATAATTTGAGTTTTTAAGCTAAGCAAATTATACGAGGCAAAATAAGGTAGAACAATGGATTATTTCATCTTAAACTAAAATATCAAATCAATCACATTAATATAATTAATAATATATAGTTTTGATGATCATTTTCTTATGAAATCACCATCGCCACCATCATCATCTTAGAAGTGCCGACTTTGGGGGTAAGCCAATAAATCTTGGGTTTAAGGTAGCATATCTCATAGACAACAAAAAAAAAAATTATTATTATGCAAATATAAACATGTATATATAAGCAATTAAAGAAAATATTATATATAAATAATCATATATAAAATTTATTATTTATGAATTTTCTATATATATATATAATATTAAATCATTTCAAGTTTATCATTCTATCTGTAAATAGCGTTCTTCATTCAAAATTAATATTTTACTATTAACTCATAATAAAATTTTATATAATACGTAAAAATTAACTCATAATACTATTTTACTATTAGAAAAACAAATAAAAGAAAACAAATATTAAATCATTTCAAGTTTATCATTCTATCTTTAAATAGCGTTCTTCATTCAAAATTATTTGAAATATTATATACATCAATAATAAATTTAATGTAATTTCTTAATTATAATTATTTATTTGATAATAATAATATTAAAACTTTAACTTTAGGAAATACATATTGGAACAATTTGACTACAAATTAAGCTTTAATTAATTTAAATTTTTATAAAATGATACGGTTTCTATTTATTTTGAAATTATTTTTAATTAAAATTGAAATCTATAAATTATTTTTCTTAAAATTAATAAAAATAAAATTTATTTGAATTGGATTCTAATAGCTTCTGAGTTTGCAAGATAAGCATATAATAATATATTAATAATTCATTGCTGATTTATATATAAAATAAAACAAATAAAAGAATCACATCATAAATCAAATTTATCAAGTCTTAAAAATTTAAAATTTGAGTAAAAAACATCGGTTAATTCCATATCAAAACACCCGATTCTTAAAGAACACCATAAACCCTAATTGCAAAATCTAATTTCTAAGCAATGGTTTTATTATCCCCTAAAATAAAATACACGGTATTTAAAAATAAATAAAATAATAGTAAATCCAAGATAAAGAGAAAAATTGAATAAAAAGAATAAGCCCACAAAAACTTGAATATAAAAGATTAAAATTTCAGAGAGTAATGAAATAAAAGAGTAGAGATCTAATTTGAAGATGAGAGATTTCTCTCTCTTATTTTTTATTTTTATTTCTCTCTCTAACTACTTTAGAGAGTATAAAGAAAGAAAGAATATGCTAATTAAAATTATAATAATAAATTGTAATGTGATTGCTCTACTGTATCAAAACATTAATATTAAAATTGAAATTTTTATTAAGTGAAAAGTGAGAGGAATTCACAATAGAATTTTGAATAAAAAATATAATAAAACTCAAAATTTGGTAGAGAAGAGGAGATAATATATATATATATATATATATATTTTTTTTTTAAAAAGAGAAACAAACAAGTTGAATGCAAGTTGTTCAAAAAAAATGAAAAGGATAAAAGAATGGAGAGGGCGTTCAAGATGAATGGCGGAGATGGGTTAGCATTACAGAGAAAGCTGTAGGAGAGATGAAACCATTAAATGTGCACGTGATTGTAGAGAAAGGAATCAAAAGCACAATGTATAATAACTCTATAAAATTAAATTACTCAAATAACCTTGTACGATGTCGTTTTTAGCATAAGCACTTGGAAAAGAAAAACACTAACCAGTAATTTCAATCTCATTTACTATCAGTGGACCCTACTCAGGAACACAATGGCTAAAAAACATTTGAAGTATCATTAAAAATAAATAAATGTGGAGGCAAAACTGACATTTTACAGGTTAAAATCAATTTTAAATTTTTATTGTTTCTACCAATAAGTCCTATATTGTATGAGGCAAGACTGACATTTTATATGTCAAAATCAATTGAAATTTTTATTATATTGGTATTGATATTAATATGAATATTTTTTTATAAATTAAAAGATAATCATGTTTGTATTAAAAAAATAAATTTTAAATAAAAATATATTTGAAAAAGTATACTTTGGACCACTTCTTTTAAGCTAAATAATTATAAAATTTTTAAAATTTTACATATTATATTATTCAGTTTTTATATTTTTAATATATAATTTTTATATTTTATAGTTTTTAAAAATTAAACTGTTTAGTCCTTCTGTTATTATTTTCATCCTAAAAATATTAGTCAGTTACTTTAATATTATAAAATAATTTATTTATTTTTTCTTTATATATATTTTTCTTTATTATTTTTTAAGTCATATTTTTTTAAATTTTATTTGTATTTCTTACGTATAATTTATTTTAATTTTATAAATATTATTAAAAAATAACTTTAAATAATACGAATAATATCTTTTATTATTTTGCAATAATCTATATATATTATTTATTTTAATTTTAGAGGTATTATTAAAAAAATAATTTTAAATAATATAAATAATTTTTTTTATTATTTTCAGACGATATATATTTAATAAAATTAAAAATAAAATAAATTTAATAAATAATAAAAATAAATATATATAAATGACGAGTAAATAAGTTATTTTATAATATATTTATCTTTGTAAGAATATATATAAATTAATAATATATTTATCTTTTATAAAAATATATATAAATTAAAATAACTTATTAAAATATTTATAAAATTAAAATAAATTATGTATAAAAAATATAAATAAAATTAAAAAAAAGTATGACTTAATAAATAACAAAGAAAAATATATATAAAGGAAAAATAAATAAATTATTTTATAATATCAAAATAAGTGACTAATATTTTTAGGATGAAAATATTTTTAGGATTTCTCATTTCCTTTTCTACTTGAGTGAGAAATCTTCACCCCCTCCTTTCGGGATCTCTCCTCCCGCAGGTTCTAGCCTATTATTTTAAAAAAATAAAATTTAATACTATTAAAAAAAGGTAATAATCCACAATAATTATATACTATAATAACATAATAATTCAATAATTATACATAATAAAATTTTAAAAAATACAATAAAATATAATACATCAATTTAAATTTATTTCACATATCAAATAACTAAAACATAATATATATTATGTATAATATATATTACATTATATATTATCTACACTATATATTACATATAATATATATTATATATTATATATATTAGATCCCTGTGGGCATGGCGAGTATATTTTTTGTCCCCATTCTATCCCAACCAATGAGGTTAGATTCTTCTCCATCCTCGCTTCAACAGGAGAAGATGACTGCCAATTCCCGCCCCATTTGGAATAAATTTTTGTGGGAAACGAGGATTTTCCGTAATATTATCAACCATATCTAGTATTCCATTCATTTTATTTAACCAAACAACATCAATAAAAATAATTCATTCTCATTTTTATTTCTACCTTCAACCAAATATCTTCTTAGGGTTTCAAATAAAATAAAATACAACAAAACTCTAATTCTTTATTTTAATATACTCAATCAACGAAATTTTATTAATTGTTGTTCTAAAATAAATTAAACTACTAATTTCATCAATCATAATTTTTTTATTTTATTTAAAGTGTTTTGATAAAATTATTGTAATCAAATATTATAATATCATTATTATGATTAGGTTATAATAAGTATAAGATTGTAATTTTAAAGTAAATTATTATCTTATTTTTGAAATTTCACTTAGTTAATATTTTTAAGAAATTAATTTAATTATTTCTTCATTTACTTCATCATTAGATTATTTAGTAGTAGAGTGATCGAAGTAAAATTGAGTAATAGTTTAATTAATTTTTAAAAAAGATGTATTATTTTATGAAGTTATATTTTAGAAAACTAATAGTTTTTGATGATAATCGATAAAATTATTCATATTAAGCTATAAACTATAATATATAAAGAAGTTTTTCATATAATTTGAGATATAATTAAATATATTTTTAATAAATTATTATGTATTATTATTTGTTTTGAATTATATTATGTTTCAATTAATCTCAAATTAATTAAGATATAATTTTTATAGAAAATATTAATATATAATTTTATTTTTTATAATTATTATTTTTTTAATTTTACTTTGTGTATCGTGTGGATTTTAATAATAGTATATAAAAGGAGAATAATAATCTTAGAATCAAGCTAAGAATGAGAATATTAAATTGCTATTTGGTGTCTTCAACCTTTATTATTATAATAACAATGACAAAATTCAAATGTTAAATATATAAAATAATTGAAATAACCTTGATCATCTTTGAAATATTAAACACACCTTCTCTCTCTCTTTAATTATCTTCTTTCATTTCCAATAACAAATTTATTGTTCTAGTTTTGGAGGTAACAAATTTTTTATGCTAATTTTCTTATGAACATTAATTTATATTTAATTAGTATTTTATAAATAAAATTTTTAATATTCAAATATTGTTATGTTATAATTTTGAAAAATATTAATTATATAATAATGTTAAATTTTTTGTATTTGGAAATGGGATAAACTATATTGGGAATGCAAGAAAATAATTAAGGAGACAGACAGTAAGTTTGATATTTTAAATTTTCATATTACAACTCATATTAAGGTTATTTTAGTCTTTTCATGATGCCGATTTTTTAATTTTGTATATTTAGTAAATTTTTTTTGTATGACTAGCAGTATTATTAGAATAAAGCTATCTAATAATAATAATAATAATGATGATGATAATAATAATAATATTTACTTAAATTTATTTATTTATTTATTATTTTTATATTAAATAAGATACTAATAGTTTTTTATAGATTTTGTTTTACATAAATTATATTATATAATACACTAAAACATCCACGCAAATAAATAGTAAATTTTAAGTTTTACCCCTTTTATCTCTTTTTTAATCTTTTGTTTGTTTGTTTGTTTTATTTATTTTATTTTTATATATTACTTCATTTTTTTTAACTTCTTTCATTTTTATTATTTTTGGTTGCTTCAAATAATCAAGGCAACAATGTTATTTTTTATTTTCTTATTTAATTTAATTGATTTTCTCTCAAATAAATATTAAATAATCATTTGAGTATCATATAATATACTAAAACACCCACTAAAATAAATAGTGAATTTTTCATTTTATTATTGCCTTCTATTTCTAAGTATCCTCTCTTTCTTTTTTTTTTGTTTTTTAATTTTGCTTTTTTAAATGTTATTTTCTTTTTAAATGCATAAAACATCGACCAGAATGAATAGTAGATTTCTCATTTTACCCTTGCTTTCTATTTCTAATTATCCTCTCTTTCTTTTATCTCTTTTTTTTTAATTTTATTTTATTTTCCTTTTAAATGCATAAAACATCGACCAAAATGAATAGTAGATTTCACATTTTACCCTTGTTTTCTATTTCTAATTATCCTCTCTTTCTTTTATCTCTTTTTTATTTTTTAATTTTGCTTTTTTAAATTTTATTTTCCTTTTAAATGCATAATTTCCCCCTCTTCTTTAATCTTTCTCTATGAAAAATAAATTATCTCAAAATAATTATCTAATTAAGTAATTTAATTTTTATTTTTTTCTTTTAATTAATGAACCATTATATTTTGTCCTTAATTAATTTTTCATTTTTCCTTTTAACTCAAAAATCATCATCATCATCATCATTATTATACTCGACAAGTCACTATTTTAATAAGAATGACTTCTCAAAATTTTTTTTAATTATATTTTAAATTTTAATAAATTTTATGAGTTATAATTTTTAAAATAGTAAATTTTTATTTTTTTTATTATTTTACTTTAATTTTTAAATTGGCAATGTCAATTATTTTAAAAATAATTTAAATAATCATGTTATTAATTATTTTTAAACACAAAATTTTATATTATTTAACTTCATTCTTAAAATTTTTTATCCACTTTTAAGTGAAAAATTAAAAGCCAAAAAATAAATAGTGCATTTAAATATTAACAATTTTTTTACCATACGTAAATATATTATTTTACCAACTTAATTTAAACCTTTTTATTTTTCTGCCACCTATATATATATATATATACACACACACACACCATTTTAAAATAAATTTATATTTTTTTCTTTCTACTTAATTTATAATTTTTGGAATTGATTCAAGAATTCATGACAAAAATAGTCAATATATTAATTTTTTATTCTATTACTTTAATTAAAAATAAAAATTAGAAAAAATAATTAAAATTAGTAATTTGAATAAAAATAAATGAAGATTTATTACTTTAAAATTTTTTTGAAGAGAAAGAAAAATTTATAAATATACTTGAAAATAATATTAGTAAAGAAAAATAGAAAAATAGTAAAAGAACAAATAAAAATATTAAAATTAGAACTATGTTGGTATTATAAAAATATATTTGAGCATGTAAAAAGTCTATTAAAAATAATAGTAATGTTATAAAATTTTAAATCTAATTATAATTAAGAATATGTTATTTTTTAAGATAATTAAATTTATATTTTCAATTTAAAAGTTAAATAATAAAAAAATAAATTTAAAAATCCTTATTTTAAAATTATGACTCACAAAATTTATTAAAAATAAAAATAGAAACTAAAAAATAAAAAATATGAAAAGTAAATCTTATTAAAATAGTGATTTTTAAAGGATACACATCAAGATGTAAAATATTATTTTTTATATACTAATTATATTAGCATATAAAATATTTTTAACTTAAAATAATATAAAATTTTTTGAACCGTAATACAGTGCGGGTTAGTTAATACACTTGTAGTATACTAAAACACCCACACAGATAAATAGTGAATTCTCAATTTTATCCCTTTTGTCTTTTTTTTTTCTTCTGCTTTTGTTTGTTTCATTGTTTGTTTTATTTTTGTATTTTACTTCCTCTTTTTAATCTCTTTCATTTTTATTATTTTTGATTGCTTATTTTTATTTTTATTTAATTTAATTAATTTCCTCTCAAAAGAATATTAAATAATAATTTGAGTAATTAATTTAATAAATTAAATTTATAATTTAATAGTGTAATAATAATTACTACATTCATTATAATATATATATTAAATGCTAAATTAATAGAATAAATTTAATACTTGAATTTTAGTTTTATAATAATTTTATTAAAGATTAATTCACATTAACAGTAATTATTTGTATAAAAATATAAATAAAAATATTAAAATTTTTGATGATAACTTGAGAAATATTTCAATAAAAAGTATGTAAGATTTAAATTTAATTTTATAAGATAAAATATGTGAATAAATAATAAATTAACACATATAACTATGATTAATTTTATTAAGCAAAAGTAAATGTAAATTAAATGACAATAAAAAATCATATATCAAATATAAATGTATCTAAATTAATTAAAAAAACTACATCGCTAAAATTAAAACACAAAAATTAAATATCATAATTATAATTCTTAGATAATTTATAGATTTCTTATAATATAATATAATAATATAATTATATAAAATAAGTATTAGTAATTAAAAATTCTAATTTGAAATAATAGAAATAATAGAAAAAAATGAAGTCATAATTTTCTATCAATATAATATATAGCTAATTTAAATTATGAAATATATATTAGGTTTGAATTTAAATAAAAATGATATATAAAAAATTTAACAAATCTTTAAAATTTAATTGATTAAAAGTTTCATAAATGAATTATATTCTATTATTATTTCATTGATCAAAGAAAAATTATTATTATTATTATTATTATTATTATTATTATTATTATTTTTTTTTTTTGATAAAGGTGGGCGGCACCACCTGGTAATTTTATTGAATAAAAATAAAAGGTTCAATACAACCCAGAATAAACCTTCAATGGGCAGAAAGAAATAAAGGAATGGCTAACCAAATCTGACGTAAGGAATATTAGCTCTCTCTAAAACAATAATGCTTCTAATGTAAGAAGGGAGCGCTTGAGGCGATTTGAAGACAAAAGATCTTCCGCAAATTCTGCTATAGTAGGCTAAATGGTGGGCTGCATTGTTAGCCTCTCTGTACACATGGTGGATAGAACAAGCCTTCTGAAAAATCTTGTCTTTAATCTGCTGGACCAAGGGAGGAGGAGACCCAGAGTTCAGTTGCTGCACAAGTTGAAGGTTGTCCATTTCTATCTCAAATCCACACCAGCCCAGTCTTAAGCACCAGCTCAAGCTTTTCGATAAAGCATATAGCTCGGCCTGGAAAGGATTATCGGTATCAAAACAATAAGAATGGGCAGCGATGAACATACCCTTAGAATCACGAATAATAGCTCCAGCTGCAGATTTCTCTTTCGTGAAAGAGGCATCAATATTGAGCTTTACAAGATTGGCAGGCGGTTTGATCCATTTAATCACCATTCTAGCTTCTCTGCGAGCTCCAAAATTAACTGGTAACAATTCAGCAATTTCAGGAACATGAACAGCATATTTACGGGAGGAGTGAACAACCCCCCAAGTGAAAAAATTTTTCAAAATCCGATTGATAGAACCCGGCGCATAGAACGATTGGTTCCCCCCAATTGCAGTTACAGTAGGAATGCCAAAGTTCAAATAATATAAGCTGCGGAAGGAGAGTGCCTATTTTCCCAAGGATATCTTTGATGCGAGAAAGTCTCCACCAGGAACTCAGCATGTGATTGAGGGAAGTTCTGGCGTTGCTGAATGGAAGCAAGTAAGAAGCAAAAAATCTCCATACCTTTTGTGATTCTTTGCAGGAGTAAAGTACATGATCAGCAGATGCCTCAGCTGCTTTGCAAAAGTGGCAGAAAGACAGAGCATAGATACCAATTTTCTTCAAATTGTGAGGAAGAGGAAGAATGTTATGAAAGTACCTCCAAGTGAATAAAGACAGCTTCAAGGGAATGTGAGAGCCCCATAGAAACTTGTTCCTCTGCATGTTATCCTGATGAGGGCGAACCAATTCATAAATATTAGAGAAAGTAGCTTCTGATTTATTAGCCAGCACAAGCTTCTCACTATCAAGCACAAAAAAATCAGGATATTTAGCATTAGAGCGACACAGGGATTTCCACATCGGAGAGTCATTAACCCAATATGTCATGTTACCAGATCGTTGGTATTTTTTTTGCATGTATCTAGCCCATAAGCTGTTATTGGAATGGAAAGCCCAAAGATTTTTAAGCACAAAGGCAGTTTGCGTAGCTTCCAAAGATCGAATGCCAATTCCACCTTCCAAAACCGGGAACTGCATTTTTTTAAGATTAGACCAGTGGTGCTTATCCCGCAAATCATTACTCCAAATAAAGTGACTTATGCGTCGGTTCATAGCATTGACCGTAGAGACTAGCAGAACCGTTGCAGCCATGAGATGGATAGGCAGAGTTGTGAGAACATGGCTTGTGAGTGTGAGGCGTCCGCCCATAGTAAGAAACTTTTTTTGCCATCCACTGAGCATCTGATCAAAATTTTGAATGAGAGAAGAGCAGGAAGAAAATCGGGTGATGCCTTTAGAAACCGGAGCCCCAAGGTAAGTGAAAGGTAATTGCGATCTGCTAATATTCAGAGCATTAGCAATTCGGCCTTCATCCTCAGTAGTGGCCCGATCAGATAAATAAAATGAGCATTTGTTGAAGTTTATTAATTGACCAGAAGCTGTTTGATAGGACTCCAAAAATTCCTTGAAATTAAGAACAGATTGCATATCACCATGAATGAAGATAAGAAGATCATCGGCGAATGCCAAATGAGAAATAATAGGGCAGCCCCTAGTCAGCTTGTACGGAGTGATTCTGTGACTGGATATAAGAGCTTTTAAGCCTCTAGAGAAAGCTTCAGAAGCAAGAATAAACAGAAGAGGGGATAGCGGATCACCTTGCTTTACCCCTCTGTTGGGTTTAAAAAAACCATAACTAGCACCATTAACAATAACAGACAGAATTATTATTATTATTATTATTATTATTATTATTATGCTCTACAAGTTAGAATCACTTTTCAAATTTTTATACTTTTAATAAAATTTGTGAATCATAATTTTTAGAATAGTAAAATTTTAGATTTTTTTATATTTTATTTTAACATTAAGATTGATAATATATATTCAATTATCTTAAAAATGTTTTAAAATTGACATATTATTAATTATATTTGAATCTATAGATTTATTTTATTTGACTTTATTTTTAATAGATTTTTAAGTGGAAGATTACAAGTAAAAAGTACAAAATATATTAAAATATTAATAAAAAAATATCTTAATACATTAGACATATTTTATTATAAATATACTTATAATATGTGAATATGAATATTATGTATATTTATATATATAATACTATTTTTTATTATATTAATTAATCAATTATTTTTTGATTTAAAATAAAATAAAAAAATTTTAAATTGCGACAGAGTGCGTATTTTATTTGCTCGTAATATACTAAAATATCCACATAAATAAATAGTAAATTTACAGTTAAAGTATTCTTATTTTTTAACTTTCCCATTTTACCCATTTTACTTTTTTTTTTGTTCCTTTGTTTCTTTCTTTTTTTTATTTTTTTAATTCACATTAATATTAATTATTTGTATAAAAATATAAATAAAAATATTAAAATTTTTTATGATAAGTTTAGAAATATTTCAATAAAAAGTATATAACATTTAAATTTAATTTTTAAAGATAAAATATGTTAATAAATAATAAATTAATACATATATCTAGGATTAATTTTATTAACTAAAAATAAATATAAAATTAAATACGAAGTAAAAAAAATCATATATCAAATATAATTACATTTAAATCACAATGATACCCTAAAATGAAAACCAATTAAAAAAGTATATGACTAAAATTAAAATATAAAAATTGAATATTATAATTATAATTCTTTGATAATTTATAGATTTCTTATAATATAATATAATAATGTAATTATATAAAATAGGCATCAGTATTTAAAAATTCTAATTTAAAATAATAAAAAAATATAAAATCATAATTTTCTATCAGTGTAATATATAACTAATTTAAATTATGAAATATATATTAGGTTTTAATTTAATTAAAAATGACATATAAAAACTTTAACATATTTTTAAGATTTAATTGATTAAAAGTTTGATGAAGAAATTATATTTTATTATTATTTCATTGGTCAAAGAAAAATTATAATAATAATAATAATAATAGTTATTATTATTATTTATAAGTCAGAGTGACATTTCAAACTTTTTATATTTTTATTATTATTATAAGTTTTAATAAAATTTATGAATCATAATTTTTAAAATAATAAAATTTTAGATTTTTTATTATTTTATTTTAACTTTTAGATTGGTAATATATATTCAATTATATTCCATCCTAAAAAATGACGTCCCTTCCTGCTTCTTCCGAGGAGACTGATTTGCTTGCTCGAAGCAATAAGAAGGTTAAGCTGCGGAATGGCAAAGGTGAATTGGTGGCTGAACCACAAGGCTTTTCAAGCAGTGATGCAGTCCAAGAAAAACGAAAGCTATCCTTCAAGGACATGATAATGCAAGATGCTCATCCGGCTGATGGATCTGCAGATATTGATGATGACGAGAGCTGTTATTCTGATGAAGATTCAGAAGTAGATGAGATCGAGGATGATCCAGAATGCCCAACTATCGTGATCCCGAAGGAGGATCGGAAAGCTTTAAGGGCTCCTTGGAAGCTTACACTGATTGTTAAGTTGCTGGGGAGAACAGTTGGCTATAATTATCTGCTCCGCAGAATGAAGGCTCTATGGAACCTAAAGTCAAGCATTGATCTTATTGACTTGGCAAATGGATATTATTTGGTACGTTTTACCAATCATTCGGAATATAATCATGTTTTATATGGGGGTCCTTGGGTAATTGCTGAACACTACTTAACCATTTGTAAATGGAGATCTAATTTCGATCCAGAAAAGGCCATCATTGATCGTGCTATTGTGTGGGTAAGAATTCCGTCATTACCTATTGAATATTATTCCAAAATCTTCCTGCATAGATTGGCCAAGAAAATAGGAGTGCCTATACGCATAGATGAGACAACTCTGGAGGCTACTAGAGGAAAATATGCTCGAATGGCAGTTGAAGTAGACTTGTCTAAGCCATTACTAGCTAAGTTCCGTTTTCAACGTAAAATTCGAAGAATTGAATATGAGGGCTTACAACAGATTTGTTTTGAATGTGGCTGTTTTGGCCATAGGAAAGATGGTTGCCCAACTGTTAAGCATACTTCTTCTACTGGGGAAATACCAGTTAATGGGGTTGATGGGCAGTCTCCGGCGAAAGCTGTGGACGATGAGGTAGCTGCGGAGGTGACGGAATCCTTTGGCCCGTGGATGGTGGCGAAAAAAGCGTCGAGACGTAATGCTCGTAAAGATAATTCCTCTGATATCGGCGCTAAGTTAGCAAGTGATAAGGTTTCTTCCCATTCTAAGGTGGTTAACATGCGGCAAGCAGATCCTACTAGGAATCTTAACATGTTTTCCATTTTAGAGGATGAGTCTCCAATGAGAGTTGACGTGGAAATGCCTGTGGAAGCTGTTCCTAATAAGAGCACCCAAATGGTTGATGGGCCTACTCATAAGGCCCCAGCCCATAAACCAAAAAACAAAGGCAAGAAAATTCAGAGCTCCCCTCAAGCCAAAGATTCAGCCCCTTCTCAAGTGGTGGTTCACCAGGAACCTATTTCTCCTATGCATCCAGTTACTGTCCACACAAAGCTCCCATATGTCTCTAATTCCGATAACTCCTTTATGACTAAACCGAGTTCCTCTGCTGCCTCGAGGAAACCTGCTTCAACAGTTGCAGCTGCAAGAGGAGTGCATACGGTGGTAATGGGTAATGCTACTGTGGGTGTGGTTCGTATTGATGAAATGACTGATAATTTGGCTGATTTTGATCCAGGGGATGATTTCATTGAGTCTGGCAATTGCAATCTGACATCTCCCCCAGTCGTTGAACAAGTCGATGGGAATGATGCTATGGGTGTTGAATCAAATGATTTCATGGAGCAGGGCATTCGGGAGAAGGGAGTGGACTTCTAGTCGTCCGATCCTTCTTTTGCTTCATCTTTGTTTAATGTCGATTTTAGTTTGGAATATTCAGGGAGTTTCTGGGAAGAGAAGTCAGAAAGCTCTCCTTAGTTATTGTAATCAATATAAGCCAATGATTACTGTGGTTGTTGAGCCTAAAATTTCAGGTAGGAATGCCGATTTTGTTTCTCTGAGCATTAATTACCAAAACTGGGTCAGGGTAGAGGCAGTGGGTTATAGCGGGGGTATTTGGTTATTCTGGAATGATGGGAATGTTCAGATTTTGCGTACTAACTCACAATTCATTCATTGTCGGGTTCTGAATACTGGGAACGCATGTTGGGAATTCACGGCTATATATGGCAGTCCTAATGAGCAATGTCGTTGGAAATTGCTTCACCATTTATCCTCCTTGGCTCCAACTGTCCTTGGCCCTTGGCTCTTAGCTGGAGATTTCAATATGGTTATGGAAGTTGAGGAAACCACTAGTCGATGTGATGGTATTGGCTTGCGGTGTAGTAAATTCCGTGGATGGGCTAGTTCCTTGGGTTTGATTGACATTGGCTTCTCTGGTTCTAAATTTACTTGGGTCAAGGGTCCCTCCACGACTCTTTTTCAAGCTGCTAGGCTTGACAGAGCCTTGGCTAATCTTGCTTGGTGTTCTATCTACTCACAAGCTTCTGTCGTTCATTTGGAGCGGTATTTCTCTGATCACTCTCCCCTCTTAATTAAGTTGTCGGGGGGTAATGGCAGGGGTGGTGGGGAGAACTTTCGGTTTCAGTTGGCGTGGTGTAAGCATCAAGATTTTGGTAATGTTATCCGTAATAGTTGGGATAACCACAGATCTTTTGGCCAAAATCTTTCTAATTTGAAGCAACATCTTGATATTTGGAAGCATAATGTTTTTGGCAACATTTACAAGGAGAAAAGGAGATTGTTGTCTCGGCTTCGTGGTATTCAATCAAGTATTTGCTTGGGAAATGCTGTAGGCCTGAGGAAATTGGAATGTAAATTGAGGAGGCAGCTGGACATTATTCTTGAACAAGAGGAAATGCTTTGGTTCCAAAAATCCAGAACTGACTGGATCCTGAATGGGGACAGAAATACAGCCTATTATCATGGCTTTGCTGTTAGACGCAATTTTCAGAATCGGATTGATAAGCTTTTGCATGAGGGTGTATGGGTCAGTGATCCCGAGGAAATTTTAAAGCTGGCAACCCAGTTCTATATGGAGTTATATTCAAAAGGTTCGGACCCTTTTACTCCCTGCTATACTCTTTCTAGATTCCCTCTCCTGCCTCAGTCAGATATGCTTATGTTGAATAGCCAATTTACTGCTGAAGAGGTTCGTAGAGCAGTTTTTGATATGAATCCTGCTAAGGCCCCAGGACCGGATGGCTTCCAAGCCGGTTTTTATCAACATTCATGGGGTGTAGTTGGTGCTCAAGTTACTGATGTTGTTTTGAGGTTTCTAAATGGTAATGTTTTAGAACCTAATATTTGTCATACTTGGATTACGCTTATTCCTAAAGTGGAAGTACCAGAGACCATTGCTCAATTTCGTCCGATTAGCCTTTGTAATGTCAACTTTAAAATCATTACAAAGGTCCTCACAAACAGATTGCAGAATGTCTTTCCAAAGCTTATTGCTCCTGTCCAGACTAGCTTTATTCCGGGTCGACAACTTCATGATAATGTTGTAATTCTTCAGGAAGTGGTGCACTCTATGAATACGTTGACAGGAGATGAAGGGATGATGGTGTTTAAAGTTGACCTTGAAAAAGCTTTTGATAGGATCTCCTGGGATTTTATTGATGAATCTTTGTTGCTTGCTGGCTTCTCTTCGCACTGGAGGAGATTGATTTCACGATGTTTAAGTGCCTGCTCTATGCGAGTTAAGTGGCAAAACAGTCTTTCGGAACCCTTTTTTCCTTCTCGTGGAGTTCGTCAGGGAGACCCGATTTCCCCCTACCTTTTTGTGCTTGGTATGGAGAGGTTAGGTCACATTATACATGATGCTGTTTTCACTAGCTCTTGGAAACCTTTTAGGTGCTCTACAGATGGACCAGCTTTGTCTCATATGTTCTTTGCTGACGACCTTCTTCTTTTTGCTAAGGCCTCCATTGACCAAGTGCGTGTGGTGAAACATTGCTTGGATCAATTCTGTCAAAGCTCTGGGGAGAAGGTTAATTTTAGTAAGTCCTCAGTTTTCTTTTCACGGAATACTTCTCCAGACGTTAAGGAGCAAATTACCAATATTCTGGGAGTGAAGGAAGTGGGTAATCTTGGCACGTATCTGGGAGTTCCTATAATTTTGGGTAGAGTGAAGAAAGAGCTTTATGAGCCTCTCATTTCTAAGGTAGATAATAAACTTGCGGGATGGAAAATGCCCTTGTTATCCTTCGCAGGTCGGGTCACTCTTGCCAAGTCGGTCCTATCTACCCTACCGAATCATATCATGCAGGCAACTTTACTACCGAAATCAGTTTGCTTGGCCTTTGATAAGAAGGTCAGAGATTTTATATGGGGTAGTTCATCAGGAAAGCCAAACATACATGCGGTTAATTGGAAGACGGTTACCACACCTATCAGTTCGGGTGGCCTTGGAATCAAGTCTTGTCTTACCATGAACAAAGCTCTTCTAGCCAAGCTGGGTTGGCGTTTCTTAACTCAGCCGCAAACTTTGTGGTGTAGGATTGTTCGAAATAAATATGTTTCTGGATCTTTGAATGTCAGGAATTTGGTTGCTAGGTCGAGAATTTCTAATGTTTGGAGAGGAATTGTTGACTCTGCACCTCTTTTGACCAGGGGTATCAAGCATGCTGTTTGTAATGGTAGGGAGACTCTTTTTTGGATTGATGCTTGGGCCTTGGATACGCCTCTTGCTACTTTATCTCTCCAGGTCTTGCCCGATAATTGGCTACATCTTTCAGTTGTTCATTTTTGGGGACCACAGGGATGGAGATGGGACTTACTGGATCCTTTCTTGTCAAATGATATCAAGCAACACATGCTCTCTATCAATTTGATTCATGGCTCCTCCTATTCTGATAAATTCTTTTGGACTGGAACCTCTAGTGGACAGTTTTCTGTTGCTTCAGCATATGCAATGCTCACCTCTGTAGAGACTGTTCAGCGGAATAAGGTATGGGAAATCCTCTGGCACTTAAAGACTCCTCAGCGCATCCGCTGCTTCCTATGGCTTTTTCAATTACAAAAGTTGATGACCAATTATGAGCGTAAAAGGCGAGGCTTTTCTACAGTGGCTGATTGCCCAGCTTGTGGAAGGGCGGAGGAGAGTCTTGAACATATATTCAGGGACTGCCCTACTGTTTCGCAATTCTGGGTTGGTATTTTTGATGCAGATTCTTTGGGGAATTTTATAACTACCCCTGCATCCCAATGGTTTCTACAGGTTCAATCTTGGAATTCTGTTGCTTTTCCTTTCACCTGTCCGATTTTAGTTCTTGGTATTTGCTTGTGGTTCATTTGGAAGAGGCGGAATAGTTATATATTCCAGGCCACTAAGCTTTCCTTGGACGATTTATACCAACAGGTTCATTATTGGATTCAAGTTAATGACGAAGCATGGAAAATGAAAGATGGTGGCAGTCCTTGTCAACGGTCCGTCACTCTTGTGTCTTGGGAACCTCCACCATATAACTGGTTTAAGGTTAATGTCGATGGTGCTTCTAAGGGCAACCCAGGTTTAAGTGGAGGGGGGGCAGTATTACGTGATAGTAATGGTTTGTGGGTTGGTGGCCTGCTCATGAGACTAGGTAATTGCTCCTCCATGACAGCGGAATTGCAGGCATTAATTGGTGGTTTACAAGTTGCTTGGACTCATGGCTGTAAGAATGTTATCATTGAAATGGACTCCTTGGTGAGTTTGCAGCTAATAACCAGGTTAGATGGGTCTAGTCCAAGATTTGCAAATCTTGTTTGCAGGGCAAAAGAGCTGCTGGATCTCCCATGGGAAGTACGTTTTCAACATGTCTTTAGAGAGGGTAATAAAGTGGCGGATAAGCTTGCAAATTTGGCAGTTAATATGAGTGAAGAAAGGGTTTGGATGTGTTCTCCTCCAGTTGAGGTTGTCAGTTTGCTGCAACAAGATTCCCAGCAGGTGGCTTGGCCACGCCGTGTAAGAATGTGATTTGGGTATACCCCTCCTTAGTATCAAAAAAAAAAAATATATATATTCAATTATTTTAAAAATATTTTAAAATAGATATATTATTAATTATATTTGAATTTATAGTTTTATCTTACTTGACTTTTTTTTTGATAGATTTTTTAATCCATTTTTTAAGTGGAAGATTAAAAATAGAAAGTAGATAATGCATCAATATATCAATAAATAAAATTTTTTTGCCCTACTTAAAAATATTCTTAATTATTATGCCAACTTAGTTTAAATCTTCATAATTTTATTTTTTTTCTTTTATCACTTTTATATTTTTCTTTATCCATATCATTTTAAAGTGAATTTATAATTTTTTATTCAGAAATTAACAAATAATAAAATTTTACTTATTTTTTAATTTAAATTATTAATTTACATTATTTTTCAAAATTTTCTTTTTAATTAAAGAAAAATAATTAAAAATTAATATTATGACCATTTTTTTATTAATGAGTTTTAATCAATTTAAAAGATATCTTAATATATTAGACATATTTTATTATAAATATTTTTAATATGTGAATATATAAATTTTTAATATCATGTATATTTATATGTACAATACTATTTTTATGCAATAATTATATTGATACATAAATTATTTTAGATATTAATATATAAAATTATTTATTCATTTAAAATAATATAAAATATCATAAATCGCAGCGTAGCGGGTCAATACGCTTGTATCTATTTAATTGTACAATATTTACTTAATTTCATTTAATTATTATTTTTATATTAAATAAGACAGTTTCTAGTAGTTTTTTTTATTATATAGATTTTGTTTTACAAAACTTCTGTTAAAAAATTGAATAGAATTAAAATTGAATTAACCATTTTATACAAATTTATATAAATAGATAATAAATTTCACTTATATTTATTTAAAATGACTAATGATTTCAAAATAACAGAAAATTAGAATGTTAATCATAAAATATAAATTACTAATGAAATTATTTTGCAATTGATTAATTTTCCTCTTCAAAGTATTTAAAGATGCACATCCTGCATCTTATTGTTATAGTTATTGCTACAAAAATTAATAAATTAGTAATTAAATATCTATCTTATAATGCAAATAATTAAATTTAATATAAGGTTATTAAGAAAATTTATGTGATCTACTATCATTAAGAAACTTTTAAAAATTAATCTATAAGTATAAATATTTGATTTTAAATTATCTAAAACTTATTAACTTTATCTTTGTCTAAAATTCTACTTAATATTAAATTTTCATTTACCTTTTAGAATAATATAAGTAAATAACGTCGCGTTACCCACGTGATTTATATATTTTTTAAATAAAAATAATTTATATATTAATATAATTAGTATATAAAAATAATATTATATATTTAAATGCTCATTTTATTAAAAAAAATTTCATGCTAAAATATAAGAAAAATATTTATAGTAAGGTATGTCTAATTTATTAAGATATTTTTTAAATTGATTTGAGAATTCATTGATTAAGATGAATTATCAAAACATTAATTTTAATTTTATTATTTTCCTTAAAAAGAAAATTTTGAAAAATGATTAAAATTAGTAATTTTAATATAAAGGAATAAGTGAAAATTTATTATTTGTTAATTTTTTAGATAAAAAAAATTAAAATTTATGTTAAAATAATATGGTCAAAAGAAATATAAAAGTTGTAGAAGAAAGAAATAAATATATGAAAATTTAAATCAAATTAATACAATAAGAATAAATGTCTTTAAAAATATTTACAGTAAGATTTCTCTAATGTTCATTCCTCTAAAATTATATTTTCAAAATATAACAATGTGACTATTTATTCTTTAAGTCTTATATTTTCAAAATCACAATAATGGAGTTGTTCATTCCTCAAGACTTATATTAATTGTGATGTTAGCGTAGAAAAAATATGTTTAGATTGAAATATTCTTTGCAGAAACCCTATTTAATAAAAATTTTCTTTGCAAAAAGCAAAACTATTTTACTTGAGGAACCACATAAATTTCTAACTTCACATATTAATTTTATTAACGAGGTGAAGAAAACCAAGATGAAGTGATTTGAAAGTATGTGTGGTGCAATTGTGGTAGGTTCTAAAACATGATAACTTAGACAATGCATTATCTCTTCATATGGTGCTACAGCATGAAAGGGTATTTTCTTTTTCTTTTTCTTTTTCTTTTTTTTTAGCTTTTGCTTGTTATTGCAAAAGTTACTAGGCAAGGTATTAACCGTGCTGCTTTGAATTCTTCATATTTGTGGCTCTATTGTCAAGTTTAAAAGTTGACAAAGTATATGAGGTTGCAAAAAGTTAGTTAGGCATACATTTAGATGAGTTGATGAATTTTTCTAATTGAATTTTGGCAATTGGTAATAGAAAAATTGAGAATTCAATTAATGTTATTGAAAAATTTGAATACTCAATGATCTTCTCATAAATCATTGTGATGATCCATGTCTGTAATTGTAGAAAATATATATCTTGATTTCTTTAATCATTTCAATTATATAAATTACCCTCAACATAAAATAATTCATGCTCATACTCTTGACATAGTGAAATCAATCAATAAAAATATGGTTTTATTCAATCACAGTCCTGAGAAATCACATTTAACTTATGATACAGTTTGTATGTCTAATAATATTTTTGAATATCTAAAACATGTACATTTATACATCAGAATTCTTAAACAACATTAAATGCTTTAGAGTTTCGAATCACTCCATCACTTTGAAGGTTGGTGTTATTTTGTTGTTACTGAGAAATATAAATCAATTACTAAAATTATGTAGTAGCACAATGTATTATCACAATACTTGAGAATCAAGTTATTGAAGCAAAAACTTTATTAAAGATTATGGCTGGAGAAAAAATATTTATTCTAAGAATGACGTAGATTCTATATGATATATGAATACCTTTTAAATTTCAGCAAAGATAATTTTTAGTCACATTATTTTTTATCATGACCATTAATAAAAGTCAATATCAATTATTATTTCATATATGATTATTTTTAAAAAGATATATATTTACACATGAACAACTTTATATTTCTCTTTCAAAAATGATAAATAGAAAGAAGTTAAAGATTTTAATTCATAATGATGGTGGATAACTTACAAATGAAATTATATATAAATGTAGTATATAAAGAAATTTTTTATTTTTTAATTTCAAGCATTATTAGATATAATTTCCATTAAATAATTATGAATATTAGTTGTTTTGATTCATAATATATTAATCAATTTCAAATTAATTTAAAAATAATTTCATAAAAAATATCAATATATAATTTTTATTTTGCTATCATTAGTTTTTTTTAATATTACTCCGTGCATCGCATATGTTTTAATACTAGTTGGATTTGAATAGAAAGGAGTAATTTGTATAATTCTAAGGTTCTAGCAATGTTGATTTTTTTTAAAAAAATTCAAATGACAAGGAATATTTTCATGTTAATTCACGTGACAATTTAAACTAAATCATTTTTAAATTTTTAACAAATTCAAAATTCATAAATAATTTAAAAATAATTAATTTTGTAAGAGAAAAATAAATTATTTTCTATAGAGAACAATAATTAAATCCTATAAAAAATTTAAAAATTTAAAGATAATAATAATAATAATAATAATAATAATAATAATAATAATAATAATAATAATAATAATAATAATAATAATAATAGTAAATTCATGCTAAAAAAATGCACATATAAATTCGGAGTTACCATTAATAGATGTGCTTATTTAATCCAAATTTATCAAAAAGAAAAAATATCTAAATGGTTCAAAAAAAATTTTAGATATCTAGTTGCTAATATGGCTATAGTTGAGATGTTTGAGACATTTGGCCAAAATAATAATAATAATAGTTGAGATGTTCAGTAATACAAATTCCTTTTGTAAAATTTCAAAATAAATATCATATAATTTTGCCTTTTGCGAATTAGAGTATGTATGAATTCATTTTTTTTTTTCAAAATTAAGTTTGTATTTTGTTCCATTAGTGGCCAAGTTTATTGCTTATGTAACACTAATGTGGCATTAAAAAAATAATAAAAGTTAATTTTTTCAATGGTGTGGACTGTGGAGTCCTAGTAAACATAATGGAACCTATTATAAATTTTAAAAAAATTATTTATATCATAAAATTAAGAACAAATTCAAAAAATATTATATGAATTCGAATTTTTACAAATAATATATATATTATTTGTAAAATGGGATACGTTTTTTTTTTAATTTTATTTATTGAAGTTCACTTCAGTGGAGATTAATTTAGTTGAGATTGATTCTATAGTTTTCTTTTCTGCTTTTATCATTTGAATAAGGACTTCGAAAGGGTGTAATAATTATAATTACTCATCTTCTGTCTACATTCTAAAACGAAATAAATAAAATAAAAACTGGCCAATTACATATTGAAACATCATCAGGACGTTTTTTTTATTATTTATCTTTAGCTTTGGTGATAAGGTTTGAAGGATAAGATGAAAACATCAGAGTTAGGATTTAATTAAAAAATAATGATTGAAAATGACAGATTCTTATAGTGCTTTTATTAAATACTAAGAATTATAGAAAACCAAAAAAATACTAAGAATTATAGCACAATGTCAGCTAGCATAGATATTTATAAGGCAATTAATTAATTAATCTTAATCTTTTTTTTATGGTTTGTTAAATCTTTATCATGTGGCGAATAAGAACCTTTTCTTCTTTAAAATCATATAAATAAGTTAAATTTTTATATGTTAGCATCAAAACTTAATTAAAAATTATTAGTGTTAGTTGTAGCATATAAGAAATCAGTTTGAATTGTTGACCAAGACTAAGCATATTGGTTTGTTAAAACAGTACAAAAACGAGCAATTGATAAGAAAATATTTAAAATTACGTATTGGAAAAGAAAATATTCAAAATTTAAATTTGTTGAAGCTTGAATCAAACACAAAAAAAATCATTAAAAGAGAAGATGCTTCACAGAATCAAGTAGAAGAAATTTCTGAAAATTGAGAGAAAAATATTACTCAGATAGAAAGAAAAAATAAAAAAATTACATTATCTGTCCATCGTTATCTATTTATATACAAACTAAAAGACCAAACAAACCTTAAATATAACTAATATTTACAATCATAAAAGATAGAAAAATAACACCAAAGTAAAGAGCAGTAGAGTAAATACATATTTCAACATCCTCCCTCAAGGTGGAGATTGGTGGTGAACCAATCCCAGCTTAGACAAGAAAAAGGAATGAGACTTGATGCTTAAAGCTTTGGTAAAAATGTTGGAAGAAATATGGTTTGTAACAATAAAGCCTTCCTTCAACTTATTTCGAACTAAATAACAGTCAATATCAAGGTGCTTTGTCCGTTCATGAAACACCTGATTAGCAGCAATATGTAAGGCTGCCTTATTATCACAATAAAGATCAATAGGCAGCTATAAAGAGGCAGTAAAATCATACAGCAGATAAGTTAAAAACTGTAATTCACATATAGCAGTAGCCATACTACGATACTCAGTTTCGTCTGAGCTTTGTGCAATTGTAGCCTGTTTTTTAGTCTTCCGGACTATTAAAGAAGAACCCAAAAAGACACAATAACCACTCACAAACCGTCTAGAAAAGGGATAGGAACCTTGGTCAGCATCACATAAGGCATGCAACTGAAATGAGCATCCAGCAGGGAAGAATAAACTAATAGAACAAGTATCTTTAAGATACTTAACAACATGTAAAGCTGCATCCCAGTGAGACTTCCTAGAGTTGCTCATAAACTGACTTAATTGTTGAGTAGAGAAAGCTATATCAGGTCTAGTGAGGTTCAAGTATAGTAATATGCCAATTAACATTCTATACTGTTCAGGATTCAACAAAACCTCAGAAGACTCATCATGTAGAGAAAAACCAGCAGGCAAAGGTACTTCAGCAGGTTTACAATCTGAAAGACCAGTATCCTCAATGAGATCTAATATATATTTTCTCTGATTGAGGTACAAACTTGCATTAGATCTGTGAATCTCAATACCCAAGAAATACTTGGCAAGACTAAGATCTTTAATAGTAAATGCCTTATCTAAAGCCAATTTCACATCAAAAATATGTGTGTCAGAAGTATCAGTAAGCAATAGGTCATCCACATAAACGAACAAAGCCAGAAAAATAGACCCAGATTGCTTAACAAATAAACAATAATCATTGGCAGATTGAACAAAACCCAAGGCATGCAATTTGGCAGTCAACTCAAGATTCCACTGCCTAGAAGCTTGTTTTAAACCATTCAAAGACCTTTTAAGCTTACAGACCAATGTAGTATTTGAAACAACATAACCAGTAGGAGGAATTATGAATTATATAAATTTCTTCATCTAAGTAGCCATGAAGAAAAGCATTATTAATATCTAGCTGATGTATTGGTCATTGTTTAGCAGAAGCAATAACCAAAAAATAATCTTATTGTAACTAGCTTGGTAATAGGAAAAAACTATCATGAAAGTCAATCCCCTCAATCTGATTATAACCCTTAGCTACCAATCTAGCTTTATACCTTTCTAATGAACCATCAGGCTTAAACTTTACCTTGTAAATCCATTTACTCCCAATAGGCTTTTTTTCCTTCAAGAAAAGAAGCTAATTCCCATGTATGATTATGTTCAAGAGCAGTTAATTCATTATTCATGGCCTTCACCCAGTTAGGATCAAGTTTAGCATAATTATAAGTGACAGGTTCCTTAATAACAGACACATTGGCTATAAAACCCATATGAGCATAGTCTAAGTATGGCAAAACAGAAAAAGGAAAAGAAAAGGAAGAAGAATTATTTACAGAAGTAACATATTGATTTAGCCACTGAGGCTTAACTCTAGGCCTAGAACTATGTCTAGGAACAACAGGAAGAGAAACAAGAGAAGAATTAGGAGGAGGAGAAGAAGAAGATGGAGAAATAGAAATGTCAAAAGAATTAAAAGGAGAAGAAGAAGAATCAGTAGCAATCATATCTGTAGCAGTTGATGAAGTATTAGTATTAATAGGAGGGAAAAAATAAGTATCACCAGGAGAAATAATAGGTAAAACAATTAAAGAATCAAACTTATTAGCAACAGATTGAAAGGGAAAAATATGTTAAAAAAATTGAACATCTCTAGAGACTAAAAAAATATGTTTCTCCAAATGATAAAGCTTATAAGCCTTTTGTCCTAAACATATCCCACAAAAACACATTTAGAAGCTAGGAGTAAACTTATCTTTATGGGGTTGAGTGTTAGAGGCATAACGGAGACAACCAAATACTCTAAGAAAAGAATAATCTGGTTGTCTAGCATGTAAAAGTTCAAAAGGTGTTTTCCATTGAAGTACAACAGAAGGAAGTTTATTAATAATATGAGTGGCAGTAAGAATAGCTTTCCCCCAGAATTTCTTAGGCAAAGAAGACTGAAACATAAGAGCCCTAGCAACCTCAAGCAAATGTTTATGTTTTCTCTTAAATATTCCATTCTGTTGAGGAGTGTAAGGAGTAGTTTTTTGGTGAATGATGCTAAGATTCTTAAAGAACTCCTGACATTGTATATTGATAAGCTCAATACTATTATCACTCCTAATTTGTTTAACAAAAATGTTAAATTGAGTTTTCACCGTAAGACAGAAGTGCTTAAGATATGAAAAAATTTCTGTTTTATTTTTTAAAAGAAATGTCCAAGTGGCTCTAGAGAAATCATCCACAATAGTAAGAATATAATGTGCCCTAGTAATAGAAACTAATGGATATGGCCCCCAAAGATCAACATGAATGAGAGCAAAAATGTTGGATTCATGTTATTACTGGTAGGAAGAGGAAGTCTGTGTTGTTTACTTAAAGGACAAATACTACAGTGATGATCACTAACTGATTCAACAGAAGAAGAAATAAGCAAATGATGTATTTTATTTTTAGAAGCATGACCAAGCCTCAAATGCAACATTACAAGAATCTAAATGAAAATTAAAATCAGAAACATTAAAAGCAATAGAACTATCATTACAAAAAATGACGAATAATATCAATATGAAAGCTAGACTTATCAAATATGTATAATCCAGCACAAGACTTGCCCACTGCAAGAACCTCCTTAGTCAAGTGGTCCTGAAACAAATAATGGGATTGGAAAAAAAATTATTCTAATATTGAGATCAATAGCCAACCTATGGACAAACAATAGATTGAATTTGAAACTAGGTACAAAGATGACTTTTTGAAGAACAAACTTGGAATTAAAGAATACAGAACCTATGTGGTTCACAAAAATAACTGACTTATCAGGCAAATAAACAGGACAAGAAGGATTGAATACTGATAAATGATGCATAAACTGAGAATTAAAGCTCATATGATTAGTAACCCCTGAATCTATTATCCAAAAACTGTTAGGATTCATCGGCAAACTTTCAGGTTGAAGTGCAGGAACAATACCTGCATAGCTAGTGTAAGACAAACAAGTAGTGTCTGTCACATTCTTCTCTTTAAAACACCTTTGCACCTCTCTCTCAACAATAGATGCAAGATTAGCAGGCCAATCCCCCCTGTGAAAAAGAAGAATCCTCTGATATAAAAGCATTATCCTCTCTGGTGTGTGACACTTGTGCTACAAATTTACCAGGACCCTTACTCTTTTACTTTCTAGGATCAGGTCACCAGTCAGGATATTCAATCAACTTAAAACCGGAATCCTTTTCATGACCTTTCATAATACAGTAAGTACACCGCCTATCGGTGCTTTTATCATCCTTTCCAGTACCACTCCTACGATTAGTATCCCAAGTTAAATCCCTAGAATTCCCTCTATCAGAAAAAATCCCCCTCACAGCCATAGCATTGGCTTCAATACCATCGGTGAAAACTGTATGGACCTCTCTTTGTTTCTTAATTAGAAGAACCATAGAGTAAGCCTTACTTACTAAAGGCGAAGGCTCAAGAAGTAATATATGGTTCATCACATGATCATACTGATCATTGAGTCTCAAAGAAACTGTATAAGTTTGAACAAGTTGTTCAAGTCAACAGTCTCCTTCGCAGTGGTACAAGCACAAACAGGCAATCAAATCAAACAAGCAAGTTCATCCCATAGTATCTGTAGCTTAGTAAAATAAGCTGTAATAGACAAACTATCCTGAGAAATTGAGACAAATTCTTATTGAAATTTATAAACCATCGGCCCATTACTATCACCAAACCAATTTTCTAACTCATCCCATAGCTCTTTTGCACTATTAGAGTACACAAAGGTCCTAACTAACTCCTTAGAAATGGAGTTTAAGATATAGAAAATGACCATATAGTCAACCTTCCTCTACAGTGTAAACTTAGAAGAACTAACATCTAGTTTAAGATAACTTCCTTTAATAAACCACAATTTTATTTTTGCTCCAAGAGCAATCTTCATCACACTATTCTAGGAGAAACAATTTATTTCAGTAAGGAACTCACTAAGATCATACCAGGATGGTCAGAACTTTGTAGATGGAGCGGATCGACTAGATCGCAATCTGTATGATCTCATGGTTGCATTGTAGCAACTGACTATGAAATTAGCTCAGGTATCTCCGTAGTATTAGCCATACTAAATCAAGTGAACTTTTGACAAAATCAACAAATATGAAGTTTTGGAAAGGAAAAAACTAGGGTTTCTACTCACACATATCAAAAAGCAAACGAGATCGAGAAATAAAACTAGGTTTTCCAGAAAAAAAAACAAAGAATCAACTGATCTAACGATCAAATCAACAAACCCTAGTAGATTTCAAGCCACAAAGCTGAAATCGAAAGAAAAACTAGAGTATCGAAGAACTGAAGGGAAAAAACTGATCTGAGAAAAAAAACAACAAATCAACACAGGCATACACTCTGATACCAAGTTGAATATTGAATCAAACACAAAAAAAATTATTAAAAGAGAAGAAGCTTCACAGAATCGAGTAGAAGAAACCTCTAAAACTTGAGAGGAAAATATTACTCACATTGAAAGAAAAAAATGAAAAAATTACATCATTTGTCCACCATTATCTATTTATATACAAACTAAAAGGCCAAACAAACCTTAACCCTAACTAATATTTACAATTATAAAAGATAAAAAAAATAACACTTAAGTAAAGGCAGTAAAGTAAATACATATTTCAACAAAATTCAAACTTGAAAGCTAAAGGAGAATAAGATATTTTTCTGACTACTAAGATATACTTCGATGGTTTTTAAGATTTATATTTATAATTTTGAAAACCGAAACTTTGATTTATTTGTTTAGAATTTCCTTATCTAATTTTGTTCTATTTAAATTCAATATATATTTTATATTTGTCCACTTGTGATTATAAATCATAAATTTAAAGATATTGCATTAAAAAAATAAATTTAAAGCTTTTCATCACTTAAATGTTTTCACCAGTAATTTTGAATTATATATATTATAGAAAAATTAAAAATTTATATATTATATGTGAAACAACATTTAAATTGAATTCCGTCATTACTCAAACACGATTTTAACCTGAGCCGAATTTAAAATTTGAAAAAATTGACTATCCATCTATCTATTTATGTCAATATAAAAGAAAGCTAAAACAAATATAAATTGAATCATATTGGATGTCATGTAAAAAAATATAATTATATTCATACATTATATCACAAATAAATAAAATTATATATATATATATATATTTTTCATTTGGCAGTGAAATCCAAAAATTAAGATAAAATATATTATTTTTATTTTAAAAATAAGTATGACTACCTTAAATAATAAAAATAATTCATTTTAAAATTTAATGGTTGTAGAAATAAATCTTCAGATTATTTTCTAATTAATCTACTAAAAATTAAGACAATAACATATATATATATATATATATATTATTTTTGAAAATAATTACGGCTATTATAAATATAGAGCTAATTTATTTTAAATTTAATGACAATATTTAGATTTTATAATTCAAAATCTCTTTACCTTTTATTTATAAATAAAAAATCTGTCTTCTTAAACCCTAATATGATCTCTGTCTATTTTAAATTCTATATTCTTAAGTTATAATCTCTATTTATATATTTAACTTATCGTGTTCACAATATAATTTTATAGAAAAACTAATCTTCCTAATTCTTATTTAATTGATTTATCATTTATTGCTAATCTATTAAAGAAGCTTTTCCTGTACGTAACTTTTCCCTTTTATCTAACAATCAATTCTTTATATACATACATATATATTGTTGTATTATATATAAAATAGTAAAAATCATTTAAGAAAAAAAAATAGAAATAGAAAATAATTGAACGAAAAAAATTAGAAATTGATTTTAGACAAGGCGTATTTAGGAAACTATCTTTAAAATAGTAATTTTCCCACTAGGAGCAATGGTTTATAAATATTCTATTTCAAGGATATAATGGCTAAATAAAAAAAATTTAAATTGCACTTTTTGATTTTTTCTCCCACAAGAACTTAACCCAATATGATGAAGAAGGAAGTTTGAAATGTAGAATTTGTTTGAAGTATTATAGGGGGAGAAGAATGAAGAAGAGAAAGAAGAAGAATAATTAATTTCTTATGTTAGAAATGTTGTTTATTTATAACCTTCAAATAGTAATTATTAGTAGTTATTAATCAAGAGTTGCATCTTTTCAATTTTACTTCTAATTTAAATTTATTATTCAAGAGTTGCAACTTTTCAATTTATAATTATTCAAATTTAATTATCAATAGTTACAACTCTTCAATTCTACTTGTAACTATTTAAAATTTTTAGTTATTAAATAATACAAATATTTATTATATCTAACAATCCCCCACTTATTATTTAATAATTAAAAAAATTAGAAATGACAATACATAGATCATTGGGTATTTGTATAATGTATAACTAAAGGTGGCCAAGACTTGGACCTTTAGAATGAATACAAATATAATTCACATTCATATTATATATAAGTTCTTGTTCTGTAATGGCGGCGCTTTTAATATGGGCCTTGCGCTCTATCCTTTTTAGCAAGTACACGAGGATTTAACCATTGAATCCATAGAAAGCTGTCTCTTACTTTCATACTTGCATAGGTAGTCCCATCAGGAATTTCCACAACCGCTCTATCACTCCACTTAAACTAAGAGAACTGTTAAGAACATAGTCAGCCTTCTTGTTGTGGAAAATTTAAATAGCCAAACATGAGACTCTAGAGAAATAGTAATTTGTATATTTAATACCACCTCTACTATTGCTTAAGTATATTTATGCATTGGAAATGTAACCTCAATGTTAATATTTATAGGATAATTCTTAACTTACTTTTCCTTGAACTCTTAAAATATGAATTTTCAATTAAAATTGACATTCACATATAAGAGTGGATTTCAATCAAAATTACCTCTTCTAAAATGGTGACAGTCCCATGTTTCTCATGACTTTCTTAATCTTCTCACCTGACAAAGGTTTTGTGAGAGGATGTGCCAACATTTGATTTGTAGGAAGATATTCAACTGAAACTTTACCTTTCTTCACAAGGCTTCTCACATGATTATATTTGATTGCAATATGTTTACCATTGCCAAACATCCTTTTGTTCTTTGTATTGTGAATTGCAGCTTGGTTATCACAATATAAAGCAACATGTCCTTTAGGAAAACTAATAAATGGTATGCACTTCATAAATCTCCTAATCCATATAACATCTTTGCTAGCTAGAGACATAACAATAAACTCAAATTACATGGATGATAATGTAACACAAGATTGTTTCTTAGAGGACAATGCACATATAGCTCCGCCAATAGTAAATAACCAGCTACTAGTATACTTAGAATTTATTTTGTCAAAAGCCCAATTAGCATCACTATAACATTCTAAAATAGAAGATGTACATTTATAATGCAAATCATAATTCAAAGTATATTTTAAATATCTCATTAATTTATTAATAGCTTCTCAATGCTCATGACTAGCGTTACTAGTAAATCTACTAAGAATACCAACAAAACATGCAATATCAGGTCTAGTATAATTCATGGCATATATCAAATTACCAATTATTTTAGCATATTCTTCTTGATTAATTGGATCACCAACATTAAGCATCAAATTACTATATGGATCAAGAGGAGTTTTACTAGGCTTACATTCAAAATAATTAAATTTCATAAGCATTTTCTTAATATAATGTGATTGTGTGAGAATATACTCATTTCATTTTCTAATTACTTTAATACCTAATATCACATCAACAGGACCCAAGCCTTTGATATAAAAAATTTGCATAAGATATTGTTTAGTGTTAGGACTCGAGCCTAGCTATCTGCAAGTATACATGCCCTATCAAGTAATAAAGTAATGAGTAGAGTATCGTTCCCATGAGAAGAGTTATTCTAAGTATTAAAAAATTAAACTGATTATTATTTGGATGAAAAAATTTGATTTGTAATTAAACCTAAACTTAAAATTGAATTGCTTTGAAATTAAATTTATTGATATAAAGCTTAGGGTTAAGTCACTTTTATTGATTTATTATATATTTTCTAAAGTAATGATTTAGTTTAGTTTCCCTTTCAATCAATGGTTGAATTTTTCTTAATTAAGCTTGAGTCTTTCTTAAGTACTAAAGCTAATATCAATTTAATCTTTACATCTACTCTCATGATCACAAGTAATTAAATCAATTCATTAGGATTTGTAAGAATCTTAAATCAACCTCTTAAAGGTTTAAGCTTTTCTCTAAGTAAAAAACTTCCTTAAGATTGTTATCTCCTTGGACGAATATTGTGCTTCCAATCTTGCTCCATCATACAACATCTCAATTTAATTAATTATTGACCAGATAATCAAAGTATTAAGATAAAAGATAACAAAGTAATCAAAAGTAGCACTTAAATAAATCAAATAAATATATGTTATTCTATAGTGAATTAAATGTCAGGTACTAACCCTAAATAATGTTTAGTTTCTCATATTTGTAATAAAAACATAACAAACATTAGGGATAATAAATGAAAACATAATTGAAATAATAAGAAAAGATCAAACTCTAGTTCTTTTAATTGAAGAAGAATTCCACTTGGATTCTTGAATAACTTCTTTGAACCCTAATTCACTCTTCAAAAGAAAAACTAAAATTTTACTGATACAAGTTTTAAATAACAAAATTCTAAACTCACTACAACTCTCACTTGTATATAAACTTTCACTTGTCTATTAACTTAATATAACTTTAATCTTCATTGCATCCTTGAATTCTTGGAGGGAAGGTATTTATATAGAGTGCTTAGAAGCTTTTTAGTGGTGGCAAGCTGTCAAATACATAAACCCAATGAGTTATAACTGTTTAGATCTTCAAAGTTTAACTTTTCTGGCTAAAAGTCATAAATTTCAGCTCCTTGGTAGTGGCATATGGGTGCCACAATTGTGGCATGGGTTGAAATAGACTGTTTTGAGCCCTTTTTAAACTGTACTCGTGTCCCTTTGAATGTCACGATCTTCGCTTTTGATTTATTTTTGAAATATACAAAATTTCTTCAAAACAGAACCAAAATCAATGACACAGTCGTAGCTTTTGAGTCCTAAGGTCATGGCCTTCAAAATGCTTCTGCCCTTCCAATTTCTGTCATTGAAAAATTTAGATAGATTTGTAACATATTTCTCCCAAACTACTTACTCCCCCAAGCTTGAAGCTTGACACTCTCCTCAGTGGTTTAGGCTTTGGTGGTGGAGTGGGTATAAATGTCCATTCTTAATTTTGCCCTTTGCAAGAAGAATCCATCAAAAGCTCATTTCCATCCAAGTTCATTCTAAAACAAAAACACAAAATCAAAATACAAAAATAAAACTAAAAATAAAAAAAGTTTAAATAAAACATTGGGTTACAAATTTGAGAAGAAGGCATAACATATTTCTTAAGTGTTATATTTTATGAATCCACCATGATTGGTTCTTCATTAGAAGAATATGTAGGATGATCAATCTTAACAATTACTGCTAAGGTTCCTTCCACTATTTGTTCTTTTCTCCTCTCTTTTTCATTCTTTTTGAAAAGTCGTTCAATTTCTGAATTATATAGGTCAAGTTTTGTATTTGGATTTTTTTAGCATATAAACCAAAAATTTTCAATTAAAAATAAAGGAATTAAAAGAGTAAATAAAAATCCAAAGCAATAACAATTTAATATTATTAATATTAGAACAGTTGCCTCTCCGGCGGCGAGGCTAAAAACTTGTTAGGACTTGAGCCTAGCTATCTGTAAGTGTACATATCGTATCAAGTAATAAAGTGATGAGTAGAGTATTGTTCCCATGAAGAGAGTTGTTTTAAGTAATAAATAATTAAACTGATTATTATTTGGATGATAAAATTTGATTTGTAATTAAACCTAAACTTAAAATTGAATTGCTTTAAAATTAAATTTATTGATATAAAGCTTATGGTTAAATCATCTTTATTGATTTATTATGGATTTTCTAAAGTATTAATTCAGTTTATTTTCCCTTTCAATTAATGGTTGAATTCTCTTTAATTAAGCTTAAGTCTTTCTCAAGTATTAAAGCTAATATCAATTTAATTCTTACATCTACTCTCATTATCACAAGTAATTAAATCAATTTATTAGGATTTGTGAGAATCTTAAATCAACCTCTTAAGGGTTTAACCTTATCTCTAAGTAAAAAACTTCCTTGAGATTGTTATCTCCTTGGAAGAATATTGTGCTTTCACTCTCACTCCATCACACAACATCTCAATTTAATTAATTATTGGTCAGATAATCAAAGCATTAAGATCAAAGATAATAAAGTAATCAAAAGTAGCACTTAATCAAATAAACATATGTTATTCCATAGTAAATTCAATATAAGGTACTAACCCTAAATAAAGTTTCGTTTCTTATATTTGTAATGAAAATATAAGAAACATTAAGCATAATAAATGAAAACATAATTGAAATAACAAGAAAAGATCAAACTCTAGTTCTTTTGATTGAAGAAGAATTTCACTTGGATCCTTGAATCTCTTCTTTAAGCCGTAATTCACTCTTCAAAAGAAAGACTAAAATTTTGCTGATACAAGTTTTAAATAATAAAATTCTAAAATCACTACAACTCTCACTTTTATCTAAACTTTCTCTTATCTATTAATTTAATCTAACTTTAATCTTCATTGCAACCTTGAATTCTTGGAGGAAAAGTGTTTATATAGAGTGCTTTGAAGCTTCTTGGTGGTGGCAAGCTGTCAAATGCATGAATTCAATGAGTTACAGCTATTTGGATATTCAATGTTTAACTTTTTCGGCTAAAAATCATAAATTCCAGCTCCGCGATTGTGGCATATGGTCTACGGTCATGGCCTGGGTTGGAATGGACTGTTTTGAGCCATTTTCCAGCTGTAAATGGCGGCTAAGTGGGCCACAGTCATGTCCCTTTGAATGCCACAGTTGTGGGTTTTGATTTGCTTCTGAAATATGCAAAATTTCTTTAAAACAGAGCCAAAATCAATGACATGGTCGTGACTGTTAAGTCCCAAGGTCGTGGCCTTTAAAATGCTTCTGCCTTTACAATTTCTGTCATTGAGAAATTTGGACAGATTCAAATCAAATCCATTGCCCTAGCTTTTTGACAACCATGGCCCTAGGATTCAAAATGATTTTGGATCTCTTGATTTCTCATCTTTAATTTCATTTTTAAGTTCATAGTCATGTACCATGATCTATGTGACCATGTAAAATCATAAATTTCAGCTCCACGGCTGTGGCATATGGGTTCTACGGTCATGGCCTGGGTTGAAATGGACTATTTCGAGCCATTTTCCAGCTGTAAATGGCGGCTAAGTGGGCCACATTCATGTTCCTTTGAATGCCACAGTCTTGGCTTTTGATTTGCTTTTGAAATATGCAAAAATTCTTTAAAACAGAGCCAAAATCAATGACATGGTCGTGACTTTTGAGTCCCAAGGTCGTGACCTTTAAAATACTTTTGCCCTTGCAATTTCTGTCATAGAAAAATTTGGACAGATTCAAATCAAATCCTATGACCCTAGCTTTTTGACAACAATGACCCTAGGATTCAAAATGATTCCGGACCTCTTGATTTATCATCTTTAATTCCATTTTTAAGTTCATAGTCATGTACCATGATTTATGTAACCATGTAAATTCATTTTCTTCCATTTTTGAGCTTGTTTTGACCTCCCTTTTATTTTTCTTTAATTTTCCATGATCTTTAGCCAAAATAAGCTATTTCTTCGTACTTATAACTTTATACTTAAAATGATAAATATTCTAGCTTTCACAACAAAAATTGATCAAATTCAATTGATAACAATAAAAATATAACTAGAATAATTATAAAATTATATGCAAAATATGGTCTTATTATTTAGTTTCAATAATGCAAGTCATGCTAGATCCAAAGATAAGCAAATCATCAACATATAAAGTAATAAGAACTTTATAATTATCAGTGCATTTTTAGAAAACACAACTTTCTACTTTATAGCATTTGAAACAAATAAATCTAATTTTCTTCTTAAATTTTTGATACCATTATCTAGGTGCTTGTTTAAGGCCATGTAAAGATTTGTTGAGTTTGCATGCCTTGTGTTCTTCACCTTTCACCACGTAACCTTCAAGTTGTTGAATATAAATTTCTTTTTCCTTTTATTAGAAAAAGTCTTATTTCCATTTCGAAACTTGTTCTTGGAATTAGAGGATTTGAAGGATATGAAACTTTTAACATTATGCACTTTATCCTTTTCACAATTAACAAGTACATCTCGATTCCTAGACTCATTTTCAATTTGAATGTGTTGAAGTAGTTCATCCAAATTTAAAGATTTTGTCTTATGTTTTAACTTCATTTCGTAATCTTTCCATGACACTTGAAAAGTTTTAGAAATTGGTTTATCCACATCAACACATTGTGAATCAATTTCATTAAGTTCATTTACTTGATCAATAATGGGCTTAGAATTAACCATATAAAATCAATATACTTATTAATAAAAAAGGATTTATTACCAGCATCCTCATTAACGTACCTTCGCTCAATAGCAGCCCATAACTCATATGTAGGGTAACACCTGTGAAAAACATTGAATAAGGCTTTACTCATTGCATTCAAGATCATTGAATGACAAATAAAATCATCTTCAATCTATTTTTGTTGTGCATTAGAAAGTTGTCCATCACTTTTCCCATTTATGGATATGGAGTAGTTAGAACATAGATAACTTTGGCATTTGTCAATTGAAATATTATCTTCATACACCAACACTTGTAGTTTGTCCTATTGAATTTTTCAAGTCTCTCCACATCTGGTTGTGGCTTGCACAATAATGAAGGCTCCATTGAATTAGAAGGATTAATATTCTACACTTACTGTATTATATAGAAAATAACAAAAATAATTTAAGAAAAAAATAGAAGTAGAAAAGAATTGAATAAAAAAAATAGAAATTGATTTTAGTCAAGCCGTTTCAAGGAAACTATCTTTAGAATAGTAATTTTCCCAATAGGTGCAAATGGTTTATAAAAATTTTATTCCAATGATGCAATGCTTAAATAAAAATAAAAATTTCACTTTTTGATTTTTTCTACCATAAGAACTCAACCCAATATGATGAAGAAGGAAGTTTGGAATGTAGAATTTGTTTGAAATATTATAGGAGGAGAAGAATGAAGAAGAGGAAGAAGAAGAATAATTAATTTCTTATATTAGAAATGTTGTTTATTTATAACCTTCAAATAGTAGTTATTAGTAGTTATTAATCAAGAGTTGCAACTTTTCAATTTATAATTATTTGCAACTCTTCAATTCTACTTGTAACTATTTAAAATTATTAATTATTGAATAATACAAATATATATGATATCTAACATATATATATATGTATATATATGCGCATAGAATTTAGAGAATACATAAATTTATAGCCTAACCCTCAAAAAAATCAACTAGAAATATGTTTTTTCCCTTTAATCTCATCATTTAATTTGTGTCAATTGAATATATATGTTTTTTTACATCAATTTCATCTAACACATGCTAGGGAGAATCTCGAGCCTGCATGGATAGTTTACATGGCATGTTTGGCTATTCTCAGCTTAAGCTCCCAAAAGTCATCATTTTGCTCTTTTTTTTTTTTGCGATGTTCACTAAAAAGAACCATTTTTTTTTCACTTTTCTTTTTCATCTATTTGAAAATGAGTGGCTCATCTCTCTCCGACGGAAAATAGGATTTCATCATTACATTATGACAAATAGGATTCCTATGACTTAGTTTCTACAAATCTAAACAACAGTCCGAAGATGACTTAATTTCTGCAAATTTAAACAACAGTCCTAGGAAAAACATTTATGTAAGCCTAAAGTCTAACTTAAGCCACATTTTGTCGTCACAAAGTATAAAGACATAAAAGAGTTCTTTAATCTTACAAAGCCTCAAATATTTCCCTGCAAGTACAACAATTCATCTTAGTTAGTTTAATCCAAATCCTCTCCCCTTTTAATAGCCATATCTACTGTATTGTTTAAGATAAATGTCATTAAAATTTTTTGAAACTTTGAGGTAATTATATTAATAAAAGGTTTAAAATGAAAATAACCTTTTTCATGCTTAGAGCAATTTGAAAAGTGAGTTAAGTATTTTATTATACAATCTAAATGGGGAATGTTAAATATTAGATTGCAAGATAAAATAAATAAATAAGAATGTTTTAATAAATGCATAATAGTTTGGTTGTTTTTGAAGAGACATAACCATACCAAATGGCACTATAAAACTAAAATTATAGATTAAATTTTAGTAGTTATTTTGGATAGTTTTATACCCTTTTAATAAAGTCATGCATTTTTATAAATAGTTATATTGATTTTAAAAAATATGACTATTAAATAAGGGTATGTCTTTTATGAAAAGTTATGTTGTTTTTAAAAGACATGACTCTTTGAATAAAGTTATAACTTTTTATGAAGAGTTATGTTATTTTTGAAGTGACATGAATTATGATATTAAATTTATATATATGTGAAAGATTTTCAAGAAGTGGTGAAGATAAACAAAAGAATTCTATTTTTGCTCTTTTCTCTTGAATTTTTTTTTCTTAATTTCACTTGTTCTAAGATATACATAAGAAATATCTCTAGAAGTTTCTATCTAAAGATATTTGTGTAGTTTTATTGTATCCTGAAACTGATTTGCCATAGCCTTAGAGCAAACTTGTGGAGCAAATGTTGCTTAAAAGATAATGTTACCCACGCCTCAAAACTACAACCAAATTCATTCTTCATTTTCTTCTTACTACACATTTTCCTAACAAATTTTAAGTGATATTTGTATAATGGAACCTTAATTTGATTATAATTTCAAAATTGCTAATCAAGAACTTGTAAAGTTGGACAAGTTTGATGGAACCAACTTTACAAGATGGAGAGACAAGATGTAGTTTCTACTCACTACTATGAAAATAGTTTATGTTCTTGATGCCTCATTACCCATAATTTTTGAACTACAATCAAATGAGAATGAAGAAGTAAAAAGGGCAAGGAAAAAACAACAAGATGATGAATTATTATATATAGGCTATATATTGATTTATTATCTAATCGCTTATATGATTTGTTCTGCTCTATGTTGTCACCAAAGGAGATATGGACTACTTTGGAGAACAAATACAACACTAAGAAATAAGGTGTGGATAAATATCTTATTGTTAAGTATTTTAAGTTTAATACGATCGATAATAAGTCTATTCTTGATCAAGTATATGAACTTCAAGTTCTAGTTTCAAAATTAAAGAACTTGAAGATTGATGTTTTTGAGGCATTGCAAGTAGAGGCAATTATGGTGAAGTTTTCCTCAAAGTTGGAATGATTATAGAAAGAAGTTGCTTCATATTTCTAAATTTGGATCAACTCACAAAGCATTTGGAGATTGAAAAAGAATCTTGAATTCGTGAAAAGAACTTCGCTTTTGAGTTAAATAACAAAGTGAACTTTGTTGACACTAATAATAAAAATTAAAAAAATTCTAGTGGAAATAAAAAGAAATTTAATGAAGCAAGTTCTAGTAATCCTAACGACTTTTAATACAAAACTTGCTATAATTATGGTAAGAAAGGATACTTCAAAAGAGATTACATGTCTAAGACGAAACAAAAGAAAGAAAATGAAAATCCTAGTAGTGCTAATATTGCTAATGTGGTGGAAGAAAAAGATATTGTTGATTTAGTTGTAATGGTATCCCACTTTATTTAGTGATTAGTGGTATGATTCGGGTGCAAATGCTTATATGTTCAATAATAAGCAACTATTTAAGGATTAAAAAGAAACCGAAAATGAGCAAGAAGTATTTATGGGCAATCATGATATTGTAAGATTAATTAAATTAAAGCAACAATGCCATTGTAATGCCATCGTAAAAGAATTTAAAATAAAGGCTTATTGCATCTGTAGCCCCTTGACTTGGTAGGTTTGGTCATTTTGCCTTTTGTATTTATGCATTTGCTATATTGCCTCATGTATTTGTCTATTTTATTCCATTAGATATGTATATAGTCACATATTGATTACTTTACCCTTGTACTTATATATTTTGTATTAAATAGATACTTACATTTTCATGTAACACTATCTTTATCTATGTATCTACTGAGTATGGAATAGACAAGTACAAGATATAAAGTGACCAATATGTGATTATATAAGTATTTGTTGGAGCAAAATGGATAAGAATAAGGGATAATCTGGTAAATACATAAATACAGAGGGCAAAATGATTAGACTTGCCAAATTCAGAGAGACTGCAGATGTATTATGCTTAAAATAAAACTGTCTAAAATTAAAGCAACTATGTTATTGTAATGCCATCACAAAAGAATTTAACTTTATTATTTCTTTCAGTTTTTCTAAAAAATAATTAAATAATTATAAAACAAAATATGCCTAAAAATAAAGAAATAGATACTCGAATAAAATAATAAATAATAAAATAATAAAAAATGAAAAATAATAACAATAATAATTGTAATATAATACTATGGGAGGACCATGGAGTTATATTATCAATCACAACGTAAAAATACTAATAATATTAATTAACAATAAAACTAATTATTAAATGAAAAGAATGAAAAGTAAAGAGAAGAAAAAAATTACAGTGCAACGTGGGCAAACATTATATTGTTCCCATTTTGATGAAATCTTATGGGCTTTCTACAAAACTAACAAAAAAAAAAAAACAAAGTTAATTATAAATATACAACACTTACGAAAAATAATTACAGATCTATAAAAACAAAGATTTCAGGCCATCGTTATCTTATTCTTTTTCTTCTTCTTTTCCTTAATTGCCGTTATCTTCATCATCATCATCATCATCCTTCTTATCATCATCATCATCATCCTTCTTTTTCTTCATCATCATCATCATCAAATTGATATTCAACAAAAAAAAAATCAAAAACTCAAATAAGCATTAAAATGAAAGAAATCAAGATTAAAAACTAAAAAAAAAAAAAACAGATTATAAACAAAATTTTCATCATCTTCGTCATTAAAAGCCTTCATCATCTTTTTCATCAACATCAGTATAAAAAAAAAAAGAAAGAAGATATAAATCATCAATTGAAACTAAAGAAATTTGCATGCAATCATATATAAAAACTTTACTTCAAACACAAATAAAAATCATAAAAAATACAAGATAAAGAAACAAATCTATAAGATAAAATCTTCATCTCCATATTCACTTTAATTTCCATCTTCATCTTCTTTTTCAACAAAATCTTCATCTTCACCTTTTTCTTTAACAAATATTCACTTTATTCAGAAAACACATATTTAAATTATCAAATAAAAATACATAATAAATTAAATTATTGATGTATTGAAAATATTTTGCGTATGTAAGAAGAATATAGAATAAAATTATTGATGTATTATAGATGTTATATGCATATAAGAAAAATACAAAATAAAAATATTGATATATTATATATATTTTGCATATGTAAGAAAAATACAGAATAAAATTATTGATGTATTATAGATGCATTTTAAATATATTGTAGATATTATATATATATATATAAGAATGCAAAAAAAAATATTAATGTATTATAAATATTTTGCATATATAAGAAGAATACATAATAAAATTATTGATGTATTGTAGATGTCTTGTGTAAATAAAATTATTGATGTATTATAAATTGTATGTGTTAAAAGAATATAAAATAAAACTAAAGAATAAAAAGTAAAATTATTGATGTATATTAAATGTATGGTAGATGCTTTTAATGTATTGTAGATGTGTTATATGTGCTGTATATGGTTATCTTACTGTAAGCTTACTTGGGGAGGCAAAGATATTTATTTTTCCAGTATTATTCAAGTCATTCGCGCCGCAATTTTTAGTTGGGGTATAGCCTACTCATCGTTAAAATTTGCCAAGCCTTTACAATTGTTTCAGGAGCTCTTGTCCGATAATTATGGTAAAGGTAAGTTGAGACATTCCTTGGTTTTTTGGCTTAAGCCATTAGCTTCTTGGTTTAAATTGAACGTTGATGCGTCGGTGACGATTCACAAGGCAGCTGGTTGGGCTATTGTGAGGGATAGCAGCGGATCTTTTGTTTCGGCAATTAATTTTTTCTTGCTGCATTCCAGCCCAAATAATGCAAAACTTCAGGCGATTTTTATTGGTGTGCAATGGTGTATTCAAAATTATTTCTTGCCGTTGGAAATCGAAACTGATTCAGCCTGGGTTCTTCAACAAATTACAGCTGTTCAAGGTCCTCTTGCGTCGTCTATGGCTGTTAAAATTAAGCATTTTATTGACAGTACCAAATCTACTATCTCACATACTTTTCGTGAAGGCAACCAAGCTGCCAACTACTTTGCTATGGATTGTAGAATGCGTATGCGATCTTCTGTTTTCTTGTCCTTTGATTCTTTGCCTAATTTTCTTAAGTGTATTATTAATTCAGATAATATGAGATTGCCATATATCCGGTTCAAATAATTACTTTTTTGCCCCTTTTTTTTCTATAAGGGCTTTGTATTAAATTTTGTATGGTCTTCTTTTCCTTTTGTTTTTATTAATAAAATTTATGGTGGTACCGTCCACCTTTACTAAAAAAAAATATATATGTGCTGTATATTTGTAAAAATATGATATAAAAAATATTTTTAGATAAAAAATAAAAATAAAAATAAAATTGGAAAAAAGCAAAAACAATGTTAAAAAAACATGGAGAAGTTAGAAGGATTTTTAGCACTATTAAGAGTTAAAGGTAGAAATAAAAAAATTTTCAACAAAAAAAATTTAAAAAAAAGTAGTATACTTAAAAAAAATATGTAGTATATTTGAAAATGAAAATTATAAGGATAAATAGTATAAATTCCTCAAATCTTATCCTAATAGCCTAAAGGATACAATAAAAGCACATACAAAAAAATTGTTGGACAATGAAACATTAAGTCCGCTGTTTTCAAAATAATTTTTTTATTTTATTTTAATAATAAAATATCAAACTCATTAATTCTAAAACTCCCCATGCATATTCTTCTTCTTCTCTTTTCCCTACCATTTCGCTCTCTTATCTCTTTTTTTTCATCGTTCTTTCTTCTTTCATTTTACTTCTTCTCTTTCATTTTTCTTTTTATGTTTCTTTACTTACAAGGTGGAAATCCCTCTAAAATTTAGACTGATATACATTCAAGCTCACACTCTCAAATGCAACCTCTAGAACTTCACTATCGTTCAAGCATTAAGGTGAAAAATTGGTTTTTTTTTTTTTTTTTTTTATGAATTTCTCCCTTTTATTTTAATTTTAAATCTTTAATGTAATATATATATATATATATATATATATTACTTTTGAATATATTTTAAAATGGGAAAAAGTTAGCATCCTGTAATAATTTTTATTTTCTTTTTAATATATATATTATTATTCATTTTTTTTCAACTTTGATTTCATTTTTCCCATATATATATTTTATATTTTTAATATTATCATTTTACTATTATCTCCCATTTTAGGAGAATTCCAAAATCACATATATTTTTTTCAGATATTTTTTCTATTTGATTTTCATTATTATTTTAATTTTTTATTTACATATTTTTTATTTGTGTTTTTCTGTGAATGGTACAAAGGGATCAGTTTCTATTGTTATATGTAAACTTTAATTTGACTTAACTGTTATTGAGTGGAAGGTTGTTGAGTATCACATGGTCTTTGAAAGTTATTTTGCTGTTGTGGTGGCTTGTCGAATTCAACAACATTGGTATTATTGAAGAGATTATTCCCAGTAGGTAAAAGATTAGGTGTCTCTTTAGTAATAGCCTCAACTTAGTTTGCAAATCTCCTTCGCCTTGGCTTGAAACCTAGTGGATATTTGTTCTTGTAACAAACATCCATAGCGTGCCCTATGTAAAAACAATATGCGCATATTGGTTTAGACGTCTGGTTGTGAGTACTTTTAGTATTAAAACTACTTTTGGAATTGAAATTTTGTCCTGTGACTTGTGTGGAATTGTGATCCTTTCATTGATTACAACAACAACAACAACAACTAAGCCTTAGTCCCAAACAAGTTGGGGTCGGCTGTATGGATCCTCAACAAAATAAGGTCAAAAGACACCAATAAAGATACTCCAGCCTTAGGCCCCTTCCACTAAGGCTAATGTGTGGAATTGTGATCCTTTCATTGATTAATGTTGCAAAATTGATTACCAATTTCATATTAGCCTTGATATGTTACCAAGTTATAGGTTGAGCCTGCCTTTGTGTAAAACACAATAGGTTCAGCAACTCTAACTGTCACATGCTCTATTTGTCTCTCATGTTGTATTGTTAAGGAAAAATACCTTATTGATGCCAGACATGGGTTCCAAATGCATGATTTGAAATTTTATTATGGAGAAATTTTCATTAACCCCTTCAAGAAACGTATGACATAATAATTTTTTCTCTGCCGCTTTATGATTTTCATTGCATCATATGAACATTGTGGATTGCAACTACATAAGGGAATTAGTCTGAGATTTGTCAACTCATCCTACATTACCCTTAGTGGAGTAAAGTAACATGTTACAGAGTGTGTTCTGATTGAAAGAGTATAGCTCTTCTTAAAGGTTCAAAATCCTAAATACGTCAGGAAAATATTGCATGCGTATCATTCCAAATATCATATGCATAATCAAGCCACATATGCTCTTCTGTATGAAAGGAGAAACAGAATGGTAAATCCAAAACATAACCATGGTATTACATCTTTCCCACCTCGCAAAAGTAGGAGATTCCTTCAAGAGCACTGGAATTGTTCCATCCGTAAACTTTAATTTGTTCTTGGACAAGAGAGCCATCATCATCAACCTTGCCTAAGAATGATAGTTTGACCTTGATAAAACTGGCGAAACTAACACCAGTGATGGGTTTTCATTGGCATGAAGATAATATGGGCTAGAGATGGTGACTTTTGTTCTCATGGTAGTGTAAGTACTTTTTGTATTTGTACTTTATTCTATCATTTTAATGGCAAGGGTCGTGTTCTGTTTTTTTTTGTAACAAATGAGAAAAGAAAAAACAAAGGAACTAGGAAAAAAAACTGTCTTCTAAAATAAATAAAAAAATGAACAAACCAAGAATCAAGAATTAAATTAGAAATGACACTCTATGTAACACCCCCACATCCAATACACGCACGCTACAAATACCACAATGTAATATACGTGCACTGAACATAGGGATGCTACGGATTTTATTAACATTCAAAACATTTTAAAAGATACTATAATCTTTCTCATTATACATTATAGAAAATAAGTCATTAACTTGTAATATAAAACAAATAGATATATATACATTTACTTAATACGCAGCGAAATATAGAAAATATTTACAAATATACATATATTTACATTATAAACAATACTTTACAAAATATAAAAGAGTTATACATGATTGGCAGCTTTCTCTGATCTTTAAGTCCCAAAATCAACTCTTCAATGTCTACTCTCACTCGGTCTCGAAGAGCTCTCGGGTTCAACTCTATCACCTGCGCGATTAACACTATCGCGCTAAGCCAACGGCTTCGTAAGACAAATCATGCTAATGTTATGCTTTAGTGCAATGCAATGCCACACACCTTATTAATAAAAACAACATCATAGATGTAAAGCTAACAACATACTTTTACATTCCATAAACCACAATATATGAACATATCACATTAAACAAAGACAAACATGGGCCCAAAACACACTAATATGCCATTCTATTTTCAGAGTTAATGCTTTGGTTTTGTTATCACATTTATCAATATCATATACCCAACTAGGCTTCAAGGATTAGGTTCAACCAAGCTTCAAGGGGAACAAAGCATGCTAAGTATCAACCCAACTTGGCTTCAAGAACCAACCCAACCTAGCTTCAAGGGTTGTAACATCTCAATTAGGCTTCAAGGACTAGACCCAACCAAGCTTCAAGGGGAGTAAAACATGTTAAACTTCAACCCAACTTGGCTTCAAGGATCAAATCCAACCTAACTTCAAGAGATTGTTACTATCATTAGGCATGCCACCAGCAACAAACTCTGAAAATGGAATAACACATTAGCCACACAATTCATTTATTATTCAATTATCATTTCCATTCTCAATTCTCATCATCATTTAGGCAAACAAGCCTCAATCATAACATTAAGGTAATTCATCATCAATGATCACATTATATCCCACATAGCATCATTCATAAATATCAACATTTCATTCCACATTGTACACAAATGATCAATATTCATATGTATCATCCATATCATCAATTGTAGGTTAAATCTCAACATCATATGAATGTATGCATGTATGTACTTTGTACTTACCTCAATCACAAATCACACAACCCTAAATACCTTCCTTTTCCAAGATTCTTCACTTCTCAAATCAATGATCAATCACTTGCTTCAAAACCTAATCCAAAAGTAATAACATATACTTGCTTAGAGATACACAAGAGATAATCCAATTAAGAGTTAACTAGGGCAAACCCTAAACTTGACACGCTCACCCACACGGGCGTGTTCCTGACCTTGCCCTAACTCCACAACACAGAAGCATTTACACGCTCAACAACACGGGCGTATTCCTGGGCGTGTAATACCTTCTGCCTCTCAAACATAACAACACGTCCAACATTATGAACGTGCTCCTGGCCGTGTCAATTCTCAAATCTCACAGTGGCTATGACACGCTCAATAACACGGGCGTGTTACTGGTCGTGTCAATCCCACTGCCTCCAACACCATTGATAAGCCTAAAAACCCTGGACGTGCTCATGGGCGTGTCCGGCCACAAATCAAGATTCCGGCCAAAATAACCAAACACTCAACAACACACTTCTATTCATTAACATCCTCTTCAAACAATCTTCACAAAACATACCCAAAAACCATCTTAAACTTACAACAACACCAAAAACAAACCAAAACACACATCAAACACAAAACACCAAATCATCTCAAAACCCTAAACACAACACAACATCATCTCCTCCAATCAACTTACTCTTTCCTTCAACTTATCCTTAAAATCCAAGATCAAACTAATCAAACACCCTTAAACATATCAAAATCAGGTAACACACTCTTAGATCATCTATCAAATCCAAATATCATATCAAATAAACAAAAAGATCAAAAGAGAACTTACCAAAGTTATAAAACTTCTTGAATCATCAACTTGATCACTTAATCTTCCTTCAATTTGAGCTTAACTCTTCAAGATCTTCTCTTTTTCTCTTACTTTCCTTTGTCTATGGAGGAGCCGGCCACATCAATGGAGAAAGAAGCAGAAAACATGAAGAAGCAAAGTCAAATTTCCCTTTTAATCTCCACCAAGTGTTTCAATTCAAGCAATTACCAAAACACCCTTCATCCATTTAATTAACCTCTTGTCTCTTATATGCCCAATTAAGTAATTTCACCTATCACAAATGAAAATATCTTCTTCCCTTGACCACTCTTTTGACCAACTTATATGTTATATATATATATCATATAAGCAACATATACAATTTTCTCTAAACCCTCTTTTCTTTCCCAAAACACAAATACATAAACATTCTCTTCCAATTTCTTTTCTTATCACATAACATATACATTCCATTTAAGCAAACAAAAACAATATGCAAAACTTCTAGGGCATACATTAGGATATTACACTCTAATACCATAACAAGATTTGAGAACTGAATCAAGTGTGAAAAAAATGAAGATAATTATTGCTCTTGTTATTCTTAGTTACAAATAACAGATGGTTAACGTTTATACACAGAGGCTCAATAGATTAATGTAACAGCCCAATTGAATCTCAACCCAATTGAATCTACTAACAACTAAAAATATTAGCTAATATTTATAGTTAGAGTAGAAATTTTCATACATTTCTACTAATATTGAAGAAAGCAAAAAGCCTAGGAGCTTGCTGATATCAAAACTATGTCATATTATTCTTAATTTTATTTATTTCTTTCCTTTACTAGTATGTTTCATTTATTATTTTTAGACTATTTAGTTTATATTATTGGTCCCATTATTAATTATTTCCATATAATAGGAAATGTTGGAAAGATTTTTTTTTTGAGGATAATAAGCACTAATTGAAATGTAACATCCACTAATTTACTAAATTAAATTAAATTAATAAGTTAGATGGCTAAATGAGGTGTTTGAAGTGAGAAAATATTATATATATTTGTGAAATATAATGAAAATATACATTACATATAAAGTCAAATATAAGTTATAAAAAAACAAAAGATGAATATTGAAAAGTGGCAAAATGATAAATAAATTTTATAAAAATTAAAATTAATTAAATAATTTAAAAAGAAAATAATTTTTGATGGAAGATAGAAAATTTAAAATTAAATAATATTAAAATAATATATATATAGTTGATATTTAAAGAAGAAATAAAATTAAAATAACTATTTATCATCATCATCTTCTTCTCTTCTCTCTCAACCATGAAATTTCACCATGATCAAGGATGATTTTTACTCCAAATACCAAATTTTGAAAGATTGAAGTAAGATTTGGTAGTTTTTTCATCAGTTGGTAAGCTTTCTTACCTAATTTTCTAATTTTATAAAAATTTATGAATATGTTTGAATTGGATTTATGAAAGAATATTTTATAATTGTTGGAATGGTTATGAATGATATTTATTTGATGAGTAAATTTTGATTTTAAGGTTGGATAAAAGAAAAGTTTGAGTTAAGGAGATTTGAATGGGTATTAAAAAGTTAGGGTTTTAGAAAGGGCTATGAGGCAAATTTTGCATGTACAATTAGTTTCATCATTTGAATCATGTTGTTTAATGATTCTAAGGATGAAAATGAGATTAAATTGATATTTGAAATTGGTTAGAGTGTTAAACCAAAATCAAAGTGATTTAGGGCAAAAATTTTAGAATTGTGATGGAAGTGTATAACATTATATTTTAATACTTGAAATGAGTTAAAATATAATGTTTGTGATATTTTTAAGCTTTAAAATTAATTTGGAAATGTTGAGAATGAAGTTTTAATATTAAAGTGTGTTTAGGCACATTTTAGTGATTTTGAATGGAGTACTCCTAAATTAAATTCTATTGTTTAATATGTGTTTAAATGTGATGTTAGAGACATATATAAGCTTAAAACTCAATTTGAAATTAGTTGGAATGATTTTTCAAAGTTAAAGCGCATTATGGCAAAAACTTAAAAAATTATAGGAATGTGTCTTAATTTATATTTTATGTTTTAAAAATCTAGAAATGTGATATTAATTGATTTTGTTTATTCACATTTTCAATAAGTGTTGAGTAAGTTGTTATTTTATCAATCTATGGTGAAGGACTTTTGGGTGTGTTAAAAGTAGAGTGGAGTTTTAACTCCATTTATTGCTTTAAAGAGGTTAGTGCATACTTTATTTATAATATGTATGATTGCATTAAATTTTAGCTAACACATTACACATGTTAAATATGTTATGATATTTGATTTTTATGAACATATGTATATGATATTATTTGAAGTAACAATGCTTGATTTGTATTGATTGTGACATGATAAGCCATTTGAGAATGACTAAATGAAATGCTTTGTGCGAAATTTGTAAAATGTGAGTTGTGTACTAAAATGTGAAGATGAGTCACATTAGTATTGTATTTGATGATAATATTATTTAATATTTATGAGTTGAAAATATAAAAAAAAAATGAAAAATATGGTAAAATATGATAAAAGAGAAATGTAATAAATTGTGTTTGCATATCACCTTATACAGAGTTATTTCTGGATTATCATTGTTGAAAATCTCTTACGCCTTCGGGCGAGATATAATTGGTATCATTTATTTATTACGTCTTCGGATGAGACACACCGGTATCACAAAGTTATTATGTTTTCGGTAAGATACGCTGGTATCATAGATGAGTAAGATAGTTCAACACAATATTTCTAGAACTAAGCCTTTGTATAAGGATTATGGGCCCATCGTATGTGTGGATGATTGATGCATGGTCTAAAGTGTGTGATCATTATTTGACATTTATAAAAGTGTACATAATGACATAGATATGATTTATCATTTGTTTATTATATTATATCAAAGTATGTATCACTGAGCGTTATACTTAGCGCGGTTTAATTTCATCGTGTAAGAGATATGGTTGATCCAGAGAATTCGGAGAGCTCTACTAGATTTGGACAGATCTAGAGTGTAGTTGATAACCTTTGGAGTTTAATCAGCTGACATGCACCAGGGTCATCTATATTTTATGTATATATTTTGAACTTTGAGAAATTTTATTTAAATATTTACATTATGGTTAGTTACATGTATATGATGTAAATTAAAAGGATTTTTTTTATTTTATGTTGAAAATGTGAGAGATGGAATATATGTATATATATATACATAAACGTTTGTAGAATATTAAAAGTGTTTTAATATAGGTTGTGTTGATTAAATTTTTGGGATATTTAAAATACTGACGAAATTCTGACGAAATTTTTTAAAAGAATTTTCTTAAAATATGTGTATATGGTCTTTAAATTAATTATATTAATTTAATTAATATATCACATTATAAGTGTAAAATTATTTATTTGGAAATTATGAAAATTTTTGGAAATGTTGTGCAGTGACATTGTAGTATTGTATATGTATATTTTATATATACTGAATGTATATATTATATGGTTATATAATATAAGGTATTACATGAAATACATATTAAATATTAAATATGAATATATACTTGCTCAATGCTGTGAAGAAAAATACAATTTATATTTGCAGACAATTGCAGTTGCTAATGTTTCTAGTTTTATTTAATTACTTTCTTTTCTGCCTCGGCATTTCTCCTCAACAAAATAAATAAATAAATAAATAATTTGTAATATTTTAAAAGTCACAACTTAAGTATTAAACACTTTATACTGTCTTACACTTTTAAAATTTTTAATAACTTGATTATACATATATAATTTAGAAATATAATTAAAAGAACAAATATAATTATACTTTCCAACACTTTCAACATTTTTATATAATATCATATTTTAAATTTTATATTAAAATTTAAAATTTATGCAGTGCTTAAGAAAACTTTAAATTGATTGACATTGCTAAGTGAAAAATATGATCATTCTTGACTAAAATATGTTTGATTTCTAAAACTATTTTTTAGAGATAAACAAATCTAATTAAATTTATTTGATTGTGAATGCAAATAATTAGTTTATGTTCATTTTTATTTAATAAAATAGGAATTTGAGTTAAATTAATAACTTCTTGCTAAAACAATTTATGTGATTTATGGAAACATAAAAAGAACTACTTCTATAATTATGGAATTTACATTCAGGTTTTGAAAATAAATTTTTTGAGACTTTCAAAGATTAAATTTGTCAATTTTTTGTACAATAAAATTAATTATTTTTACTAAATAATCACCTGAGGATTGAAAAAAATAATTTTTTTAAACAACATTTGCGTTGAATAGAAGAGGTTTTTTTTTTTTTTTTTGCCTATTTCCTTTGCTACGGTGTTTTGGAGAGCAAAGAAGTTCCCCGCAATTTCAATATCGACTTAGCTTTACACATTCACCAATATCGAATATGCTTTTAGTTATTGAGGAAATTACACTGGGTACATGCTTTCCATGGCCACTTTTCAAGTTTACGATGATAACTTCTTTTTTTTTTTTTTTCAATTTTGTGTAGGCGCTTTTTTTTTTCTTTTTTACTTCCTTTATAAAGTGATTTTTATTTTTTATTTGTTTTACGTATTTTTTATTTAAAAATAAATTTTTATGTCATATTCTCAATATATACTCATAAAATAAATATATACATAATATATACATAGCATATATAACATACACACACAACAAATAGCATCTATACAATATACACCAATTAACAACCATATTTACTAAATATCTATCAAATATCTACTAAACATCTACTAAATATATATATATATATATATAATATTTTTAATATTTTTTAACTTTATTTTTAAATTTTTTATTTATACAATATTTACTTAAAATACATATAAAATCTACCAAACATCTACAATATTTACCATACATACACAGAATATTTATCAAATATCAACATAATATCTATATAATAAAATTAATAATTTTTAACTTTATTTTTTATGTTTTTAATATGTAAAATTTATTTAAAAATAAATTTAATAATTTTTAAATATACTAAAAATTATTAAATTTAATAATTTTTAGTAAAGTTAAAAAAAGCTGAAAATTGAAGTAAAAAATTGTTTGTAGTGGAAGAATATGCATTTTAAAAAAATTATTTTAGTGAAAAGTGAGGTATTTTTAAAATTTTGATATAACTGTTTTTGAAAGCATAATTTTTTTTTTGTAATATTAAAAAAAAAAAATTAGGGTAGGTGTATAAATGTCCCTTAGTTATTCTATAAAACTGAAATAAGCCTTTGAGCATATAGATTTATGAACACTGACCTCCTCCTACTAATGGATCCTTGTTGGGCTTTTTGCATGATATATCTTAGAGAAAAAAAAATATCATACACTGTATTTTTAAAAAATTTTACTTTTTTACCAAGAGTATTTTAGTCATTTTATTATAAGCTCATAATAAACTCATTATAAACTGTGTAAAATTTATAAACTTATTAGAAACTCATTGTAAACTAATTATAAACTCATTGTAAACTCTCTATAAGCTAATAAACATCTGGTATTTCGGTAAATATTTTATAAATTTTGATATTTTGATAAATATTTTATAAATATGGTATATTTAAAATTATTTTTAATTTTCTTATATTTTATCAAAAGCCATATATCTTAGGGCTTTTGACATAACTATCTTAAAAAAGGAAAAATTACGTAAATAACCTTAAAAAGTTTTAGTTTTCAAAAATCATGCTCAATTTTTTTTTTATAAAAATATGATCAAAATTTATAAAATAATATAAATATTCACACACTAAAATACAAGAGCCCTAGATTATAAAATTGTAATTCTTTAGTATATCAACATATAAGATATATAGAATAACGTCTAAGACATACAAATCAATATATAAAACTTATAATAAATAAACTTTTATATTTCATTTTATATATTGTATATAATTTAATAAATGTGAATTTTAGATAAATATTGATAATATATGTAACATATATATCATATATATTGCACATATATCCTTATATGTGTCATTTATATTACATATAATTTGATAAATATAATAAATCTCATTTTAAGAAACATATAATTTGATAAATATTGATAATATATGCAACATATATATCCTTATTTATGGCATAAATATTGCATGTATGTTCTTATACAAGTCATATATGTCACATATAATATGATTAATTTTATAAATTACAAATGAGGTATAACACCTTTATACTCTATATACCCTATATACGTATAATATATATATCTCGTCTACATAACTTACATATACAAAATATAAAAATATTACTATAATTGTTTGTGGAAATCTCGTATAATAAATTAATAAAATAATTATATTTTTAATAGACTAACTTATTAAATAAATACATTTATATTTAGTATTTCTGAAATTTTTATAAGAAAATCTCTTCAACATTTTGCCAAAATTTTATTTGTATTTTTAATAAATCTCAAATTCAAACAAATCCAACTTACATTTTGAAATTACTCTCAAAATTTATTTACCAATTCACAAATTTACCATGATTTAAAACATATTCAAATGTTTAGAAATTTTATTACTTACAATTATAAAATATGCAACATATCATTTGTTTCCAATACAATTACCACTTGATAATTATATCTTACATATATATATATATATATCTTAAACAAAATTACACATAAATGCAGCACAAGTTGTTTTGGTCTCGTGACACACATATCTTCAAGTCTTAAACATACTCCAGTTCACCTTGATTTGCACTTCTAATACCTGTACGATATGTACTACCGTGCTAAGCTCGAAAGCTTAATAGTATATACTTCAATAACAATATCATTATTTTAAAAATCAATACATGCATTATATTCATAGCACACAGCACTCTTGATACATACACCATTTATTGCCACACTTTTTTATCTTATAAATTTTTACATATTGTCATCATGTATAATTCATTTTCCATCCACAATTTATAATATTTACAAACATATTACAAACATATACATTAGGCCTAACAAGTCCCTACACAATATCCAAGTTATAGAAACAATGATTTGGTCCATCGTGACACTAGCTTGTCTAGCCTCGAAGACAAAGTAATATCAGTGACACTAATATGTCTAGCCTCGAAAGTAAAGTAGTAGCAGTGACACTAGTGTGTCTAGTCTCGAAGCCAAAGTAGTAGCAGGGACACAGGTGTGTCTAGACCCGAAAGCAAAATAAATATCATGACATATCGTTAGTACGCCAACTCGACAGTATCAACATCAATGTTCTAGAACAAGTAATTATGTAAGGCCAACACACAATATATATATATATATATATATCACATTATACATTTTCCATCCCATTAATCAATCCATCTGTCTCAATTCCCACACTTTTCTAGCGATCAACTCAATTCATGATCACTTTCACATTTCATTTTCGTGTCCTCATTTCATTTGTCAATTTCTCTTTATTTCATTATCATTTTCTCACATTGCATAATGTTCCACAACCATTTTATTTATAATTTATTCACATTAAACATAATTTAAATTTCACACACTTTTAATGATATAATGCCATATATCATATTAAAATAAATATCAAAGTGACATAACACATTCACAAAATCATAATGTGTTATGCAACTTAAATATAATTAATATATAAGTTGTTAAAGCATGTACTAACCTTTTTATTGATCCAAAATCAATCTAATTCTTCCTCCACTTCTTACGTTTACCAAAGCCTTAACTTTCATCACTTGTACCAATTCTCCCTGCACATACATAAGCCACACAAGAAGCATAATTATTCACTTTAAGTCGTGTTGCTTATATTGTAAATTTTTAGGTTTTCATTATTCAAAATCAAAATATTATTTACTATAATTTTATGATGAAGTGTATCATGTTTTTGTCCCTTAAAAAATAAAAATATTTTTAGTGTTTATTTTATATTTTTAAAAATTTATTTTATATTTTTAAAAAACTATATTCTAATTTTTAATATATATACACAAACACATAATTTATAGTATTTAACAATAAATATATGCTAAAAAAATTAATAATTGTTATACTAAAATCCAAAAAAATCAATAATAAATATAAAAAATAATCTAACACAGTAAAAGATTCCACTTTTTCCCATAAACTTTCTTCAATTCTAGCTAAAGTTTGAGTCACTGTTTTTTTAAAAGTTTTCTCTTATGATCCTTCTATGATTCGATTTTTAATCATTTGCTTTTTTGATTGTTTTATTTTTATTTTTTATATGTGTCTTTACATTTTTATTAGAACTATCAATGTCTCTGATACTTCCCTTTCAAAAAAAAAAAAAATGTCTCTGATACTTGTTCATCTTCATATTAAAGAAATTTTAATAGAAAGGATAAAAATTAGTTTCTGTAGCAGCTATATCATTATATATGATACATGACTTTTCATTGTTTAATGAAAGGGCTCACACACTAATACTATTGATACTATATGTTTATATACAACCACGAGTCCTTGTATTACAAGGACAGCTAATATTAATCCTATTCTAACTGAATTACCTGCTGCACGTTATTCATATTATATAGGACACAAACAGTGACGGAACCAGGATAAAGATGAAGGGGGGCAAAATTTTCAAGCAAAAGAAATTACGAACTAATTTATATTTAATTTTATTTTTATATTAAATAATTAAATGATGAAATTTTTATTATTTTTATTTCAATATATAAATACTATAAATTATATAAATATAAAATTAATTATAGTTTTATATTATATAAATATAAGTATATTAATTATATATGTATATAAATATACACTTTTTTATAAAAAAATATATAAATATATATATATGTATATTCTTAGTATGGGAAATAATTTTCTTCATATTAAAAATGTTATTTATCTCAATTACACTGTACCCATCTTATAGGCAAAGCTACAATCTATTTTTGGTATATATTTATTCTATAATTACTGTGAATTATTATCTTTAATGAAGAATAATCCTAATGTTGATTCTATGGAGTGATTTACTCCTGATTATTCTCACACTCCCCCTCAAGTTGAGTAGTGGGATCTACAATGCTCAATTTGCACAAAACTTTTCGAAGCATTCTACCTGTAACAGCTTTTGTTAAGATATCTGCTAATTGATCTTCTGACCTGACAAACGGGAACTCAACTATCCCTTCTTCCAGCTTTTCTTTGATGAAGTGTCGATCCACCTCTACGTGCTTAGTTCTGTCGTGCTGTGTCGGATTTTCAGAGATACTTATTGCAGCCTTATTGTCACACATCAGCTTACATGTACTTTGAATAGGAAAGCCTAACTCTATTAGTAGCTTTCTTATCCATAGAATCTCTGTCATTCCTTTTGCTATTCCTCGGAACTCTGCTTCTGCGCTTGATAACGCAACTACCTTATGTTTCTTACTTCTCCAGGTCACCAGGTTTCCTCCCACCATGGTAAAGTATCCTGAGGTTGACCTCCTGTCTACTGGGTTTCCAGCCCAGTCTGCATCTGTATAACCTTGTACCTCCAAATGTCCATTCTTTCTGAATACAATTCCTTTTCCTGGTGTTCCTTTGAGATATCTCACAATTCGCATAGCAGTCTCCATGTGATGGACTTGAGGATTGTGCATGAATTGACTTACTATACCAACTGCATAAGCAATGTCTGGTCTGGTGTGAGACAAATAGATGAGTTTTCCAACTAATCGCTGATATCTCGTATGATCGGCTAGCTGTGCTCCTTCAATCATCTGTAAGCCATGATTCGGAACTATCGGAGTTTCTGCCGGTTTGCAGTCTAGCAAACCTGTTTCTGCTAAGAGATCTAGGATATACTTTTTTTGTGAGATATAGATCCCTTGCTTTGATCTCAACACTTCGATTCCAAGGAAATACTTCAAGTTTCCCAAATCCTTCATCTCAAACTCTGTGAATAAGTTCTTCTGAAGTTGTACAATTTCATCCTTGTCACTCCCTGTAATTATCATGTCATCAACATAGATTATAAGGCATGTGATAAGCTCACCTCTACGCTTAAGAAACAGTGTATGATCTGCATTGCTCTGTTTATACCCATATCTCTTCATTGCAATTGTGAATCTACCAAACCATGCCCTGGGTGATTGTTTTAGACCATACAAAGCTTTCTTTAGTCGACATACTTCCCTAATTTGGAAACCTGTCTCAAATCCTGGTGGTGCTATCATATAAACCTCCTCTTTTAAATTGCCATGTAAAAAGGCATTTTTAACATCAAACTGGTGAAGCGGCCAGTCATAATTTGCTGCAATTGAGAACAAAACTCGAATTGTATCAATCTTTGCCACTGGAGAGAAGGTTTCTGAGTAGTCAATGCCGTATGTCTGAGTATACCCCTTTGCTACAAGCCTTGCCTTATATCTTTCTATTGTCCCATCAGCCCTGTATTTGATGGTGAATACCCACCTGCATCCAACTGGCTTCTTCCCTGGGGGTAACTTACATTTTTCCCAAGTTCCATTCTTTTCAAGTGCATCCATCTCCACTTGCATAGCATGACACCATTCAACATTTTCCTTTGCTTCCTCCACTGTCCTTGGAGTTGTCTCAGTGTATAAAGTTGTTTTGAATGCTATTGCTGAGTTGGACAAGCTCCCCCTGTCTTCATCATCTACTGGATATTGAGTTCTCCAAGATTTATGTTCTGGTGAGTATCGCTTGGGTGGTTTTCCTCGATTACTTCTTGGAGGCAGAACATGTCTGTTTGTATTCCCCTGTTCTTCTGTTACCACTTGTTCTTCTCCCCTGTCATCATTAGTACATTCTGTAGTAGAAATAATTGGTTCTATTACAGGAGAAGAACTAAGTACCTCAGGATTATCAGATGAAGTATTTTGGGTATGGATGAGCTGAATAGACTGTCCTTCTGTATCTGAAGTCAGTTCGGTAGAACTGTTATCTGGCTCTGTTGGGATAGTGTAGGACAGATCTGGTAATGAAACCCAGCTTAGATGGTCTGAGTTAGTATCTTTCTCCCCTTGACCATGAAGATAGGTAGAATAGTAGTACTCAGTCTCAATGAAGTTGCAATCCATGGTGGTGTACATGCGTTGGTTGACAGGATCATAACATCGGTACCCCTTTTGATTAGAACCATATCCAACAAAAACACATTTAACAGCACATGATTCAAACTTTGTACGTTCAGATTTGGGTTTGTGAACAAAAACTGAGCATCCAAAAACTCTAGGTGTAAGGGTAAGTGTTGGTGGAATTTTGGTTTGTTGAGAAAGTGTTTGAATGGGAGTTTTCAGGTTGAGGATTTTTGTGGGCAATCGGTTTATGAGGTAGGTGGCTGTGGCAACGGCTTCGGGCCAGAAGTATTTTGGAACTTGAGCTTCAAGCATTAATGCTGTGGTGATTTCTAGGATGAGTCGATTTTTTCGTTCGGCTACACCATTTTGTTGAGGTGAATTTGGGCAAGTGGTTTGATGAACCAGTCCTTTGTCTTGGAAAAATTTGGTTAAGGTTTGGTTAACATATTCGCCCCCATTATCTGATCGGAGGATGCGGATTTGTTTCTGGTATTGGGTATGAATAAGATTATAAAAAAGGATGAATTTTTTCCGACACTTCAGACTTATTTTTCAAAAAATAGACCCATGTCATACGAGAGTAATCATCAATAAATAACAAAAAATATCTAAATCGACTATGACTTGAGTCAGGGGCAGGACCCCAAACATCTGAATGAACCAAATTAAAAACGGAATCCATACGGGTATTATTTGATTGAAAAGTAGTTCTATGACTCTTAGCCAGAATGCATGTTTGACAAGGAACAAAGCTATTCTTTCTAAATTTTAGAAATAAAAGACTGAGATAACCATGGGATGGGTGCCCAAGTCGTCGGTGCCACAACCAAATCTGCCGGTCCACCGTCCCATGTGCCAGTAGCGCAGTCCCTTGTTGAACCACCTCATCGACATAGTACAGTCCATCCCGCTCAGTGCCACGCCCAATAATCTCCTTCATCTGAATATCCTGTAAAAAACAACAGTCGGAGTACATCAGTACATAACAATTCAGTTCCTTGGTGACATGGCTTATAGACAGTAATTTGCAAGAAAGTGCAGGTACATAAAGACAATTAGACACTTTCAAGCTAGGAGAAATTTCAATGGTTCCTGCACCCATAACAGGTGAAAGACCACCATTTGCAGTTTGAACTTGTTTCTTCCGTGGTGTGGACTGTGTAACAATGTCCTTAGGATCATAGGTCATTGTATCAGTCGCACCACAGTCGAAAATCCACTCCGAATTCTCTGATGATGTTGATCCACGAACAATATGTGAAATTGCCTCTGATTGATTATTTTTGCCAATTTCAGACTGAATTGCATAATTCCCAAACCACCAGGGACTATTCTGCTCACTTTTAAAAATACAGGAACCTGTTTGAATTTCTTTTGATCTCCCTGCACTAAAAACATTAGAAGACAAACTTCCAGGGGTATTTTTAAGTAATTTCTCAAATCATATACCCTTATAATTTTTATTATCTTCTTTCCTCTTACCAACTGCCGCTGCTGCCCTTGCTTCTCCCTTGACTCCTCCGCTTTCCCCGCTGTCGTTACCATTGTTGGTTGCCACGAGGTTGCCCATGGCAGTGCTTGATTTCTCTCGACTGGTACCTCTCTTTTTGTGGCCATCCTCCCACCAATCAGGGTAACCCACGATTTGGAAGCACTGCTCTTTAGTGTGCCTCTTCATTCCACAGTGGCTGCAATAAAGTTTTGATTTGTCCTCCCTGAGTGATGGCTTCGCCAGTTTTCCAGCGTCTGACCGGGAACGCCCCCCTTGTCCCCTTGCAGCATATACCATACTCTGTTGCTCCCCTGTGTTCTGCCCTTGTGTCAATTGGATATGCAAACCACTTCCAATGGCCAACTGCTCCTCTCCTTTTGTTGAACTGAGAATCCCAATTCGGGCAGCCTCTCGCCGGACTTGGGCGTAAGCCCTTTCAACATTTGGCAATGGATCCTCCTTCAAAATATCTCTTCTGATTGATTCATATTTCACATCCAGTCCTGCAAGGAATTGAAACAAGCGGGTTTCTTGCCTTTCCTTGTTGTAAATTGTAATATCATTTTGGCACTCCATTGGGCAAGGGTGTCGTCTGTCAATTTCTTGCCATAGCCCGAGAAAGGTATCAAAGTATTTTTCCAGTGTCATTTGCCCTTGTTTAATCTCATTTGCTCTTGTATGCAGTTCATAAATCTGAAAAGAATCGCCTCCGCTACCATACGTCATCTCCAGAGCATCCCATAACGCCTTGGTATTGGGATATGCGGCTACATTGCTAACGAGATTTGTTTCAATGTTCTGGATAACCCACGAAAATCAGTAAGATCTTGGATTTCCCAATTGATATATGCAGGATCTGTTCTTGCTGGCGGAGGTGGTGTTCCTGTGATATGATTAATCTTCTGCCTCCCAACAATGGCAACTTTCATTAAGCGAGACCATAGGGCATAATTGCTTGTATTCAATTTAACCCCAATATTGAGATTTTCGGAATTTAATTGGTTTTGCTGATTATTTGTGTTGTTCAGGCTGCTACGAAGGAGGTTAATTAACTGGGCAAAATCATTAGATCCTTGTGGGTTTTCTGATTCTATAGTGACATTGGAGGTTGTTGGCGACGATGGTCCCATTGGTTGTAAACTGATAGAAATATGTTTGAGACACACAAGGTTTGAGAAAGGTAAACAATGGCTTTTGGGGGTTTCTGTGATGAAAAAAAAAATTTGGTAAATGATGCAGTTATCGGTTTAAACGGAACCGTACCGCTCTGATACCATCTTAGTATGGGAAATAATTTTCTTCATATTAAAAATGTTATTTATCTCATTACACTGTACCCATCTTATAGGCAAAGCTACAATCTATTTTTGGTATATATTTATTCTATAATTACTGTGAATTATTATCTTTAATGAAGAATAATCCTAATGCTGATTCTATGGAGTGATTTACTCCTGATTATTCTCACATATATATGTATATGTACATAGGAGCCAGGGGCGCTATATGCCCCCCATTGTTTCCGTCCCTGGACACAAATATTGTGTCTTGGTTTATACAAATTCCTTTGTCTATCACTCCCCCTCAAGCTGAACGGGGATGATGTGCAGCTTGTCCCGAAATAGTTAAAACTGAGACTTGGCCATAGGCTTAGTAAGAATGTCGGCAACTTGATCATAAGTATGTATATATCGAACAAACAACTGCTTCTGATGTACACTTTCATGGACAAAATGGAAATCAATTTTAATGTGCTTGGTTCGATTATGAAATTTTGGATTTTCCATGAGATATGTTGCACTCAAGTTGTCACACCAAATAGCAGGAGCATTGGGCAATGGTAACCCGTTTTCACCAAGTAAAGACTGAACCCAAATTATTTCATATGTCAATGTAGCTAGTGCCTGATATTTTGCTTTAGTAGTTGATCTAGATACACATTTTTGTTTACGAGATGCCCAAGAAATTAACGAATTGCCAAGATATAAAGCGAAACCAGTTATGGATCGGCAATCATCAACAGACCCAACCCAATCAGCATCACAAAACCAATGAAGAATAAGTGCGGAGTCTTTTGAGAGGAGTCTTTTGGTTCATTCTCACAATCTTCTTTTCTAAATTTTCGTATCATTTTATTCACTAATTAAAAATGTTATATTATTTTATTCCAATAATGCATCATATTATTAATTAGATATTACAAATAATAGTTAAATAAAATAAAATTATTAAAAATAAAAATTTTAACAATTAAAAAAGACAAATATCCATGTACAACCTTTATTATTGGATTTGTGGAAGAATAAAAGAAAATATAAAAATATAAAAAAAAAAGAGCAGAGAAAAGAAAATTTATATAAACTATGATAACAATGATGGAAAAAGAAAAAAATTTGACTTTTGATTGATAAAAGACAATGGTGCAAAACGTTAATTAACAAAAGAAAAAAAAAAGGTATTATTGATTGATATAATTTAACGTCTTCGCCAAGCCAAAATTTTTAAAATTATAAATTATTTTTTATCTAATTAGAAATTTTTAATTTTAATAATAAGATAGAATATTTTTTTTCTTAAAAGATTAAAGTTGTTAAAAAAATAACAAAAATCATTTCGAATATATCTAAGTAAACGAAACTCAAATATTCAAATAAGTTAGATGTAAAGATTGATTTAAAGTTTATTCAAGTAATTTTTATTTTATTAACTAAAATTTAATATTTTTATTTTATAAAAAGTATAAAAATATATATTATAAAGAAATAATCATAAAAATAAGTTTCTTAAATAAAATAAAAAAAGAAAATACTTACTACATCCCAAATTAATAAGATTTTTTTTACTTGTCTCACATAGTTTACTTACCATTTTTATAAGTTAATTAATAAATTAAATTTTTATTATATGCATATATAATATTATTTATTGAAAATATTTAATGAATATATCACATATTAAAATAAAAATATAATAAAAAAATAAATTTATATTTTTAATTAAAATAATTATTTTTTAATTTAAAAATAAAAATATATTTATTAATTCAAAAAAAAGAAATAATAAATTAATTACTGTATTAATCCAGACAAATTAAATAATAATTAGAATAAAATTTTGCCAAAGAATCTAAAGATGATCTTACAATGACATAGCTTAGCATTGAGATTACCAACATTAAAAATTATAAATCAATAATCAAAGGAAAGAGTAGACTTAATGACAAAAAAGGCAATTAATTATCTTATTATTATTATTAGTATTAGTATTATTATTATCAAATGATAGTAGAAAAAAACCAAGCATCTCGAAAATGAATCTTAATAATAGTATATTATTACCATGCACGAAGCTCATTTAATGCAAATTTGCATCGAAGGTCTCCTGTTTTTCTTTGTTATCTTATTTTAAGGTGGTGAAGATGTCTGTTTTTTTCCATTTAATTAATATTAAAATTAATATTATTACTTTGGTCTCAAACTTTTAAAAATTCCCATAATCGAAAAACAGTAAGAGCTTCTTTTTTCTTTGCTCAGTATCTTTGGTCTCACTCTCATCTTCCTATAGAGCTTAGGGTTTTGAAATTCATATATTCTATTGCTATTCTTCTACCTATCTATTTCTAAATATTTTAATACCTATTTTGTGATATTTGGGGCACTCGCTCTTCCTTCCTTCCTTTCTTTGTTATTCCATTGAGTTCATGCTCAAGTAATACAGAAATTTTAAGATGTATCAATATATATGCATCCATTTAATAAAAATTAAAAATATATAATTGGTTTTTTTTCTTATCTCTCATTCAGCAATTTATTATTGCATGGATGTATATATACCGGGTATATGATAAAATTTTTTACAGTATTTAGTCTATATTTTCTTTAGTTTTTATTGAGAGAAATTTTTTTATCATTATTTTCACTTACAAAATTTATTAGCAGGTGCATATTGAGGCACTGTCTAATGATAAATGCATATCTCATAAAAAGATTCAAGTTCGATTCCTTTCATTATAATGTAATACTTAAAAAAAATGGTAGGTTAGACTGCATGTATCAAATCTTTAAAAAATTGTAAATTCAATATATCATGTTTAATAAATATTTGATATTTTTCAAATTTAAATTTATTTTATCTAAAAAAATCATTTTTAGGTTATAAATTGAAATTCAAAGTTAGAATTTTTATGAGTGCGAATAAATAAACTCTCTGACTATATATTTCGCAGTTAATTTGTTGTGTGGCTAAGCTAGAAATGTATTATACAGTAAACAACACTCGCTAAATGTAAACTCGCAGTTCATGCCTGGATACATAAACTCGCATAGTTTTGGAATCTAAACACAAGAAAGCACTTTGATTAATCGAATACCCTAAAAATATACATGGTTTAGATCGTGCTTCAAACTTGTTTCTATTATATGGCCTTAAATAGGGATAACATAAACAACCAAATACCCGTAATTTCAAATAGTTAGGCTTCTCGTTAAATAATTTGAAATACGGTGAGACCATATTAAGAACAGGATCAACGAATATTAAATAAATCTAAAGACTAAAGCAGCATCAGATTTTGCTTTTAAAGGGTAAAACTACACATACTTGGTAAAATGATCAACGAATATTAAATAATATTGAAACCCATCAAAGGATCTAACCGGAGCAGGACCCCATAAATCTGAATATAATAAATCTAAAGGCTTTGAACTTTTAAGTGAAGACACACCAAAAGCGAGTCTAAGACTCTTATTACAGCGACACGAAGAACAATCAAAATCTGAAGAAGAACAAGATAAATGTAGCTGAGACAAAACTTGACGATTTATTTTGGCCGCAGGATGACCAAGACGATGATGCCAGACTGCAAAGGAATCACGAACAGAAGACTGAGCAACAGATGAATGAGCACGACGATTGCTGGAAATGGAAAAGAGACGATACAAGGAGTCTCTAATGCCCCCCTTTGCTAGAATCTCCCCCGTGAACTGATCCTTAACAAGAAAACAATCAAAGAAAAATTCAATTGAGACTTTATTAGCAAGACAAAATGCAGAAACTGAAATTAAGTTTTCTTTTGATTGAGGAACACACAAAACATTTTGCAAAGCACCGGACTTCAAAGGAAAAGATAACCAAGTGGAACCAACATGAGTAATTCTCAAACCTTTACCGTCAGTCAAATGTAGCTCATCCAAACCTTTATAAGGGGCATGTAGCGATAAGTATTGTAAATCAGTCGTGACATGGTGAGTAGCTCCGGTATCCAAAATCCAACCCTGCTGTTCATGTGAAGTAACATGATTAGATTTCGGTTGAGGAAAACTATCCTTAAAGAAATCCTTAGCCTTGAAACATTGCTTTGCAATATGTCCAGGTCTGTCACATATTTGACAGACCACTTTGGAACCACCACTACCCTTCCTTACTGCAGCCGGCTGTGAATATTGATCAGAAACAAATCGGGAATTTCCAGACTTGTTACGTGAAAAAACCTGTATTGGTGATGAATTTTGTCGAGAAAAGGACAAGCCCCGACGAACAGTATTTGCACTCATTAGTACAGTTGCATAAGAAGAATCAACCTTCTTAAGATATAATTCATGGGAGCACAGTTTTTCCTGTAATTCTTCGAAGGAAATAACTGTATCCCGAGCTCGAACAGCAGCTGCAATGTCACAAAACTCCGGCCCTACACCATTTAAAACATGAATAACCAAATCCAAATCAGAAACAGGACTACCAGATAAAGAGAGATCATCAGCAATTCCCTTTACAATATGCAAATATTCAGCAACAGAACGGGATTCAAGCGTAAGAGTGGAAAGCGTATCCCTAAGTGATAAAATCCATGTTGCATTACGATTAGCGCATGAAGTTTGTATCTTTCTCCATGCGTCGACAGAAGAGGTAGCATCAGAAGTGATATGCATATCGGCAAAACTAGTCGCTGCGATTAGAGCAGCAAGGATCAACTGATCCTGGCAGATCCAGAATTCGTAGTCTTTGTTCAATTCAACTTTCTCATTCATAACAACAGTCTGAGGAGGGCAGGGAAAAGAACCATCAACGTATCCCATCAGATTATACCCTTTAAGAACTGGTACAATCTGTGCACGCCAAGTCGGATAGTTTTGCTGTGTCAATTTCAAAGGAAATTGAGTAGCGTTAAAAGAAACCAGTGTTCTTCCAGAAGAATGAACAAGGTTAGGTAAATTTGAAGAAGAAGCCATAGAAAAAAAAAACAAAGAGAAGGGACCGAAAAGTAAAATTAAAACCTAGTAGGTTTTTAGCTCTGATACCATATAGAGGAACACAAAAGCTAGAAGCAGAAGTTGTCTTCTATACCATATATTCATTGTATTTATACAGTAAAAGAGATATACAATTCTGTTACAAGTAATAAGGTTATACATAACCCTTAATACAAATCTATACTAACTAACCGATATTATCTCTTCGTAACAGCTGGCTCATTAGTGTGGCTAAGCTAGAAATGTATTATACAGTAAACAACACTCGCTAAATGCAAACGTGAAAATAGTAAATATCGAAACATGCTAATAAAAAATTCATAGGCCTATTGCCTCTCTCTCTCTCTCTTCCTCTGTACGTGAGGCATTTTTCTCTGGAATAGAGCTCTACCGCTGTCCGTCGGTTCAAGCCCTAAATCTAGAGCTACCACTGGTACCCCTAAATCTCTCATCCTCTTTCTCTCTAGGTCTTCATTTTCTTTTTTTTTTTTTTTGGCTTTCTTCTTCCTTTGCTTTTTTGTTTAGTGGTGAGAGTTTTCTGTATCTAAAACTCCATGTTGAAAACATCCATGGTTAATTTGGTTTTAGGCTCTCTAAAGCTTCTTTTTGGGGATTTCCTTTTAGATCTGAGTTTGGAAGCTTCAAGTTCTCGTTTTTAGACTCAACTAAATATCTGTCCAAGTTTTTTTTTCTTCACTTTTCTATTGGTAGTTAGCTTTCAGTGTTTATTCCATCATACCTATTTTAGAGGTTTAGCTTTCAGTGTTTATTCTGTTGGGAAAATCGCTTATTTTCCCGCCATTCGGACCATCTTCAAGCAGGAATAAATGAAAAAATAAAATAATGACTGTGAAATTAAAGAGAATAAAACACAATGATTTAACGTGGAAAACTCCCGAATGGGGAAAAACCACGGTCGTTGTCTAACGACAACCAAGAAAAATATTCACTATGCGGCAAATTGTTACAACCACAAATTACAAAATATTTTTCTAACCGACACCCACAAAACAACCCCCAAATATTTATACTCCAAGGAACTCCAAGAGATTGATTCTCTAATTCCTAATATAAACTACTTGGTGTTTAACTTATAGCTCTCCTTAAGCTATATTTTGTGTTTGCTTGGTGTGTCTACAAATAGAGAGAATGAGCCTATTTATAGGCTTCAAATGCAAATAAATTGTCAAACTAAATTAGGTGAAAATTAGGCTAAATTAGGCACCTCCCATTTTCACCTCACATTTTTGACAATTTCTTCCTTGTTAGGCACCTTGCATTTTTTACTTTCTTTTTTTTTCATTTTTATTTTTCAATTTTGGTGTGCTACCACCAACAATCTCCACCTTGAAAAATAAAAACACAACATTGTCTGTTACCGATAATTATAATTCTTAACGTCAAGAATTAACATACTCCACCATAAAAGAGTATCGCCACTTGGAATTATTTCACCAACTCCAAGAATTTTCCATCGGCCATGTCGGATCCCGCTAATAGTTTATGATGCAACCCTCATGTTGACTTTTCCGAGAGTTCATTAGCCATCGACATCATTTTTCCACCACATGCTTTGCATCAACTGTCAACCAATGTCGCACGCATTTCTGTGGACCAGCTACCAATAATCCGTCCTCTTCCATGGCATCTCAACGGGTAGCAATCATGCCATGAGGACACACTTCTCTTAACTACAGAGAAAACTCATCATCTCTTTCGCCACAGGAGATCACATTGGCAGCAACAACGTTAGAGCTTCTAGCCGAATCAGCTCCACCGTTTGGGTAATCCTTCCTCACGTGTCCAGTTTGACCACACCCCCAGCAGACAACCTTCCTCTTTCCGGAGCCTTTATTCTTTTTCCTGATACCGACAGATAAAGCTGAATTCTCATAAGATTTATTTTTCATTTCATTCAGTCTTCTCTCCTCAGTAATGAGCTTACTAACCACATCCGCATACACCACTTCCTTACTACCATATTTCAGAACAGGCTTCATGTGCTCATATGTTGAAGGAAGTGACAGGATGAGCCGGAGAGCTTTATCTTCATCTTCGATTTTCACTCCAAGAGTTTCCAATTCAGAGATGATAATGTTGAGGACACTCAGGTGATCGGACAGCTTTGTACTTTCCGCCATTTTCAACGTATGAAATTGCTCCTTCAAATATAACCTGTTGGATATATTTTTCCCTTGATACAATTCTTCCAGTTTCTCCCATAGCTCCTTTGTCGTGGACAATCCAAGCACATTAGCAAGAACATTTTTTGCTAGACACATGCGAATTTGACTTACCTCCTTGATATCCAGCTCTTCCCATTCTTCGTCACTAATCTTGGATTTTTCTGAGTCTCCACTACCACCGCCTTTTCTTGAATTTCTTCCACTGACTGGTTTACCCTGCAAAACCTTATGTAGTCCAGACTGTATCAACATGTCTTTGACTTGCACTTGCCACAGTGCAAAATTCATTCTCCCATCAAATTTCTCAATCTCGCATCTCATTGCCGACATGCTTATTTTGTGCTTAATAAAGGACCATAAATAAATATTACACCAGGTAAATTTCCAGGTAAGAGGAGGAGTCACAATGGTCTCACTTAAAATTCACTTGCCTTAGACTAAATTCATGTCGTTTGACAGAATTTACCTCGACATGTAATTATTTATCTCACCAACAATACTCAAGCACACCAAAGCAAAACGGCTCCACCTTTTCCAAAGCTCCACCAGCTTAAAAACAAAAATAATTTTTAACAAAAATCTTTTCTGATGTGGAAGATCAAACCAAGCTGCAACCACAGAGCATACTAAGATTTTTGACAAAAATTATAACACCTAAGCTCTGATACCACTTGTTGGGAAAATCGCTTATTTTCCTGTCATTCGGACCGTCTTCAAGCAGTAACAAATGAGAACATAAAATAATGATTGTGAAATTAAAGAGAATAAAACACAATGATTTAACGTGGAAAACTCCCGAATGGGGAAAAACCACGGTCGTTGTCTAACGACAACCAAGAAAAATATTCACTATGCGGCAAATTGTTACAACCACAAATTACAAAATATTTTTCTAACCGACACCCACAAAACAACCCCCAAATATTTATACTCCAAGGAACTCCAAGAGATTGATTCTCTTATAATTCCTAATATAAACTACTTGGTGTTTAACCTATAGCTCTCCTTAAGCTATATTTTGTGTTTGCTTGGTGTGTCTACAAATGGAGAGAATGAGCCTATTTATTGGCTTCAAATGCAAATAAATTGTCAAACTAAATTAGGTGAAAATTAGGCTAAATTAGGCACCTCCCATTTTCACCTCACATGTTTGACAATTTCTTCTTTGTTAGGCACCTTGCATTTTTTACTTTCTTTTTTTTCATTTTTATTTTTCAATTTTGGTGTGCTACCACCAACATATTCCTCCATCATACCTATTTTAGAGGTTCAAGATGTAGCTCTCTCAGGAGCTCCAACAAAACCTCTTGTCAGGTGTGGCTTTGTTCTTGTAGAGTTTAAGTTCCCTCTTTGGCTCCTAGTTTAGGACCTTTGGTCCTTTCTTTTCCTCAACTGCTTCTAGATTTAAGGATGTATGAGGTAGCAGTGGTGCTCTCTATTTCATCACTTTGTTGTTCCTCTAGTTCTAGTGGACTAACAAGCTATTGATTCTGCTTTTCTTCTCAGTTGTTGACCTTTTTTTTTGGTGTACTACGATTGTTTTTTGGAGGATTTCTTGACATTGAGTTCTTTATTCCTTACTACAAAGAGAATATTAAAGATTGGTGTTCTATCTTTTGTTGTGAAGGTTCATAATTCATATAAAGGTCCAATTTAAATATTGTACTACTATGTGTGAACTATGTTAGTCCTTAAATATTTTTTGAACTAAACTAAAACTTTTTCTTTCAAAATTAGCTCAAATCAATCATTTTTTAATGGAATCATTAAAAGAACCTAACGCTTGCTGACGTGACAGCTTATTAGAATTTAATATGGACTTTACGCATAGATTGAGGTCCAATTAAACCTTAAACCAAAATTTATAACTTATTAATATTATAAATTATATTATTTTAAAACATTATTAATAAATTACAAATTTTGGTGTCAATAATTTATAACAATAATAAATAATTTTTAAAAAATTATAATTTATAATATTTTTATTAATTTATAATTTTAATAAATAATTTATAATATCAATTTAATTTTAAAAAATAATTTGTAATATGAAATTTTAAATAATTATTAAAAAATAAATATATTTAAAAATTAAAATTATTATAATTTAACATAATTTACATATTTTAAAATATTTTAAAATAAATGAATATTCTCTTCTCATGTAGAAATATATATTCCCTATATAAAGATATTTTTAGATAGATATTCTATGCATCAATTATAAATTAACTGATAATTAAAAAAATTTATTTTCATATTTATTTATTCTTATACATTGATTCAGTTCAAAAATAAATATTAAAAAGCAAAAAATATTTTAAAAAATTTACAGAAATATTAACTAATTTTTTAAAATATAAACAAAAATAAAATAGATCATAAATCTAAAAAAAATAATTTTTTAAAATAATATAATTTATAATATTATTACAATATATTATAATTTATAAATTATTATAAATTATAATATTATATAAATTATTTATTAATATTATAAATTATTGATATTTAAAATTATTTATTAATATTTTTTTAAAATAATATAATTTATAATATTAATAAATTATAAATTTTAGTTTATGGTTTAATTTAGATCTCAATTAATATCTAAAGTTTTTATTGAATCATGATATACTGTCATGTCGTCAACCGTTAAATTCTCTTAATAATTTTGTTAAAAAATAACTAATTTAAATTAATTTTAAAAAAAATTTTAATTTAAAAAAATATTTAAAAACTAATATAGTCCATATGTAGTAGTATATAATTCAAATTGAACTTTTATCCTTCGCGCGTGTGTATATAGAAGAGAGAGAAAGAGACGCCAATCTAAAATTATTATATTTGGAGTACTCGTCTCATCAAACAATACACGCACACTTGGAGTACTCTTTTCATAAAAAAATATTAATTGTCAATTTTATTTTTTTAAAACAGTGATATTTTTTTAATTTCCTATTTCGACATTAATTGTAACTCAATATCAAATTTAGAGCGACAAATGACCCTCTATTGCATGCTATCAAGCGTCATTTCTATTTAGGCAAAATTATATCCTACGCCATTTTTTATAATTTTTTTTATTTTTACTTACATTATCTTAATTATTTTATAATAAACTCATATAAACTCATAAATTTATAATAAACATATAATAAATTCATAATAAACATACAATAAATTCATAATAAATTATATAAATAATATATTTTTATAAAAAAATCATAAATTCTTGTAAATTAAAAAATATTTTTAAAAATATGGTAAATTTAAAATTTTTTATTTTTTTTCTAATTATTTTTTCATTTTTCATTTAAGATTCAAACAGAGTTCATTTTCAAGTTTATTGAAAATAATGACACTAATAATAAGTAAATTTTGCAAAGCCAATTTATAATTTGTATGTACACACACAAGAAGAGCATGCTTTTGATTTGCATTGTCGGTAGGGGGAGAAACCTGTAATAGCAACATATAAATTGCAATATTAACATATAAAAAGGGTGCCCAAAGTACATTCAACAACAAAATTAATATTAAAAAATTAATATTTTTTAAAATTGTAATTCATTTTTTAATGAATTAATAAGAAGCATAATAATAATTATTGAAAAGTTTAATAATAATTTATAAAAATCATAATTAAGAGACCAACATACAATGAAGAAGTGCTGTTTTATTTTGGAAGACAAAGAAAAGAAGCGTGGAATCATGTGAGGTTCATTAAATGCAAGAGTTTAGTGTTTTACAAAACTCTTACAAGTTTCAATATTAATCTCTTTTTCTTGAATTGGGTAATTCATTTTCTATATTATTATTTAATTTTAATTTTCTACACCTTATGTTCATGTCAGAATGTCATTAATTTCTTGGTGGGGTTGTGGGTTTTTTTTAGTTTCAATAAATTATTTTTAATTAATTTTATAATAATCCATCCATTTCATACTGATTTTTCATATAATAATGTACGAATAATTAAGTATTTAATCATGTCTCATGTGATGTTGAGTCCAAAAAGGGTTTCTGCCTTATAGATTCTTCTATTATTAGTTTATAAATAAAAACTTTCTTTGATAATAATATATAATTAAGAATATTATGGTTAATTTTTTTTGGACTAAAGAATATTATCGTTAATTTGGATATATATATATTTTTTCTTGTAGAGGATGACTATTCTTCTTTGCCAGAGTACGCTTACCATGGCATGGCTGTACATTGTAATTAAATACAAACCTGTAGGGATAGGCTATGGATAATTTCTTTCAAACTAAGGATAAATTTATTTATTTTTAAAAAATTTCACATGTAAGGAAAGAAAAAAAAACATTAAACACTGAATAATTAGGAAAAGAAACTCTAGAGATATCTGCATATAAAATTAAATTCAATGATAAAAAAAATTTAAATAAAAATAGCATATAACTTAACTCTACTAAATTTTAATTTTAAATTAGGGTCAGTTATATAATTTTTTTTTATTTTAAGCAATTATGAGCTATTTTGTAAAAAAAATGTAGAATAAAAAAGGATAGCATATTAATACTAAATTTCTTCTTGATCAAAGTTAATATTTGATTTTCATATTAATTGTTTGCCCTAGTAGCTATGTAGTCAGCGGCGGAACCAGGAAATGACTGAGGGGGGTCAAAATTTACTGAGAAGGCTGCTCCGAGCGGTGGCCGGTGGTGGTCGGTGGGCCGGCGGTGGTGGAGCTGCTGGCTTGGCTTGGGAAGGGAAGGGGGAGAGGAAAGAAGGAGAGGGGAAGAGAAGAACGCAGCCCCTTTTTTATTTTTAAACCGACCCCTGGCGAAACGGCGTCGTTTCGCCAGGGGTCATTTTATAAAAAAAAATTAGTCCCTGGCGAAACGACGCCGTTTCGCCAGGAACTAATTTATAAAAAAAATTAAAGTTATTTGCAACGAGGGGTTCGTCTACCCCTCGCTGCAGAATATGCTAAACTCAGCCAAGGGGGGCTGAGTTTAGCTCCTCCTCCACTGTCACCTTCCTTTCTGAGCGCTGGTGGCGGTGAGGGGGGTCGTGTGATCCCACACGACCCCATAATGGTTCCGCCCCTGTATGTAGTCATATATATAATAGCGATAATATTGTATTTTTATATATTAAAAATGGATATATTTAATGATTGAAATAATTAAAAATAGTGTTTTATTATTTTAATATTTCAATTTTATTTTTATCAATCAAGTGTTTAAAATTTTTTAATTAAGTATATTAACAGGAACTTGTCACCGAATTATTAAAATGTATTATTTTACACCATTTTTTTATTTCATTCATATGGTTTTATACTTTCTTCTTCTTTTCTTGTATTATCTTTTATTTTATCAAAAGTTTCTTAGAAGATGAAATACAATGGTCAAAAAAAATTTTGAGTTTTTTTTTTAAAAAAAAAAGGGGAGATAAAAGACAAGAAAATGAAAAAATAAAAGTAAGATAAATGGAATGAACACTAAAGTAAAGTATTTTATTGAATAAAACTAATCTAATGTTAGATTTTTCATGAGACATTCTAATTAATCAAATGCGCTTGATTAAAAAAACACTAAAATAGGAAAAATAATGATAAAGTTTTAACTCTAATAACATAACAATCTCATTTAAATCCTGTTCAATACTAGCCACTAACTACTGTTGCTAACTTTAAACCAAATAATTCTGGCTAGACATATGCACTCATGAAAATATTTATATATTATCTTATTTTATTGACCAAATAAATTTATTTAATTATTTATTAAAAAATTTTAATCTCCAATCTCATTTTGTAGATATTTTTTAAAATTACATTTTATTTAATTATTTATTAAAAAATTTTAATCTCCAATCTCATTTTGTAGATATTTTTTAAAATTACATACATATATAAAATTTTTTAATTATTTAATACATGAATTTTATATTATGTATTTATAAGATATTATTAATTTTAATAAGTAAAATATTTACTATTTATTTAGTTTTTATTAAAATCAATTTTTTTTATTTCATCGTTTGCATAAATTCATGCATATGATTTTTTTTAATGAAAAGATTAATATTATTAGAAAATGGGGAAAACATATTTGGAGATGCAATATACCCGAGCCAATATGCATATGTTTTGGAGATGCATATGATTGGATGAAAAAATAGTTGTTATTCAAATTAATAAATCATTATTTACTATTTACTATTTTATTTTCTTAGTCTATAAATTATAATCTTTTTTTATGACCTTCAAAAAAAAATAATCTTTTTTTATGAAAAAGGAACATAAATTCATATATAAGTTATGTTTTAGTTTATTTTTGCTGATATGTACAAGAACAAAGTCAGAAATTTTAAAATAAATTAGTTAAACTTGAAAAATCAATATATATATTTATTTAATTAAAACAATATTCTGAGATTTAAATGAGACTATTATATATTTTTTAAAAAGATTTGTAATATATACTTTTATTGTGTGTATAAACAAATTAATGGCACGCAATGATTTTTTTTATTTATGCTTTGAGCTTATATTTTATAAATATGCATAATTTTGCTGATAATAAAACTTCAGGATATGTTAATTGGTACCTTAAATCAGCAAATCTAAAACAAATAATTATATAATGAGAATTGTTAGTTGTTAGAATGTCATGGCCATCGTCTGCAAATGCACACAAAGACACAGTAATCTTAGCCGTGACTGATAAACTTCTTAAAAATTGAATGATCTAATTTTAATTAATAAATTGAAATTAATCCAAGTTGAAGATCTGTGATAGTGATTGAATAAGACCATTAGCTCATCACGAGACCATTTTTGTACTCACCTACTAACATTAATATCATCAAACTCTTGTCTATTGCAATTTTTTTTTTAAATTAGCTTCTAATTAATTTCCTTCATATAGCTTCCAATTAATCCAATTATTTTAATTATCTATTGCAATAAAATATTTTGAATTTAACTTTTCACTGAGTGAAAATTATTCCAATCCAATAATAGTTATTATGCTACTTAAATAAAATTAAAATTAACTACTGTAATTTAAATTTAATGATGATAAATTTAATAACTATGATTATAATTTCATTTATTAAATGTGATGCTATTAAACTGATATTTGGATTGCCATAATTATAATGGCTTAGAAGGCAAGTAAATACAGATGCTCACCATCTAGTTTTTTTTTTTTGAATATTAAATTGGAGGAATGAGAAATCGATTCTGAGTCTATTATTTAGAGAATATATATTTTACTGCTAGACTATGTCTCGGTATGTAATTGTCTTATCCACTTTTTTTCTTTATTTCCTTATGTGTTTAATAATTTCTTTCTCTTTATTCTAAAAAAAATTGGTAGAGTGATAATTAAATTTAAAAACATCAAGATCTTATGCATAAAATTTTAAATTATTGATAAGAGTATGACTATAATCTTTGGTACTTGACATGGCTCAATCTCTGTGTTTCTAGTGGTGCCTATATGTACCCAAAAATTTAAAGAGAGGGAGGGAGAGAGATTTGATTAAGTGAGAGAGGTTTCACGTGAATGTTTGTGTGTCTAATTAACAAACATTCAAGTAGGGTTTTCCTCTAATTATCTTGGCTAGGGTTTTTCCAAATGTACTACATAGAAATCTCCAGTGCTTTTAACCTTTTAAATGCTTAAATACAAGCCCTAGCTTTAATTTCTCAAATTAGCTTTGAAAAAAAAACAGCAAACACTTTCAGAAATGGTTCCCACTTTTTCAATAATATATAAATATGAAAATATATACTAATTTATAAAGAAATTAAAACAAACACAATATATATATATAGAACGTGAAAACCTTACCTATTTATAATACTCTTTGGCGGCGGTCAACAAGAACGGTTGATTTTATCTGCCACCCTATACTTGTAAGTATTTTCTTCTCCTCTTATAGGCCAAACTTTCCTTTTTTTTTTAAAAAAAGAAAATAAGTTTTGATTATTATTGAGGGCAATGATCATATACACAAAAAATGGGTCATTTTTTTTTTTCACATGAACTTTATTCAAACTTATATCTTATATGAGATATAAGTTCAAAGATTTGCTTTGGAGAGATAAATATTGCCTTCTGTGGTTCCTTTTATTATTATTTTTTTATTTAATATAGATCCTTATCTTGGTCACTCAAGGACCAACATTAATCATGTTTGTTTTTTGTAGTGGTTAGTATGTAAGATTAATAGATTAAACGTGTTTCTCTCAAACATAAAAAACAAAAAATTAAGTAAGATTAATTAAAAAGTTTGAGTAGCATTAAGAGACGATTTTAATTTCTTGCCAAATATATATATATGTGGTGACAAAAGGATTTTGTGTTTAGACAAAATTTAATGTGGTCTATTATTATATCTACTAAAATCTTTATATATATCATATATATATAGAGATTATTTTAGAGATACAAATTTCTCACACATAAAAAGTTTTAATTTTTCAACCTATTTTTGCAATAAATTTAAAATATGTGAATTCGTAGTCTAAGAATAAAAGTAAGATACTTTAAGAGTAAATAATGATTCTAATTATTTCTAATGACAAAGGTACGATACCCTAACATCCAATTCTATGAGTTTGTGATTCATATCTCAACAATATAAAATATTCTCTTAATATATTAAAAAAAAGAAAAGAAAAACATAGAACACACTCAACAAAATAAAATAGATTAGGAGGTTATTTATTGATTTAAATTAAATGCTTTGGTTGGAATAGCCCCCATTGCACATTGGCTTGATCTCTAACTTGCTGCAACAGGGACTTCTTTCTTTTTTTCATTTAGTTTACCCTTTCTAAACAACTAATTAATAATAATTAATAAGAACCCTTTTAATAAATTTCAAGTATAAAAGTACTACTTTCTCGACTAATCTCAAAACTAAATAATTTTTTATTAACAAATAAACTATTCCCAAGTCAATTATTTAGTCATTAATATGCCTAAACAGTGTGTGACTTTGATCTATTGTACACGTTCATAGCCATTATAAATATTCACACTTCCATCTCATTCTCTCCCCCAACTTTTCTACTCATATTTCATTCTATAGCTATCTTTCCCTTCCTTTTCTTTCCATTCACACAAAACCCAAAAAAGAAAAGAAAATGGGTGGAAATTCTCCTTGTGCTTCCTGCAAACTGCTTAGACGCCGCTGTGCTAAGGACTGCATTTTTGCTCCTTATTTCCCTTCTGATGATCCTCCCAAGTTTGCCATTGTTCACAAGGTTTTTGGTGCTAGCAATGTTAGCAAAATGTTGCAGGTTTCTTTTCTTCTTCTCTCTCTTTTTCTCTATATCTATATATTCAAAATGAATATTTTTATAGTAAGGTTTCTGTAAGATATTAACTAGTTTATATATGTGAAAGCAGGAGCTACCAGTTCATCAAAGGGCAGATGCAGTGAGCAGTTTGGTGTATGAAGCAAATGCAAGAGTGAGAGACCCAGTTTATGGTTGTGTTGGAGCCATATCATATCTACAAAATCAGGTATCTCAACTGCAAATGCAGCTTGCGGTTGCTCAAGCAGAGATATTATGTATCCAGATGCAGAATGAACCTGTTATGCCTACCCCACAAATAGAACCAGATGATGACAAGTCATTTCTTCTCCAAAATAATCTCCCTCAGTTCCTTAATTTTGCCTCTTCTAGCAATGTAATTCATGACTCTCTTAAAAGAGAAAGCATTTTTGGAGACATTATTTCTTAAGTAATACAAACTAGTTTAATCTAATGTTTTATTATTACTTTGCATATGATCAAATATTTTGTCTTTACTTGATATTAGTTACATATATATATATATATATATATATAGAGAGAGAGAGAGAGAGAGAGAGAGAACAATGGTAAGTGATGAGGTCTACTCTAGCATGTGATTAGTGAAGTAAATTTGAAAGTTCTCTTAATCAATTAGCTAATAAACAACTAAGCAAGTCGGTGGGTGGATTTCTCAAGTAATCTCAGACATAAATTCTTTAAACTAATTGTTTACATTGAGATTTGTAATACTAAGCTTCTTGGATATTAAAGGAAATAGATTTGCATTTGCTTCTTTAATTGACTTTTTCTTTTTTTTTTCCTTTCCATTTTTTGCGGTGGCCTTACTATTGATTTTCTCCTATCAACTCATGATTTCCAACATTTTCAACGATTTTCTTGAGAACCAAACATACTGTCTAGCAGCCAAAGAAAATGTAGAAAGAACAAAAATGGCATAGTGCCAGATGTAGTGAGATTACAGATTCTTCTAAAGTTAGTTCACGTGGAGGGCAGTGCAAAGGAAGAAGTGATCAGTTCATGGGAAGTATGAAAGAGGACAATCTTCAATTTTATTTTTTGGACTTTAGTATAATAGTAATTAATTCTAAATCAATCTCTTAATACAATTATATATCTGTGTTAAAGTAATTAATAATTAAGAAGTACTGAATTAAGGGCAAAAGAAACAAAAAGCAACAACTGACATAAAAAAAGATTCCCCAATACCTTTGTTTAATGTGGAAGCATTTTACTGAGTCAAACTTCTAAACTTATATATTTACCTTTTATTAAAAAAAAAACTATAAAATTAATCTATCTGTTTTAGCCGTTTGAATTTAATTTTTGTAGGTCTAGTAACAAACTAAAGTATTTATTGTAATAAAATATAATTAGATGAACAAGTAGCTACTTGTCAAAATTTCTATCAAAGCTTCCAATAAGATCATGTCTGCTTGAATTTTCTGTTTTTCATACTTACATGTGCTAACTCCCAGCTTTAGCTGCTTCTATACTCCTAGAAAATGTATTTACAGTAACAAATTTCTCTTAGTTATATTAGTTTTACACATTGCACAAGATTCTTCTTGAGATGAAAGGAAAAAATTATTATTATTATTTCCTTGTCTTAGATGGAAAACTTTAGAATTAAAATTTTTTATATTACGAGACATATACTTGATTATCAAGATATTTGACTTGACTATTGAGTTATTTACTTAATAAATATAAAGGGTATATTTATTAATTAATGTGTGTTTGAAAAGTTTATAAAAAAAATTAGAGGTTATCTAGTGTAAAATTATGCACTACAAATATTCACATTTCGTATTAATTTTAACCCTCAACTACGATTAAGAAAAAGATATTTAGAGGTTATTAGATTTATATATCCAATAAATTTCATTTAAATTATATAATAACAAGCAAATTAGATCTTTTAATTTAGATATATTTCTAAAACCCACTTGCTCAAGCAAGTTTATATGCCACCTTATAAAAAAAATTCAGTTTTGAAGAATAAAAGATATGCAAATGGAGGCTACAATGGTGATAATTAATAACTTAAAAACAAGAGAGGTTTAAACAAGAAGAGCGTTGTTAAAATGACGTTGTAAATGACTCTTTGATCATAGAGCTTTTATGAGTAATAGGTGGGGCAAATTTTGATCTTTGATCATGATTATCCAAAAAAAAAATTTAACGAGAGTATTAATTAATGATTCAATTTCTAAACTTAGGGAAAAGACCAAATTTTAAAAGAAATTTAACATAAAAAGTGTTACCTATTATAATCAAATATTGCAACTCGACAGGCATAATTGAGCAGTGGAAATTCATATATCATTAATTAAAGATTAAGAGTTTGATTCTTAATATTGAATATGAAAGTCTTAAATTCTCAGATTAATTGTTTCATTTTTTGAGGTGTCTATAAATCAATGAAAAAATTAATCACTATATTCGACGATGATATGAATACCTTAGTCTCGATAAAAAAAAAAAAAAAAAAAAAGCCAATCAAATGCCACCTAATATTTTCTTAATTAGTCATAATCAGAGTTTCACCTAACACTAAATGTGATGGCAGTTTTCTAGTACCCCGCTCATAACAACGTTGTAGTTTTCTTTTTTCTTTTTCTTTAATTTTTCCCTTTTCCATAATTAAGAAAATATTACTGCTAAATAAAATAACAAACGAAATAAAATACCTGTAAAATCAAATGATTTAAAGCTCTTTTGATTTGACATCGAAATCTTGATTAGAGTAAAAAAAATTGATTTTTTTGAGTTCATGATGGAAACATAGAAAAAATCATTTTTTTTTAACTTTGATGAAAAAAAAATGACAATCAAAAATTTTTTTTCTTTACTTTGATGAAACAAAAAACAAGTAAAAAGACCAAAAGAAATAGAAATACAGATCGGAGATGGAGGAGAAAAGGCATCGGTGGTGAAAAAAGACAGCGATGATAAAGGATGAAAAAGGCAATAATGAAACAAGAACAAAAAAGGAGTAAAAAAATTGAATAAAAAGAAAGAAAAAGAGACGTATCTTATGAAAAGAAAAAGTTGATGAACAATAAAAATGAAAAAAGGAAAATGTTTAAAAAAAAATCAGTAAATGATGTAATGGCCTCTTGAATTTTACTTCAGTTTTGGGTTACATTTCCAAGCTAATTAAAACCGTCAGATTTCAGTTGCAAGTTATAAATTGATCCACCAATTCTAAGATTTCCAATCAATAAACAGAAACAAGAAGAAATTTGGTGTCAAATTGTGTTTATAAAGTCCTAAGTTGAATAATTCTTCATATGCATGTTGCATTAGACTAGGGGAAGATAAAAAGAATGACAAGATTTCTATGTACCAAAATAAGTCTATTAAAAGATATTTATGCGGTTGTTAAGAATGTAATGTTTGCTTCATTTAGATCATATGTTTTTTTTACTCAATAAAACTGAAATTAATAGACAATAATTTCAACAAACCCTCTGTAAATTTTTTTCATTTATATTACGCCATATAAAATTAATTAATCAAAACTTTAATCTCCCACTTGAGCATAAAAAATAATAAGAAAATGCAGAAGGAACAAATTGGTTCTTGATTAACCACTGAGAAATCAGATATCGTTAAAATAAGTGGTAGTCTTAATTAGCACTTAAACTAGTGAGATCATTTGTGGGGTCAGAGGTTTTTTAATCTTTGTTCAATGAATATGAAACTCAGGAAGAGATTATTACATGATAGTGATGTTTCTGAAAATAAAGTTGTATTGAAGTTCACTTCTCCTACTATTGTTTTTGGTTTCTTCTTTATTTTTTTTTTAAATAAATGGGATTAGTAGTGACATTGGTTTTGTTTTTTCTCAGTTATTTAATAGGAAAAATAAACAATACTTTAAAAAAAACAAAATAGAAAATGAAAATGAGCTTATAAAAAATTATTATGAACAATGTCCTAATAAACTTTGAGATGATATTGGCTTGTAGCTTGTGGACCTAAAGGAGGAAAATGGATGAATTTAACTGGGACAATCAAATTTAGATCAATATATGCAATCTCTAAATAGTCAAGTTGCCATAAATCAATAATAGGGTTTCTAATATTTAAGCAAAATGCCCACTAAAACGACATTCTGAAAAAAAAAAAATGTAGTGACAGAGAATAGAAGAATTTAGAAGCAAGATAAGTAAATGATGGAATTATAATTGAAAAGAAAACCACCTTGTGTTTTGGATGTATTAACCTCGAGCCCTAAAAAAAAAAAGAAACGAGATTCTCCTAGCGTCCTCTCTTGTCCCCATAAAGAGGCAAAATTCTAGGTAAAACGGAGCAGTTGCCTTTGTCTCTTTTAAGTAAATTAAGATTTTTCTATAATGTCTTGGCTCATTTTCAACATTAGTTTGAATCTTTCAAATTCCACCACTTAAAAAGTTACATGTATTAATCCTAATTATGTCAAGTTTATAGCTTTATTTGGCGTGTGATTTGTCATTTCAATCATTAGATTTTTCAAGAATACCATAATGAGCTACCAATAACCATCATGTGCTAGATCATGAATCCACACTACACAACTACTACTCGCATTACTTACTAATGACAATTTTTTTCACTAATAAAAAGTTCCACTGTTGTTTCATAGTGCTAAGTTTAGTATTTTTTTTTTCTTTCCTTTTAATAGCTGAAAAATAAAAGGACTTTTAAGTGCTCCTTTATCACCAAGTCTAAAATAACAATTAAGTGTTCCTATACGTACTAATAAAGAGCACAACTACTTGACTATTATTGGCAGGCACAAATCTTTTTCTGCAAGATCAGAATCATAAAAATAACTATTCTCATCCTTAATTTCGACCCATCAAGTTTGATTTGAAACAGCATATTTAATACGTAAGACATTACATATAATGAATTGCTTTCTAAGAACATTGAATCTAAATCTAAATAAATGTGCTTCTACCATTAGATCATCCTTCTTAGTGAAGGTGGTAGCTAAGAGTTTGACATTGTAGAGGTTTTTTTTTTTGTCTCTCTCTATAATGTTTGTACGGCTACAAACATCTTTGCCATTATGCCCATTAGGCCACCTTTTCGGCCTTACAATTTATGATAGGGAAACCAGAAGGGCTGTTTGAATCTTTTTAGAAGTCAACAACTTCCCTGTAACTTCTACTAAGGGAAAAGTAATTGGTCCTCTGAGGGAATATTGGTCCCTTTAGGTTGTTTGTCAGTGTGTGAAAAAGGTATTTACGTATTCATGGAAAGATTGTGTTCTTTCAGGGCCCAAGGGTATCCTAACATTAAATGCATACACAACTTGAATAATAGATTTAGGTTTGATTTCTCTCCCCAATGCTCAAAAAAAGAAAAAAAGATTGTATTCATTCAAAGGGAAGCCTTTCCTACAGAACTTACTATATCTCTAAGTGGAAATGTGTTTGTAAGTAGCAACAATCTTAAGATTCCAATAATGCAAGTATAATCACGCACATAATTTTCTTGCCCTGCTTTATAGTGCAAGAAAATAAAGCACATTTGGTTTCATTCAGGATTTCAAGGACAAATCATCTTTCAAAGCATAATACCAGAATACAATTGTTATGGTACAACTTATTATCTCAATATGGAACAAATTAGAAAAATGGAGGCAAAAAAATTTACTAACCTTCAATATCAAGTTGAAAATATGGAGAATCATCGAGCTTTTGGCAAGATCCTTCAGAATCACACACTTGAATGATGAATTTGAGACTATAAATATCAGAAGGAATAGAAAGATCACAAACATAAAAAGCTGTAGTTTGTGCCACTCCAAGATACAAGCAAGCGCCTTTTATACGTCCACCTAGATTTTGTATACCTTGTTTTGCCAGTTTCTCTACGTAGATATAATACTTTGGGAACACACCATTTCCATCTTTCAATTTCCAAATGATCTTCACACTAACAAATTTGGATTCCTCAGTATCTGAGCTAAATTTGATGTTTTTAGCTTCTACAAGCCATGAACTAGCTGGAGGCAAATACGAGTTCCCTTCAGAATTTTTAATTGCAATATGACCAAGTACTGCAAAATACTTCACAGCAATGCCATCTACATTGGATTCTGATCTCACTACACAATGCAGAGGCTTCAGCTTGTAGCATACAGCATGAATCTCTGTCAATATGTGCTCCTTCATTGCAATGCTAGCCTCATATATGACCCATCCTGAATGCGTTTCTGGTTTTTAACTTGACGTGCAATAATCACTTTGCTGAATTTGCTAGAGAATTGGTTCATATCCCAGGTTGCAATAAGCACTGATGTCCTCTCATTTGTGGCAGATGAGAATTGAAGAGAAAGGCCCAATAGCGAACTCCCCCCTCTGATTTCACCTACGTCATTTCATATGTCACAGTTGGATTAGATGGAAGCAGAAGACAAACACAAATTGGGACGTGATATAATTATATTATGTTTTGCGGGTGCAATCGGTTCTAGTTTTCAGTTTCTAAATGCCAGGCAGAGACTCTTCTTAAAAAGTAGTAGTACCTTAATGTCATCAAAAGCTCTGTTAAGTTGGACAAAGACAAGAATACTAATAACAGAGGTCAGGCAGATCCTGTAGCATTGTTCATATTTTTCCCTCCTGTAATAGTTTTTGTAACGTTAATTTCTTTTTTTTTATCCCTGGTCTTGATAAACTCACAACTAGCTAAATGGGAAAGTTGCAAGTATTCAGGGAGGCCATCGACAAGTGGATAGATTTAAAATTCAACTCATTATATACTCATAATACATATGATTTGAGAATTGTTAATGGCTATTGAATAAATTGAAGAGGTGGATAACAAAGAAGTATTTGCCAATTGCCATTATATGATAGAATAGACAATTGCACTGTCTTCCACTTGAGACTACAGAAGAGATGGCTTACGGAATATGTCAGGTGGAGGGGTTGATTGCCCAAAACAAGCTCTTCCTGAAAAAGTCTAGTAGTGAAATGTGCATTGTCTTCAAGAAATCCTTTAAACGTGACATTTCCTCCTCCAGTATAAGATGCTTCTTTGACACTGCCATTTACAAATAAACATTTAATAAAATCAGTGCAAATGAGAAATGCAGTTGCAATGGCATGTTTTCGAATTCACTGGCCGGCAGTAACTTACTGATTAAATCCAGAATGGCGATTTATACTAACACAATTCTAAAGTAAACATCAGGCTTGTGCATCAAGGATTACTAGAAGTGCCAACATCAATGGGTAGCATTAATGTGTCAAGGCCCTAGGTGAATCACTGTTCAGGTTATGGTTCACTCGTAAATAAATTTTATCAGTAGATGTAGCGAGCTATATGAGTTGCAAGGCTACTTTTAAATCATAAATATATGAAACGTTGCATCCTTTAAATACACGAGATCAAAAGAAAAGATACTGAGACTTATTGCAAAATCATAATGAGCCATTGACAAAATCAGGATTTATTTTCTTTTTCTTTTTTTTTTTACCATTTACCCCTTGTTTGGATGATGGTTTTGGATGGTTTCACATGGTATGGTATTATTTCATTTTGTGTTTGTTATGAATTCCAACATGATGGTATTGTTTTTTATGGTTTGCCATGGTTTTAAAAAGTATGATTTTTGGTCACTTTTTGAAACCACCAATTTGGTGGTTTCACATGGTTTAATATTTTTTGTTTCAAAAATACCCTCTACTAATATTTTAAATTTTAAATTAAAATTTAACCTAATAATCTTTTCTTTCATTATTATTTTCTTTATACATTAATTTTATTGTAATTTTCTCAATTTAGAATATTAGAAAATAATTTATTATATGCTTTATTGATTTTAATATTTATTTGTTATGCCTTTAATTGAAATTAGTTATTGATTGTAAAAAATAAAAAATAAAATTAGTTGTTGACTATAAAAAAATAAAAATTTAAATTAATTATTAATTATAAAAATAAAAATAAAAATTAGTTGTGAATTTTAATTAAAAAAATATCAATTTCAATTTAAGAGCACCGTAGTCATTTTATTATTTTTGCAACAATACTATTCCATCAAACCAAACAAAAAAAATTTAATTAACCATACTATACCAGACTATATTTCCAAACATAAAAAACACTGATTAGAGTACTATACCATACAGTATCATATCATACCATACATTAATAAACCATACTGCCAGCCATTCAAATAAAGCCAAAAGAAAATAAAACATGCCATTGCACACATAATTAATCATTAATATGCATGTGGTTGTCACACTTAGGTTGTTTAGTGCAAACAACATAAAATAAAACATCAAAATCTCAAGATAAAAAGATATTTAAAAGATATTTACGGGTAATGGAAACTTACTCAACAAGGACTTGAATAGTTTCAGGATTTCCAAGGAACTCAAGAAAAGGCTGCCAAAAAGATTGGAGCAAATAGATAAAAAGGCAATATTATGAAGTCCAGTCTTAGAGAGCATTAGTGAAGACATGCTCAAAAACATATTGATTCCAAATTGCATAAAAAAAAAACTTTTCCCATTTCACTAATAATTCACTCGAGTATATCTCTCCATTAGAGGAAAAATAAGATATGAATATAAACACAAAACCTAAAAAACGTAGCTTTGAAGTGCAGCAACATTAAATACATTAGGTTGCACTTAGATAGTCTTTTGAAGTGAAGAGTTTGAATTTGATATATGAGTTCTGAATTCCTATGATACAGATTTTTCACTTGGTTAAGTGGTTTCATCTAACAAACTCCAAATTCATAATTGCAGTCACCTTTTTGAGTATGAACTGAAATACCTAGATAAAGATTAATTTCAAACGCAACCTCTAAAATTTACTTTAACATGAGTTTCCCTTTCTTGATTATTAATTATGGATCTTAAATATACAATTTTGAACTAAAAGTTCAAATAAATCCTCTATCCAAATGGAACCTTGTTGCATTTGTCATTGTCCAAATAGCAAGAGTGAACTTAATATTTTCATAACAATTCTACATCAGTTTCTTATCTCCTTTTAGTACAGTTTATTCTTTTTCCACAAGATAATATACTAAAAATATCTGCTATGTATATTCAACTTCCTGTATACAGTTAGTTGTGAACAGGATTGCAAATTCTGATTTATGACAATATGTTCGACCAAACTGATGATATAATTAACAGATTGGACCAGTCCAACATGCAGACTAAAGAATTTCTCATGGATTGCTGGAATGGCCACTAAGATCTTGACAAAATAGTCATTCCATAATTATATATAACTGCGGTTTGAAAAGGCAGCAAACACACATATCATATGTTACACAAACTGGAAAATAAAACATGTCAAGTCATTATTGGAAGATGGCTGTTCTATTTGTGCAAACCTGAAAGCCTTGGCAAGATATGTTGTTCCAAGGAGCTTCTGTTGCTAGTCTTCCCTCAACTGAAATATGATAGCCATGAGCCTGAACGACCTCAAATATGCTCACTGTTAGGACTGATACATGCAGGAAGTGTAAACATAATTCTTGTTACTCTCTAGCATCCTGCAATTATTCAGTAATTAATTGCCTTCAATCATTTAAAAGATACAGACAATATTAAGCTCCAATTAAGTACAATGCTTGCTTAAAATAAGGTCCAAATAGATTCAAAATGTTTTTTTTAAAAAAGGTAATCAACTCAGCATGTCTTTCTTTGACCAGACAAGAAATTAGTTAGGTCTGTTCCCTCCTACTCACGTTGAGGTGGGTGCCACATGGCTGGTGAGTAAGCGGCAGAGTACTTCCATCCTAAACAATATCTGACCAGAAAAGATCCAAGTCATCAACAAAATCTGCTAAGATTCCTATAGCCTTGGACATGTTAAGAATTTTCCCACACTTTAAGGAATAAAAGTATAAAGCTGGTGTTATGATCAACTTGAATCATAAGTAGAATTAAGGCTCATCATCCTCACATATTGATTGATGAGAAAAGATGTTTAATGGTCATTTAGAACAGAGAAATTATTGGAAGAAGTTGAATCCTAACTCCAGCTGTCACAGAAGAATAATAGGCAATAAACACAAATAATACGAAAGACCTATTTTGCAATATGCTCTCTGCCATAGCTGGAAGTATGAATGTGAGGAATCTTAACTAGTTTCTTTAGGGAAAAAAATGTGAAAAATTAAAATTAGATTTCTTTAGAAGTTAATTATTCATCCAAGTTGATTTTTGCTAAACAAATAGTTAGATACAGCTGCTACCTGATCAAAATTTGAATAGAACGGTAGTACTTTGGGATAATTGTTTATTATTCCCCATGATTTTTCAACAAGGGTCCACCAACTGCAAAAATATGTAGCACACAACAATGAAACTCAGAGAACCAAACTGTGTAAGATTTACAAGGTACTAAATGAACTATGAAAACCCACAAATAGGTAAAACTCACAATCCTGTGAGAAACTGACTGAACTTTAGGAAACCCAAAAGGCCTTTAAGCTTATTGGGGGAAAAATAAAGAATTGCAAAAACATATCAAAAGAAGAATATAATTACAAATCTTGGAAACATTATTATCCTATTTGCGGCAAACACTTTTCTTATCCTTTTATGTATGTATAACTTAATACATCATATCTTTCTTGCAAAGGCAATAGTTCGACATCCTAACCATCTTTGAAGCTACTATCACTGGCAGTAAGAATGAAGTTGCCCCTTCTATTCTATGGCAATGCAACAAAATCAGTGAGTATATCTAAGTTGAAAAATATTTAAAAATTTCATGTGTAAAATCAATGATGATTTATGTTAAGAACCTCTTCTCATTAACTAAACAGCTTTTATTGGAGACTTGGAAGGCTCAAAACTGCATCAGATTTTACAAAAGTGTAGCCAAATCAAAGGGAAAGCTTATAACATTCTTGTAATATTACCAAAGTGAAACTGCATTACCGATTTTGAGCAGTCTGAAAGTCAGGTGTTTGTTTAGTCTCATAGACCCAGCCAGGAGCAAATATGGCAGCAGACACGTTATCGTTCTTTAGTACCTCAAGTGCAACATGGGTCTGATGTCCAAACAGTTAATACAGTTAATTAAAGAATACAAGAAGTACTAGAATCAACAGCAAAATGTCATCCTTAATGCGCAAAACAATGTTCTCATATTCCATAGTTATGAACTTCAAGTTTCTTATGGAGATCAAATTGGCCACTGAACAATCAAGTGACATCAAATTTAGTCCAACAAGCTTGACTTGGTCAAGCTAGTCCTTGATATGAGATGCTGAAATGAAGCTTCATGGGAGCTCATGATGCTGATCAACTTGGCCAATTCAAAGTTTCTAAACTAAATTGGACATGGCTCAATCGTGTGGCCACTTTGTCTTCTATTCCATTGAAATATATGACAGAAAGGTGATTAAACATAGTGCAGAAATGATAAATGTATCTTCTTAGAACAGCAGATCTGATGGTAATAAGGTCCATATAGAAAGAAAACTGTTACCACCATGACTCCTAACAGGATGTGTCCAGGTTAGTATTAGTCTATCCTAGAAATTCCTACAAACTGAGTTAAGAAATTCAACTGTTTAAAGAGCAAAATAAACAAACTGGGTTACAGATATCCCAGTTGGTTGGGCTAGATGGTCCTCCAACTCAGGATGAAGCATTCCAAGCGACCAGAGCAACCATCTTGTGTAGGCTCTCCCCACAAGTATCATTCAACACTACCAGATGATCCTCAAGAATTTATAAGCAACTGCCTTTTTCTCCTAGAAAAATCTGCTGAAAAGTCTTACTAAAAGCTTATATTCAAGACTTCACTATCTCAACCACCAACCAAAGACAAAATGCCTATTACCCAGAAGCAATGAAGATGGCATTATCAAGACAACACAGGCAACGAGATTAACTCTATAGAGCGCATGCATATCAAGAATTAGCTATGGTGACTTCCAAATCTAAACATACTATAAAGACCCGTGCATCTTGTAAGTTCTTCTAATAAACTAATATCAATTATATATGCCTTATTTTAAGTAACATACTTTACCCAACTTCTGCATGTGAGCAATAATGATCCCTTGTATATGATGCCTAATGCAGTTCAATTTGCCCCTAAAATGCAGAAATCTTTTATTAATCAATTGACTAGAATTTTTATAAATGCAATCAGCCAGACAGAAAGAAGAAGACAGCCATAAGCATTTTAAAGAGTATAAACCACACGATAATTCCTAAAGATTAAAAATGCTAGTGTACATTATATTTGTTAATTGATGATAAACTAGCATGCATTTTGGAAAAAGAAATGCATGCAAAATAGGTAAAAAAAAATTGTGCCAAAAAATCTAAGTAGGACAATGAAAACCAACCTAAAAATAGGTAAAAAAAATTGAGCCAAAAAATCTGAGTAGGACAACAAAAATCAACCTACTAATATCTAGAGCCTGTAGCCTAAAGATTTTCATGCAAGTGTAGTTGAAGAAATACACACATTCCATTGCCCACCACCATAAGTATTCCTTCCAAATACGTCTATTCCCATGTAGACATCGAATTTTCTATCACCAGCAACATCAACTGAAAGTTTTGGATAGTTTCTCTACACAGAAAATTGATAAAATAGCATAAGTACAAATCCAAACACATAAAACAACTGGCAGGAAAAAAAAAAGCTGTTACCTTCCATGTATAGTTTACAAATATTCCATCGCATATATCAAAGAAAGGTTTATTGTTTTCATTTAGGTGGTCCTGCCACTTAAGCTGTCCATAAATTGTAATAGCACCATACCTGCAAACTGACAGTAGTCATGAGAATAACTTTCTACTACAATTTCAGAATGCTCCACAGTTTACAATAATGTGGAACTAACACTCACCAAATCACTAAAGATCCAGGTATTGAGAAGTGCATAGTTTGGGTTAGGTAATTGACAAATTCCTTCAGATTAGGTATTTGCTCCACTTCCAAATTAATCTCTATATTGATCTGCAGACAGTGATTCCAACGTTCAAAACTGTTTTAAGTGTATACAATAGACAGACTCCCATCTTACAGGTATATTTCTTCGTAATTCATATCAGTGTCAAACAGGACAATTTAGAATGACAACGGCTAGCAATAACCACCACTATTACCTAACTCCAATTATTTGGGAAACTTTCTTCTTGGGCCTAGTGATGGAACATACTCGTGGCCCTGACACATCCTTTGTGGAATTTCAAATGTGATCGGAATCCCACATTGGATGCGTTCCCTCGTGAATAGGTCCTTTCTACTTAAATATTTACCAACTAACCCCTCTTTTACCAATGTGAGATTTCTATAGGCTCTTTTCACTTAAATATCCCCACTTGACCCCACTCCTCTTTCCAATGTACAAATTCCACCCACACTTTTCTATTCCAAGTGGCTTGGCATAGAGCATAATAGCACAAAATCATGCATCCAGACCCATTTAGCTTGGGTTAATGCTAGCTGAGCTGACTTTTCTTAGTCCATTACTTTAATCTGTCTCTCATCAGGAATATTTTTCAAGTGGATTGATCATAGAAAATTCAACAACAAATATCACAAAAGTGTATAAACTCAATTGAATATTTGTGCATCGGAGGTGCATTGCAGTGAAATTATCTGACAATTGCATTGCAAAATGTGTTACTATTGTACTAGGGATGACACTCACTTCTCAAGATAAGACATGGACAACTATAATACTACAAAAATTGCATAAATTTAAATGCCATAAAAATTGAAATACAGGTCAAATGTAAAACTCAGATTCAAAGCAATAAGTCTTAAAAAAAAAACTAAATACCAGCCATACATCAAAGCCCAAAACAACAGCTAGCTCAGCCAACCTCTCAGTATACATTTGAGCAGACTCCTCTGTCTCAAGCAATTTGTTGCAAATACGCCTCCCTTCATCCCATTCTGTGAGGAAAGTTCCCAAAACCTTATATGCAAAATAGCACAAGAAAATGAGAAACAACACTAGACCAGTTAATTTCTTCACTCATTCCTTTTTAACCAATCACCATGACTAGTTTCAGCTAAAAAACCAGCATGAAACAGAGAATTACCTTAACAACATGTCTGTGAGCTGTATTGGCCCAGCAAGGAGGAGGCAAAGTGACCAAAGAATGCGAGAAGAAAACAAAAATATCAATCAAATACCAATGCCAAATTGAATAAGCATCAGGATTGGACCCTCCCTGAATCCACTTATCATCCCCATAACCTCCTTGCATATCATGGCAAACAAGAAGCCTAGGCCGATTGGGCAAGGAAACAGCATAACTTGGACGAGGAACAGAGGATTTGTTAAATGGGTAGTGAAAGGAATCGAAGTAAGCTCGAGACTTGAGGTCTTCGATTGTTTTGATTGGGTATGAGATTGGAATCGACGGCTCTAATGGATCAAAAGGAAGGTGATTATCAGTGAAGGATTGCTGCTGGTGATCGTTAACTTGGGACATGACTAAGAAGATATAGAGGGATTGGGTTTTCTTGTGAATTAGTTTGAGGAAATTGTACATAGAGATTATGACTTGACAGTTTATGAAGGCGCGTAACCAAGCTACAATCATCGGAGGAGTGTAAACAAAGAAACTGTATATAAATACTACCAATCAACATTTCTTCATTGCAGGCCCAATGAATAAACTTTATATATATACAAGTTAAAGAAGCAGCGTATAATTTCTAAAAAAAAAAAAAGAAGCAGCGTATAGTTCCAAAAGATCTTTTTAGCAGTCTAACCATCATTGCATACTGAGATGGCTCTATGTATAATTTAGAATCTACCATTGAAAAGCTAATAACTCTTTTATTGCAAATCTCACACTGCAAGCTCAAGTAGGAAAAATCACTGAGTGTTTTACCCTGAAATCAAAGGTATCTATTCCATAAAATTTAGGATAGATTCAATCAGAGACAAGTTGGTGAGTCTTATGTGGCTCAGTAATTAACATTGCCATTCTTCATAACTCCTCTCAATTGTTTTTTATTTTCACAGTGATGAAAATTTTAGCTAAATTGAAATTCATGATGCTACTAGTTTCAATCTTTTGCAACTCATATGTTCGCTGACCAACAAATACTAAGCCATAAATATCTAAAAGTGAAATTCTCATTTGGATTGGCAATGGACTGATCTTGCAAAAAATACAATTACAAAAACATAAACCTATTCTGAAGGACATGAATAAGGAGAGAATTTGGGAAGAAAAATTAAAAAACTGTTTGAAAAACAACATTATACCATTTCTCGATTTATGCTTGTCATCCTTGGATAAGAGGCATGCTAATCTTTTCTGTATCGTACCAATTTTATCACATGTTCCGAAGGAAACGCTCTGCTTATTTCTCAAAGGCTAATATAAAGGCTTCTATATTTGCGTAACCAAGCGATGTGGGAATTAGTTCTATTGTAATTATATTGCATCAGCATTCATTTTAAATACGTCATTCGTCAAAACTTGTTGGCTTCTGAAATTTGGACTCCAGCCGAGTCTGATGAGTGATGGCCTGTATATAACCCATCACTTTGTTAGACCTTCAAGCCCACGCCCAATATTGAAATGTTTTAGGAATAGATTTTAGAGAAAAACAAGCAAATGAATTCTTTATAATATTTTATATCATTTTAAAAGAAGAAAAAATTTATATACTGTATATAAAAAATAATATTATATATATAAATAGATATGGTATTAAAAAATTTTATAATCATGTACTATAAAATTAAGTGAAAATTTTATTACTTGTTGATTTTTTTATAGAAAGAAAACTTATAAATTTAGCTTAAAATGATATCAAAAATATATATATATAAGTGCTGGAAGAATAAATAAATATATATATATATTTTTTTTAACAATCAATAGATAAAGATATTAAGATTTATATTAAATTGGTATAATTATATATTTAAATATAGTAAACAAAAATTATTTATTAATAACCAGATGCACTCTCTATTTTTTGACTTTCAATTTTTTACTTAAACTTAGATTAAAAAAATCCTTAAGAATAAAGTCGAATAATATATAAAATTCTAAATTTAAATATAATTACTAACATGATTATTTTATATTATTTTTAAAATAATTAAATATATATTATCAATCTAAAAGTGAAAATAAAAAAATAAAAAATTATTATTCTAAATGTAACATCCATAATTTTATATACTATAAAATTGAATGATATAAAAGGATAATTAAATATATTAAAGGATACATATATAATATATACATATAATATACATATATATACTTAAGTTACAAAAAAAAAAGAAAAATAAAAATAAAAGAAGGTGGATGGTGGGTGGTGGATGGTCGATGGTGGAGCATTAAGATGATGATGATGATGATGATGATGAAAGAAGAAATAAGTTTTTTTTCTTCTTCTTTCCCTTCCAGCCCAAGCCCCATAAAAAATAAAAAAAACTCTTCAATTATTCTATTTAAATTCTTACATAAAATGAAAGGATTCAAGTGAATTTTGAAAGAAAATTGAATATTCAAGTAAGTTTTATTCTTTTTAAGCTTGATTTTAAGAGTTTTAACTTATGTAAATATTTAAAATTTTGAGAGAAAATTTATTTATATTGACAAAGATGATGTACATAAGAAATAGTTTGGGTAAAGAAGAGAATAAGATAATTTTATAATAATTTTATAATTAATTGGTTGAATTGAGTTTGAATCAAGAAATTTTAGTTTATAAATCTTTTGGATTTAAAATTTTTGATGGGGTTTGGTTAGGATTAGTGTAATTAAGAATCAATTATAGTATTTTAAGTATGAATACATGTTTAATTGAAAGATTAATCCTTTTGTAGGTTTAGGAGTATTTTGGCCAATTTGGTTCAAGTGGTGAAATGAAATTGAAACTTAAAAAGTGAAATTAAATTAATTTTGAAGCTAATTGTGATTTACACTTACTTTAAAAATATTAATTTAAAGTTGTTATATTTTAATATAAACTTGATTTGGTATTATTTTTAAATTATTGCTTGAATATATTTGTAAAAATTATTTTAGATTTTATGAATTATAATATAAATGCCTTTAATATTATTTTTAAATTATTACTTGATTATTTATGAAATTTATATTAAATTTTATGAAATTCTAATATAAATATAAAGTGAGATTTAATTTGGCTATTTAAAATGAAAAAGATTACTTTGTAGAATTTATAGTTTATAAGATGAATTCAAGTATTTTAAAAGTCATTTGACTAATAAATTTATTTATTTAAATGAATATTAAAATTGAATCCTAATATTAAATTATTTATCAAATGAATTATGAAAAATTCTACTTATATTAATTATGTGAGTTTTGATGAACTGTGAGAAAATTATGAAAAATGATGATTTGATATGAATTTTAAAAAATTAATGAAAATATTATTATATTTAATTACCCTACATATGTTCTTAATTTGTAATATTGAGTTTGGTACTATTGAGTTGGCATGTCTATAATTATGGATACATCATGACATAATTATTATATTTAAGTTTATGGGTGAGATACTACGGTATCGCAATTCTACTGTCTCGAGACACTACGGTATTAAAAAGACTTGTGATATAATATTTATATGCCTTCGGACAAGATACTCTGATATTGAAATACTTTGTCTTTGTGTTGAGACCGACGAGTTGCGGTAGGTCTGTTCAATATTATTGAAATATGGACAATTGTGAATGGACATAATTTAAGTATGCTGAGATATGAAATGTTAAAAAATGAATTTGTTTAAATTATGGTTGAAGTTTATGAACTCCTTTTTAAAATTATGATTATTTCATTAATGAAAGAATTTATGTTAAAATTATTACAAACAAAGATTTTCAATTTATTTATTTAATTATTTGTTTTCAAAGTAAATATCACTGAGCTGTATAACTCAGCGCAATTAAATTTTATCATATAAGTGAGAAGGCTTAGGTTTGAGAATAATTATAAAAACTTAAAGATCTTATAATAAGAGAATTTTCACTGATATTGTTTATCATGTATAGTATTTTTTTACATTTAATATATTATGGTTTTGTAATTATAAATATTTTATATTTATTAAATTAATTGAAGTTTTATAGATATTAAGTTTATATAAAAGTTGTATATTATTTTGTCTAATATTATTTGATTGATTTTGTGTTGTCTTTTATTAGTTAAATTGAAGAAGTTATGTAGTTTGTGAAAATTAAATTTTAAAAGTGTATTTTCTTACAGAATTTTCAATTTTAAAATTTCGCATTAATAATTTTATAAACAAAACTATGAAAAATTTAAAAATTTTTATGTAGTTTAAAACTATAACTTAATTAATGTTATTTATTTCTATTATATATATTGCATATAATATTTAAATTTTGAATCACTTTTGTATTTTTTTTAATATTATTTATTTGCTATATATATATTTATAATATATAATATTCAAAATTATGAATTAACTTTCATTTTTTACTATTGGCTTAATTACCGTAACACTTTATATTTTACGTATGTATTTTATATATATAGGGTACAAGAGTGTTATAATAAAAATTATGATTTATAAAATTTATCAATAGTTAAAATAAAAAATAAAAAATATAAATTTGAGAAGTAACTCTTATTAAAATAGTAACTTAAATCAGTTAAAAAAGACAAGATGACTTGTAATAATAGCAATAATAACAACAACGATGGCTTATGAGTTAAAAGAAAAAAAAAATAGCGAAGGATACGATATAATGTCTCATGAATTAAAAGGAAAAACGGAATTATTTTTAGATAATGTATTTTTCTGTAGAGCGAAATTTAAAAAGAGAAGTAAAATCCTATATTTAAAAGGAAAGCAACATTTTTTTAAAAAAAAAAAGTAAAGATAAAGAAAATAAAGAAAATGAGATAGAAGAAAAGTAAAAAATAAAAAGGCAAAAAAAAGGAAGTAAAACTAAAGAAGCAAAATTGAAGGATTAGGAAAGTAAAAAAATTCACAGGGGTAAAATAGAAAAGAACAAAAAAAAACTATGGTTAATATATATATATATATATATATATATAGTGGTAGAGTTAGAATTCAATTGAGGGGTTAAAATTTTAAAATAAAAAAAAATTACATTCAACATTTAAGTTTATTACAAATAAATTCAAAATAAAACTAAAAAAATAATTTTTTAACATTATAATAGTGCAACAACTAATTTTTATTTTTAGTTTGACAATAATTAAAAAATGATAATTATATCTTATGAGGTAACATCTAATTTTTAGTATTTTTATATTAATAAATTGTATGTTAATAATTTAAAATAATATTATTTAGGTTTAATTTTAGTAAATTCATTCCACAAAATTAATATCATATTTTTCTTTTTCTTTATAATTAGCAACAAAAGTTTTACAATATAAATAATATTTTTATTTAAATATAAATCCATACAAATCAAATTTATAAACATAAATAAAATTCATACATAATATTATAAAAATTTAATGATTTTAATTTTTGTTACTATGAATATAAATTAGAAACAATCATATTCTATTATGTTATAAAATAAATGTTTCAATTAATAAACTAAAAATATATTTCACTTTCTGAAATATATTCATATTAAAGGTATGCTAAAATAAATAGACATTTTTAAGAAAAAGTTAAAAAGAAATCATGTATATTTAATTTTCTCTTTTATTTTTATGGTTTTATTCTCTTTACCTTTGGTTAGCAATAAAAGAAAATGATAAAAAATAAAAGAAAAAAAAAACTCTCACATATATATGAATATATATATATATATATATATCCTGAGTCAAGGCAAGTATTTGCCATTTGTTATAGCTTAGAACATAAGAATAATGTTTCCTGACGAGTAAGTTCTTGTGTTCTTTTAGATTGTTTTGATTTTAGTTAATTTTCTAGTCAATAATTTTAGCATAATCAGGCTATATATTTATAATTATTGGTATTGCCATAAATTTTGTTGGTATGTACCCATCACATTGTTGCATCTTAAATTTGGTGCGATTTGTTTGATAAATAAGCCAAGCAAAAATTGTTGTTCTGTCATTCACCAATCACCATACATGTGAAACTGGTGTTTATTTGTGGTAGCTGATTTATATGTTCTATTCATGAAGTTGTCTTTTTGTAATTATACCATCAAATGCATGACTTGAAGTGCATGTGCATTAGCAATCATTTAAATTTAATGCGCCATTGGATCTGCTTGACAAGTTGACGAAATTATAAAAGCTCTGCTGCTTAAGTTTGTGGAATGTAGCTTCATTTTAACATTGTTATCAAGGCCTATTGCGGGATGTGTAGTCTGAATTATGGTGTTCAAGTTTTCTTCACCCAAGTATTTTCACAACTATAGAAATTAGTTTAATTAGTAAATAGAGCTTATATTTGTTGGAAATAGTAAAACCAAGTAAAAAAGATAGAGATGGACACCTAATCCAACATTGAAAAAAACAAAAGAAAAAAAAAAGAATATAAGTTAAAGTGGCTCACAAAATTGCTAATGCATGAAATCCAATTGGTGAAAAAGAAGTCCAAATTAATAAGAAACCCATGATTGGAGAAGTTCATTTGCTAAAGGCCATCAAATTAATGAAACCCAACACTCTTAAAAGATAAAGACCCGGCCTAGCTCCTTAAAAAATCTCCAACAATATTGTGGTGTCTTAGGTTTCATTTTCAGTGAAACATTGACCCATTTTTATGTATGAAACCATGATTCTCCGAACAATGGAAAATCTGCTTATTTTTATTTTTTATACGAGTATATGTAACAATAATTCTTAATGTTTTTTGTAAATTATACAGGTTTCTCCCCGCAAGAGAATCATATGGACCATAAGCTTTGAAGCTCTAGTGATTAACCATTGTTGGTAAAGGTTTTGTCGATGATATTATCAATTTTGGAAAATCAATTCATTGACAAATGTTTTTTGCTTGAATATATAATCTCAATAGTTTCAAAGACATGGTAGTAACCTATTCCTTGTACTCTTTAAACGTTGAGTTAGTAATTTGCTTTATTCTTCTTTTCTCTACAGTACTTAATTTTTTTTATTGCTTTTTGTTCTTCTTTTTAACTATTTTTTTTCTTTTAGTATTTTAAATGAGTTTATTTTTAAAAAAAAAGAACCTAGAAATTAATGGTTGTTGCCTGTGCTTTATATCCTTCGCTGAAGATCTTCAAAGAGAAAAAGTTGAAACTATTTATGGTTGTTGCTTGTGCTTTGTATCCTTCTGAATCATTAATTGTTAAAATTATCATGTTTAATTTTCCATATCATTATGAATTATCTTTAGCAATGTTAAATTCTCATGAAAATTAAATAAAAAATAAAAAACATTGTTTATAAAAATATTAATATAAATATTTTTATTAAAGAAAAAATAAATATAAAATAATTTTAATAAACATTTTTAATGACATTTTCATAGTAATTGGATATATAAAACTATGTACACACTAAATAGATAAATTTTTATTTTTTTTTGTTTTTATGTTATTGTTATTAATTAAATAGAATTTACTTAATCTCAAAAAATGATAAATAATGTATAAGTAATTTCATACATCAATATATATGGTTCATATCTACCATGCTAGTTAATATGATAGAAATTTTTCTAAAAGCTAAGATTGGTAATTATTTGAATGGCTGATTTGTATTTTTTTTTTATAAATTAAAACTTTTATAATTCAATTTGCAAATAAATTTTTATTTATGCTAAAATTTTAAGCAATAGTTTTCATCTATTCTTATAGTGTGTTATTCTATAGAGACATGAGTGTTTATAGAATACAAAGTTTAAAAAAATATAAGATAAAAGTAATTAATACAATAAATCAAATCTCTTTATTTAGTAAAAGTTAATGTTTTAATTTGATATAGAGAAATTAACTTTATTGAGCTGATGAGTATTAGTGATTTACCATTTCAATAAGGAAAGTAGTTAATAAAATAAAATAAATTTCCTTATTTGATGATTATTAAAGAGTGCGTGAGGCACTTGTTAACATTATCCCTTTTTTTTATTTGTTTTATACATAGTCATTTTTTTTTTTTATCAAAATCCCTCTGCAACTATTAATTTCTCATATTACAGAATGGTGAAGTCCCACCCCCCTTGGTTGCAGTTGCAGATGTTCTTCTAAGGAAGTAGGGGTTGAAGTCTTTTATATTTTTTTCAAACCAAAGCAAGACAGAGAAGCAGTGAAAAAGGAAGGTGGATTTGACATAATGGTAAAAGATGGGACTACCATCATTTCTATTTTTATATTGTCTCTAGCAGCCTTTTTTTTTATATATTTTTTTTATTATTTATTATTACTCTTTTGGTTTTTTGGTTGGTTTATTTATTATTGCTCTTATTATAAAAATAATAATAAAATAATAGTAATGTGTATTTACATCAATACTCATAATTTTAAAATTAATTTATAAATCTATCTTTAAATCATAATTATTAAAAAAATAATTAAGAAAAAAAATTAATTCATTCTCAAATTTATAATATCACATTGTCAATTTAAAATGAATTTCAATTACAATTAATTAACATTTTATAAATTTAATTAATTGTTGTCATCAATAAATTAACAAATTATTTTGCATAATACCATATTGTCATTTTTCTCTGATGATGTTATTGTTTAATTTATTATTTTGATGTTATTAGTTTTTAGAGTAATTATTTTACATTTTGATTATAAATTGAGAATTTGAAAATTTGTGATTATGTTAAGTATTTAGGTTAATTGGTTTGTAATTCGATTATAAATTGAAAATTAGGGGATTTGTGATTAGGTGGGGTATTTAGATTAATTAGTTTGCAATGTGATTATAAATTAAGAATTTAAGAATTTGTTTTTAGGTTAGGTATTTAGATTAACTATTTTGCAATTTAGTTATAAAATGAAAATTTAGGAATTCATATTTAAGTATCTAGGTTAATTATTTTATAAATTAATTTTAAATTATATCACATAAATTCATCAAAAAATTATTAGATTAAATACCTTTTATTTGATGTCACTTAAATAGCACAAATTAATTTTTATATTACTGTAATATTAAATATTTAATTTTATCTTCAACTAATATATATATTTTCATAGAAAATTCCCTCTCCCCCTTGGGTTTACTTTCTGGTTTTGTCACTGTTGTGCTCCACTTAGTATAATTAGATTAATATTAAAAATTTGGGTAAAATTATTTTTACTCTTCAGTTGATGTTTGAATAAACTTGAATAAGGTTGAGTATTATAATATTTGAATTAAAAATTTTTGTTTAATAGACTTTTTATATGGTGTCAACTCTATATATATAAATGCAAACTCTATATATTTGTATAATATATTAATATTTTTTTTGTAATAACTATATTATTATGTTAATGAATTGTAATAAATGGATTATTTATACCATTGATACAAACTATTTAGATAAAAATCTTTGTTTAATAAATTATTTATATACTAAGTGTAAACTTTATATACATTAAGTATAAAATTTATATATATTAAGTAAAAATTCTATATATTTGCATAACACATCAATACGCATTTTTATTTTTTGCAATAATAACTTTATTGTTGTATTAATAAATTGTGATTTATGAATTATTTAATATCTTTTGTAATGTTGATATAAATTGTTCATGTAAGAATATTTGATCAATAAACTCTATATATACTATATGTAAACCTATATATTAGCACAATACATTGGTATACATTATTATTTTTTGTAATATGTAATTATTAGTATATATTTATAGTAAATGAAAAAAATTATTGTCTCATTGTAGCCAAAGTATTTGATTTTTTTGATAAAAAAATTGATATTTTGTAAAAGTTTTTTGAGACTGATATTTTTGTAATATTAAGTGCTTTTTATGGCAAATTCATTCAAAGCCGTTCATCTTTTGATATTGTGTGTAATTTAGTTTGAATCTTTGGAGTTGTAATGGGACTTCTTGATAAGTTTTAGATTTGGGATTTGATGGGTTTCTTTGAATTTGGTTTCCCACTGATATGGGTTGGGTTTGATTTTTATTTTGATGGGTTGTTTTTTCGATTTAAATATATGAGAGGATTCATATGAGATTCAGGGTTCAGCACGTGGCAAAGAGCATGCGAAAGAAGGAAGGTATCAGTGCCTTTTTTTTGAGATTTGATTCTATTATATATTTAAGTGATCTTTTGAATTTTGATCATACGAATTGTTCATCTAAATAGAGGATTGAATTTAGTTTTGCAATATATTTATACATTAAATGTTGGATATTGTTTGTAAATGCAGTTGGATTAATAAAACAAGTGAGCTTGAGAGAAAAGCAAATCCATTGCTGCTAATTTTTTATTTATTGATAAAAATTAGCTAGAGTAGGGAAATGTATAATTTGGTTTAATCGGCTCAAAATTTAGTTCGTTTAACTAATCATACATTAATTCGATCGATTCAATTGAAAAATTTTAAATAATTAAATTTTCAGTTCGATTAACGGTTAACAAGTTCAGTTTGATCAATTAACCATTAACAAAAAAATTTTAAAAAAATAATTTTTATTTAGTTATTTATTAATTTTTTTATTTAATTCTTTAATTATATAAATTTGTATTATAAATATATTTTTTTATTGTAAAATAAAGTTATTTTTTATTTAGATTTTTATTAAATTTTATTAAATTATTTAATTATATTAATATTTTTATTGTAAATATAATTTTTTAGTATAAAATAAAAAAAAATTCAGTTAGTTCAGTTAATTGATCAAACTGATCGATTTAATTTAATTAATTAATCGAATTGAATGAAATTAAAAATTAATTAATTTGATTAATAAATATAATCTTGGAAATATTAATTAAGGTTGAATTTGATCAATTAAGAAATTTAAATATTTTAAAATATAGGATGGCAATGAGAAATTTAACAGTGGAAAATTTTGAGATAAAAAAAATTTAATGATAGAAAAATTTCATCCCTAAAGTTAGAGATGGATTAATTTGGGATTTAGCGATATAAACTAAAATTTTAATTTGCTTATTAACTTTATTGACAGATTATTTCCATTGGGAAATTCAAATAAAAAATATACCAATGGAATTGAAAGTTATTTAAATTAATAAATAATTATTTGATAAATTAAAACATACTGTTGAATATATATATAGATAAGCTATAAAATAAAGATTGCTTAGAGATGACCGCTATATTAAAATTTTAAAATAGCTATTTCTTTTTTTTAATTAATTATAATAATTTATATAAAATATAAGATTTAATAACTAATAAATTATATTTGTGATTTTTAATTTTCTATAAAATAATTATGCATTAATACAATTTAACAATATTAATTGATTTATATATTTTTAAAAAAATTTAAAGGTTAAAATTTAAAAATATATAATTCTTAATCTTCGTAATAAATTAATTATAAATTAAATAATTAATTTATATATTTTAAAATTTTAAAAATTAAATAATAAAATATATAATTTTTAACATTCCTAATATATATATATATATATAAATATATATGTATATATACACACACACACATTATCAAATTTTAAGAAAATTTAACTCACATTTTTAATTAATTTTTATTTAATTTTAATAATTTTTTAAATTTTAAAATTTAATAATTAATAAATTACATTTATAACTTTTAATCAGCTATAAATTAATTATACATTAATATAGTTTAATAATATATTTATATCTTTATAAAAATTTAAAAAATTAAAAAATATATAATTCTTAACATTCATAAAAAAATAATTTTAAAATAAATAATTTAATAATAATAATAATAATTAATTTATACATTTTAAAATTTTTAAAAATTAAACAATAAAATATTTAATCTTTGACCCACACACACGCGTGCGGGCACACACATATATATAATTTAAGAAAATTAAATGAAAGTATGATATGATGCAATAATATATATATATATATAATTTAGTAAAAAAATTTAACAATATATGAATATAAAAGATTATATATTTAATAAATTATTAATAATATTTTAATTTAAATTATTAATTTATAAAGATAAAAGTAATGTATTTAATAAATTATTAGTATTTAAAATTATTAATACATAAAAATAAAAAGTTCTTATATTTAATAAATCATTAACATAAATTTAATAGCTGAAAATATTAATGTATAAAGATCAAATGTCATATATTCAATAAATTTAATAAATTATTAATAAATATTTTAACTAATACTATTATATGAAGATAAAATATTATATATTTATTAAAATATTAATAATTATTAATAATTATTCATAAAATTTTAACTAAAACTATTAGTATATGTTAAAATAAAAAATTATATATTTAATAAATTATTAATGTATGAAGATAAAATATTTTATATATAAGAAATTTATTAATCAAAATCGAAAAATAGATTATCATGTAATGTATATATATAATATAAAAATATCATAAATTATAGTTATTTACCTTTTTATATATTATTTGTGTCTATAATTTATTATATAAAACTATTAATATATAAAAATAAAAATTTTGATCACATTCTAATTTTATTTTCTATACTAATTATTGCTAATTATATTAAATTTAAAATTTATTAACTAAAGCTATTAACATATAAAGATAAAATATCATATATTTAATAAATTAGTAATATTAACTCAACTCAACTCAACAAAACTTTAATCCCAAGTCAATTAGGATTGACTATATTATCTCTTCTGATAGATGTAACATCATAAGATCATTTGAACCATCTCTGACCAAGTTAGTTTATGATTACCTCTGTCTCTCTTAGCTATATCTACTCTAACTTGTTCGATTTTTCTAACCGATGCATCGCTAGGTTTTCATTTCACATAGCCAAACCATCTCAATTTATGCTCTCTTATCTTATTCTCAATAGATGTTACCCCCATTTTTTTTTTTTCTAATGCACTCATTGTGGATTCCATCCATCTTAGCATAACCACACATCCATCTTATCATTATTATTTCAACAATATGCATTTTACTCATGTGTTATCCTTTTACTATCCAACACTCACTACTAACATCTACACAGCATGTGGATATGCTACTAATTATTTTAATTTGATGTTTTTAAATTTCACGAATTGATTAGATTATGTGAATTTTGAATATCCTAACTCCAAATATAACTCAAGTATGTACTGAAAACTAATATATGATTTACAAATAAATATAGTATTATTAGTTAAAGATAATTATGTAGTTAATTTTTTTGGTATTTTTTTATAACTAAAAACACTATAAATTTTTCAAAAAATCATATTCGTCCCACCAATTTTTTTTTTTAAATATTTTAATGTCCGGTCACAAAATTATGAGACTAGATCTGTCCCTACATGTGTGAATGAGAATAGACTTTAAATTTTTGACCCTTGAAATTTTATGTCTTCTCCTATAGTAAAGCATTAGACTAATTACAATAGTAATTTGGATATGTAACCAAGTAAATAAAAAAAATATTTTTTTATTGAGAGGAAATGGAAATTAGTACAACAAAGAAAGGATCCATATATAATACATTTAATTGGAGAAAAACAGACAGAACATCATTACTAATATATTTTTCCTGCAATATTATTAACAGCATCATGGTCCAAAATCCATAAGATCATACCTAATATAACCAAGCACATCATTAGCGACCACCTTAATCCTCTTCCTTTCAATCTACCATTGGTGATTTGTCCATTCATTTTAGCAACTTTTAGTAGCCATTCAACAATCATATACTCCGCACGTTCACACCAGACTTTAGATGTCTGCATGTTTGATTAAATATATCAATCCCAAGTCTCAAAAATATATATTTCTGGAAAAGAAATTAATCAAATTGCATAAGAAACGAAAATGATATTACCTCATAATTCTTGCGTTTAATAAATCTTCTCCCTGTATTTGCATTAGTCCAAGATGTCTTCAATGAGACCTTCTCACCATAAATGGGAACAGTGACTTGATTGGATCCTGTTGTCATTGAAGTGGAAGTAGTTATCTTATGATGCCAACAAACATATGATATGTGATGCATAGTTAATTTTATTCAAGTTCTTGAATCGCATTGAAATTAAGTGATAAGTTTACTGGCTTTCGCTATCCATAAGTGATAAGTTTACTGGCTTTCGCTATCCATTCTCAAGTACTTACATCATGAACATAATCAACCTTGTACAAAAAGCAAGAATGGATATTACAGGAAAAAAAAAGCAGCAGCAAAGGTTACTGCCTTACTGACCTTCAACATCCACTTGAAAGAATGGAGAATCATCAAGTTTCTGGCAAGTGCCGTCTACATCACAAACCTGAATAATGAACTTCAGACTAGAAGTGCTCGAGGGAATGGAAAGATCAGAGACGTAAAAGGTTTCGACATATGCTACCCCAACATACTCCTGATTCCCTTCTAATCTTCTACCTGAATTTTTGTTTTCATTTTCTGGGAGCTTCTCAACATAAATATTGTACTTGGGGAATTGAAAATTACTTTTGATCTTCAACTTCCAAGTGATTTTAATGTTAATTGTCTTGGAACCTTGAGAACCTGAACCCCACTTGATGTATTGACCCTCAATTAGCCACGAACCAGAAGGAGGAAAAACAGGATTTTCTTTAGAAGTCTTGATTGTCATATGACCAAGTGCTGCAGAATATGGTAAAGGGGCTGGAGCTGAATTATCCGAATTTCTATCTGATATGTGTTCTAATATCAGATTGGTATGTTGAGGCTTTGGCTTGTAGCACAAAGCATGAATTTCTGTTAATATGTATCCATTCATTTCAATGCTACTCTCTTGTATAACCCATCCTGGAGCCATTTCAGTGTTATCAACTTTGTGTGGCATGATGATTTTATCGAACTTTTTCGATAATTGGTTTGCTCCCCATGTTGCAATAAGTACAGATTTTCTTTCATTCAGAGGGGAAGAGAACTTAAGAAACACTCCCAGTGGAGAATCTCCCTCTGATTTTACCTGCATTATAGTTCCAGGCATTCAAAAGTGAAATTGAGTTCGAGTCTTGAAGAAAAAGAGCAGGAGATTTAGCAACAGGAGAGAGAGCTTACAGAATATGTAATGAGGAGAGGCAGTTTACCCAGAAGCAACTTTCCGTGAAATAGTCTTGCTGTAAAATCAGTATTGCCTTTTAAAGTTCCCCTAAATGTGACGTTTGCTCCACCACTATATGATGCTTCCTTAAAGCTACCATTAGCAAAATAATAGATTTCTTCAGATTTATGTAGTCTAAATCAATTAATGATAACTGCAAGAGACAAAATTAGTACCAAATAGAACTGCAATTTGTAGTTCTATGACATTGTTTACAGGAAAGTTTTTGTTTACAATTCCATATTTGACATAAAACCAAGAGACTTACTCTACAGAAACTTGAATGGAATCTGGAGTTGGGTTGTCGTTAAATTCAAGAAAAGGCTGTCATAAGCACGGAAAAAAAATTCCACTTATGTCATGCTAAATAACAAGATGGAAAAGGCAAACATCTTCACCAAATTGTCAACATGATGAAAGATTATGAAGTCATGAAACCTGAAAGCCTTGGGAAGATATGTTATTCCAAGGAGCATTTGAGACTTGGCTTCCGTCAATAGAAATGTGATAGCCATGGCCCTTAACAAATATCAAACACTTCCAAATTATGCAAAACTAGTACATAAAGGACATTATGTGCTTATAATAGAAATGAATAATTCTTCTGGTTTAAAAAAGGAAAACTACCTGATCAAAGTTAGAGTAGAATGGTAGTGTATTAGGATAAAATTTTCCTACTTCCCATGATTTTTCAACAAGGCCCCACCACCTGCAAAACATTGAAGCATGCAATGAAGTTAGTTTCCAAGAAAAATTGTTACCAACAAAAAATGGTGCTATAATATTTAATAGAAATGTTGTCCGAAACTCAACTCAACAAAACCTTTATCCCAAGTCAATTGGATCGGTTATATGGATTCTTCTTTTTCACTCAATACGATTTAGGATTATCTCTTCTGATAGATGTAACATCATAAGATCATTTTGGACCACATTTGACTAAGTCAGTTTAGGCCTACTTCTGCATCTCTTAGCTATATCTACTCTAACTTGTTCGGTTTTTCTAACCGGCACATCGCTAGGTCTTCGTTTCACATGGCCAAACCATCTCAATCTATGCTCTCTTATCTTATCCTCAATAGGTGCTACCCCACTTTTTCTCTAATGCACTCATTGCTGATTCTATCTATCCTAGTATGACCACACATTCATCTTATCATTCTCATTTTCGCAAGATGTATTTTACTCATATGTTGTCTTTTTATTGTCCAACACTCATTATTATATATTATCGCAGGCCGTATTGCAGTGCGGTAAAACTTTTCTTTTAATTTAATTGATATCTTAAGATCACATAGAACTCCTGTAGCACCCTTCCATTTTATCTAACCAGCTTTAATCCTATGATTTACATCTTCTTCACAACCCCCATCTTCTTGAAGAATAGAGCTAAAGTATTTAAAATAAGTACTATGAGGTACTGTTATTCAGTCTAAAATAATTTAACCTCTTTCTCTATTCTCGCTATTAAATCTACAATGCATATATTCAGTCTTAGTCCTATTTAGCTTAAAACCCTTAGATTCCAAAGTGCTTCGCCATAACTCCAACTTTTGATTTACCCTTGCTTGAGTCTCATCTATTAATACAATGTAATTTTCAAATATTATACACCAAGGGATGTCATCCTGTATATGTCTTGTTAGCTCATCCATGACCAAAGCGAAATGAAAAGGGCTCAAAGCTGAACCTTGGTGTAATTCAATAGAAACGAAAAAATCCTTAGTATCCTATTCCATAGTGCAAACACCGGTGATGACTCCTTCGTACATATCCTTCAAGACTTGGATATATCGTATAGATATTTCCCTACACTCTAAGACCCACCATAAAACTTTTTTAGGGACTTTATCATACGTCTTTTTTAAGTCAATAAAAATCATAAGTAAATCCTTATTCATCTCTTTATACTTTTTCATCAAATCTCTTATAAGAAAAAAAGTTTCTATAGTTGATCGATCAGGTATAAAGCCAAACTGATTTGAGGAGATATAAGTATCTAACTGCAAACGGTGTTCCACAACTCTCCCCCCACAATTTCATGAAAATGTTGCCTGAAGAACTATAAAAATCATAGTTCTATCAAAATTACATAGAAAAAAAAGTGCATTACTTATTTTGAGCAGTGTGAAAATCAGGAGGTTGCTTAGTCTCATAGACCCATCCAGGAGCAAATATTGCAGCTGATACACCATCCTTCTTGCATACATCGAGCGCGATATTCGTCTGAAGTTGAAATAGTATTGTAATTTAGTGATCACATATGACTGGAGTGAAGCTAATCAAGATTTATTGTGGAACTCACATTCCATTGTCCACCACCATAAGTACTCCTTCCAAAAACATCTGTTCCCATGTAGACATCAAATTTCCGATCACCAGCAACAGCTGCTGACTGTTTTGGATAGTCTTCCTACAACAAAAAGAAAAGAATTTGTGTGCAAAAAGAACGGAGATTTTGAACCATGAAAAAATAAAATTAGAATGCAATACCTCCCACCAATAGTTTGCAAATATCCCATCACAGATATCAAAAAAGGGTTTATTCTTTTCATTCAGCTGATTTTGATAGTCAAGTTGTCCAGTGATTGTGATACTATCATACCTACATATTACCAAATGATCAATTTTGTTATTATAGTCAAGTATTGAAGCAAATGATATCTGATGTTTCATATATAACACTCACCATATTACCAAAGATCCAGGCACTGAGGAGTGCATAGTCTGGGTTAGATGGCTGACAAATTCTTTTAAACTAGGAATCTGCTTTTCTTCCAAATTAATCTCTATATTCATCTGCAAGTAGCAGTCAGTGTGGCCCAAAAAAAATGAAATTCAACTAAGCGGACTCTCAAAACATGATTAAGAAGGAAATAATTCCTTTGAAATGAACTCCTTTGAATTCTCACACTTCACTTGTCTTATGGAATCAAATTTTTTCTTTTTTTTTTTGTTAACTAGGCTCCAATTATAGTTCAATCTTGAAACCTCTCTGTATGGATACGACCCAAAAACCACCGAGCCACAACTCTTTTGTTCAGAATATATCTTTGCTAGAAGGAAACAGTTCATCTATATTTCCATTTCTCACTAATTACTTTTGAACAATGACAGAACAAAATATTGAAAAAATGGTACCGTAGTTCATAAGCTAAGTATATATATACCAGCCATCCGTCAAAGCCCAAATCAGTAGCAAGCTCTGCCAATCTCTCAGCATATAATTGAGCTGACTCCTTAGTTGCAAGAATTTTGTTGCAATTCTGTATTCCTTCATCCCCTTCTGTTATGAAAGTCCCCAACACCTTAAAATTCCATTGACCAAAAAATCAAGAATGTCAAAAAACAAAAATAAAAGGAAAAAGATCACAACTTTAGATAATTTTTTTTGGTTTTTAATTTAATAGCTGAATATGCATCAAGAAACTTTTAGAACTCTTAGTTTTCTCCAACAATAACATTTAAATTGAAGAAATCGACTTTCTTTGCTTAAACTAACTAAAAGTAAGCTCATTTCTGTTATAGACTCTATGAAACTCATTTTTATTCAAGTTCTAAAAACAAAACAAAATCTTGGTAAGGAAAGATTTAGCGAACAATATCATTCTAAGTAAAAACTCAAATTCAAGCAAAATGGAAAAAAGAAAAAAGGACCCTTGTATATTGGGATCAAGGCTTTGTAATTGTTGCTGTTGTATTAAAAACAGAACAAAGTGATAACTGATAAGTACCTTAACCCCATGTCTATGAGCAGTATTAGTCCAACAAGGAGGAGGCAAAGTAACCAAATTATGGGAAAAATAAACAAAAACATCAATCAAATACCAATGCCAAATAGCATAAGCACTCTCATTTTTTCCTCCTTGAACCCACTTATCATCCACATAACCTCCTTGCATATCATGGCATACAAGGATCCTAGGCCTGCTATCTAAAACAGAGGAATTAAGAGAAACAGAGGACTTGTTAAATGGGTAGTGAAAGGACTTAAAGTAAGATCGAGACTCAATTTCTTCGAGGGTTTTCAACGGATAAGAGATGGGAATTGAAGGCTTTAATGGATCAAATGGAGAAGGATCGAGTGTAGAACATTGAGCTTCATTTGTGAGAGACATGGTTAGGAGGAAATAACAAAAATGAAAGGCAAAAGAAAAGAATAGTTGGTGATTTATATTAGCGTAGAGTGGTGATTTTTACTATGAAAGTCTGATGCAAAGTTTAGAAGTTGAGACAGAGATGAGCGGCTGTTTTGATGAGTATTGTTTTGGTGTTTTTGGTCATCTGCAATCAATGTTGAGTGGGAAAGTTTAAAAGAAGAGAAAACAAATAGACTTTGCATTAGTATACATTTGTTGATATGTGTTTACTTTTCTTCTTTTCAAGTTTTAACTTTTGGTCATGCAAGAATTTAGTCTTCTTCGCAATTGTACAGTAACTTGATGAAGATTGCAGTTAGATATTAATTTCTATCATGTATTAATTGTTTCCATTGTTGCTTTTTTAGTTGTTAGGTGATATAAATCATCAATTGCATGCTAAGTCTTTACCACTAAAATGTTCTTTTGAAAATTTGAAAAAAAAAAAATTTAATTAGAAAAAAATATTTGATTAAAAAAATAATATTTAAGTTTTGATGGGATTATTAAGTATTAATAAATGATATGTTTTCTTGGAGATTTTAAAAATATTATTCTCATTAAACAAATTTTATCCAATGAAAAAAAAAAGAATACATGATTAATAAAAAAAACCGAACATTTATAAGGATAATATTTGATTCAAATTTAATACAAAGTAATACTGATAAATTCCAAACGATTTTTTTTATAAAAATAATGTATTTTAAATATATTATTATTTTTTTGTTCAGTTTATATATTATAGTATATATAGATTATAAATACGTAAAATTAAATCAGATGTTTTTCACATAAAATCAACATTTTTCCTTCAATTAAATATGGAAGTGAATAGTATTAGTAAAAAAATTAAAGTCATTTTGAGGAAATTGGATCACAAGTTCACAACTACTAGTTTCGATTTTCGTTTTGAATGGGTGGTTTCGGTTCAAAAATATTATGAATTAAAATCAAGAGGAAATTTTATTGTATACCACCATTTTTAATTTTTTTTTCCAAAAATATTTCATATTTTTAATAAATTAAAATGTATGCTCAATGTATATCTCTCAAAATAGAGTATACCTCTAATATACTAAATATATATATATATAATATCTTTGAAATGAGATATTTTTAAAATTAAAAATTTAAAAAATGGCATTGAAAGAGAAAAAACAAAGTGGATATTTTGAAAATAATTTTATTTTTAGGGTATTTTTGAAAAATCCCAAAAATCAAATTATTATTCTACAACTTTGATTTTGATTCATTAGGATTGCGATTTTAACTAAGTGGACGTTGATTTTGATTTGTTATGGCTATAATTGTTATCGTTTTCAATCAAATTTTAATTAGTGATATTCCAGTTCAAAACCAAATTGTGGCCAGGTAAATTTATACGTATGAATAACGGGCGTGTATATTAGCTGTAAACAATAATTTCTCAAGTATTAGTTAATGTTGATAATGACGCCATGTGCAAATTTCTTGGCCAGTGTGGAAATCTCTTGGCTCTTGCTTTGGGCAAGGTTTTAAAACTTGACTTGCGTATTCTCTGCTGCAAAGACTAGACTTTTCACGGCCAAATTATCAAATATGATAATGGCATGGAAAAACTGTAGCACGTGAAAATTTAATAATCTTGACCATTACATGTGCGTGGTATCTGAATGCTTAGACCCTTGCTCTACATCTACTCGACTCTGACTATTAGATTCTTGCACATCTGCTCTCTCACTATTAAATTACTAGTTGCCTACAAGTACAAAACTCCCACGTAGTACCATATTTGGCTGCAAAATTTTATGTTACATTTGAAATGGCTAATAACCAACACCCAATACCAATTGGTTTGGTGCGTTTTTGCAATATTTAACTATTGAAAATGAATGAAATTACATCAGAATAAAGGAATATAAATATCAAGAAAACCTACATTTTGAATCAGTTAGTGTAGGCAGTAGACTAACAGGAAGTCCAGCTTTTCTAGCCTTTGGAAGTTTCTCCAATGATGTATTTTGTTTATCCATCTGAGAATGTGTCTTCAAAACAAGCTTCGGATGATTTCAACTTTCCAACAAGAGTTTCAGCTCAGCTTCCTCACTTCTGAACGCTTTACCCTCAGGTCTCAGCAGAAGCATAATGTTGTCAATTCACAAAATCACACCTGCACATCATGCACTTTATACTAATTCTTCAGTTCCCATTAACTTCGCGAATTCACTTTCATCAATAATCCCTTTCTTTAGCTTTTTCAGCAAACGATATTCCCGAGCCAACTCCTCTTCATCTTCAATTGTCTGGGCAGCCCGTCTCTGCTTAGCAGTTTTTTTCCTTGTAACTGCATTGGCAGCATTGGGGGTCTTATTGGACTTCTGGGGTTTTGGTGCTTGCAATTTTGCTTCTTTCTTCGCTTGCATATTTGTCTTCCTTTGTTTTTCACGAGATTTATCCCTAATTACAATCTTTAGCTATTAGAACAAGAACTGGTTCCCATAACAAAAATGAATGTGTTGGAGCATATGCATGGGATATGTATATCTAAAAACATGTAGTCCTTAATAGATTCATATGCATGAAGTTGAAAACCCTGGTCAGGGCACAAAATCATCTTTCAAATCCTTCCATAAAATATATACATAAAAGTAGATTTAAATTAAGGAAAAACCAAAATCAGAGATGCCCATAAAATAAAATTGATTTTAAAAAATTTCAGGCTGGGCAAATTCAATCTCACGAGTTATCATACCATTGAATCAACTTAATGAGATATATTAAAGGATTGAAAAGAATTCGTACTTGTATTTGATATCCTCAAACTTGATGTCTTCTACTGGAGTAAAACCAACGGTGGAAAGTGAGTGGTGCTTTACCTCAGGCATTGAAGGGAGCTGCAATAACCCATATCCCATGCCCAACTTCCCAACTTCAAGTTCTTTCCATCTGCAGAACACAAATATGAACTAAACACATCCAATTGTAATCCCACTACAGTAAGGTCCTATGGGAACTGGAGATCAAGTTCAGAAATAAGCATAATTAGTAACCTGAAAATGTATGAGCAATGATGCTCCTTATATGCTCGGATAAATGAAACAAATGCTCTCAGTCCTTTCTCCATGACATCACGGTCCTTCTTGGCGGCAGAACGTATCTGAAAATGACATGATAATATTTTGTTAATTGGCCAAAGAAGGAAACAGATGATGAGAAAAGACACAATAGAAGTGCGAATACTGCATAGAGCATCTTCAAAGTAATCCAGTGAAATACATAGGCTCAAAAGCATCAAATATGAAGCATTTGGGCATAGAAATCAAATTTCTCCACATGATGCAATATTAGGATAATTAAAAGCTAGGATTCATTGCTCCTGATGGTTTCAGGATATACTTCTGGCAATGAAATCAAAATCATGATAAGGAGGACATCATAGAGCATAACAGTAAAACAGTTTGGACATGTTGCTTCATGTTCACTAAGGTATTGTTCTCCAGCATAATGAACTTAATTGTGATTAGAAGTTCTCTCGAGACCCTCTACAAGTCTACGTTACTATAGAAATCATGCTAACCTGAGGAACAACATCGGGAACATCATATGTAATTTTCCTCTCTTGAAGAGGAACCCTTCTTAGTTGCAGAAATTCTACATAAGCTTCCTCCTGCAGAAAGACGAACAAACTGATATCTTTTCATAAAATAAAAACAACCATGAATTAAATAAATGAATAAACATAGAGCAGAAGAGTAACTAATGAACCAAGTAATAATGATCATATGCAGACAGATGCAAGAAATGAACCTTTGGCAACAGGAAAACAATAGCACTTCCTTGTCTACCTAATCTGGCAGTTCGGCCAACCCTGTGAATAAACACATTTGGATCCTGAGGGGGATCAAACTTTAAAAAAAAAACAGTGGATCATCAAAACCAGCCTTTGCACATTAAATGATATAATAAAAATATCAATAACCATAAAATGGAATCCCAATACTCATTCTTCATAAATTACAAAGCCACATAAATCTCAGAAGTTACCTGCACTATACAATCAACACCTCGAATATCTAGTCCACGTGCTGCAACGTCCGTACATAGAAGAACGCCATTCGTGAGAGATGTAAATGAAGCTAATGCTTTCTCTCTTACAGTCTACCAGCCAAAAGAAATAGAAAATTTCATAATTCAGAGTAATTATTTCATGCTTTGACATCATCAAACTGGGGTATCTCCCATTATTTACCTGCTTCATCTTCCCATGAAGAGGAATCAAAGAGAAGTCTTTTAAAGCAGTAAGACGAGGAAGAACGACCCCCCAATAATCAACACAAGCACAAGTCATAAAGTATCTGCAATGTAAGGCAAACATTTTTGTAAAATTCATCCCATAAGCCATTAAGATTAGTTACAATGATCCATCCTTGGGAAAATATAAATAGTAACTCACATTATAATCTTTTTAGCCTTGTTCTTAATAAGGAAATCTACAAGCTGAGACGGTTTCTTATCTGCTTCGCATTCCAAATACTGCAAGAAGAGTGTGAGGGAAAGGGAGAAGAATAGAAAAGATTTCACAGCCAACATGGGAAACGTGGATTATATATCATGTTTACTACTTAATGAAAAATATTTTCCTCACAGATAACCCACTTTATATGGTTTTATGTACAAGTATTGAATGAACTGTATGCTGTACGTTACAGTAAAAATTATCAAACTTCCTTTAGAATACCATTGAAGGGGAAAAAAATTTATTTAGAACAAAATTTTCCCTGAAATAAAAGTATTTAAGGATGTATATGTGAATAGAATTAAGAACTCCCCAGAAGAGAGCATGCATGATTCCTCAAGCACTTAGACAAGATGGGATACAATGGCACAGTTTGATGCGCTTGTTTTCCTATTTTTAAGGCTGAAGAGTGAATTTTGTGAACCACGATTCTCCACCAATTTACAAGCAGTTGCATTCACTTTCATGCAGAGTATCCCTACATGATATGCAACTCGAAAGAAGGATGACGTAAATTGAAAAATTCTAATGTAAAAATATTGATAAACGAAAAACTATGTACCTCAAGTTGAAGGCCTGAAGGTGTTTTAGAAGATGCTGAATCATTCACTGACTTTTTTTCTGCTCGAACTTCAACCCTCACAGGATTCCTTAGTCCAGCTTTTGCAAGCTCTTCAACAGCTTCAGTTTGTGTAGCTGAGAAAAGACCAGTTCTACGAAGCTTGGGTAAGCGAGTTATAATTGAAGTAATCTGCTTCTGGAATCCCATATCCAAAAGCCTATCAGCCTCATCCAGAATTAAAACCTGTAAGACCAATGAACATAATAACCAACAAACTTTAAAGTAATCGCTTTTTGCATTCAACTATTATTCTCATCAGAAGTCTTTTTTTTTAATCTCAGAAAGTAGATACCTCACTTAAAATTCCAAAAGCACATTTTTTTCTATGTCCCGGATCCACTGGTCATGGTTTTTCAACAAAAGCAAACTAAGTAAATGCTATCAGTTTCATGGGAACGATAAGGTGAATTTCAAAAAACCCATTGCATTGAACTTCTTTTTACAAGGACCATCTTGCTCTGTTCTACAAGTGTCATTCTATTGAGTGATTAAAATCACTACCTCAAGATTTCGAAAGTCCAAGATGTCCATGCGTTCCATGATATCATTAAGCCTTCCAGGCGTTCCAATCAATAAATTAGAACCTTCCTCTTCTATTTTCTTCATATCAGCTTTCACCTCGACACCTCCAACAAGAAGCATGGACTTAACATTTGACAAGGTTGCAATGAAAGGTTGTGCAACATTATATATTTGTGACGAAAGCTCCCTAGTAGGTGAGAGAATTATTCCCATAACCTGTACAAAAAAAAATCGAAGCTCAACAACACACAAACGATGGCGATAGAGACAAAAATCTCTAACCAATAACTGATAAATAACCAAACGAAGCTTAAATTCAGCAAATTTGAGTGCACCACTATAATAAACTGAGCTTAACTCAATTTCATATATCTCACTATGGTGAAACTTTTTATACATTTTGAAGTGGAAAAGCGAGAAAATCGAAACTTTCAGTTGGTTTCACTTTCCAGTGTTTTCTTTGCAACCAAACAGAGAAGAGGAAAAGGAGAAGATAGAGGAGCACCTGATGAGGTTTGGGAGGAGAGGAAGCTCGGCGGAGAATGTCGAAGAGTGGGACTAGAAAAGCAAGGGTTTTGCCAGAGCCGGTGGCAGCGTCGACAGCGACATCCTTGAAGCTGCATAGCAGGGGAATAGTTGCTGCTTGAACCGGCGTGCAATACTCGAAACCGGCTAGTTTTAGGGCATCGAGAACCGGCTCCGAGAGTGGCGGTTTTAAATCGGAGAAGCGCGTATCCGTTAAGGCCCTGTTCGGATTTTGCGAATCGGTGGAATCCATTGTTTCAGAAACCCGCCGCCGCTAAGTTCTCTTAGAATTATGAAGAGACACGCGATTGAACTCAAAGTACCACTTTATAGCTTTCGATTTTTCGACGAAATTCGGAGCGGGTCGTTGTTTGAGTTGGATAAAACGGATCCTTTCAAAACGACCACTCGTTTGAGATACACATTTTAAACGAATGTTATTAAAAAGTTGTCGTTACATTAAAACGAACAGTCGACTTGAACCAGTCGTTTTATAGTGCAAGCCCAAGCCCAAGCTTTAAATCAAACGACATGCCATTTTAAAGTCACTTTCTTTAAAGCGACATCGTTTCCGTTCAACACGAACCTAAATTGGACTACAGTAGAAGTGTAGAGTCGCTCTGCCGTATCTGCGAATCAGAAACCGAAGAGGGAGAGGGAGAGAGAGAGAGAGAGAGAGAGAGAGAGTAATTGAAAACATTATGCGCAAGCTAGCAGCTCAACTTAGCACTGTAATAGCACTCGATATTTTGCTTCTCGTTGTAGATTCTTCCTCAAAATTCTCTTTCTTTCTCAACTTCTTCTATTTGATTTATCGTCAATTCAATCTAATTAATGATTGATCTTCCTTCTTGATATGCAGTATCTGTTTCGAAGCAAGTCCCCTAATGTTGTTCAATCTTGCAATTTCTCATCTTACAATAAAAGTAGAGGTTTTCCTCTCTCCCTTTCGCTCTCTGGCTCATTTTCTTATTTTGGGATTTTGTTTTTTCCACTCGGGAAATTGGTAGATTAACTAATTTAGCTAATAAACTTTTTAGCTGAGCTCTCTGTTGAAGAGGAAGCTGAAAAGAAGATTGAATGGTTACTAAAATCCATTTTCGCTGGCACTGCTATTTTTGTTGCTTATCAGTTCTTTCCATACATGGGTAACCTTCAATTAATCGAATACTTCTGAATCACCTTGTACTGTATTGGCTGCTTTTATTTGATTTCAAGAATTGGAAAGTGTAATCTTTAGTTATTTATTTATTTATTTTTCAGGAGATAACTTGGTGCAGCAGTCAGTTTCACTTTTGCAAGTAAAAGATCCTTTCTTTAAAAGAAGTGGCGCTTCTAGATTAGCCCGTTTTGCTGTTGATGGTAATGCTGCTTCTTCTTCTTTTTTTTTTTTTTTAAGTAGCTTTCTTTTGATGGATTGTGTGTGTGCTTATGCAGCTTTATTTATGTCTTATTGAGAAATTTAAATACAAAGCGTTTTGCAATGCATTGGTTTTACAACTTAATAGGTTGTAGGACTTTTTAAGGCGCTGTTTTACTGGTTGATTGTTGTAAATGAACTATCATTGAATTCTGACACTACACCATCTATGCTTTGCTGGTAAAATAGATTTTGGATTGTGTCACTGAAAAACAAAAGTCGTTATTTTGGAACTGAATTTTTGAATAATTAGATCAAGGGTGCTTGGTTTCCCACTTCCTCTTTCTTTGGAATGTTTGTTGAGTGTTGATGAAAATCTCATATCAGACAAAAAAAGGATGAAAATTGTTGAGATGGGTGGGGCTCAAGAGTTGATAAACATGTTGGAGGATGCCAAAGATGACAGCACTCGGATTGCAGCTCTAAAGGCTCTCGCTGCACTTTCACTCTCAGTTTAAATCTTTATGTCTAGACTTTCATTTGTGAGGTTAAGTGTTTATGTTTTATATCATTAATTATGAATTTCTTATATTGCTAATAAGTCCTAAAGCTTTTGTTCAGTTGCATATGCAATGACAGATTGTTGTGGATGTGAAACTCCAATATGCCTATTATTTCGATTTTTCGGTATTACCATAATAAGTAAGCTACCTTTTGTGGAGTTGCATAATAACTTATTCTATATTCCAAAAATTTTTCCTATGATCCTGACCTCTACTTGTTGAACTCTAGTACGGGCACTAATCATCTGAATTACAAGTTCTTTGGGGGGAAAACTTGTCAATATCTCTGTGTCTATCTTTTTGGGTTGGTTTATAGTTATTGAACTAGTTGAAACAATGCTGAGAACACACAGTAGAGATACAGATTTCAAATATGCGAGTTTAAATGCATCATATTTATCCAATCTCGTAAGTGCAAAGTAGAACAAAAATAATGCTTAGTAGATACCAGAATTTAATATACTTTGGTGGAATTGCAGATGAGGCTATGGGAGCTTTAAACCATGCTGGGGCAATATCTGTCATCAAGTCTATCCCTGATTCCTCTGTGGAGGTAGAAATCAAGAATTACAAATTAAGCCTACTAAAGAGATTTGAAGATCTGAGTTATGATAGTTAATCTTAAGATAGTTAATGTTAAGATGAAGTAAGATATAAACCTCACCATTGTATGCTGTAACTGTAGTCAGGTTAAAATGTTTTTTTTTTCAGAAGAAATTTTTATTTGTTTTTCATATCCTATTTTTCTATCCTAATAATTTGGGTGGACGGAGGGACTTGCTCTCCAAAAGAAACTCTAAATATTCTCTTTGAAAAATTAAAGGGTTGGTTCCTGAAAAGAAGATCCTAAAGGGAATGGATTTGCATTATTTTGCCTTTCATAAAAATTTTATATGACAACTACAATTTGAGTTGCTAATAGATGGTACTTCTTTGCACTCAAAATCTGAATTATTAAGCACGTTAATCTATTGATGGAGTAGAAGTTTTTCTTTGAAACTTGATTGTCACATGCCTGAATCTGAGGAATTGGGGATATGTGACTGATATTAGGGAATGAAAAAACACAAAATTACTAACCGATAAAATTAAAATATGGCCAAATCTGAGCTGTGAATTCACTTTTTATACAGCACCTATATTAAGATATCTCAATCATCTCAATATCATCATCGTATTCCTATTTAACAGAACATCATTGATAGCAAGAATAATAATGCTGAGTTCTAAAATTTAGTGTATAACACAATATAAAATTTATTATATGACTGAATAATGAAATAAATTCCCCTGTTGAAGAATAAAAGACAGAGCATTCAACTAAAATTTACCTCAATCTATTTACAGCCTGAAAAAAAAAATAACGAAACATGAATGAGCACCATTAATAAATTTCTTTTTAAGTCACAAATTGCTCTTAAACCACTCCAAATCGCCCTTGACTATCCCGAACCTATCTTGAATCATTCGCTATAATTATACCATCGAACCATCTTAAACTTGGATTCAAATCGAAGCTCGGTTCTGAAACTGCCTCACAAGGCAGTTCAGTTCAGGGATCAGAATCAACGTTTTCCTAAACGTTGCCATGCCTACAGTGAACAACAAGCTCATAGCCGAGACCTAAACAGGGCAATACATGCTCTAATCATCAAGCTATACCTTAGCAGTTTGTCATCTTTAAAAAAAAATGCACAACTAACAACTCAATTACCCATCTAAGCCTCACAACTCAGCAATCAACTCAACTCTTCCAATTCTATAATCATGCATAATGTTTAATTCATACTCGCATTCGTATATAATTTCATACAAAATAATCCCCGTATAGACACCCAACATTAAGTGACTTGAAAACTAACTCCAAAATATAATTCGAGAATTCCAAGTTTATCAACGTGAAGTACGATTGAACTAGAGTCATAAAACATCGGAACATTTGGAACTGGGACCGATGCACCGCCGCCATTGTCCGGCACTTGGGTAACGCCACTCGGTTAGCAGGAGGACAGGTTATCAAATGGTGCTGGTGGCGCTGCCAAAAGGTCATCGGACGGTAGAATATCGGTTGGCTGACGGCTTCTCCCTCTCTTCCTTCATCCGATTGGTCCGTGTGTGTATATATATATATGGGTGCTTCGGATAAAGGGGATCGTTTTTAAATCGTGAAAATAAATTTTAAAAAGTTTAAAATGTGGATAGATGGAGTGTTTTTGAAAATTAGGGATGAGAGTTTTTAATTTTTTAATTAAGAACTTTTAAATCTGTTATGAGAGTATGAAACTCTCAAACTATATATGAGAGTTTAGGGTTTTGTCTTTTTTCCTACACAAGTCTCAAACTTGGTATGATAGTATAGAAACTCAGTATGAGAGTATATCCCTAATCTGTCAATTTTCATTTTTTAAAAATTTTATGCAAGTAATTTATATTATATCTAAGTACTAACAAATAATCCGAATACAAATAAAAGCCACAGATTTAGATTTTTTCAAAATATTAAATATCTAAAAAATAATAATATACTAAATATGTAAATATATGATAAGTAAATATATATCAAAATAACTAAATATGTATGAAGATACAAAAATAATAATATACTAAATATCTAATTATTATCACGCCTACGGATTTTAGGAAGCCTTGGATGTTCTCATTTTCTGATTTTTTGATAGAGGTTCCTGCTTAATTATTGTGCCAACAGCACTGCCAAAAAGGTCTCAAACTTTAGCTCATTGCAGCATACACAAGAGGCAAAAATGAATGGTTATATGACCAATTAGCCAAAATCAATCGCATCTGTAACGACCCTCCCCGACCAGGTCGGCTGCCCGGCCCACTAGTGGCTTACGGCCCGGCCTTTTCACGACCTGGGCTCGGAGTCCGCAGGAGGCAAGCGATCGGTACAGTACTGGACAGCCCTCGCGGCCCACCCAGCAGGATTTGTTTATTTGGCCCCTCAGGCATTGTCACACTGAGAGGTCGCCTCCCTGGATCGAACCCCTGACCTCCCACTTAAGAGAGCCAGCGAGAACCATCCAGTACCATTTCTGCTACCTTTTTAACTGTAACGACCCTCCCCGACCAGGTCGGCTGCCCGGCCCACTAGTGGCTTACGGCCCGGCCTTTTCACCACCTGGGCTCGGAGTCCGCAGGAGGCAAGCGATCGGTACAGTACTGGACAGCCCTCGCGGCCCACCCAGCAGGATTTGTTTATTTGGCCCCTCAGGCATTGTCACACTGGTGAAAAGGCCGGGCCGTAAGCCACTAGTGGGCCGGGCAGCCGACCTGGTCGGGGAGGGTCGTTACAGCATCAGCATTAGCATTTGATGTTCTTGAGTAATATTTATGGATAGCTTATGCTAAAAAAAACACAAGCTAGAACTTAAGACATAAATTTATGTGAATCAAAACAAAAGTCAACAACAGAGACAGAAACCACAACCTTCTACCAGGGCCATAGATACCTCCAAGTCGAAATACTTGCGTTGAAAGGCCAAGACTATGGCCTAGATTTAACCATCCTTCTTCAGCAGCTAACCTAGATTTAGCCACATCACTTGTAGGCCTTGCTGGGAAACTGCCACACATGATAATGTATGCAATTAGTGGAAGTTGATGTAAACTTCTACCCCAACAAATTGCATCAAAGATGGTTGCTTACTCCTCATTCACCCAAGCACCATCAAAGTGACCATATACACCTCCCAACAAGAAGTTTTTCATAGTCAAAACCAAGAATTTGTGAAACAATGGAAAACTGGAAAATGCACAACAATAATATTTATTTATGCCTTGTTAACAATCGATTTGATTAATTTGATTTTGCAGTTTCCATTAATTTCAGTTAATTGAAAGTAACAAAAACGTGTATGTATATATTTATAGATAAAATCTTCAATAAGCTTATACAATGTAAAAAAAATACTATTATTGATAGATAACAGAGCCATTGAAGATTTCCATTCATTATTCTATTTCTCAGAAGGTCTCCACGCTGAAACTTCAGGTGCTTCAGATAAAGGGTGTTCATTTTTAAATTGTGGAAATAAATTTTGAAATGTTTAAAATGTGAAACTAGGTATTAAGAACTCTCAAATCTGTTATGAGAGTATGAAACTCTCAAACTATATATGAGAGTAAATAAACTCTTAAACTATATATGAGAGTTTAGGATAGAATCATATATAGTCAAACAAAAGTCTCAAATTTGGTATGAGAGTATAGAAACTCTCAAACTTCGTATGAGAGTTTAGATACAGAATAAATGAGGATGTATTAAAAATATAGAATAGGAAAAAAGAAAACTATACAGTCTCATATTTATTGTAAGATAAAATAAAAGAATATTATATTTGTTGTCTATCTTCACTACTGTATTAGCTTATGCAAGACGATAGAACAAAAATGATGTTTAGCAACATAATACATTCTACATTTTTTATATTATATATCTACTAGTTAAAAATAGAAAAAAAAATATTTTTATTAATTTAATTTTTATACAAAATAAATTCTTATTTGGAGGATAGGACAAAGCCTATTAAATAATTTTAAGAAGATGATTCATTGTTTCCATCCGAAAAAATTTAAGAATATTCAGTAACTTCATCAACTATATATATTATATATTTTAAAATTATTTTTATTTATCTCTCTTAAATATAATTATTAAATATTAATAAAAATTTATTTTGTATTAAAAAGAAAATAATTCAGCAATTCCGTCTATTTTCACCATTAAAATACTATAAGAAAAACGAAAATACTTTTTATAATTAAAGTTTTCATTTTAACTAAACTTCTCAACTAAATTTAAATTTTTGATCACAGCAATTAAAAAGTTCAAATTAAAGCAATTCAAATCACTACTATAATTGAATTCATATATATCATATATAAGAAAACAAATGAAAATTTATTATCATATATGACAAAAGCAAACGAAAATTAAAGGAAATATGGAAAATGGAAAATTAAAGCACACAAGACCTGAAAAAATGAAGATAAGAGGAATAAGAAAAATGGAAAAATAAAATATGAAAAAACAAAGCAAATAAAAATAATAATTCACCCAAAATTAAAGGAATGAAAATAAAAGAAAACCAGATATAAATACTCGTGCAAATCATGGTCATGATGATGGTGATGGGGGTTCATATAATGATGAATGATGAGGAGAGAAAGAAAGAGCTTACAAATTCCGATGAACATAATGACGAAGCTTAAGCTCCAAAAAATGTCGAATTAGAGAGAAAAAAATTCTAAAGATACAGGCAATTTGAAAATAAGATTTTAATTGTTTTTATTTTTTATTTTTTTTAAAAGAAAAAGTGAGAAAACAAATAAAATAATTAAATAATGTGAAAATCAAAACATAGAGGAATACTTTTTTATTTATCTCAAATAGATATATTGAATATCTATTTTTATTTATATTTAACGTATATGTTAAAAATATTTAATAAATATATTTTCATATTAAAATAAGAATGTAATAAAAATGTATATATAAATTTATATTTTAATAAAAATAATTAATTTTTATGAAATAAAAAATACATTTACCGATTTAAATGAAAATAATAATTTTTTAAACGAATTAATTAATTAAAAAATTATTCATAATTTTAATTTATTACCGATTTTGGTCACACGTGCGGAATACAAAAAAACATGTTCCTGTACAAATAATTTCTCCAGTACAAAGTGAAAGTGGTGTAACATTTTTTTTTAATCAGTAAAGAGAAATTCATAGAACAAACGGCCTTGCTACACCAAGGCATAATCAACAGATAGAAGAATAATTTGGTTTGTAGTTGAATTATGTATTTTTTTAAATTGTAATTGTAGTTTAATTATGTATATTTAATTATGAATGTTTAGTTTAATTACGTATATTTAATTACGAATGTATATTTAATTATGTAATTTAAATTATGTGTATTTAATATCTACTAATAATAAATAAATTATTATAACTAATAACTCTCATAATGTCTATGAGAGTACTGTGACGTGCAGAATTCGTAATTTTAAACTGGATATGAGAGCAAAGAAACTCTCAAACTATATATAAGAGTTTAGGGTAAAATCTTTCACGTGCTACATTGTCAGGCTACGTGCAGGCTACTTTGTCTTTTTTTCCACAAAAGTCTCAAACTTGGTATGAGAGTATAGAAACTCTCAAACTCCGTATGAGAGTTTAGGTCAGAAGCTTAAACTTAAATCTCATACTGAGTATGAGAATTCTGATGACTGATGACGTGTCACCTTATGGTTGGACCTTTTGTATTCCTCTCTCTGTACTCTCAAATTGAGTATGAGAGTATATTTAATCTGTCATTAAATTGTTAGTTGGTGGGTAATTATTCTGATTAATACTTTGTACTCTCATACTTGGTTTGAGAGTATATTTTTTAATTCAAAAAAAACCAGAACTCTCATATCTAATATGAGACTTTCTTAAACTCTCATGACCAGTTTTCGAAAACACCCTTCCGTGTCCAGAGTTTAAAAAGAGACACCTTTTTGGTCAAAACTCCATATATATATATATATATAGTTTATTTTAACAATAATTTAGTGTTTCTATTCTTCAAATTATGTTAACATTTTTTTTTCTCGCATGTTTAATCAAATTTTTGAGTTTCTGCAAGATTGTACACAAAGATCATTTCATATTCGAAGGCAACAAAAAAATTGTTTTGTTATCTATAAGGTGGAAAGAATTCAAATCACATTGATTTTGAGACTTTTTCAAACAGGAAAAAAAGAAGAAGTGATGTTGGCATTGGTGTTCTTTCTGTCTATAGCTTCTGTTGTATGAATCTGATTCAAGAAACTGCTATGTTACTTTGTAGATGTTACATTTCACCTGCCTGCGATTTTTTTTTTATTTGGCATTCATTCAGAGTCAATGGTTACTCAAGAGTTTATGAATATTATACTCCGTGGGTCAAATGAGAGAAAATTTGACCAGCATCATATTTTATTTATATATTGTGGCAGATGTTAAAAGATGTTATATTAATTATTTTTTCAATCCATTCATACCATCCGTTCTGTTCTTGGCTCATAAGTAAGATTACTATATTTAAAATTTTATTTTATATTTTTTAATAAAAGACTACTATTTTGGCAGCCTTTTATTGAACTGTTCCACTTCAGTGGGATACGAGACTTGCTTATAGGACTGAGGCTGTAAAAGCACCTGGTTGGGAGTGCTCTTGTATCTTTGGCAACCTCCTTTTTTTTTTTTTTTTTTTTTTCTTATTTATTAATCTTATTTTCTTCCTCTCTTTGTAAATAAAAAATTAATAATAAAATAGCAAAATAATGGTAATGCATATTTACATCAATACCCATAAATTTAAAATTAAATTGTAAATCTATCTTTAATTCAATTATTAAAAAATTAAGGAAAAATAATTAAAATTTAATTTAAAATTAAATTATTGTACAAAAAATTATTAAAAATTAATTAAAGAAATACCATATTGTACAAAAAAAATTATTATAATACCATATTGTCATTTTAAGCTGAATTTTTATTACAATTAATTAATATAGTTAATTTTATAAATTTAATTAATTGTGGTCATCAATAAATTAATAAGTTAAAGTGCCCAATTAATTTTTATCGAAATTTAAAAATTAAATTAAGGATATGATATAATAATTTCTAAAATTAATTAATTTTACTTTTTTCTTCAAATTAATATTAAATTATTATTATTATTATTATTATTATTATTATTATTATTAAGTTTATTTTAATTTTAGAATAACATTATATCAAAATTATTAAAATATGATATAACCCTAAAATCAAGTAAAAACTAAGGTGAATGTATTAAGCGCTAACTTTCTATCATTTAGATCTTTTCTCTAGTTCATAATTGATAATTGATTGATCCCTTGATTACTCTTTTAAAATTAAATTGTTATTAATATTAATTTTAAAGCAATCAGCAAGTAGGCTTATGGAGTTTTGTTTTTTTTTTTTTTATTTTTTTTGTGATTTTACTTATTAGGTTTAGATTTTTTTCTTATAAATTTAAAATTAGATTTTAATTTATTATTTTAATAATGTTATTGTTTAATTTATTATTTTGATGTTATTAGTTTTTAGGTTAAGTATTTTGCATTTTGATTATAAATTGAGTATTTAGGGATTTGTGATTAGGTTAGGAAATTAAGTTAATTTGATTATAAATTAAGAATTTGGGGATTTGTTATTAGGTTAAGTATTTAGATTAATTATTTTGCAATTTCATTATAAATTAAAAATTTAGAAATTTATATTTAGGTATTTTGGTTAATTATTTTACAAGTTAATTTTAAATTATATCACATAAATTTATTAAAAAAAATTAATTAGTTTAAACGCCTCTTATTCGATGCCAACTAATAGCACAAATTAATTTTTATTTTACTATATTATTAAATTAATTTTATTTTTAATTTGTTTATAATTTTTATTTTTAGCTTAGAAAATTTTCTCTTTTTTTATTCCATTCTCGGTTTCACCACAATCTACAATTAACAAGTTCTCACTCTTATTGCTATAATGGGTATTAGGAAAAACTACTTTATCAAGATAGGTGTTTTAAAGAATGTATTTTATTTTCATAAAAAATAGAAATGAAAAACAATTAGTTAGGAGAAATTGGTATTCTCCTCATATAGTAGTGCCATAGCAAGTGAATCACATTCCATTTTCCTCATGTAGTAGAGCTTTTTAATTACTATCATAAAAAAAATTGAAATGAAATTAATTTCCAATAATTTCATCATGATATTTTGCAAGATGCAGAGGAGCAACAACAAGCGACACAGAAGGCCACTGTTACTGTGGGTAGACCTTCCCGGGCTTCATAAAATATTAAATTAATTTTAAATGAAACTAGTTTATGTCCGAATTCTGAGTCTATTTATGGCCTATAAAGCTCCAATATGCAGCTTATGATGCTCAATAATTTTTGTCCTTTTATTCTTAAAAAAAAAAAAAAGAGTTTACCTTCTAAACTAATTTAAGAAAAATAAAGTCAACATGTATGTTAATCTAAGACCTAATGGAAGAATCTAGAACAAATAGAGCTGAGCCGTCACATATTCAACTCCGGTGTTGCTAAAACTGTGCTTTTTGAGGTGACTTTATCATTTTTTCCTCGATTTAAAAAAAATATTTAGTTAAATAAAAATTTATCTAGTAAAAAAGAGGACTATGTATACATATGTATAGGTTTAATTAAACACCTTTGCAATTTCTTCTCTTTTGAAAAAGCAAAAGCAAAAGCTAATGTTTTTGTCCTTCTCTCTCTCCCCTCAATTCCCAATTCAACTTTCAATTTCTCATTAAAAACCCTATCTTTCACCGAAATTCCACAGAATCCTAACCCTAATTTGATCTACTTTTCTTTAAAATTTCCAATTTGAAACCCCTTATTCTAGTTTGATCTCTATTTTCAGTATTCGGTTAACTATTTTTGTTGATGGCCCGTGGTGATTCGGCGACTTCACTCGCTCCTGGGTTCCGATTCCATCCTACTGATGAGGAACTCGTTCGTTACTACCTTAAGCGAAAGGTTTCCAATAAACCCTTTCGCTTTGATCCTATTGCTGTTATCGACATCTACAAATCCGAGCCATGGGATCTTCCAGGTCTGATTTCGAAATTTTATTTTTCTTTTGTTTGTCTTTTTGAATCAATTGTTGATTTTGGAGGTTAATTGTTAGTTAATTAAAATTCTTGTAATTGTTTGGAGAACTAGTTGAAATTCACGAATTTGAAAATGAGAGAATTGGAGATTTTTTTTTGGGTTTTCATTTTCCTGGTTTTAATAGTTGTTGCTGAATGTGTGGATTTTTTGTTGTTCATTTATTTTATTTATTGGGTTTTAGTCAAGTCGAAGTTGAAGAGCAGGGATTTGGAGTGGTATTTTTTCAGTATGCTGGATAGGAAGTATAGCAATGGGTCCAAGACCAACAGAGCCACAGAGAAAGGATACTGGAAGACAACTGGAAAGGATCGCCCTATTAATTGGAACTCTCGAACTGTGGGGATGAAGAAGACCCTCGTTTATCATTGTGGACGTGCCCCTCGCGGTGAGCGTAGCAATTGGGTAATGCATGAGTATCGTCTTGCTGATGAGGATTTGCAGAAAGCTGGAGTTGTTCAAGTGAGATCATATAAAAGTTTGGAACTTTTTTTTTCTAAGTATATTGATGGTGTTCGTTATATTTTATATAACTTTTGTTTGTTTGATGGTCATGTCCTTGGGTGGGGAAGGATGCATTTGTGCTTTGTAGGATTTTTCAAAAGAGTGGAACGGGGCCAAAGAATGGAGAGCAATATGGGGCACCATTTATTGAGGAGGAATGGGATGATGATGAGGTGTTGGCTCAAATACCAGGTGAAGAGATGGTGGTGGCTGATGAAGTGGCCCTTGGTGATGATGCATACATGGACGCAAATGACCTTGACCAGGTTTGTACTTGTATATATCTTTTTGATGAATAATAGAAGATTGTATCAAGTCTAGCAAATATATATTCAGTGTTCAAATGGGATTTTACTTCTGAAGTCGTCTACATTGATATTGTCATTTGGAATCAATGACATTGTGTTGTCATTCAATTGCTTGGTTAAGCGGTAGTTCCTAACTTTGGTTTTTAATTAAGATTGATTTTAAGAACAAAAGGTTGGTCTTTGGTGGCAGGAGTTTCAGGTGCTGGTGGTATGAATTTTCTGTTAGTTGCAAAAACATTATGTTCTATGATCATTTGTTTTATTAATATGAGGAGTGGAAAAAGCAGAGAAATGTCTGCGGGTGGTGTTTGGCAGTTCAGAGGACACAGGAAAAAGATATTGGATTTGTAGTTTCACCAGGCATGAATAGAATTTGTTATATGAAAGGTTCTTTGAAGGAATAATTGAGGGATAAAAGGGCAAGAGAATAGATGGCATGTTATTAGGGCTTGAATGGCGTATTGATAGGATAATTTTTGAGGCTGATGAAAACTAAGAAAAAATTGAATTTCTGAGATGCTGGGTTGCTCTGAATAGTGAATTTAATTAATTTATAAATTATGATTATCTGATAATGCGTCTTTGGCAGAATCTTGAAGTTGGAGTTGCATCTGAAAATGCTGCCCTTCCTTTGAACTACTACCATGGGGAAACAAGTAACTATGTGGAGCACTCTGGAAACTACAGCGGAGATGATCAGAAGCCTACAATAGGAGAAAATCTCTATGGATCTATTCTGCTAGATAAAAACTTATTTAATTTACCTGGGCAATATGAGATTGATGCAAAATCGGTGAGACATGAATATATTGCTGAATATAGGAACAATATGAATGCTGCTGAGGACAATTGCTTGCCTGAGGATGGTACTGGCAATCCTCCATTCAGTGATGAATTTTTCCTGGAAGCTAATGATCTGGAGCCAGATTCTACTGGAGATGCTACTGGTTTTGATATGTTTGATGAATACCTCAGTTTCTTTGATGCTAGTGATGACAACCTGACTTTCGACCCATCTGAACTTATGGGAAGTGATGAATATACTGGCTCTGACCAAGCTCCTCTATTTGAGGAGGTAAATATTCACTTTAATCTTCCATCACAGTCGAATTTTGAATTGCACATATTGATTAAGTTATTTCCTTGCAATAGAATGTCAATGGAGGAACTGAAGGAGTGCCAAGAGTTGCCCCAGAACCATTAGAAGCTCATGGTGACGGTGATGCATCCTCCTCAAAGCTACAAAAACCAGAAGAGACAAAGTTTGAATCAGGTAATGTACATTGCATTTTGACCCTTTATTACTATTCCTCTAATAGTTATCCTTTCATTTGTTTGGTGATATAAGTGCACAGTGAAATTATGTGACACAATTATTGCCCCTGGTTTCAATTTCCCTACAATGTTGATTTGGTCTCATTCTTTTTGTCTTGTTCACTCTGCAGATATGAAATACCCGTTCATGAAGCAGGCTAGTCACATGTTGGGCGACATTCCTGCACCACCTGCTTTTGCATCTGAGTTCCCTATCAAGGACAGAGCTTTGCAGTTGAATGCAGCACAATCATCCAGTTCTATTCGTGTTACTGCTGGTTTGATTAGAATAGAAAATGTCACTTACGGAAGCAGTGGTATAGACTGGTCAGTTAGCAAGAATGGTAATGTCAGTGTCATCCTCTCTTTTGATGTGCCACAGGGTAATGCTAGCCTGGCCAGCTTGGTGCCAATGGAGAACTTATTATCAGGCAAGACATGGTCTGTGGTGTCCCGCGGTTGGTTCTTCTTAGTGTTCTTTTGGGTCCTAATCCTATCTGTGAGTTTTAAAATTGGGACCTGTATTTATGCCAAATAACTGGTATGGTCAATGTTGGCTGGAAGAAGCGGAGAACTTGTCTTCTGGGGGTTGGGGGTTGGTGATTGGTTGATTATTAATCATCTTATAGGTTGCTTAGGAAAGAAAGTTAACTGTTACAGATTATTTATATTTAACTGCCAAAGCTGATGGTGTTTTTTGACCTTACATTTGGTTCATTGTAATTTTACAGAACTGCACACGTTTAAGTAGTTGTAGGGTAGAATTTTATTTGCTTATATGTATCAACAGCATGAAACAGTTCAAGGCAACTCGAGGACTTGAATCTGGGAAGCCAAGTGTGGCTTCATGGATCAACTAAGGTTGGTGGTTCTTTCCTTTCAGTTCGATTTCATTTGATGAATCTTACAGCCATAGGGAATATTATAGTGTAATTTCGTTGATTTTTATTGTTCTTGCGGAATAGATATATTTAAATAATTTTTTAGTTGATTTGAGTTATTAATCATGGATATGCATTTATTATCAATGAAGGTCTTGATTTTTGCATATGTAATTACATATGGGGCATAGATCAATATAACTTCAGTTTTTATAAATACACTGCAATTTATAAAATATATAAAATATATTTAAAAGCTTTTATAAAATTTACAAATACATCACTATAAAATGATGACTCATTGAGGATGTAGAAAATTTTCAAATCTGATCAAGCTAAATGGATTTTAGTCTTTATGGTATATATTTAGGTAAAACTAGGTTTAAAAAAAATTTTAAATTTGGTCGGACCGGTTGAAATTTATTTTTTATTTGGATTCAAATTTGGTGCAAATATATATATGTTTAGATTGAATTTGACCCATAAATTTATATAAATAATATAATATTATATATATATTTATAATACTTATTATACATTTTGGGAAGTATTTCAGAATTGGCTTTTGACAAATTATGTGTCCACCTCTATAATGAGATTTCCACTACAAAATGATTGCACCTAAGACAACGCCTAAGTGCAAGAGCTTCAATCATTCTTGAATTAACACAGAATAAGGAGGTTGCACTCATGGCCCTGATAAAGGATCATGCCTGGTTTCTAACGACCCCTCCTATACCACAACAATCTCTTGCTGGAGAGAAAGATGTATCCACATTACATTTTCAGAAAAATACCTCAGGCATGATCCACTTAGCCGAGGTCCTGCCTGCGGCATTTGACCGATGAGACAACAAACGAGGATCTCGCAGCCGGTGATGTACTGACACTCCTTTCCAATCTTGCTAATGTTTACAAGCCAGCAAAAAAAATTTCTCCAGAGGACAATTCCTTTTGGGTCCAGAGGAATTTATTTCGAGTTTCCCAAATCTTCCAAGAAAGGAAGCAGAACTCCTGCACCGTGTTTGCGACAAAGGAATCCAAAAATGGAGAAGAAAATGTTATCAAAGGAAATGCATGGTTCATTAAAAGACGAGCCCCACAAGTCCTAACAAGCTTTAGCCTTTGAACAATTAATTAAAACATGAGGTGTAGTTTTAGATTCACCACAGTACAAACAACCCCACTAATATGAATGCCCTTCTCATCTAATCTTAAAGGATATTATGACATGCCCGCCACAAAATCTTTAACCTTTGGGGGAATGTTGAGATTCCACAACTTGGACCAATATCGAGAGGGAAGTTCACCAGCCGAGAGCAAATGAGTCATGCCCACATGATATTCAGACTTTACCAAGTAAAACACCATCCTTGTTAAAATGCCATATCAGTTGATCCTCAATTCCTCTGTAGCTGAGAGGTATGCTACAAATATTGGCAGCATCCTGAGCATTTAGCAAACAAGAAATTTTCTCCTTGTCCCATTCTCGTGTATCTTGATTAATAAGGGATAAGACCTTAACAAAATCACGATTTAATGGCATTGGGGTTGAAACCGTAACATGGTTAGCCACTGGCAATCTGGTCGTTCCATACATTAACAGAAGCCCCATCAATAATCCTCCAACGTATACCATCAAAGAGAAACTGTTTAGCATGCAACAAACTCTCCCAAGTGAAGCTCGAACTGGACCCATGATAAGTTGAAAAAAAATTCCCATGTAGAATATATTTAACTTTAAGAATCTTAGATAAAAGAGACATTGAATTGGAGAGAATTCTCTATCCTTGCTTGCCAAGCATAGCAATATTAGAGACATACAGTTATCGAAAATCAAGACAACCATTTTCCTTTCTGCTACACAACCTCTCCCAAGAAAACCAATGAATGGTACTTTTCCCATCCTATTTCATACCCCATCAGAATGAATTGATTTTCTGTAAACAATCACACAGAGTTAGGGAGTCTAAAAACACTCATACAATAAGCCGGTATAGCTTGGGCTATTGATAAGAAGAACTTCTTTCCCTGCCCGCAGCAAATGCTTCCCTTGCCAACTCTGAATTCTTCTGTATAATCTATCATTCAAGGAAAAAAAATATGGCCTTCTTATTTCTTCCTACAACAGATGGTAGTCCTAAATACTTTCCATAATTCAAAGTATCCATTGTTTACAGTTACTAGAAATATCTAACCCTACAATATGCCAAAACTTTAAAAAATAGTATAATTTTATATGAGAATATGTTATATATAATTAAATTTATATAAATAATAATATATTTAGATATATGTTATAAAATAATAATGTATGCGGATATATGCCATATAACTAGATATATTAAAAATAATAATAATATATATGAATATATATTATATATAACTGTATATATTAATTTTTTTAAAAAAATAATAACTGCAATTGTTATATGTATATATATATTATATAAAATTAAATAATTAGATAAATATATTAAATTTAAAAAAATTAAATGTGAATATATATATATATATATATATATAACAATACATAACTAAATTTATTTTAAATTTTTATTTCACACAAAATAAATAGTATAACTTATATAAAATTTTTTCACTTCAACATTACAAATCTATTAACCATTTTAACTAGATCATCAATAAAAAAAATTTTAAAATTACAATACTTATTTTTAAAATAATAATTATTTCACTATTATAGTTAATCAATTAATTTATAAAAAATTATATTAATTAATTTATGATAATTAATTCATATAAAAATGAATTGAGATAAATTTTTTTTAAAAAATAGTAATAAGTTAATTTTTTTAGTGGCAGTAATGCAAGAAACTCCGCCTGCGAGTATTGTAGCCGGTCCCAAGCCCAGATAAAGGAGGAGGATTGCGGTAGGTTGGCGGCCAGTGTAAAAATTTTGCCAAACTTTTTATGGATCCTCAAAACTATCATTATAGCGTTGGGACGTGCTCACCTAGGCACGCGCTACATCGGCACCCAGGTGTAGTGTTAAATGAGCAAGAGGTTCCATTACATCGACGCCTGGGTGTGGTGGAGTATGAGCAAAGGTTCCCATGCCATGGACGGGTATGGGTAAAGAAGTTAGTCCCGCCATATCAGCGCCCGGATGTGGTGTCAGACAGGAAAGGGCTACCGCATTATGGACGAATGCGGCTAAAGAAGCAAGTCCAAGGGAACCGATTAAGATTAGGTAGTTGGAATATTGGCACTCTGACTGGGAAGTCTATAGAGCTTGTGGATACTTTGAAAAGAAGGAAGGTTATTATTGCTTGTTTGCAGGAAACCAGGTGGAAGAGAAATAAAGCAAAAGAGATTGGTAACTCAGGATATAAGCTATGGTATTGTGGCTTGGATAACAATAGGAATGGTGTGGGCATTATTATTGAGCCTACGCTTAAAGACAAGGTGGTGGAAGTGAAGAGAAAGGGAGACAGAATTATCTCTTTGAGGCTTGTTTTGGGAGATGACACTATTAATGTTATTAGTGCTTATGCTCCCCAAGTAGGTTTGGACGGAGCATCCAAGGTTCAGTTCTGGGAAGATATGGATGAAATCATGCAAAGTATTCCGGATAATCAGCAAATTTTCATTGGTGGGGACCTTAACGGGCATGTTGGTAAGGACAGTAATGGTTATGACAAGGTCTATGGAGGTTATGGTTTTGGCAACAGGAATGAGGAGGGAAAGAGCATTTTGGATTTTGCGGTGGCTTATGATCTAGTGCTGGCAAATACCTGCTTTGAAAAGAGGGGGTCACACTTGATTACCTTTAAGAGTGGACGAACCTAAAGTCAAATAGACTTCATACTTACTAGAAGACGGGACAAAAGTAAGTGTAAGGATTGCAAGGTCATTCCGGGTGAAGCATTGACGGCGCAACATCGTATTGTGGTTTTAGATGTTAAGAATAAAAGTAGCTGGAGGAATGATAAGAAAGTATTGGAACCAAAGATAAGATGGTGGAAATTGAAAGACCTAGCTCAAGGTACCTTTAAGGAGGAGTTACTAAAGGAAGACATTTGGAACTTTGAGGCTAGTGCAGAGGACTTGTGGACAAAAATGGAAGGTGGCATTAAGAAAGCAGGTAGTAAATTGCTTGGGATCTCTAAAGGGGCAAGGCCTCGACCGCACGATGCATGGTGGTGGGATGAGGAGGTTTAAAAGGCTATTAAGGCTAAGAAGGAATGGTATAAAAAGTTACCGAATGCGGTTAATAGCGAGGCCTTTGAGGAATATAAGAGGGCTAAGAAAGAGGCAAAGAAGGCTGTTAGTGTAGCTCGTGGCAGAGCCTTAGAAGGGATTTATCAAAAGTTAGGTACTAAAGAGGGAGAGATGGGCATTTATAAGATTGCAAGGATGAGAGAAAGGAAAAGCAGAGATTTAAGCCAAGTCAAATGTATAAAGGACGAAGATCAACGGGTGTTGACAGGAGATGTTGAGATTAAGGAGAGGTGGAAGGCTTATTTTGAGCAGTTATTCAACCCTGAACATGAACAAGATTTTCAAGGTCTTCTTGCAACAAATGGTTATATCAGCTGGTCTAGGAGGATCTTGCATAGTGAAGTAAGAGAAGCCTTGAAGTATATGAAAGTTGGTAAAGCTTGTGGCCCGGATGGTATTCCTATAGAGGTTTGGAAGAACCTTGGAGAGGTTGGAGTTGCCTGGTTAACTAAACTCTTTAATGCTATTGTGAAAGGACGTAAGATGCTGAATGCCTGGAGGAAGAGTATCCTGGTACCCATATATAAAAATAAGAGAGACATTCAATGCTGTACAAATTATTGGGGTATCAAACTTATGAGCCATACTATGAAATTATGGGAAAGGATTATTGAACACAGATTGAGGAAGCTTACAAGAGTTTCGGATAATCAGTTTGGGTTTATGCCATGGAGATCTACCATGGAGGCTATTTCTCTTCTAAGAAGACTAATGGAATTGTATCAAGAGAAGAAGAAAGATCTCCACATGGTATTTATTGACTTGGAGAAAGCCTATGATAGAGTACCAAGAGAAGTGATATGGTGGGTTTTGAAGAGGAAAGGAGTCAGCGGCAAATATATCAACATCATCAAGGACATGTATGAGAATGCATCCACTAGTGTGAAAACACCTGGTGGAGACACTGAGGCTTTCCCCATTACTACCGGATTGCATCAAGGTTCGGCCATGAGTCCATACTTATTTACCCTGGTTATGAACGAGCTAACCAGAAGCATACAAGACGATGTTCCTTGGTGTATGTTGTTTGCTGATGACATTATTTTAATTGATGAGACTAATGTTGGTGTAAACCGTAAGTTGGAAGTGTGGAGAAAAACCCTCGAGGATAAAGGTTTTAAGTTAAGTAGGAGTAAAACGAAATATATGCACTGTGAGTTCAGTCTAAGGAAGAAGTAGGAACATGAGGTTAAGTTGGATGGAGTTTTGGTTCCTAAAACCAAGCAGTTTAAATATTTGGGTTCGGTGTTCCAGAATGATGGCCGTATAGATGAAGATGTGGCTCACAGAATACAAGTAGGGTGGTTGAAGTGTAAGGGTGCGACTGGGGTTCTATGTGATAAGAAAATACCTCTGAAAGTGAAAGGTAAATTCTATAGGACGGTTGTTAGGCCTGCGATGCTCTATGGTAGTGAGTGTTGGGCACCAACGGGACAACATTTGCATAAGATGAGTGTGGCAGAAATGAGGATGCTAAGATGGATGTGTGGACATACCAGACTGGACAAAATTAAGAATGTTCATATTTGACAAAAAGTCCAAGTAACGGATGTCGGAGATAAGGTGAGGGAAGGAAGACTTAGATGATATGGACATGTTTTAAGAAGACCTCCTAATGCTGCGGTTCGTAAGTGTGAGAATTTGTTGATTGAGGGGGCTAGAGGTCGTGAAAGACCTAGAACTGTGTGGAAGGAGGTGATAGCAAGAAACTTACGTGCCTTAGATCTTGATGCGGATTTGATTAATGACAGACTTGAATGGAGACGTAAAATCCGTATCTTGGAAGGGGCCTAAGGCTGGAGTATCTTTTTTGGTGTCTTTTGAGCTTATTTTGTTGAGGATCCATACAACCGACCCCAACTTGTTTGGAACTAAGGCTTAGTTGTTGTTGTTGTTGTTGTTGTTGGCAGTAATGCAAGAAAAGCAGGTTTAGCGCACTTTTGAGATAGAATTAATACAAAATTAAAAATTTTAGATAAAACTGAAAAAACATATTATGGTCTCCAAATTTATTACATGTAGTGGTCTAAACCTTGAAACCAAAGTCAAACTTTACACCCACAATTTTCATCAATAACAGTTTTTTTTTAATTATATTATTTTTTCACAACTAAATTACTTTAAAAAAATGGGAATAAATGAAACTACATAAAGAAAAACTCGTATACTCAACTTCTCAAAGTTTTTCTATCAACTGCTGTAATTTTTTCTCTTTTTTTTTTGAAAAAGAGTGGAAATGTGGTGTAATTTGCAAGCAAGTCTACACTTCTCCAGGAAGCATGGTGTCCTCTGGCAAATCACAGAAGGCAATACCCTGAAGAGAGAGGACAAAAATCAAGTTTTTAGTCTTGGCAGTTTCAACATATAATCCTGGAGATGGGAGTATAACATTTACCTCTCCAGTTAGATGGGCTACACATCTCTTCTCAGCTAACAACTCTGCTTCTGTCTGCACAAAACATTACTAAATAAGCCGCAAATCTATAGGCACATTCTAAGTACTAATACAATAGGCCAAATTGGAAAATTATGTAGAAGATGAGTCATTTCATAAGAAAGTGTTTCTTCTACAAATTCTATGCATTGGTGCGTCCGGTAATATTAAGATTGTTCTCTATAGTGACAAATACATGCCTCGGTAATTTTCTGTAGAAGGTAGTCGTCAAATATTACATCCTTCACAAGTTCATAATCACCATCTCCCTGCCAAATGGGAAGTATTTCAGAGTTGGCTTTTGACAAAAAAGCATCTGATTAGATAAATAGTGCTGAAATAATTGTGACAAAAGAAACTTTACTTTTGATCTGCATGGCATGCTGAAAATTAAATCCTCCGCAATGCCATAAGGATTTCCATTATTATAAACCTGCATTTGCAAGTAAATTATTAGGCTAACAAATATAGTGAACTGTAGCAAATGAATACATTCATCATTCAATAGACTGAGATGTTCAATCATCATATAGAGGAGATTTTGTAATCAGCTGTAAAGAACAAACTATTTTTTTTCCACAGGACATAATAACAAAACAGAAGTGAACTCAGAATTGTCTTCTAAGTATTTTCTCTGAACGTTGAAGGTTCAGCTTCAAAATTTCCAGATGCATTAATCTGGTTTGTATAAAAAACAAACTGCATAAAGGGGCATAGATAAAAGTGTGTATATCAAGTGGAATTGAGCTTACTCCGGAAGAAAACCAATCACCCTCACGGGTGGGGGTTATTAGAGACTTTATGGCGTCAACAATGGACACGGCAGTTGATGCAGCTGAAGATCGTCCCCATTTCTGAATAAGCACTCCACCTCTCTGCAAACACAAATACACAGCCAGCGCGGTAGATCACATACTAAGTCGATTTGTCAGACAAAAGAAAAACTTCTATCATGTACCTTCTGGACCTTCTCAGTGAACTCTTCTTCTAACCACTTGTGATCTTTGATAACCTCTTTGACAGGTAAGCCATTGTTTCTAGCATTTAGAAAGTCTGGAACCTGTGGAAAATCATATGAGAAATTCTTTTTGTGAGAATTTCAAGAAATTTAACATGCAGATACTCTTCCAATAGAAAAACTTTAACATACCTGAGTGGTTGAGTGATTTCCCCATATGGTCATATTTGACACTTTATCATAGAAAACACCAGCTTTTAGGGCAAGCTGCACAACCCATTTCCAAGTTAAAAAAGTGGTTTCATGGTATGATGGTATATACCAAAGATTATTGAAATCATAGCGTTTATCATAAAAATTTACCTGGCATTTTGCCCTGTTCTCATCTAATCTAGTCAAAGCATGAAAATTCTTTGCAGGTATATTTGGAACATTTTTCAAACAAATTAAAGCACTGCACCAAAACAGAATAAAATATGAATAAGACAACCAATAAAAGGAACTACATAAGCTAGGTATCAATCAGAAACACTGTGAAAAGTGATAATAAGTGATAATTCTTACTTGGTGTTGCAAGGGTTGCCCACTACTATCACCTTGACATTGCGAGATGCAACTGCATTGAGAGCTTTTCCCTATTACATTTAGGTACATGATTTTAAGTCAGTAACTGATCCTAAAATAGGCAAACTGAGATAAAAACATATCAATAGGAAAAGTACCTGTTCGGCAAAAATCTGCCCATTGACGTCTAATAAGTTGGCTTGTTCCATGCCAAGTCCTCGAGGCTTTGCTCCAATCAGCAGAGCCCATTCTGCATCTTCGAACACTTCATAAGGGTCTATTCCAATGCTAACCTCCCTCAACAAAGGATACAAGGAATCCTCAAGTTCCATCGCTACTCCTGCATCCAGAATGATAACATTTTAAAGTGCATGAAGAAATTAGAGTTGTTATTCTTAAGATTATTAAAGTCTCAGTTTCATGAAAATGCATGATTGGACACCAAAAGAGTGATTCTTTATTTGTTATCATGGAACATGAGATGCTAAAATTTGGATGTTGCCAATTTAGTTTCCAGATACTAAGAAATATTCAATTCAATGCAATATAAAATAACCATATATAGAGCTAAAAAATATTGATATTGAAGTTTAAAACAAGTCAAATAAAGTGCATGAAAGCAAACTAAGAAAAACAATAAAAGTTCCATCAACATTTTTTCTTTTGATATAGTAAAATTAATATATTATATTACTTGCCTCTGACTGGATAGTATTATAAAAGGTATATCAGACTGAATGAAGTTATACGAGACTATATAAGCAAATACCTTCAAGAGCTTGAATTGATCTTTCAGATCCCAACAGTTTCAATGCAATTGGCTGGTTTGGCCCAAAAACCTCACCAGAAGCAAGCTGGGAGAATAAAACAAGTTCAGGGATCTAAGTAGCAACAAATATATCTATATGCATTGATAAAGGCCATGTTGATGTTTCCTCCAAAAGTAACCTGAGGAATTTCATGCTAACGGTGTTGCTTTCATCATTCAAAATAGAATAGTTAAATCCTTGAAGGGATTATAATGGTAATAATAAAAGCTACATAATTCCATGATTAATATAAATTAGTAAGACATAATTTGAAGATTTTCTGAGACAAAATTACTCAGTTAAATTTTGGTAAGCATTTGAAGCACTAGAAAATAACGGAAAAACTGATATACTGCTACGCTGATGGTGCACATCCGAATGCTATTGATATTGAAGTTTCAAAAACGATGTTTTAATGTTTCTTTAATTGGTATTCCTCAATTTTATGTCCATTTAAATCCTTATTGTACTTTTACTTCTCCAGCAGTAGAACAACTTTTGAGACCTTTTATTTTATGTGATCAAAGGCACTCACGAGTTCAATATAAGTAAAAATTTTGATGTTCCAAAGATGAAAATTAGATCATCTGAAATTTCAAAGAATTTAGATCTTTTTCCTAGAATTCATTTGGATCATTTATACCTTCTTCCAATGAATATTCTCTTTATATTGATATTGTCTTGATTATTTTGTTCATTCAATTCCAATCTTAGGAGTCATAATCTAAATAAGAATTCTTTGTTTGTGTACAACGTGTGATTTAAAAAATAAAAAAAGAGTTTCTATAGAGCGATTTCTATTTCAATTAGGTTTATTCGATTCAAGGATTGACCAAAAAAATTATTAATAAATAATAAATTACAAGAGCTTAGCCAACAAAAAAAGACTTATATTTCTATGCAATGATTCAAACTGATGAATTCGTCCATTTAGATTGATTGTATCTATGTGGAATAATGATAAGAGAAAAAATTACAAAAAATGAGATTCAGAAAAAATAGATTGTTTAGGAGAGTGGAATCACACTAAGTATATGTAATATATATAATGGAAAATGGCCATAAGCCAACTTTCTTTTTGTGAATGTTTCAGGAAAAAAAGGACCTTTAATGAATTAGAATGAAGAAGATCTTACTTTAAAAAGTAGATTATTAGAAATCATCCCAGCAGCACCAGAAACTGCTATATTAATTAGTTTTTTCCATGATTTTGTCTTCTCTTCCTGTGAGCACATTAAAACTAACAAAGATTTCAGTGGTCTACTAGTCAAATAAAATAAATACCAAATGAAGACAAAATTATGAGATTACACATTATTTTTTAGAAAAAAAATGTATATGCAATACTAACAAATTGGACAATTACATATTTGAGAAATAACAAATCTGTGGAACCTTTAAGCCAATATACCACATATTGTTGTAAGTTTGATTCTTTTTCAAAGAAATTTATTCAAGTCAAATAGTCTCAGTACGTAGTTATGCTAAGTTTATTTGAAGGCCACAACAGATTTAACAATTAAAATTCCAACTGATACTTCTATCCAAAATAGGTCATAGAATAATAGAAATAAACTAGTAAAACTCAACAACACCTAATTATTTATTTATTTGTTTATACTACAAATTCTTAAGGGAAAAGGGCTGCAAGGTTTAAGACAGACATTTGAGCTCTGAACTAGTTGCAAAATGGTGAAACTACCCTGATTACAGTGCAAAGGAAATTAGAAAATTTCCCTGAAATAATACATCAGAAAGCGAATATAAAACCATAAAATAAACTAATCAAACATAGAAAATACTGACAAAAAAAAAAGTTAAAAGCACATACAGCCCTGAGCTCATATGTTTGGCAGAAAACACCAAAGCATTCTGACTTGTCTTTGGGCTTTCGGGTCTCAACTGCAACTGGGGCCGGAGCTTGACTGAGGAAAATTATGATTCAAAAAAGCTATTAATATCCTGACAAAAAATGAAATTCAGTGTAAATATTTTTTTCCAAAGAAAAAAAAAAGAAAAAAGCTTTACTTTAATGAGCAAGTAATTATAGTATTTCGAAACCGAGGGAGAGGTCTAAAGGAGCGGCGAAGATGAAGCGAGAAATGGGTAGATGAAAGTGACAGCTGAGAAGAAGAGTGGAGACGGGTAGTGTTGTGGGTGTATGCAATTGCAGGGGATGTTAGCTCTGCCACCGCCATGGCAGCAGATACAATTTCTCACACGAGAAAGAAAGAGAAAATCTTTTTTTGTTTAATAGTATAATAGATAGAGAAAGGAAAAGATAAATTTGTACAGAAAGGAGTCTGGTTCAGAGAGAAGCGTGGGCCTTGTTTAACTTGGAGGAAGAGAGAAGTGGAGAAGTCAGGGAGACAAGACACAGAAGAAATTATTTGAAACATGAAAGTACTACAAGGCTATACAAATTACACTTGTCATTTTTGATAATGCTGAATTGCTCCTGTCACTTTGTTTTTAAATATATACACACACACACACACACATATCTTTGGTTTGGTCTGCATACTTACAGTTAAGCTTCACCGTTTGCTATTTTTGACACTGCTTCTGTTTGCACCCATAGTTTTTGGAAAGCATTTGTTGTCTAGAAAAAAAATTTGATGGATTGAAAAAATCATTGATTTACCTATTCAATAATAATATATATATATATAATGCCTATTATTATTTAAATCATTTAATTAATATATTTGTAGAAAAGAACTCTACAGGTGTTATTAAATATTAGGATAATTTATACCTATGGCCCTTGAAAAATTGACTAACTTATCTTATCGTTTCTGAAGTTTAAATTTTACATCGATCGTCTCTGAAATTAAAAATTTTATAACAAGTCGTCCTCGATCTAAACGCAGTCAACTCCATTAATGGCGCCACATTAATTCTTAAAATAAATTTATTATAAATTTCATCTGTCGCCCTTGAAAAATTCTCTTAATTTTACTAATCGTCTTTAAAGAATCTCTTTAATTTCACCTGTCATCTTTAAATAATCTCTTAATTTCAACAATCATTTTTAAAAATTAATTTCAAATTACATATAAATTAGTCTAATTACATTTGAATAATAATAATTATTATTCTATTTTTATTTTTTTTGTAAAATAATATTTAATAATTATTATTATAATTCAACTGTAAAAAATTAAATTTTTTAAATTTTTTAATTTTAAAAATAGTATAATTATTATTATAATATTTTTTATTTTTTTAAAATTATTTGTAACAATAATTGTTATTAATTACAAAGTCATTTATTTAATAATTAAATAAAATTTATTAATTAGTTTAATAAATCTACTAGTAAATTTTTAAAAAAAATTAAAAATTTTAAAATTATCCATTTTTAAATAATTTTAAAAAATTCAAAATTTCTACATTTGAATAATAATAACAATTAATGTTAAAAATAATTTTTTTAAAAAAATTACTGTAATAATTATACTATTTTTAAAATTAAAAATTTCAAAAATTTTAATTTTTTACTGTTGAATTATAACAATAATTATTAAATATTATTTTACAAAAAAAATAAAAATAGAATAATTATTATTCAAATATAAAAATTATTTAAAATTATCATTCAAATGTAAAAAAAATTAATTTTTAAAATTATTTAAAATTTCTTAAACTAATTAATATATGATTTTAAATTAATTTTTTAAAGATGACAAGTGAAATTAATAGATTATTTACCAATGATGAGTGAAATTAATAGATTATTTAAGGATGACGAGTGAAATTAAGAAATCCTTTAAGGACGATTGGTGAAATTAAGAGAATTCTTAAGGGACGATAAATGAAATTTATAATGAATTTATTTTAAGACTTGACGTGGCGCCGTTAACGGAGATGACAGTGTTTGAATTGAGGACGACTTTGTTACAAAACTTTTAACTTCAGGGACGATCGATGTAAAATTTAAACTTCAGGGACGATAAAGTGAGTTAGTTAATTCTTCAGGGACGACGGGTGTAAATTATCCTTAAATATTGTAAAATTTTAATATAAATTGATTAGATTTTAATATTAAGTTATATAATTTTTAACAAATTTTTATTTTTTAGTAATAAAAAATATTAACTACAAACAACAATAATGATCAAGATGTTAAAACTAGTTGGTTCTCAACTACAGGCTCTCCTATTATTTCCAAGATTGGTGATTGTGGTCTTGCTTTGGCTGATTGGAGTAAGACCATTAACAAAAATTTCCAACTTCAAAAAAGGAAGCCTCATAGATATATTGAGAATGTAAGAAATGTGGGCAATTTTCAATGGGTGGAAGAGTTAAATATTGAGCTTAATAGAGTCCTTCTTCATGAAGAAGATTTTTGGAGGCAACGATCAAAATAATTTTGGTTGCAATATGGGGATGTGAACACCTCGTACTTCCATAAATCTGCTTCAGGTCGAAAATGATCTAATCTTATTGTTGCTCTTAAAAGTGATGATGGTCAATGGATTAATGATCTAGATATGATGCAAGATATGGTGAGGGATTATTTTTCAAACCTGTTTGCAAAAGGTGGTGGTAATTATGATGAGGTGCTAGCTTATATACACCCAAAGGTTTCTTTGAAAGATAATCAACGATTGCTTGCTCTGTTCCAAGATGTTAAGTTTAAAGATACCCTATTCAGCATGCATATTGATAAGGCACTAGAACCAGATAGCATGAACCCAACTTTTTTCTAATCCTTCATTAATATTATTAGTGGAGATGTCGTGAACAGTTGTCAACTATGGCTTAGGCAAGGTACTTTTCTAGAAAACCTTAATCATACTAATATTGTATCTATCCCTAAATAAGCCGCACCTGAAACTATTGAAGATTTGTGACCTATAATATTATGTAATGTTTTGTATAAAATAGTTTCTAAAGTGCTTGCTAATAGGTTGAGGTTATTGCTCCCATTTATTATATCAGTCTCTCAATATGCTTTCGTACATGGTCGATTGATTACTAATAATGTAATAATTGCCTATGAATTTATTCACTATTTGAAGAGGAAGAGTAAAGGGAGGAGTGGTTTGGCTGCCTTGAAAATTGAAATTGCAAAGGCTCATGACATGATTGACTAGCAATATTTGGAACCTGTGCTATTAAATTTGGGATTTGATCACCGTTGGGTGAATCTTATGAAGCTTTGTGTTTCTTCAGCTATCCTATTCTGTCTGCTTGAATGGAATGGAGGTTGGCCTAATCTACCCTAGAAGAGGGCTTAGGCAAGGTGACTCATTATCGCCTTATCTTTTTATTCTTCATGCTGAGGGCCTATCATTTTGATTAAGATTGTGGCTTAAGCCATTCATACTTATTGTACGATCACTTTTCTTATCCTTTTATCCCTGTGTGATGATCTTCAAAAAATAATGAATAGTTTTTGGTAAGGGATTGAAGAGAGATGGTAGGAGAAGAATTCATTGGCTTTCATGGGAGAGACTTTATGTGGCAAAAAAGGGATGGAGGTCTAGGCTTTCACCATCTTCACTGCTTTAACTTAACATTGTTAGCCAAACAAGGTTGGCATCTTATTGAAGAACCACAATCTCTAATTGCTAGGGTTCTTAAAGCTAAATATTACCCTAGATGAGGGTTTTTAGAAGCAACGGAGGGTCATAATCCTAGCTTCTTATGGAGGAGTTTGTTGCAGGCTAAGCAATTGCTAAGAAGAGGTTTGAGATGGAGGATTTCTTCTAGTTTTTCCGTTGATGTGTGGAATGAGCCTTGGCTGATTAATGATAATAATTTTTTTTTTATCTTTGATAATGCCTCAAAATATGGAGAATTTATGTGTGTGAGAGATTTTTATTGATGTAGGACAATGGGATGTTAAGAAGTTACAAAGATTTCTTCCTCTTGATGTACAACGAATCTGCTCCATTCCTACTAGTAGGTGTCTAGATTTTGATCAACTTATTTGGCACTTTGTGGATACTAGAAGCTATAGTGTTAAATCAGGATACCATGTAGCTAGAAGTTCAATTTTGGATGATTACTCTTTTCGAAGGTAGGGTCCTTGGTTGCATCTTTAGAATGACAAACTACCTCCTAAGGTTAAAATGTTGGTTTAGCATATTCTTAAAAATATTATTCCAACAAAATCGAGATTGGCTAACAAAGGTGTTGTTATTGATTGGTGCTGCCTATTATGTGGAGGAGTTGAAAATGTAGATCACATTTTTCTTTATTGTCCTCATGCTCGAACTATCTGGATTTTGCTTGCTTGGGATATTACATTTGTCTAGGACACTTTTACCTTAATCTAAAATATACTCTCTTCTGATGATGAACAGATCCTGCTGTAGGGTTGTTTATTGTTGTGGAGTAGATGGTGGTATCAAAATCAAGCTACTTGGCGCCAACATTAAATAGTTCAATTCAAGTTGTTGAGTTTGAATGCATATTACATCGAGAATGGAATTCTTTGGGGAATAATCGGCATCCAGTCGGTGCAAGGTATCAGTAGCAGGTGCCCCTAAGTCGAGATAAATGTAGATGCTACACTTTTTCATGACAGTTTTAGAACTGGTTTTGGTGCAATTTTGAGAGATCATCAAGGTCAGTTCATTGCGGGAGTTGTTAAATCTATACCAGGTGTCTTGGAGCCAATTTTTACGAAAGCATTGGGGGTGAGGGAAGCCTTAAGCTAGATATATGCGATGAATTATCTTAATGATATTGAGATGGATAATCTAGTTGTCTATCATACTCTTATAAAGCCATGCATGGATTTATCATAATTTAGGGCAATTGTTAGTGATTGTTGTTCCATTATGAGCAACACTTATGAAATTAAATGTTCTTAGATTTGAAGGCAAGCAAACTCAACGACTCACAACTTAGCTAGGATGGCTAGTTCATATGCTAATCTTCATGTTTGGAATGATATTCCTTCTTTTCTTGTTGATGTTATTCGTTTAGAATCAAATGATCAAGATCTTAGATAAAGAGTGTAATGGGGAAGCCTGTTGGCTTGGGGTAGTATGATCTTGGTTTTGTTGATTTTAGAGTTTTGTTAATTTTTCAATTCAATAAAATACTTCCTTTTCAAAAAAAAAATAATGATCAAGATAAAAAAAAAACAAAGTAAAATAACATAAAAAGTAAAATTTTGTAAAATCAAGTACCAAAATGGAAAGAAAAACATGAAGTTAAAATTAAATTGCACTATTCAAAAATTCTACAACATAAACTAATATATAAAAACTTTGGTTTAATATATTTGTAACTCCTTCAGCTTAAAAGTATATATATAATTTAGCATATAAAAAAAAGTGTATTGACCGAAACTTACAGCAAAATTGAATATGAAAAATAATAAGTCGCGACATATTATTTGTGATTTCTTGATCATTATATGAATGACTTTGACAATTATTATATTTTTATTTCGATATTTTTAATTATTTATTAGCAATAAAAAGCATAGAAAAATTGTTAAATGATATAGAATTGAAAATTTTCGAGATCATATTGACATTTTATTTCTCTGCATATGGAGAGTCATTCTCTAAAATACATCATAGGGATTTTGAATATTTTTAATGATTTATTAACAATAGTTGAAAACATATAAAACTAGAAAATAACATTAAAAAAATAAAATGTAGAGCTTCAAAACCCCTATAAAGCACTTGAATGTTAATTATAATGGTATAAAAATAAAAAAATCTCAGTATCATATTGACATGCTAAATCTCTCCATAAGGAGAGTCATTTTCCACAATAGATTATAGGAATTTAATAATAGTTCAGTTCGTTAACTGCATATCAGTTATTGCAATTATAATTAAATAGTTGTTGAACAACATTGTGGTTTTGAAACTTAATGATGCTATTCTATCAATCTAGATTTCTTATTGTGTATCATATTATATTATCTGAAAGAATTAAAAGCTCATGGATATTTTTTTAATTTTATACATAGCAAAGCAACTTAATTTGAAACTTGAAACTTGAAACTTAAAGATTAATATAAATATTTTTTGTTACCTATACATAAGTTATTGCAATTATAATTTGTAATTTATTAGACAATATTATGAACCCCATTGATCCAGATTTCTTTAATTTAACTTATATATTATATTATATCATCTAAAGAAATTAAAATCGCATGAATATTTTTAATTTAATATATACATAAATTTAATTTGAAACTTGAAATTTAAAGATTAATATGAATTTTTTTAATTCAATATCTAAAACAATTAATTTGCAATTTAAAAATTAAAGATTAATATGAATATTTTAAATTTAATTTGAAACTTAAAATTTAAATATTAATATGAATATTTTTAATTTAATATCTAAAAAATTAATTTAAAATTTATCTAAATAGATGAATATTAATTTATTATATAGTAAAGGAATTGAATTCGAAGCTTGAAACTTAAAGATTAATGTGTATTTATTTTACATGTTCATTAGTTGTTGTAATTATGATTCATCATCTGTTGAATAATATTATTGTTTTGAATATCATTGGTCTAGATTACTTAAATTTAAGTATTTTAACTTTTTAATGCAAAATAAATTTTTATTAATAAGTCAAAAAGTATATCTGTAAAATACACAACATGTACATAATTAATGAAATTACTAAAATTGGATCTTTTTGAACTTTTTTTAATATAAACTGTGGATAATAATAACATGGCATGTCAATTTGGCCTTTAGCGAGACACTCATTTCATATGTTATTTTTTATCTTTCATACAAATGACACGTTTATTTGTAAATGATAAAAAATCTCCATTAAACAAACCTCCGTTAGAAAAAAATAAACATTCATTAAAGAAGAATAAGTAGCATCTATTTGAAGATGACACGTAACCTTTAAGTAAAGAATAACCAAATTTTATTATTAAAACTCCATAACTTTTAAGTATTTTAACTTATATATTATATAATAACATCTAAAGGAATTAAAATCTCATGAATATTTTTAATTTGACATCTAAAGAAATTTGAAACTTGAAACTTAAAAGGCTGAAATGAATATTTTTAATTTAATATCTAAAAAATTAATTTAAAACTTATCTAAAAAATTAATTTGAAATTTTAAATTTAAACATTAATATAAATATTTTAAATTTATTATTTTAAAATATTTAACATTTAAATGGATTATTTCTCAATTAGATATTTAAAGAAATTTAATTTAAAGAAATATGACATGTGGTAAGATGAAAGTAAGATATATGGCAAAATTTTATATTGGTAACTACAAATTTAGTATAATAATTAGAAAAGAACTTTGCGAGTAATGTTAAAATTAATAAATAATTGATGTAATATTTGAATTTTAATATCTGAATTTATAATTTTAATATTTTTTTAATTTTTTATAAAAAAATTCTAACTATCAATAAGTAATGCAATAGTAATAACATGTCAAATAATATCTACAGAACATCAAATATTTTTAATCATTTATTGGGAATATGAAAGCGTGTAAAAATTAGAAAATGACATAAAAAGAAGATTACTATTATGATTCGAGAGCAGCATTTTCGAATTTTGCGTATTATTGTTTGTCATTCTTTTTTATTGGCTATTCAAACTACCATCATATGAACTTTGCACCGGAATACACAAATTTTGGATACATAATTAAAACTTTTTGTAATTTTACAAATATAATTGGTCAAAATAATATTAGTAAATAGCAATGGATTTTCAATCAATATATTTTTAAAGTATAATTAAGCATCATAGTGAAATATATAAACCAATATATTTTCTTAAGTTTGATTAAAAAAACACAATGAAAAAAAAAGCATTTACTCTCAAATTTAAAATTGTCACATCATAACAACAAATTAATAGATCCAAACATAAGTCATGAAAAATAGTAAAATAACACAACATAAAAACCTCATAACTGTCCCTGACAATTCCTAATACACCCCTAAAAAACAATAACAGACTATTAAGACACTAGAAATTTTTTTTATGTTATTATTGATTATTTTAGCTTATTATTTTTTTTATTACAAAGTATTGGTATGAAAAGCGAATTCATATGAAGCATGAAGTAAGAATTCTCATCCATTATAGTGAAAAATTTGATATGAACATCACTAGATATATTGAGGATGAATTGAATTTGTTGTATTCAAAAATAAAAATATTGTTGTATTTATATTATGACCTTTTATTATATATGTGTTTCATAATTATTATATAATAAGGGATACTTTAGAAACATTTTTTATATTCTTATATAATTGAATATTTCAAACATTTATGTTATGTTGTATTGTATAATGTAATAAACATAATAAAATATAGTGTTATATTGTAGCAATTTATATTAGTGTTTTAATGGTTGTTATGGGCTATTAGAAGATTGTTAATGGCAATTAGGAACAGTTAAGGGCCATTTAAGTTGAAGTCTACTTTTGCATCACAAGTTTTAACTTTTAGAGTGCGTTTTAATAATATGCAATATTTTAATGGGTTATTTGGAAGCTATTAGAAGGTTGTTAAGGGCTGTTTAAGTTTAATTTTTCAGTTGCATCACAACATTCAACAAACATGGTTTTATTTCCATTTTTAATTTTTAGAAAGTGTTAGGGAATAATATCAAATGGTTTAATGGATTGTTAGGGGCTGTTAAAAATTAGTTAGCAACAATTAAGGGCAATTAGAATTAAAATTAAGGTTCAACCATGCTAAGGATTGGAATAAGAGGACTGGGTAATTGCCTTATGGCCATAGTTAGTAGCAATGCTGAGTGAAAGCAAACTTGCAATCATCATACACTAGTTACAAGCTCATTATCATATTATAACCATCATATCATAGAATGTATATATCTCAAATCATGTCATTCCATATCATCCTAATTCTATTTGATAAACATATGTAATATACAATATTCACAATCAAACTCAAGTACGGACATGCATATATAACTCATCGATTGATAGGATTTAACCATCTCTCCTTGAAGCGCCTAGTCGAAATTGGGATGATACCTGAGATCGAACAAACAATTGTAAAATTTTCATCAAAATTTCGATTGATACTCTACTATAACTTGAGCATTTTTCACTTGAAATAAAATAAAGAAAAAACAATTATGATAATTCGTTATATTCACAATACAACCAACAATTATTAATTGTTCATCTTGGCCTCCAATCTCAACAAACGACTCAACAAAATTTCACAAGTCTAAGTGATTATTAAACATTAAAATACCATAATATACTATTAAATCAATTTAAATGTTTTGTTCCCAATGATTAATAATAAAAATAATAACAATAATAATGACAAAAAAATAATAATTAAAGAAAAATACACATGCATATTTGAATTTAAATAGTCCAAAAAATAAATTTCAAATTAAATTTGAGAGTCTTTGGCTTACTAACACAAAATCAATTGCATCGAGGTGATTAAACTCGTCTACACATTGATACAAAATTGCTAAAGCTGAGCTCGCCAAAGTCGTTGGCTAGCCGACCACTATCTCTGGAGATGCTTCGCTATTGATGATGCCATTGGAGAATGAGGTGTGTTGTGCAGCGGAAGTAAATAGCATGCAAATTACTTACTATTATACAAGTAAATAGTGTATGAAATATTGTACTAAAAATAAATACCAAGAAAATTCTCAGAAAAGGCTAGAGGGGTTATAGGCGGTCCCGCTTAAAACTCAATCTCCTTAGACAGAATTTCACTCGGATAATTAATAGCACAATATAACAAAATAACTACCCTTGATAATAGCTATAAAACTGAGACAAAATAACACACCGAATTTAACATGGTTCAACCTTTTACTTTAGGCTACGTCCACGGGACAAACTCCGAAAATTATTCTTCCACTATTAAAATAGTAGGCTTACAAGAGAGACTTCTCTAGAAATATTTCTAGAGGTACAATTATTACAATTGAGATAAACCCAAAATAGTGGCACTCAAGTGTTTCCCAAATACTCCCAAAATTAAACTACTTCACTATTTTGTCACTCTCCAAATAATTCTCTCTCTTACACAATTCTCTAATGTTTCTCCTCTCCAATTGTGTGTTTTGAAGAAGAAGGGGAAGACAATATATATAGGTCTTCTCATGAGGTTGTTGGCCTAACTTAATTAGGCCAACAACTATTTTTTTTATTTTATATAGTAAAAAAAATACCAATGGTTAAATACCAAATGGTTGGTATTTTCCAACAATTCTCCCACTACCAACCATATGAATTAACTGTCATTTCTGTCGATGATCGACAAAACTCAAACTTTTTTCTTGGTAAAATCTTTGTTAATATGTCTGCACCATTTTCTTCAGTATGAATCTTTTCAAGCTGTAAAAGCTTTTTCTCCAATACATCTCTGATCCAGTGGTATCTCACATCAATATGCTTTGTTATTGAGTGAAAGGAGAAATTCTTTCCAAGGTGGATAACGCTCTGACTATCACAATAAAGTGAATATCTATCCTTCTGAAATCCAAGTTCATCTAAGAACTTTTTCATCCATAAGAGCTCTTTGCAAGCTTCAGTTGCAGCAATAAATTCTGCTTCAGTTGTTGAGAGAGTAACACACTTTTGCAACCTTGATTGCCATGACACAGCTCCCCCTGCAAATGAAATCAAATAACCTGATGTAGACTTTCTTGAGTCAACATCGCCTGCCATATCTGCATATGTGTAGCCAATTAATACAGGTTTACCATCACCAAAACATAAACATATTTTGGAAGTACCACAGAGATATTTGAGAATTCATTTCACAGCAGCCCAATGTTCCTTACTAGGATTAGAAAGGAACCAACTTACTACTCCCACTAAGTGAGCAATATTTGGCCGTATACATACCATGACATACATCAAACTGTCAACTGCTGAAGCATATGGAACTCTATCCATCTCTTCTTTCTCTTTATTTGTGGAAGGACATTGTTTTGTAGTTAATTTAAAGTGGTTAGCAAGAGGACAACTAACTGCTTTAGCCTTGTCCATGTTAAACCTTTGAAGTAATTTCTTAATATATTTCTCCTGTGACAACCACAATTTCTTGGTGCCTCTATCTCTGATTATCTTCATGCCAAGAATTTGTGCTACTGGCCCTAAGTCTTTCATAGCAAAAGACTTGTTTAACTGCTTCTTCAGATTGTTAATTCTGGAAATGTTATGGCCAACGATTAACATGTCATCCACATAGAGTAAGAGAATTATAAAATCATCATCAGAGAATTTCTTCACAAATACACAGTGATCTGAAGAGGTCTTTTTGTAGCCTTGCTCCCCCATAACTGACTTAAAATTCTTGTACCACTGTCTCGGTGCCTGTTTCAAGCCATACAAGCTTTTCTTTAACTTGCAAACATAATCCTCTTTTTCTTTTTCTTTGAAACCCTCTGGTTGTTCCATGTATATATCTTCTCCAAGTCACCATGAAGGAAAGCAGTCTTTACATCCATCTGCTCAATCTCCAAGTTGAGACTTGCAGCTAATCCCAGTATTGTACGAATGGATGTCATCTTCACCACTGGTGAAAAAATTTCATCAAAGTCAATCCCTTTTCTTTGGCTGAATCCCTTAACAACTAATATGGCTTTGAATCGTGGCTGGAAACTGTGTTCATCATACTTTAACCTGAACACCCATTTATTCTTCAAAGCCCTCTTGCCTATTGGCAACTTCACAAGCTCAAAAGTTTTATTATCATGCAAAGATTTTATCTCATATTGCATGGCTTCAATCCATTTCTTCCTCTTCTCATATGTCATAGCATCTTGGTAATCCTTAGGTTCTCCCCTATCAGTGAGTAACACGTACTGATCATTTGAGTATCTAGTAGAAGGTTGTCGAGTTCTAGTAGATCTCCTCAATGGAACCTGAGGAACTTCTACTGATGGTGGTGGCTGATTTTCAATCTGGTCCTCATCATCATCCGATTGGACCTCTGTAGGAGCATCGATGTCAGCATTTTCTGGCTGACAATTTTGTATTTTATTTTCAACTTGTCTTGGCACTGCCTTTGGAGAAACTAGCTTTAAGTTTGTTGAATCACCATTGGATTCAGGAATATCTTTTTTCACTTTGTTAATGTCTTCAATGGTTTGATCTTCAACAAATACGACATCACGGCTTCTAAGAAGCTTTTTCTGAACTGGATCATAAAATCTATAGCCAAGCTGATCATGATCTTGACCATAACTAATAAATACACATCCACGTGTCTTGACATCAAGCTTTGACCTCTCATCCTTAGGAATGTGCACAAAAGCTTTGCAACCAAACACTCTTAAATGATTATAGGAAACATCCTTTCCTGACCACACCTTTTCTGGTGTATTATATTGAAGAGGAACACAAGGTGAAAAATTGAGTATATGTACTACAGCGTATAGAGCTTCACCCCAAAAAATCTTAGGCAACTTTGAATGTGAGAGCAAACATCTAACTCTCTCCATCAAAGTCCTGTTCATCCTCTCCGCCAAACCGTTCAATTGCGGCATTTTTGGAGGTGTTGTTTGATGTCGGATACCATGCTCTTTGCAGTAGGCATCAAATGATCCCATGTATTCTCCACCATTGTCTGTCCGAATGCATTTTAACTTCTTCCCAGTCTCCCTTCAACTAAGGCATGAAATTGATTGAACACGTCTATTACTTGGTCTTTTGACTTCAAAGTATATACCAACATTTTCCTTGAATGATCATCAATGAAAGTCACAAAGTATTGAGCACCACCAAGTGACTTTGACATTGGTCCACACAGATCTGAGTGAATCAGATTCAATACATTCTTCATTCTGGAAGGAGTGGAACCTTTGAAAGCAACTCTATTTTGTTTTCCAGCCAGACAGTCAGCACATTTCTTCAAATCCACTTTATCAATTCCAGACAATACATTCTTCTTTACCAATTGTGTCATCCCTTTCTCGCCCATATGACTGAGTCTTTTATACCATAATTCAGTCATATTTTCTTTCTCCACTGCATTCGAAAATCACCGGAGAGCTTTGCTTGCATCACATATAGCTTGGAGCACTTTTTACCTTTTCCATATACCAAGGAGCCTTTAGTAAGTTTCCATTGACCATCCTTGAAAGTACTGCTGAAACCTTCATCATCAAGCATACCAATGGAAATCAGGTTTAGCCGAAGGTTGGGAACATGTCTGACATCTTTCAAAAATAATCTTATCCCATTTTCTGTCTTTAAATAAATATCACCTCTGCCGATGATCTTGGCTATACCCTTGTCTCTCATTTTGACAACACCAAAATCTCCTTGTTTATATGTTGAGAAAAATTCTTTATGTGATGTGGCATGAATGGTGGCACCACTATCACCTACCCAGTCCAATTCACTGGATGCAATATTCACATCATTATCATAAGAAATAACATGAAATTCTTCAATGGTGGCAGCCGTGGTTTCTCGTTCATCATCACTGCTATCATCTCGCTTAATCTCATTGCCTTTGTTCTTCTCCTGTTTGAACTTTCGACAGAATTTCTTGATATGTCCCTTCTTTTTACATTGATGGCATTCAACATTTGCATATTTGTTTGATTTTCCTCGGCTTTTATCTCTGGTATTTGAACTCCTGAACTTGCTTTCCTCTAGAATTAGTAACCAGAACATCTGGCTGAGATGTAGATACTGAATTTTGAGATCTCCTTCTCATCTCTTCATTCATAATTGAACTCTTGTCAGATTCCAAACTAACAAAACCATTAACTGCTGAATTAGTGATGGAAATCTTCAAAGTCTCCCAAGACTCTGGCAAAGAGGAAAGTAGTAAAAGACTGAGCACCTCATCATCAAATTTTATGCCCATTCCTGACAACTGGTTCACAAAACCTTGAAATTCATTCAAGTGATCTGCCAAAGATGTACCTTCTCAGTAACTAATTTTGACCACTTTAGTCAAATAGAGCAACTTGTTATTCCCTGTTTTATAAGCATATAACTTTTCAAGCTTTTCCCATAGGGATCTAGCATGAGTCTCTTTATAAATGTGATTATACACATTATCTTCGACAAACTGTCGGATAAAACCACACATTTGCTCATGCTCGAACTTCCAGTCTTCATCTGATTTATCATCAAGTTTTGAAGTGGTGAACACAGGCAAATGCATTTTCGTCACAAATAGGAGATCCTTCATCTTGTTTCTCCATATGTGGTAATTCGAGTCATTTAGGCCGATCATCTTGTTTATCTTTGTCTCCATCTCTTTAATGCAAAGAGGTTAACTCCAATACTGTGTGCTTGAACCACAACTCTGATACCACTTGTTGTGCAGCGGAAGTAAATAGCACGCAAATTACTTACTATTATACAAGTAAATAGTGTATGAAATATTGTACTAAAAATAAATACCAAGAAAATTTCCAGGAAAGGCTGGAGGGGTCACAGGCGGTCCCGCTTAAAACTCAATTTTCTTAGATAGAATTTCACTTGGATAATTAATAGCACAATATAACAAAATAACTACCCTTGATAATAGCTATAAAACTGAGACAAAATAACACACCAAATTTAACGTGGTTCACCCTTTTACTTTAGGCTACGTCCACGGGACAAACTCCGAAAATTATTCTTCCACTATTAAAATAGTAGGCTTACAAGAGAGACTTCTCTAGAAATATTTCTAGAGGTACAATTATTACAATTGAGATAAACCAAAATAGTGGCACTCAAGTGTTTCCCAAACACTCCCAAAATTAAACCACTTCACTATTTTGTCACTCCCCAAATAATTCTCTCTCTCTCTCTCTCACAATTCTCTAATGTTTCTCCTCTCCAATTGTGTGTTTTGAAGAAGAAGGGGAAGGCCATATATATAGGCCTTCCCATGCGGTCTTTGGCCTAACTTAATTAGGCCAACAACCATTTATTTTTTTTATTTTACATAGTCAAAAAAATACAAATGGTTAAATACCAAATGGTTGGTATTTTCCAACAAGGTGCATATCATTTTTATCTCTCGTCGCCAGGAGTCTAATGACGGTGGCAATGTGTCATCACTTGCCACATTTGGCCAAAATATGATGGAGAAGATTTGGTAATCAAATTTTTTGAACTCCCTCTTTAGGTGGTGTTGTTGGTAGAAAATTGAAACTGGGAGGGAGAGGAACTCAATGTTGTTGGAATTAATGGGAACAAATATCAAAATCATCGTCCAGACCGCCATTGTAATATGATGTTGAATGTGACATCTTTTGTCACCATCACCTCATCTTGCCTGGAATCTCTTGTGGACGAGGAAGCCGTTGGTGGTGGCGGTGACATATCCAATAATTTAGATTTAGTTTAGGAGTATCAATATTGAAGAATCCTCCTCTCCTCAAATCATTTCTACAGGGTTTAAGTTTATCTAATTTGAATTCATAATAAGTTTAAGTCGAATCCAACACTTGAATACTTTTTTTGATCAATAAGAAGAGAATATTATATATTAAGCAATGATTACAACACACAGAAGTACAAAGGCATAAAACATAAGCAAAGCAAATTTCTCTTCACTAAACAAAAATTTCTAAACTAGTTTTCAGTACCCCTTTGTGAAACCTCAACCTTAGCCAAAATGAGAAATGACCTACAACCAAGAAAAAGAATGGTACCTCAGTTTGTGCAGCATCCATAGTTTCTGCAGCTAAAACATGAAAAAGAGTCCACAACACCATCTATAGATCATGCATCTCCTCAGTTGTTGCATAAGAGGGTGAGGGAAAGAAAGCAGTAGCTTTTTAGGGATCTTCGAAGAAACAACTCAAATATAATGATTGGAGAGAGCTGACCACATAAAACCATCGACTTCATTTAGAATTAGAGCTCTCTTATGGCAAATATTCTTTCAGAGAAGCTCAAAGAGGGAGATGCCAACCCAGGCAAACAAAAGGAGAGAAAAGAAGATTCTTGCACTTCTTGCTATTGGATCTCCAACAAAAACACAAATCACCATTAAAAAGGCAAACAAAAAGCCACAAAAGGCTAGATTGAAACTTAAAAAACTAGCAAGAAAAACAAAGATAAAAGGTAGATCTAAAGCTGCCGCCGATCAAAAAGCTGGCGGCAGTACTAGATCTAAAACGATGAGAACACTAAGAACTCTCTGGAACGATGGGAACGAGAGAGAAAAAGAAAAGCTATGCTAACACTTGAATACTTGTTCAAAGATTTCTTGTTTTTGGTACCACAAAAAGGCTAAAGTTGCTTATGCAATGTGCCTCAAACCCTTAACCTTTAAGGGCCACATTGATCTAACAGAGAAGAAGAAAATTTTATGAGTTTTTTTTTAAAAAAAATTTCCTTGAAGAATTTCAAAATCATGTTTTAATTTTTCATTCCTAAAAAAAAATAGGTTGGTTTTTCTTTTAGTTTTAGGTCTATGAAACTTGGTCTAGGCTTATAACTTAATTATAATTTCGGTATTATATATATATATATTTTGGTTGGATTATTATTTTATAAAAATTTCTATGTTTCTTTATGTAATAGAATTTCCGCTAATATGATAGTTTATAGTTTTTGAATAGTTTTTATTTAAATCAAATTGCAATATATTAATTCAATTTTTTAATTTTTTTTTTAGATTTTTAAGTTTGATTTGGTTGTATAAAAAAAAAGTTTGGTTTGGTTAGTTTTTAAAAGGGTTTACAATGAGCACTCTTCTCTCTCCCAATACCTTTCTGCAATAGAAAACTCGTGCTACTAAGAGGGTGTATGGTCTAGCTTATAAAATTTAGCTTATAAATATCAAGTATTTATAAGCAAATAAAAGATTATAAACATTTAAAATTTTAAGTAATTATGTATTTATTTTAAGTGTTTATAAGTAGTTGATAAACACTTAATATATTTAGTGAAAAATAATTGATAAATATATTTATTGTTAAAATGACTAAAAATAATATAAAATTATATTACTAAGAGTATTTATTAGAATAAATAGAAATAATATAGTAAATTACTTTTTAAAACTAGTTTGTAATCCAAGTGCTTATAAGCACTAAAATAATAAGCTAGTACTCCCTAACTTATTTTTTTAGCCTACAAATACAACTTATAAACTTATTGAAAAAATATTATAGAGATAATATAGACATAATGATACTAAATTCTAGAAGGTACTCAATTATTTAAACATTTGTATGATTAAATCATTTTATGTTAGGATTCTATCTTAAAAATCTTAATGTGATTTGGAATAAGATTTTTTTTATTGGCCAAAGATTTAAATAGACATCTAAATTATAGCCTAAGTAATAATTAAATACTAAATTTTTTTGAATCATTTAAGTATTTTTTTTTATAAAAATAAGATAAAATAAATACAAATTTAATAGCAGCTATAAATTTTGTTTAATAATACTTTTTTGGCATGTGCGAGACTCGCTCTTTTTGGTTTATATTGAATAAAAATTAATATTTTAATATCATATATTTTATTATAACTAAATGATATTTGATATGTATTAAAGCTGGTATTATAGGTTGGTGTTACTATAATTATTTATTTTGTTTTATTATTATGAAATTTTTGTTATTATTTTGATATTACTATAATAATTATTATTAATTAATTAGGTGTGCAACACCATCATATAATAATAATTAACAAATAAAATAATAGAAAAAGAAATTGTTAATTTTTTAATTAATAAAAAAATAAATTGTTATTTAACAAATTAATAATTTCTTTTTCTATTTTTTATTTTTTATTTGTATTTTTATTTCTTTTAACAAGTTAATAATTTCTTTTTCTATTTTTTATTTGTTAAATTTTTCTATTTGTATTTTTTTATTTCTTTTGCTTATTGTGGTACACACTTAATTAATTAATAACAATAATCATAGTAATATCAAAATAATAGCATAAATTTCATAACAGCAGCCTAAAATAATAATAATTCTAGTCATACCAATAATAATATTAGCTTTAATACACATTAAATATAAATAAAATATATGATATTAAAGTATTAATTTTTATTCAATATAAATCAAAAAGAGTAGGCCCTACATATCCCAAAAAGAAATTTATTTGACGAAATTTATAACTGATATCAAATTTTTACTTATTTGGCCCTATTTTTATAAAAAAAAATACTTAAATAGTCCAAAAAGAATTTAAGTATTTAATTACTACTTAAACCATAATTCAGATATCTTGAACCTTTAGCCTTTTTCAATTTGATATGCAAGGAATATTTTTAAATTGAGTGAAAGATTATCTTCTATATAAGGTAAAATTTCTATTTTAATATTAATCTTGAGTTGAGTGTGGATTTTTATTGAATTAAGATTATTAGCAAGTAATATTATAAGACTAATATAGGAGAGGTTCTTTAAGGGTGATTGTTTAATCATATAATTATCTTTTGCCTTATATTTAAGTAAGTCTTATGTATTAAAGAGATTTCATTAAGAGTATTTTTTTTAATTTGGGGTAAGAGTTTGAACGTTATTTTACTTTCTAAATTCTGTATCTCTCTAATTTGATTAATAAACTTTTTTTTCTAATTTGATTAATGAATTTTTTTCTTTTGCTAGTATATGTAGGTTTACGCCAAACCACATAAAATTTATTATCTTCTTTATTTTGTTTTATTTTGTTATTACATATTTTATATAATTCTCAAGAATTGATGCTAACATTTTAGATTGTCTTCAACGAAATTGATGTGTCCCACTAAAATTATATATATATATATATATATAATTTAATTTTTAATTTTCAATACCATATATCAACTTTTCGTTGATTATTTTCGAATTTTAATTTCAGAAAATAGAATCGATAAAAAAAACCTTTCATAATTATAAAAAGAGCAATGTTAAATGGATTAAATGGATCCGGATCAAAATTATTTTATGTATTAATTATATTGAAGAAATAACTATTATAATCTTATATTTATTGTTAAAGTAACAATAAATATAATATTAGAAAAGTCATTTCTCTAATATAATTAATGCATAAATATTTTTTATTCGGATCAATTTAATCTGTATAACATTTTTATTATAAAAATATGTTAAATTTATGGTAAATTTATCTGTGAAAGGTTGTATCAAATGTTCACTTGCCAAGGAGATAAACATTATAAAATTAATTTATTTGACATTTCCCCAGAAAGATTACATTAATTGCATGGGTTTAGTCTTGTTTTTTCACCTAAAATTAAATACTAAAATTTCGTGGGCGACATAAATACCTGTAATTTCATGTGAGAATGATATTTTCATTTCCTTTGTTTCCATAGCTGGCTATAAGCACAAATACTTACATTAATTAAATCCATAATTGACGAATCTAAATATGTTAATGTCCCAATTAAATTATGCTTATATATGCTTGACAATGTATGCCAATTAAACTAATCTTATATATGATTCTCCAGGGTCAAGTTTAGAACAGCTTCTTCAGCTTACCAAATTCATAAAAAAAAAAAAATCTGTTGAAGAATCATCGCCAACTGCTGTGGAGGAAGCAACCGGCAAGACACGAGGAGCAAGGTCCGGTAAGAGTGGTTACGATTGGGGCACCGGAATTTACCATTCACCACACCAACTTGGTGACGATTTACAAATTCCCACTAGACATGACTTGGACACAACTAGTTGTGTTATCCCAATTCCCCCATCCTGACCATGCTGAATCAAGAATTGCACTTACTGATTCTGTCACTAATCTTCAAGTCACCTACGCACAACTCCACCGGTCAATCCGAGCCCTTGTTTCCAGCTTGTACCATGGGGATGTTGTGTTCCTTCTGTCACCGAACTCCATCCTATACCCAACAATTTGCCTTTCCATATTTTCTATTGGAGCATCCTGAGTTCTGCTATCCCAATGAACACAGAATCAGAAATTGCTAAGCAGATACTTGACTCGGATGCTAAACTTATCATTGCAGCACCTGAAGAGCTGCACAAGCTGAAACAAAATGGGGTGCCTACACTGCTTACAACTCGAACATCCAACAACAATTCTCTATCTATTGAAGAAATGATCGAATGTTGTGATCCTCTAGAGTTCCCCCAGGTCAAATTAACCCAATCGGACACTGCAGCTATACTATATTCCTCAGAAACTACAGGCATAAGTAAAGGTGTGATACTAACACATTCTAATTTCATAGCTGTAATGACACTCCTGAAATGGTCAGTGTATGCGTCTTCTTCTCAGAATGATATATTCTTATGCTTCATTCCCATGTTTCACATCTACGGGTTTGCATTTTTCGGGTTAGGCTTGTTCTGTTCAGTGGTTACTACTGTGTTATTGCAAAAATTTGATCTCCAAAGTATGCTTCATGCAATTGAAGCTCATCAAGTTAATAATTTACCTGGGTGCCTCCTGTAATACTTGGGCTAGTTAAGTATGCAAGTAAGACCAAGTGTAATGTGTCATCTTTAAGGAAAGTTGGTTCCGGGCCTGCTCCTTTGAGTAAGGAACTGAGTGAAGAGTTCAGGAAGAGGTTTCCATGGGTGGAGCTAAGGCAGGGATATGGTTTAACAGAAAACTGCGCTGCTGCCACTTTCTCGTCTCTGATGAGGATGCTACGGCACATCCAGGTTCCTGTGGAAGATTAGTTCCAACTTTTAATGCTAAGATAGTGGATATTGAAACAGGATGCACATTGCCACCCTGTAGAGGTGGAAAGGTATGGTCAAAGAGCTTTACTATTATGAAAGGATATCTGAGAAATAGCAAAGCAACAGCTGCAACGCTTGATTCTGATGGGTGGCTAAAAACTGGTGATCTTGGTTATTTTGATGAAGATGGATTTCTTCATATTGTTGATAGGATTAAGGAGCTTATCAAGCATAATGGTTGCCAGGTTTGTTCATAACTCTACCTCTATGCAGAATCTTTAACCAAAGGACCAGATTGGCTAGATTGACTTTTTTCTTTTTCTTTTTTTTTATTATCATTCATCAGTTACTAATTTCACAATTCTGTTTATCAGGTCTAATTTCATTGACTTGTGCACTTAGATTGTTAATTAAGTGAATATTTCCAACTTAGATTGTTAATTAAGTGAATATTTCCAACAATCTGGAATTGTTTCCTCAAATATGGTGGGTACCAAGTGCAGGTAGCTCCTGCAGAACTGGAAGCAATACCTATAAATCATCCCCAAGTACTGGATGCAGCATTTATGCCGTGAGTTTCCTGGTCATCTATTTGTATATGTGTGTCTGCACGAGCATGCATATATATGTGTTTATCAGTTAATATAAAGCTATTTTGCAGTCTTGAAGATGAAGAAGCAGGGCAAATACCGATGGCATATGTAGTGAGAGCAACTGGTTCTTAACTCACCGAAGAACAAGTGATTCAATATGTTGCCACTCAGGTTAATCTTCCAGCTTCCTAAATATTCTTCCCTCCCTTTGAATTTTGAGATGGTAATTTTCTGGTAACTGTTTTAAATGCAAAACTCAGGTTGCTTCATACAAGAAAGTTAGGAGAGTAGGTTTCCTTAGTGCCATACCCAAGTCGGCTGCAGGTAAAATCCTGAGGAAAGAGCTTGTTTCATGCAGCCAACAGCAACTCATTTCAAAACTGTAGTTCTTCATATTAGGAAAAAATAAGTAGCAGAACATAATTTGGTAGAAGTTGGCCGCACTGGAATGTAATGAAATAAATTCTTTAAATATTATTTTATTGCATTTCCATTATATTATATTTTACTACCATGATTTAACACACTATTTCGTAACTTCTTGTGCCTAGAGATGGTAGATTTATCAAGCTAATTTCAATCAGTCATTAAACTTCAATTTCAGCATGATTACTTAACTTCAATTTATTTTATCAATTCACTTCAAAATTTAATTTTGTTTTTAATAAAGTCAATATTAATAGATTTTATAAAATTAATGAAATTAGAACCATGCTTTTTACATACGGGTACTCAAGCTGGGTTAATACTAAACGTATATCTATACAGAGCATGAGATATCACTATCAATACTTTTATGAGAATTGATAAATTCCAGATCACATATAATAACTCCACATCATGAGTTGCTAAAAAAACCGCAATTCCACTAACCATCCAAAAAAAAATATTATTTTAACATATAAAATTTAATGAAATCCATCATTCTAAGACACGTTTCGGGCTGATGTACAACAATAAATGGAATAAAAAATTATAAGGCTGAGGTACATGAGCAAACCAAAATCCTTAGACATGAATATAGAAAGAGGGAAAAAAAAACTGACAAAGCGGACTATATTGTTTACCCAGATTAGACTCATCTAATAATCTCTGAAACAACAGTCAAATATAGCAACAACGAAGTGCATATAGGCACCAGACATATTAACCACAGACCTTCGAGAAAGCATAGTTGTGCATCCTCTGCAGCTTAAGATCATACTGCTCGTTTTAGTTTGAGAGAGATATATCACCAATCTTTTGTGCAATTTTGAGGTGCTGACCTTACAACTTTATGGGTTATTAATTTACCCAGCTATCCACCGCCAGACGCCCCCAGAACCTTGTCTCTGTGCGGTTGCATTAAGCTCCATCTCGTGCTCTAGTGCAGACTTCTGTCTCCTGAGTATTTGTACTTCATTCTCTATGGACTGCAGCGATTCTAACATCTTTTGTAATTCAGCAATTTGTGCCTAGAAATTAACATTACCCAAAATGAATTGACTATGACCCCATTGATCATCAAAGGAAATATAGCTATATAGATAGATAGATAGATACACATATTTATAAACAAAAAGAAAATATTATACGAGGATATGGGAAATGAAGAAAAAACCTCCAATTTAAAGCATCTTGATCTCTCAGCTGCTAGTTGACCTTGGACAGAATGAAGTTCCTAAAAGAAAAAAAAAAGGCCGAAATGATGTTAGAATAAACTAGTGCCTTAATAAAAAAAACAATTCTCTTGTGAAAACATGGCTTTGAGATCAAACCTTGGATAATTCCGCACGAGTACTGTCAACTTCATCAACCTTTTCCTGGAGCCGAGAATTTTCTGCCCTGACATCTGCAAGTGACAGCTCCAACACCTTTTTGTCTTCTTTAATTGCATCAATTTCAACTGCTATATCTTGCTCAGATGGTTTGCTTTCAACTGCTTTAGAGTTCAAATTAATGTTCGAGAAATCCAACTTTTCAGATTTGGTCAAGGCATATGCAGCAGTTACAGAAGCTGCAGCTGCAGCTGCTGCTGGTGACTGAAAAATCTTGGGGCGGAGCATGTCCCTTGGTTTGAGTCTCATAACAAAAACCTAGATGTAATGGTCAGTAAAGGAAAGCATAGAGGAGAATAAGTTAAAAAAGAGAGATGGAGTATACTGGCACCATAACCAGCACCAACTGCAATTATGCATACCTCATTATTATATTTCCCATTATAGCCACCAAAGGCAACCAAATGCTTCTCTCCATCAATTAATGTTGAGCAAATGCTGAGTCCCTGCTTTCAAATTTATATTTAGACATATTGCATAATGTGAAAGTAAACTCCTAAGTTAATCACAAAGATATCTCACTCCTAAGTTAACCACAAAGATATCTCTCTTATGCAAAATATGAAAATAACCTTTGTGGCTAATTTATCTTATGCCCACTGATATGAGATGGTTGCAATGTGAAAAAAAATCCCCCAAGTTTTTAATCATGGGCTCAGAAAGCAAATTATGCAAAACTGGAATAAAACTAAGCAACTTGACGTCAAAAGGTTAAATGCCTTGGAGCTTGAAAACAACAACACAACGACAAAAACATTTACCATAAGATTTTCACCTAATCAACATACATTTTATTACTTCATTCACAAGATTGTACCACAATATAATATAGCTAAAATTGGAAGTGCCATATCTTGATAAACACACTGACCTCACTAGCAAGAGGATCCCTTCCCTTTACAGTTGTCAACGTTGACCATGCAAGCTTAGACATATTCAACACAAGAGTTTCTGGGCAACCTGTGAACAAAAATTAAATAACTGGGTTGGTCACCATCACATAAAAGAGTGCAGGAGCACATCAAATATACATCACAACCAAGTTTCTATATACCATTTTTGTTATCTCCACCGCCGACAATATACCAGTTCTCATCAATGGCTATACTAGCATGACCAGCCCTAGGGGTCACTAAATCAGCTTGAATTTCTGGTTGGGACCATTCCATCTGCAATGGATAGAGACCTTGTCATAATGACTAGAAGATAAGGCAAAGAGATCAATTGTAGTGCAAATCTCAGGAGTAAAAAAATTAGCACCTACTTATTACCCCAGAACAGGAGTTCCCAAAACTAGTCGTTCAAGTTAACTATTTCAAAAGCATGGATATGAAAGACCAGCTCTTACATGTTAATGCATCAAATGCTCTGACCAATGCCAAAAATTTTCAACCCAACAGTGGTTCATATGATAAAAAAGGTGTATCAAAATCCAGAAACAGCCACTTTCAAAGTCGGCAAACTGGCATTCAATATTCATAGTTGTTCAGCAATTTATGTTCTGTATGGAGTGCAACAGCATACTGTATTGCCTCAGCAATCCATTTCTTGACAAGTAAATTACTGTGTGCAAGTAAAAGGGAGCTTAATGTTGCCTACATTGCAGGTTCTACAGAGGATCATGTGTATGCAGTGTTCCCCTGCACTGAAAAGGAGACTTTCTGAGGTTTGAGCTTGTGACCCGCGTATCATAATGGTGTAACCTTACCAGCAAATATTGTGTACATGGCAACTTACTTCTGAAGGATGAAACTAAAACACCAAGTGTATCTGACATTCTTAACTCCCATGTAAATGCCAATCTCACTCCCTCATGCCTTCCAAATGTAAAAATAAAGAAATAAATAATAACACTTACAGTCTGCAAGTCAAGTACATGAAGATCATTGAAAAAAATTGAATAAGAACAACCACCAAATATTAGAAGGTAGCGTTCTGCATGTATGGTAGCTGTATGATCAAATCTGGGAGCTGGAGGTGTCTGCCTATCAAAACACAACAAATTGATGCAGACGACTTCTGAAAACATGCAATAAGACATTTGAAAAAGTGTAATAGACACTTACGCTGTCTCTAGGACATCCCAAGTCATCTTTTCCAGATCAAGAGCGTAGAGATCATTAAGCAATCTCCTGCTACTATCTTCCCCACCAAAGATTATCAGCCTATTGCCAACTAGAGTAGCAGAATGGCCCCCTCGAGCTATCTGAAATATACATATCAGAACTTTACCATCCAAAAAATTTTCACAAATGAGAACTTCAGTTGTTTCCTTTACGATATAAAACCATAAATAAAAACAAACACAAAATGGAAGGCAAGCCTAAAGACAGTCATAAGAATAAGCAGTTCAAAGAGTCAATTACCGGAGCTTTTCCTGACGTCTCTATGACACCACAGAGGTTTGTCTCAAGATCAATGGACCGCACTACAAGGAGAAATTATCACAAAATAAGATTCCAAGCAAAAGTCAGTTCTCAATTCTGAACAAATTTGTTTAGGAGAGATTGGGGAATTTGTTAAAATGGATTCTAGAGAAGCAAACCTATCATACTATCAGAAGATTTCTTAGAATGCCCACCGAGAAGAAGAAGTTTGTTTCCCCACTTTACCTGATAAAAGTGCAATAATTTCTCAGTGGCTAAAGAGAACACAATAAATTTCCACACAAACAATTAGAAGTCTGACAAAAACAGAATATATTGACGTTTGAGCACATATGTATGCGTGTCTATTGTTTCTCACCATCCTGTGATCTGAGGTGGGTGGATGACCTTCCAGTAAGCCATTTTCTTCAACTTTGTCAGCCTGCAGGTTGGTGTTGAGCTTTAGACTAGACCATGCGCAACTTCTAAGATCAAAAACCTGCAAAGACTATCCAACAGCACAAAACTACATGAACCACAATAAATGACTACATATCCAAAAAAGAAAAAAATTAGTCATAACCAATACCTGAACATCAGGTAGGTACCTACATGAACCACAACAAAAGACTACATATCCACAACAAATGGTCATAATCAATACCTGAATATCAGATAGGTACTGACCATTGCGACTTCCTCCAGAGACATATAGTTTCTCATCAGCGACTGCTGCAGCATGCTAGAATGGCAACAAAATCATTTGATTAGCATTTTGTACCTAAAACTATAAAAGAAAAATAAATTCAATATTCAGCTTAAAAAAATAGACAATAATTGCATGGAAGAAAGAAGGTTTAGGACCAATGGAGAACCCTTGAATCAGAGGTCGATTCTAGAAAAAGAATGCCACCTTATAGCGAGCTGATGGTCGTGCGCCAGAAACAGGTACTGCTACCCACTCATCATAGGTTAATTGTGAAAACCAATTGCCTAAATCAGCTTCTTTCTTAATCTCCTCTGTTCCCATATAAGCCATTTGTGCTTACACGAAATACTTGCCTGAATTTAAACAGCAATTAAATTTGTTAGTTACTGTATAGTATAGCAACTTGCCTTTGCTTTTTCCACTTTCAAGGAACCAAGTGCACCTTGACATTGCTAAGTCAGCAGACTATATTTCTTAATGTAAGGTGGTGACTATCAGTTTTTGAAGTAAAACAGTCATCACTAAATACCAATCTAAGATTATATTTGTTTTATCACTTGCAAGAAAGAAACAAACAAACGCTATGACATATAAATATTAATTATTAAAACATGTGTTAGGAGTTTATAGATCAAATTGAAAGTTTTTCTTTCCATTCCACCGTTGTTCATCCAAAAAACCAGCCTATTTAAAGCAGTCAAACAAAAAGTTCACTAACACGTTTACATCTGTAACCAAAAAGAAAAAATCTGTCAGTTGAAAATGTTAATTGGTGTGTACTACACAAAATGTCCTAGGAGGAGAAGATGAAACTCCATTGCCCACACCAAAGGACTCATGAATTAAAGAAAAAGAAATCCTCCAGACCTTTCAACACCATGATAAACCCTCCCAAATTAGATACCCAAATTCTCCATTCTGTATTGTTAGAATAATAGCTTTTCCCTGAAAATGATCTTTTACGACAACAAAACTCTTGAGGCTTACTGAGATTCATCTTCTATTATTCCCTGTTTCTCAAGATAAAATTCAAACTCCTCCCCAATATTGCCTCAAAAGGAAATACTTGTAAATATCCACTATGTTGATTTGTTACCAAGATAGGAATGGGCAAGAAAGACGTGAAAGTAGAAGGAGATTTGAATGGATACTTCTTATTACTGTGAATATCCCTACTTTGGAAATGGAATGCCTCTTACCTCCGGCCAATTTCCTCTCAAATTCACTTAAAATGGGGGCCTCTGCATTCTTCTCTTTCAAAAATGGTTCTTAAAGGTGCTCAAGCCTTGATCATGGTCTTTATTTACTTTATAATGAATTTCAATAATGAAGAAATAAGAGTCCTATCTCTCAAAAATTATTAGACATGCTTATCCGAAAAGAAGTACGTGTGAGACTCCAGTAAGGTGTTTCTAAAGGTTGTGACTTGCAACTGTTTTTCCACTTCACTTTGCTGTTTATCTTTCTTCCTTTTGTGGTTCCATCAGATATCATATTCTCATATCCTTTTCAAACTCAAGACTTGCTGCATATAATTATAAGTCATACTCACTTCACTTGCAGCACTGCAACCTGAATGTTTCTTATTACAGAAGCAAACAGTCACCCTGACGCAGCCAAAGAAAAAGAAGATAAAATTTGTAGTCAATCGCCCTAATTGTTGAGACATAATTGCATAAACCCTCCCACTGCATCACACCCCTACATTATTTAAGCTCAAAAGACAATTTCAATCCAATTAAAGTACTATTTTTTTTTTTCAAATTGATATGAGAATTTTCAAAAACCCATGAACAACACAGATCTATATTATTCCTATATCTCCATCTTAACCAAGTATATCCACTTTGCTACCTGAAACTCTCAAACTAGGAAATCCTAATATATTTTTTTTTTCCAGTCAAATACCAAATATGACTACCCTCCAAGAAAAATTCCCTTATCTCTCTAATCAACACCCAACTAACAACTCCAAATATCAAACACATAGGCCAACAATCTGAAAAAAAGAGATAAGTTAACTCGAATAATGACCATTATCAAATGATCGCTTATCTCCTCCTGCTTAAAATTTTCCGCCATATAAACATAGCAAACCAAACTATAAAAAATTAAAAACCCCTTTTTCCAAATCTTATATTGTAATTAGAAGTAACACAGAAACTATCTTTCAACTCTGCTTATTAATCTCCTTCCAGATATGTGATTAAAATGCTATAGTTTACGGTCCTAACTGATTAGATCCGAATATTTCCTCAAAAGCATTCATTTCTCATGAACACTCAATCAATCACTGTAATGAATTTGGAGAAAAAATTGCTAAATTACAAAGTGACAGTACAAATGGAAAATAATCAAACAATCAGAGAGACATAATGTACCAGAACAGATTCGAAATTTTCAAATAAATCAGAGCGTGCTATTGATCAGATCGAGATTTTGAAAATGACCGGCGTTTGATTCTCCAGGGATTCGGTGATGAATCGGCGTGAATCGGACACCGACAACAACCTTACAGAGCCGTAGAGAGGTTCGTTGCTTGGCGATAACAACAGAAAACTGAAAAGCTCAAAGTCGCCTGTCTCTGCTTTCTCTGTTGTTCATGGATTATATTTCGTTTTGAGTTTATATATCTGCTACAGTATCAGCCACATTTATCAATTTTTTTGCTTTAAAAATATTAATTTAAATAATTTTATTTTTTGTCAAAAAATTATTTAATAATAATTTTAATTGCCAGCTCAGCACGGAATCTGGATCTCCTTTCATTCTGGAACTCTGGAATCCACGTGGCATGCTTTTTAGCAAATTAAAAAAAATTATATTACATTATATTATATTATCTTACCTTTTATATATATAAAAGTATAATAGTATTACGTAAAATTAAGCCAAGTATTATAAAATTAAATTAATATTTAAATTAATTTAATATAAAATTTAAATATTAATAATAATTTAAAATTTTATAGGAGGTTTAAGATAAAATTTAAATATTAATAAGAATTTAAAATTCTATAAGAGATTTTAATAGTTAATAAAATTATTCTCTGACAAATTTTTTTTTTCAACTTTGAAAATTCATTAAATTTAATCAATGTATTTAAAAGTTTAGTCAACATATTATAATAATAACCTCCAAAAATTCAAACTCAATATCTTATCATTTTTAAAATGCCAATAAATTAAAATTTTATTAATTATTCTCTAATAAAAATTCCTTTTTCAAATTTTAAAAGTCATTAAATTTAATTAATACGTTGATCCAATAAATTTCAAATTTTATTAAACTTAAAAAATAATAGCACTTATATTTATAATCAATTAAATTCAATTTAACATATGATCTACAATAGCTAATAAAATTATTCTCCAATGGAAATTTTTTTTTTAAATTTCAAAAGTCATTAAATTTAATTAATATGTTAATCCAATATTACCGTTAAAATTTAAAATTGCTCAAAATTTAAATTTAATCTTCAAAATAAGATAATGATAGTATCTTATGATCTTCCAAATAAGATAATAATTGTCAAAACTCACATATGATCTGCAATAGTTAATAAACTTATTTCCCAATAGAAATTCTTTTTCCAATTTTCAAAATTCATTAAATTTAATCAATATATTGATCCAATATTGATGTTAAAATTTAAAATTGCTCAAAATTTAAATTTAATCTTCAAATTAAGATAATAGTGAAAAATATTAATATTTTGTAGAAAAAGCAAAATTTGAAAATTTATTTAACTTCAAAAATTAAAGCGCTTATATTTAAAAGTTTAGTCGACATATTATAATAATAACCTGTAAAATTCAAACTGAACATTTTATAATTTTTAAAATGTTAATAAATTAAAATTTTACTAATTATTCTCCAATGGAAATTCTTTTTTCCAAATCAAAGTTTGATTCAAGGCTTCAGACTTTCTTTGACATGTAACGTTTGTTTTCAAATTTATTTTTTTGATTGAAGTAGTGTAGTGAAGTTTTGATTTTGGAGCTGAAACATTTGAAGTGATGAAAAATAGTTGATAATGATGCAGATGGAAGAATCACAGAAGAGGAAGTCAGAGAGGTATACTAATTTAATTTTAATCTATAAGATGCCAAAAGTTGACTCATATCATTTCATTAGTTTCAGTAGATCAAAATCATGTGTTTCATATCAGCAGAAGATTTTGAACCAATTGAAATTAATTTGGTTATTTTACAATGGTAGATTATTACCCTGAGTGCTACTGCGAACAAGAAGAGGAATATGCAGCCATGATCATGGAAAAGCTAGATCTAGAAAATCGATCATGGATATATCATGGTAAACAAATCAGAAATTCATCTGCATCTTTTCATTCTTTTTTTGCAAATTATATTCATAGGCAATTGCAGTGGCGGAAGCAGCAGCTCGGGAAGAGACCCCTCTTCAACGCATGTAAGGAGGAGATAGGGGGGCTGAAACTCCACCTCTGCTGCTTCGGTCGGCAAAAACTCTCCTGCGGCCGGCCAGAGGGATCGTCAGCCCCCACCTGACCCCACCTGATTCCGCCGTGGGCAATTGATTATGTGTGAATTGTTGATCCAAAAATAGATAGAGAACTTGGAAATGCTTTTACTGCAAAGACCAAAACCAAACTGTTAAGAGTAGGGAAGAGCAAAAACTTGAGCCAAATGCTTAAGCCTACATTAGATGACCACTCATTTGGAAGGTGTAGAAGCACAAATTATTTCATTTTAGACAACTGGCAAAGAGTGTGCGTGATGGCTCTGTGGATTGGGTTATGGCTGGCCTATTTGCCAACAAGGATGTTTAGTATGGACGAAGAAGAGATGTTTATGAAGTAATGGGAACATGCGTATGCATTGCCAAAGGAGGAGCTGAGACATTGAAATTGAATATGGTTTTAATTTTATTACCAGTTTGTAGAAACACACTCACTTGGCTTAGAAATAAGACCAAGTTATGTGTCGGGGATTCTTTTGATGACCACCTGAATTTCTACATGGTAATGTCCTTTCTATTGGGAGGAAAAGCCCAAGTTATAGAAGTCAAAATTTAAATATTAAAAATGGGTTGCTTTCATTTTTTGTTTCCAGGTGAGGTGATAGCAATTGGAATTTCAATTGCAGTTGGTCTACATGCAATTTCTCAGTTAGCCTGTGATTTCCCTCGCCTACTTCAAGCAAGTAGAGAGAAATGGAAGCTTATGCAGCCATACTTTGGACGCCAGCCTTTAAGCTATTGGCATTTTTTTCAAGTCATTGGAAGGAGTAACTAAGATTATAAAAGTAGTTTTAATGGCAATAGCATTTACATTAGCTGCTCCTTGGTTTAGAAGAAACAAACTAAATTTGCCTACTTTCCTAAAGAAGCTTACTGGTCTTAATGTCTTTTGGTACTCACAGCATCTCTTTATTATTGTCTATACTCTGCTTATTGTGCATGGTGATTACTTCTACTTGACTTATAAATGGTACAAGAAAACAGTAAGCAATTTATTTAATTAATATTTTTAAAAGCTTTTTTTAACATTATTTGTTTGATAATCAATATTATCATATTGATTATTGGTAGACTTGGATGTATTTGGCTATTCCTATAATTCTTTATGCAAGTGAAAGATTAACTAGAGCATATCAAGCCTATTACTATTAAAAAGATAAATTCTTTGACATTAGTGTCAAAGAAAAAAATAGAAAAACAAAGAAAAATTGTGGTTATTAATTTTTGAGTTTAACAATGAAGGTTACAATTTACCTTGGAAATGTGTTGGCACTTCACATGTCAGTGCCTCAAGGATTTAGATATAAAAGTGGACAATACATATTTATCAATAGTGCTGCTGTGTCTCCATTTGAATCGTAAGTAGCTGTAGTGGTATTATTTAATTACTCTTTTAATTAGTTATTAATTGCTAATAAGATCTGTTTAATTAGTTATTATCGATACTTAAGTTGTCCAAAAAGACAAAAAAATCCTTTGATTCTTAATTTAATTTAAATTAAAAATTTTTATGTAAAATTCAAATAAGTATATGAATATATCATTAATATTTAATTAAATTAAAAATTAAGAGTTAAATTACATGAGTGATAATTCTAAAAATAAAAATATTTTAAATTTTAAATTTTTTTAAAATAAAAATTCAACTAAGTGATTTTTATCTATGTCTATATCAATTAAAAACCTGCAGCAATAGTTTGAGTTCATTTACTTTTTAATACATTTATATGTATCTATATCAATTTAAGTGATATATGTTTAAATTTTGTTTAAATATATTGTCAGTTTTGCTCTTAATTTTATTTGATTTTATTTTTAAAAATTCCTATAATTTTTCAACCTAAAAGAAACAAACTTATTTATTTTTTTTAAAAAAAAAATTCTCTAATTTTATCTTCAGCACTTGAAAAGAAATAAAACTTGAATTCATGTATTTTATGCTGTGTATTTCAAATTTTCTCTTTAGAAAAAAAAAACTATTCTAATTATTCAACCATAGAAATTTATAACTTCGCATATTGATTTCATCAGCTAAATGAATTGAACCAAGATGCATCAAAATTTAAAAGTGTATGTGAAACGATTGTGGCAAGTATCAGAATGTAAAAATATAAAAATTCAAACAATACGTTCTCTCTCGAGATGGTGTTACAAGATGAAAAAGTATTTTTTTAATGTTTCTATTTTTCTTTTAATAATTTTTTTTTATGTAGTTGCCAATAGACCAAGCGTAAATAAAGTAATGTTTTTACTTTGGTTTGCAATAAATAAAATATTTTCAAAAGCAAGAGAAAAAATTGAAAAGACCGAGAGAAAATTTTGGAACTTTATATTGGGAGAATTTTTTTTGTTCCACCTAAAACTGGTGAGTTATATTATTTGATATTATTGTTAAATATAATTAAAGGTCCAATATGTTATGAGAAGCTTAAAAAAATCAATAATTATAAGCATCACACTTTTGAAGATGCATATTATGCACTTAGCTTATTGAATAATGTTAAAGAGTATGTGGATGCCATAAAAAAGGCAAATTAACAAGAGATGTCATCATACCTTAGGCAATTATTTACTATATTGTGTTACTATTTAATTTAAGTAAAAAAATGGTCAAATATTTTAATTTATGATGATGATTGAAAAATTACAAATGAAATTATAAATATAGTATTATTATGAATTATTATTAATTTTAAATCATATTATATTTTAAATAAGCTAAAATATATTTAAATAAAATTTTATAGAAAATATTAATATAATTTTATTTTGTTATAAATAAAATTTTTTTAATATGATCCCGTGCAAATTTTAATACTAATTATTATATATATGCTAAAAAAGCCACTCTTGCAGCAGTATAAATTTAAAAAAATCATATATTTTCTTTATATTTTTAACTTTGTCATTTTTATACTATTTTTTTTTATTATCAAATTAGCTTTTTATTTTACTTGTTACAGTGCTACTTGCCTTCCTTTAAAAAAGATTAAGTTAAACGATAAGTTAATAGTAATATTTCCTTCTATTTTTACCTATTAGAGAAATTATATGCTATCACGGCCATTCCAACTAGAACAATCCAATAGCATATTAACACATGGCATTTTGTAATAATAAAAATTTATTATTTTTAATTTTTTTAACAGTTGTAATTAACATTAAAATTTTTAATACTTAAAATACTTTTTCCATCAATTATCTTCCCCCTCAAATCTCAGTACTTTTAAACCACTAGTAGAAAGATTTTTCAAAGTTCTCATCGTTCCATTATAGTGGATTCAACCACTGGGACAAAGATAGAAAGGCATGGCTAGGCAATAAACAAGAGAAAACGGAAGAGTTAGATGGAGATTCACGACTCACGAGCAAATCTAGATCGCTAAATTAATAACTGATTTTTGTAATCTCTGGCCTGCCTGCAATTGAATCAATCAGTAACAACATAAATCAAAATCTCCATTAAAGCCGTAAATGAAATACAGCATATTTAACAATTACATAATTTTTATAATAATTAATAAAATAAAACTTCACTTTCTCTCCTTTCAGAAAAAAACAAAAACCTTCACTTTCTCTCTCTACAATTTTTTGGTTGCTTATCCTTGGCTTAACGCCGACGTTCTCCGGTGAGGAAGAGAGTGCTGTTGATGTGGTTAGGGTGGGAAGAAAATTTATATTACTGCAAGTTTTTGATATTTTGGGGATTTAGATTATGGGTATTGTGAAAAAATTATAGAAAACTGGGGAATTTTGCTGTTTTTTCTTCTATTGTTTTTGTTTGAATAAAGGGAAGAAGATGAATTATCTGAGGAGAGAGGAGGAGAGTAGAGACGAAAAATTATTATATTATGATTAAAAATTTATTTTTTAATTATTTGAGAGTCATGTGTCAAATTTATATTTGTCCACCATTCAACTGTGATTCTTAGTTGGAATAGCATATGCATAATATAATTTCTCGGCCTATTATATACGCTTTAATTTTTTTTTATGGTAATACTAAAAATAGGCTTGGCACTAGGGGGAATCCCCGCTCCGTACGGAAATCTGCTCCTAATGGGGCAAAAATTTCCCTCATTTCTTTCTATGGGGATGGAGATGCCTCGTCTTACGAGGTGGGATGGAGCGGGAATAGGGAGAGTGTCCCGTCCCACAGGGATCCAATTATTATTATATATTATAAATAATATTTATTTAAAAAATATATTTTTATACTATATTATATTATTTATAATATACATTATACATACTCCCTCCATGTTATTTACGTAGAAAAAGTAAAATGAACACAAAAATTAAAAAAATTTTACTTTTTCCATCTTTATTTACTTAAATACCCTTAAAAAAATATCCCTCAAAACCTACTTTTAAGGCAAAGGTATAAAATGTATTTTGTCTCATTCCACTCCCCAAAATTTACCTAAAATAACATATTTTCTATATAAAAGATACACCAAAAAAGAAAATTTTTCCTATGTAAATGATACGGAGGGAGTATTATATTAATTTATATAAATAATAGTTTAATATTTAAATTCTAAAATTAAATAAACTAAAATCTTTTAATCTTTCTAACCTAGCATCCTAGATTAATTCTAAAAAATCTAGATTTAACAGCAGCCGCTCACCCTATTCATCACTAGGGAGACCATTTTCTAGTTTCAATCTTTCAAGTAAGCAAGTCTCACCGGTCACCATAATCTTTCATCTCCCCACCACAGCATCACCATTCTCACATCATCTTCAAATAGTCAAAATAGCCTCTCATCATCACCGTCGTTGATTAAATTTTTAGTATGTCTTTATTTATTGTTTATATTACGAGGGTGTTTTTTAAAATTGGAGCTTTTCAGCTTATTGTGAATAAATAATTTTTAGATTATAATCAGATTAAAAATAAGCAGTTAAACGTTTCTGTAAACTAGTTAATAATCAGCTAATAATCAGTTTATAATCAGTTAAGTGTTTCTGTAAAATCAGCTTATAATCAGTTTTTAATTGCAGAAACTGTCAAAATGACCAAACTGTCCCTGAGTTTATTTATTGTATAAAAATAATTTTTTAAATGTCAATTCAAAATTTATTTTGCAATTATAATAATAATAATAATAAATTTTGTTTAATAATAATAATAATATTGGTGTTATCAATAAATTATACAAATAAAAAATTACCATGTAAATATTACCAAATTAATTAGAATCCTAAAAATATTAATTAGAATCCTAAAAATAAAAAAATTTTGATGGGAACTAAACTGTATAGAGTAGGCAAATTTGGAATATTGAATATTAGGTAGGGATAGTATGGTCTTTTACTTGGTCAAAACTGCTTAAAAAATAAGTGCTTAAAAAAAGTAGCAAAACCCAACTTTTAAAAAACTGATTAAAATCATATTATAATCTGCTATTTAAGTTTTCAGAAACACTTAAATAAACAACCTATAATCTAAAAACTGCTTATAATCAGTTTTGACCAGCTTTTAAGTTTTGAAAAACACCCTCTATGTTTAACATAGGGATCTCATTTGGGCTGGAAATTATAAATATGGTGTTGATTAGTAGAGAAAAATTAAAAAATTTAAAGATCAAGAACATGAGATCTAAAATATGCAAAGCCAGTATCAATTATTTTAAAGTCTGTTAAAATCATCAATTAAATTTCTGGTATGTCTTTATTTCTTATTTATAATATGTTTTAACACAGCGATTTCATTTGGGTTGAAAATTATAAAGGTGATATTAATTAATAGGAAAAAATTAAAAATTTTAAGGATAAAAAAATGTAATCTTATAAATCTAATAATTTCTGGCCAATGCACAAATTATTTTAAAGTCTCTGTCAATTTTTGAACATATTATTTTAAAGTCTATGTCAGTTTTTGTACATGGATCTGTTTTTATATAATATTATTATTGCTGCTTGTAAGTTCATTTAACTTTGCCAGATTCACTCATGCTAAGCAAAAGAATTGGGCATACTCTAAAGTCTAAATGGTTTGTTTTTTCCACATAATGGGCCTAGAAGTTAATGGCCTGAGATTTTTTTTTTAAAGTATAGATGTTTTGGTTTAGACATTTTTAGTCAAACTGCAATTTATTTGGCTTTGTATTATTTTTATTTTTTAATATATTAATTACAAGCCATTAGATTTTTTTAAGGTGAAGTTAAGTTGTTAAGTGCATAATATTAAAACTTTAATATACATGCTAATTTTAAATATTAAATGACATTAAATATGATATAAAAATTTGATAAGTATTGACCTAAAATTCATGTCATTATGGGTGTGGCAATTACTTTGGATCCTGGGTATAAGTTTAAATTGGTGTATTATAATTTTGGCTTACTTTACGGTGATGAACTGGCAAAAGCAGGAATTGAAAGGATTCGAAAACTCTATGTTGATTTGATAGTTGAATATGCATCCAAGTCTATGACATATAGACATGATAGTTCTTCTCCTTCTTATTTGGACTCACACTAGTTTATTACTAATTTTGATAAAATGGATACTATGAGATATTATGACATATTTGTTGCTTCTGAAACTAATAATAATAATGTCAAGACATAATTAGAAAATTATTTAGAGACGCGTATGCTACTTAGAAAAGTTTATTTTGACATATTGAGTTGGCGAAAAAAATAATCTTAAGTATCCTACTTTGCAATTAATTGCTAAAGATATTTTTGTAATTCTTACATCTACCAGTGGAAGGTTTGTAAGTCCACATCGAAGTAGACTTCATCCTTACACTTTAGAAATATTAATGTATATATAAGATTGGTTATGGGCTAAAATCAAAGGTATTATAAATAATAAAAATTTAAATTAAAAGTATCATTTTCTTTCTTTTCTTGCTTACTTTTTATTTATACTTACTTAATATTTGTTTTCTTAGCCACTTGTTTAATTGTTCATTCTGAATATTATATATTTTTTAAAGAAGTTGACAATGAGAAAGAGATAAATTAATCATTTAAATTATTTTACGCTCTTGAGTTTGGTTGTGTTGAGTTGAACTGTATACACTTGAAGAATAAAATTATTGTTATTTATGTATATAATTTTTTTCTAGTTATATTTGATTTATATTGTTTTATTTATAGAATGTTGCATATTGTTACGAAGACAAGCAAAAATTGAAGAATTTACATAAGAAGGAAATAAAAAATTATTGTGTGTTGTATTTGTGTTGATATGTGAAATTAATTCAATTTAATATATTTTATCTTATTATATTTTTAAATTTTATTGTATACAATTATTAGACTTTTATATTATTGGTTATAAAATTATTATGAATTATTGGACTTTGTCTTATTGCATTTTAATTCTAAAATCTAAATAAAAAAGAAAGATAAAATTTTCATGGGTGCGAGGATTCCCGCAAGAACAAAGACGGAGCTAAACCTATCTCTGTTAATGGGGGCGAAGACAGGGACGGAGAATCCCTGTCACTATGGAGGCAGAATCAGGATTGGCTTTTCGCCCCCGCCTCTCTCCATTGTCAATTCTACTAAAAAAGTCACCCAAAATATTATTTCTTGTGGTGGTTTAAATCCTAAAAAATCATATATTTTCTTCATATTTTTAATTGTCATTATCACTAGCCTTTGCACTATTTCTTTATCAAATTAGCTTTTCATTTTACTTGTTACAATACTACTTGCCCTCTCTTAATAAAAATTAAGTTAAACTGTAAGTTAATAATGATTTTTTCCTTTTATTGCTTTTTACATTCTTTAGGCCTATTATATATATGCTTTTGTTTCCTTTATACCAGATATTATTCTTTATGTAAAGAATAGTAGCAGGGGCTACATGGCTGCATTTTCATTTCTTTAATCATGTTATTAAATTATATTAATTATATTATTGTGTAGTCAATATTATGAAATTATATTCATGTGTAATTATTTAATTAAAAGTTAAAAGTTTCAAAAAATAATTTATTAATTATTAAATTTTAAATTTTATATAAATTATTAAAATTAAATATAAAATATAAAATAATATTTTTAAAAAAAGCTTGATGATGTATCAGCCTCAAAACACTCATTGTTTCCTCAGCTTATATATATAGAGAGAGAAACATTGGTCCGCACGATGAGCCAATATAATTTATTTTTTATTATGCATGTTCATTGCTCATTTATTTTTATTTTCCACCAATTTGCAAACAAATTTTTTCACATGTCATTGGAAAGTGTCATTGTAAAAAGGTTGGTGTATCTTTTTATTGTTCTCATTTTTATAGTCAAATTTGATAGAGTTTTATTGTAAAATGGTTTTAGTATGACCTATGCTCCTTGAAGATAAAGGATGGAGTATGCATTTGCGAAACACAATTTTGGTTATAGAATGGTTCAAAGTAATTCATATATAAAACTAGGGGTGAAGGCGCGAGGCCAAGATCGTAGAAGTAGACAAAATTTTTCTTGGAAGTCATAATTTTGCTTTTGATCATCCCTTCTTATTTTTGTTTTAGTACTCATCATATCTTTCATATTGTTACTATTTTATAAATTTGTAATATATTAATAGATCAATTTTCATTTGCCAAAAAAATTAAATTAATAAAAAAATATTAGAAGTAGAAATAATGAATTGAAAATTCAAAAGCAAAGATAAGAAATTAAAAAAATTAAAAATAAAGATTCTAATTTATTTTTTTCTCAAATTTCTTTTTCTTTATGGTGTTTTCAATTGATTTTTAGGTCCTTGATTTATTAGTTGAATTCAAATTAATTTGGTCAAAGTTTGTCTTGTCTTTAATTTTCTTTTGTCTTTTTTTGCGTTTAAATAGTACTATTTTTTATTAATTTTTTAAAAGAAAAACTATTTACTTGAGAATAAATAATTTGCATAAATTAAATTATAGGGGCAATTTCAAAATTTAAAAAATAATAGAAATTTTAAAAATTTTAATATATATATTTAAAAAAAGAAGAGGGACAGTTGCCCCTTCTTTATAAGTGGTCTCACCCTTGTATATAACTGCTACTTTTATGTAACAATAGTCATGATTTAATTGCAATATTAAAAATAATTAAAGTCATAATTAAATACAATTATGCACAATTAATTAATAAATTCTTAAGCATAAATTTGATGTTAGGTAGCACTTAATTCAATGTTATTGATATTATTAAAATTGTAAATGCATCATTTATTGAAATTATTGGACAAAATTACCATAGTGGGCATTAGAATTTGGTCAAATAAAAATACATAGTCATAATTCAAAACCTCTTCTGAGGCATGATCAATTGCAACAATAGTGCCAGCTAGTTAGCCTCTGAAGTAGACTATGGACCGCCATAGTGCCTCTTAGGCATCAACCACCATGAGGTAGGGCTCAAATGAGTTGTGAGTTAATGAGGTTGTTTTGTCGAGCCTGACCTCGACCTTCCTCTAAAGAAGAAAGTGCTCTCAAAGTTTTGAAGTCTCTTCTAGCAAGCCCTATTGAGAGTTCACATAGTGACTTCTCATCAAATGATCTTTGCCTTTATATTTTTAATTTTGGCTTGTCAAGAAGGTGTCAAAGAACAAAATCATCCATTTCATTGATCTAGCAAGTTGAGCTCACATTCCTTAAACCATCTCTTTAGTCCCATCTAATTGTTTTTCCAATTTCTATATGATCTTTGCAACTTTGATTGATAAGCTGATTATTTTTTATAAAAAAAATTCAAAAATAATTTAAAAATTAGGTTATTATATTTTTATAATAATAAATTTTTGATTTACATATTCTTTTTACCAATAACAATCCACAAACCTTTTAGGTAAACAAAAGTAAGTTTAATGGATATTTTGGATTTCAAAGAAAAATGTTTAAAGTTGACCAATTAATTCATTGATATTTGTGATTACTCCGTTATTAAATTGTATCAATTATTAATTTATTTTTAAAACTTTATTTATTTATTTTTAATATTATTATGAAAATAAAAGAAAATAATTAAATTTTATACTCAGATTATTAAAAATTTGTATAACACACCATTTATATAAGATACCATTGTAAGGGGAGTACTTAACTTTAAAAAATTATAATAACATGCCAAAATATTATATGATAATAAATACACATATAATTTAATTAATAAATTCAAATTCTATTCATTTGGAAATAAGAAATTTTTAAAAATAATGATTTTTATTTTTGATTTTAGTTTTAGTTTTAGTTTTTTTTTAAATAAAAATGTGTTTAGTAATATCACTGAATTTTATTTTTTTTATTAGATAAGAAATAATTTTAAATAAATATGAAATTCACAAAATATGATTTTTAGAGTTTTAGTTTTGAGAAAGATATATATCGGTAATTTTTTTTCTCTATACTAATTTTTTATTATGTTTTTTTGCTCTTTTTTTATTTTTATTGTTTTTGCAAATATAATTATTAATTGAGGGGTTTGTCTTTTTAATTTTTAATTTTCTTTATTTTTAATAATTATATTTTATTTTAATAATTATCTATAATATCTAATTAATATTATGATGTATTATTAGATAAACAATATAATTTTTCTAATAGGTAAATAAAATGTATATTTGTGTTTGTATAATTAAAAAGTTATGATATAATTTTTAAAAAAGAAAAAATATTTTTAAAAAATATAAATAAAAATTGAAAGTAGTTTTGATTTTAAAAAATAAACAATAAAAAATTTAAAACATAAACCAACGGGCCTTAAGCAAATTCAATTCTTTTATTTACCCATTTCATGAATGCATAAGCACAATAGTAGAATCAGAATTCAAAGAGAGAGGTCAAATTTTTTACTCTTGATTTGATAATAATTATGATGTGATAATTATATTTTATAAATTTGTATATAATTTTGATATTTTTAATGTTTTGGTTACTTTGTTGATAAATTATATGCTAATAGTTTAAAATAATATTTTATAGGTTTAATTTTAATAAATTCATTCCCATAAAATTAATATCAATTTTTTTCTTTTTTAATATATGGTATTCCGATAAAAAAAAATATCTGCAAGAATTAAACCATTTATAAATAAAAAAAATTCTTATTTATTTATTTATTTATAATGGAATCATGATAATCAAATTTAAATTAATAAAAAATAACAAATTCTTTTATTAATAGAGTTAATTTATAATTATTTTATTTGACTTATTATTATTCATAAAACATGAAAACTTATTGAATATATTGAATATATTAAAATATACTATGGCATCCTTCTAAAATTTCAAAAAAAATTATATTTAAGTGATAAAATTGTATAGTATACAAGACATATTCTTAAATTGCTTTGTATAATTTACAAGACTTATTCTTGAATTGCTTATTATGGACGCATACAATTTTATTAAATCTATGATTATTAATATGAATTCCATGATACATATTAAAAATAATTGTAGATAATAAATTGGCGGAGTATACTTATAAATTTAATATATATATATATATATTAAATTAAAGAAAATATAAATTTATATATGTCATCGCCATCATGATTAGAAGTAAATATTTTCTATTGAAGTTGAAGTTATAACTTGTAAGAGCTAGAAAACTCTAAGTATATATTTTTATTATTATCTAATATTCTTTAATTTCTTCATCAATTTATTATGCAATTTAATATTTCAATTATCTCAATTTTAAGTTTTTCTCAAAATTATTAAGTGAAAATATTTACAAAAAAATTAAAATTATACATCAATATGTCATTATATATATTATATATATATACAAATTTAATATATAGTATAATAATATATATATATACCAATAATATATATACATATATATTGGTGGAACCAAGAAGGATCCATGGACCACCCATGCACCCCTTAGTTTCGCTATTACATGAGTATTTTATAATTTGGGATTTAACCTAAAAAATATCATCCTTATATTATGTTAATATATGTTAAACTCTACTAATCTTAAATAGACTATAATTTACCATAATATCCTTAAAACTAAAAAGAAAACTTTACTTTTTTTTCCTCTCTCTCTCTCTTCGTCTCTCTCTCCCTTCTATTTCTCTTTCTTCTTCTTTCTCCTATCATAGATCTCCTCATTGCTTTGTTCTCTTTGATCGTAAAATCAAAAACTCTACTCATTTGTAACTTCAACTCTATTGTTATCTCATTCACCATGTTTTTCCTTCGATTGAACATCCAAAACACCATATTTGAAGTTTCTCCAATATATTGGGAATTTAATATTGCGGTAAGTTAATTTTTTTTTTGTTAAACTCAAGTTTGTTAAGGAAATGAGAGATTATAAAAACCGAATGCATGTATGTTTTGAATATTTTCTATAGTTGATTTATTTTATTTCTCCATGGATTTGAATCTACTCATTTGTTTAGTTTTTCATTTTAATTTCTGGATTCATAAAAAGTTAAATAAAGTGTTATGGATTTAATGTGAAGTATTAATGTGCATTGTTGGAGGCTATTATGAGCTATTAGTAGATTGTTAGGGGTTGATATGGTATGACAGAGGGCTGTAATAGGTTGTTAGGGGTTGTAATGCAGTGTTATGGACTTTATGTGTAGTAATACTGTGTAGTGTTTTAGTCTGATATGGGGTGTTAAGGCTCTTTAGGTGTGTTAGGGGCTGATATGGGATACTAGACACTATTAGAGGCTGATAGAAGGCTATTAGAGGCTGTTAGGGGATGATAGGGGCTGTTAAAAGCTATTAGGGAGTGTTAGTGACTATTAGGGGGTGTTAGAGTCTGCCAACCTCTAATAGCCCCTACTAGCTCATAATAAGCCATAATATCCCTTTAAATAGTATCTATCATCCCCTATTAGTCTTTAAAAGCCCCTAACACACCTAAAGGCCATTAACATCCCATACAAGACTAAAATACTATACAGTATTATTATACATAAAGTTCATAATACTGTATTACAGCCCCCTAACAACCTATTACAACCTCTATCAGACCATATCAACTTATAACAATCTACTAATAGCCCACACTAGCCTCCAATAATACGCATTACTTCTTCACATTAAATCCATAACAAAGTAGTAGATTTAAAATCATTTATAAATAAAAAAAGCAACCATTGAAAACATTTAAAAAACAATTAAGACGTATGTAATTGTAGGTTGTTATGGTTTATATAGATTATGATGTGAGTATAATTTATTATTGTATTTGTAGGATATTGATGGATGGATTCAAACTAATCGATGGATGAATTTATTTAATGGAAGAAATTATAATTTTCTTCCAATATGGGAGGAAATTTGATGTGAACATTAGCAAGTATGTTGGTGGAGATGCTAAATATATTTTCTTGAGTAGAATGATTGATTTTAATGAACTTAACAAATCAATATCCTAAGCACTTCATACTGACAACACATCAAAAGTTGAATTCAAATTTGTTATTGGTCATGATGAACATCCACTTTATGATGTCGTAGATGATAGGTCATTTAGGATATTCATGGACATTAATATAGAGGAAAGACGTAAACATCAATTGATTGTTTGTGTTGAAGAAGGTGCATATAAATCTGGGTATGATAGTAATGATCCTCAGGGTGTGAAAAATATTATCCAAGTAGAAATATCGGATGATAATTTAATACCAGAAGATGCAAATATAAAATTTTCACTGGTGACTGAATCTTTTCATGTAGACACATAATATAATAAAAATGAACATGATGTGCCAAATTCATATATAGAGGAATAGACAAAACATAATGATGTCATTCCGCAAGAGCGTAACGTCAGGGCAGAACCTATTAATGACGATGATCCAGAATTTTAACATTCTACAGATAATGATCACAATAATGTCATTGCTTTTTATAGTAGTAATATGGCAGAACATACTACAGACAATGAAACAATTGTAACAGACTTATTTGCATCTAAGAGCAATCCAAAGTTGTTAGGTAAAAGTTATATATCTAAAACAATTGAGGAGAAAAAAAATATTTAAATCAAGAAATGATATTAAGACAACTGTGTCACTCATTGTAATTAGGTAGAAGTTCCAATTTAAGGTCTCCAAGTCCAATACCACTTTCTTCATCGTGCATTGTATTAACAAAACTTGTACATGGAGATTGAGATAAAAGTCTTGGAGATCCAAAAGATTGTTGAATGGTGACAAAATATGTGACACAACATACATGTTCGACTAATTTTGAACAGACTAGACACAGACAAGCAACTTGTTGGGTTGTCGCTGAATGTGTTAAGAAGCGATTCATAAATCCTGAGAGGGTTTCAAATCAAAGGATATTATTGACGACATGTGTAATAAATTTGGTATTGAGATTAGTTATTCTGTCGCATAGAGGGGACACGAGGATGCATATGAGAAAATCATATTGGGTACTCCAAAATATTTTTTCTCAATTGTGCTTGTATATTTGCACATGCTAGGCGAAACAATTCCCGGGTCAGTTATACGTTTACAATGTTGTGATGATAATAGATTTTTATATCTTTTCTTCGCTTTTAATGCTTCAATTAAAGGATTCAAATATTGTAGATATGTAATTACTATTGATGGCACTCATTTGAAAGGGAAGTATCATGGAGTGCTTTTTACTATCATTTGTCATGATGCAAACCAACAGATATTCCCTTTGGCATTCGGAATTGGTGATTCAGAAAATTACACATCATGGATATAGTTTCTAATAAGGTTAAAGGAAGCTTTCGGTGAAAGACCAGATCATGTCATTATTTTTTATAGACACCAAAGTATCCAGAAGGCTGTAGCAGATATTTTTTTCAAATGCATTCTATGAGATTTGCATGTATCACTTGTTAAACAACTTAAAGTGTAAATTTAAACATATAATGAAGGACCTTGAGAAGTACTACTACAAAACAGCTAAAGCCTACAAAATAAGTAATTTCATCACACTTTTTGGTGGTTTTTGTATTTTCATCCCTGGTGCTAGAGAATATCTAGAAGGTGTTCGGCTTGATAGGTGGACGTGGTCTCATATGCTTAGAAGGAGGTATAACATCATAATGACTAACATTTCTGAATTAGTTAATGCTATGCTTGTAAATGCTCAAGATCTTTCAATTACTGCATTTGTTAACGAAGTCAAAAAGATGTATCAAAGATTGTTTTATGAACGTCGAAAGAAAGCAAAGGAATCCACGGATAAAATGGCAACAAATGTTAAAAAAATTAAGAAAGCGAATGATGATAGCACAAAAAATGAATGTAAGTTCTTTATTTTTTCAATGTCAAATTTCTTTATTTATTCTTCCTCGTTTGTCATTATTTATGATATTGTCATATATCATTGTTAATGATATTTTGCAGATGAAGCTTTCAAGCAACAACAAATATGATGTTAAGGAAGTAGAAAAAAATTATATTGTTGATATATCTCGAGGAGTTATTGTTGTAGAAAGTTTCAATTAGATCATCTCCTGTGTGAGTATGCTCTTGTGGTTGTTAGAAAAAGCACCCATGACACTTATGAGTTGTGTTCTCCATATTATTCGCTTGAGTCTTGGTATGAAATATACAAAGAAGTCATAAATTTAATTCCTTATATTATTGATTGGTCTATTCTGGAGCATATATATAATGTCACTTTACTGTCATCAGATGTGCGTACATTAACTGACAAGCGAAAAAAATGCAGAATTCCTTTTTTAGGCAAGAAAAAATCTCAATCTAAATATATTCGTTGCCGTGAGCATGGCCACAATAGATCTACTTGTCAAAACTTCATCTCTTTGCACACCATTTCAAGATAAACAAGTGTTAAAAAAATAAAATAATATGTTGTATTATTTATTGTATTCATAAACTATTTAATGATTAATTATCGAATATTGTTAGCATAATTGACAGTTTATTCAACCGATACATAAAATGTGTCTTTTTTGCCAAATTATCATGATAGGTTGTTGAACTATTGATATGAGTTGATATCGAATGATAATTTAATCTCGTGATTTATATTTCATTATTTTTGTTCAATATGATTTTTTACAGCATTCATTCTTTACTGTAACTGACCTGTTATAATATTATAACTGAATTATATTAGTGAAGTGTAAAGTTATGTAATGGACTAACAAGGATGATAGGGGGTCATTAGGAACTATTAGGGGCTGTTAGGGGCGCATACCCTGATAGCTCATATCAGCCTATATTAGCCTCTATCAATCCATATTAGCCACTATTAGCTCATAACGATAATCAACCATCAGTTCCAGACCTGATGAGGCACATAACAGCAATCAAACATAATCCACAAACTAAGTAACAATGAACACAAAAGAGAATATTTATTCCAAAAATATTAGAAAAATTCATCAACACTACATGTTTTAAAATTCAAGTACTAATGGACATTAGACCTGAATAGCAGTAAAATGATTATAAATGAGACTAAATAATCAGATTATCTTTGAATAATTAACTTAAATGAAACTTATATAAAAACATAAAAAGTATGTACATTAAAATTAAATTGTAATATTAGTATAAAAGTATGAATCATTCGTCATTGCTACACTAAGAGTCCATGTTCTTGTTAGTAGCATGGTACCACAAGCTCACTATTGTATTGTATCTCATATCAACCATGTGATCTTATGTGCAGTTTCAAATATCAAGTCCATCAGTTATAAAAAAATCTATGAATTTGGCGACAAAGTAACCACAATCCATATGTAGTGTATTCAAATGTAAAATAATAATTACATAAACAATCACCGCACATCTTACGCTGGTCAAAGGCATCATTAATATAATGTTGCTTTTGTCTTATGTAATATAATATAATGTCGATATCATGAAATAAAATTTCATATAACAGTTATATTATATAAAGCAATGTACTAATATTATGAGTTAAAATAGTATTTATGGTTAATTATATGTTGATTCTTACATCATTTATTAGCCGAACATTAGTTGTCTGCATACAATACTAGAAATCTTTAGTTGCGACTTTATAAATGGTCAAGTCATATGTCTCACCTCCAGGCAGTAATTGATCGATATCTTTATCACTGCATTTTGTGTAATAATAATATTAATACAATAGTATTAGTAAATTAGTGTGTATAATAAAGACTTATAAACATTGCTTCATAGGATCTCTCTTTTTGTAATCTTGGAAATTATTTGTTCACCATTATTCAAAACATATGATTTCAGCGGAAGAAGGAGATTGCAGTGGGTCCACCCAAGCATAAGAGTATAAGATTTGTTATTTTCTATCTTTCGCAAGACTATTTGAAAATTTGCACATCTCTCATGTTTTCTACCATCAGGCATCCAAGGACCTCTTATGTATTTTAGAATAGGAATAATCTTTCTCTTATGTGCAACACCCACTTCAAAAGCGGTTTTACTTACAGTCATAAGTGAACAAGCATGTGTGTCACCATTGCCGCCAGAATCTGCGTTATCCTTTATGAAATATAAAGCATATTTACAAAATCTGGATTGAAAAAAAATATATAGAAAAAGGTAAGATTAAAAAAAGAGTTGATTTATTAATACGTACGAAGGTTGGGGTGTCTCATGAGGTGTAATTTGGTGAGAAGGATCATGGGTGAAAATTACATTTTCATTCTCTTTAATTTGGCCCTCGACATCCTTCATTCTCACCATTAAAGACTTCATTTTTGTAAGGATCTCTTGATTTGATCATGCAAGCATATATGAAGTTCATTATTTTTCTATCTCGGTATTTTATTTTCTTCCAAAAGTATTTTATTATCATCTTCCATTGCTTTGTATTGTGCCTCAAGAAGAGTAATTCGGTCAAGCATTTTACTCAAGTCAAAGGCAGGAATGCTCAAATCTCCAACAATATGAACCTTTATTCTCTACTTTTGGGTCCCCTCCACCTTTTCATCAAGTAACTAACATCCTCACACAAAGGTAATACAACTAAGTCTAGATTACTCGCTTCTTTGGCAGACATATACATTGGAGCCATAATCAAATCCTATTTAAACCAAAATATTATTAAGTTTAATAATATAATACAATAGGTACACAATATATATTTATATAAATAGTACCTAAGATACTTGATCGAGAATCTTGGCTTCAATATTTTGATACGACATCTTTTTGGTTAAGTTTGTTCTCCAATTCAGCATCCTTGGAGACCCATTGGATATTCTCTTTACACCAATTTGTTCAAATGAACCTCCATCCCAAAAATTGATATTGCATCAAAGAACCTGCTTAATGAGAATCCTTTAGTTTTTTTCATCTTCAACTTCTTTAAAATATATTTCCAATTAGAGCACAAGAACTTCCAACTAAGTTTCTCCTAGGTAACATTGTTGAATGCTTCCACATTGTCAAAAAGTCCTAGAAAGGTTGGATCAATATTTGAAGCCCTAGATTTTCCAATTATCAGAAGCTCCACTAGGTAGGCAACTCCTAGTTTGATTTGAAGATTTTTATCTCGTGCCTCATGGAATGCATCCAACAATTTCTCCTTGTAAATGTCCCATATTGTTGTATTAGGGATGTGTCGGCTGCCTCCATCTCCTCTATCTCATTTATCCCAACGTAGGGTAAGCCAATTATTAAGCAGTATTCATCGACTCCCATTCGTAGCACATCATTGTATATTTTAAACTATAACTCGTCAGTCACTGGATGGTGCACTTGACGTAAGAATATATATGTGATTAAGTCAGGTCAATGAACAAATCTATGTTTATCTATGTTGAGAAAGTCTCCAACTTTGTATTTATGAAATGCTGCCAACTACATAAAATTAAAGCAGAATAAATGAATAATCAAATATTTAAGGATAATACAAACATGTGCTATAATTTCAAACTAATACAGTATAATATATCTTCTGCTCATCCTTGCCAAGAACATTATTTATATCGCGGATAATATTCAAATCCATTGACACAGAATTAACTGGGCGGTACTTCCAATCAGACTGAGGGATGACATATTCTAAATCCTGTGAAATGTTAGGCATTTGTAAATTCCTTATGAACTCAGAATGATTCATTTTAAACTTACATCCTTCGTACTCACTTATCAACATTTTCTTCACCAGATGCAAGTTTGTCATCATTATCAATATCATCACTATCTTCATCATGTAATTCTAATCTTGCAAACCCCTTATTATTATTATCCTCCTCTTCCGGTAGCCCCTCAACATTTCTTCACTTAAGTATTATATGCCTTGAGGTAGTGGATAAAGCATATGAACTTATAATTTGAATAACTACTTTTTATTTTATAACAAGAGGAGATTGATCACTTTACTCACTGATAGAAGGAAAATTTGAAGCCATGTAATTTAAAAAAAAATTAAAAATTGTATAAACTTATAACAAGTAAACTAATAAAGATAAAGCTTAATATAGAGTAGTAGGGGTTGATGGAGGTTGTTAGGATTTGTTACCCAACAAATACCCTTAACATCTCCTAACAACCTATAACAACTAATGCTAACATTTGCAAACATCATGTGAATGATTGCTTGTTATTATTAAGGGTTGATAGGGGCTGATAAGGGATATTAGGGGTTGTTATCCTAAAACTCCATAACATCCCATATCATCCCTTAATAGCCTCTGACAGCCCATAAAAATCTTTTAAATGATAATTACAAATGTAAGTATAAGTTGTTATAAGCTGTTAGGGGTTGTTAAGGGATGTTAGGGGATGATAGGGACTGTTAAAAATTGATAGGGTAGCAACTCGTAACAACCCCTATCATCCCCTACCAATAATCAATAATCCTTCAAACTCTATTTGCATATGCTATTATAAGTTGTTATAGGATATTAAATTTGTTATATGATATTAGGGGATGTCAGAGGCAGTTGTGGACTATTAGGGTAACAGATCCTAATAACTCCTAACAGACCATAGCATCTTATAATAGCTTCAAACATCTTATAATAACCCATAATATCATCCCTTAGAAATCACTATCAACCCTCATCCAATAGAGAACACAATATTAATAAAAAGATTACTTTATCAACATCAACTATCAATACCATTCACAACACTTACTACATTCATTAAAAAAAATTATAATTTCAACACAAGACTTATGCATAAGAATTAAATAAAAAAATCAACACATTACACAAGACATAAAATTGCCAACAAAAAAAAAATCTTAAGTATCACCAAGTACCTATAACACAGACCATAATTAATAAGAAAAACAACATGTCATTTCTCTTTCAAGTAATTAATAAGTACTTAGTTGATATAACCATGAATTTAAATGTCATAAGTACTTAGCTAATGTCGAATTTAAATGTCAATTAAGTATTACCCTCAAAAAATCAAAATATATATTCATAACAATGAATTCAAGCATTAAGTTATTCTGAAATCTTTTCTAAAGCTGACATATTATAAGTTTGAACAAAACCAACTTCACATGAGTTAAAGCAATTTAGATTGCAACACCCCATCTTAGCCTACGTTTATAGACCAAGATGGACTGTTATCTCATGGTGATTGTGTCTTAATATTTTACTTAGCAAATTTTAAGTGCAGATTTTAAAAAAATCTTGCCATAACCTCCCCTAAAAATGGAGGTCCCAAGTGTAGACAAAACTGTTTTTTTTTTCTGATTTTTGAAAACATTTTTACAAAAAACCAATGCGAATACAAACAAATTCAATACACTCCCAATGATCCACCCTTATAACCTCAACTACAATCTTGCAAGAAGAATTCACACTTCTATATTCACAACCCAACTCAATTCAAAACCATACAGTTATTATACATTACTAGATTTACATGTTACATCAAGTTATCTCTTTGTATTGTTCAAATAAGTACATGCCAGTTTCTAATACCAAAATACAAAATAAAGAGCACCACTTAAGTTTGTTGATGACCGACAAATCGCAGGACTCCTCTGCTCGCTACTGGCTCCTTGCTAATAACCTACGAGTTTAGAAGAAACTAAACTCGCTAAGCATTGCTTAGTGGGTACTTTAACCATTGCCGAATATAAATAGTGCAAGGAAGGTTTGTTGAAACACATGTAAAAGTAGAATACTGCATAATTAAATTATTTTCATACAATCATCATATTTATATTTTCTAATTAAGTTAAGATTCACATTCTGTATGTAAACAACATGTAATATAACTTCATTATAATTACGAGTTAATCTGCTCCATTAGGTAATTATGAATACACCAATCTTGAAATGAGACCTTGTATAGAGTTACGCGTGGTCTTGACCTCACACGACTAATTGCCATGGTCTTGGTCTCACACGATATGGAATATACAAGATAACTGCGTGGTCTTGGTCTCACACGACTAGTTGCCATGATCTTGACCTCACACAATATAACCGCACGCGCGTAAGTAATATCCCGACCGAAGCCGTTAAGACAGTACTACCGATAGGATGGCATGCCAAACCCCCATTCCAGACCGGTTTTACCCATTTACCAAGTAGAGCATAAATAACATTTCATATATACCTATTCACTTCGTATATATACCACATATTCTCCATGTATATACAATATATATTTACACAATATCACATATACTCACATATGTATCATATGTATTCACATATTTTCCATCTTAATTTATTCTTCATATCATAATTAAACTCAATACCAAAAATAAAAGGATAAAACACCCACACCAAGTTTTTGACCAAGTTAATAATGAAAAATTTCCATATGAACAATAAACTCTGGTTCTTGACCCAACTTGATCCTTGTTTTAGAAAATTTATATAAAATAATCCACTTGGCTAAAAACTCTAAAATTTTTACAGAATTTAGTTCAGAATCTTAAAATCATTCCCTTAAAATTTTATATCAAACTGGACACAAAATCTTGGTCAACTAGTTCACCCAACCAGACTGCTCCAGTCGCCCTGCATCCTGGCAGCAGTTCTGAATTTTATAAATTCCGTAAATTAAATTCAATCAATGTGGTTCCAAATTATTTTTCTAAAATACTAGACTTACTAAACAACAACATATCCAAAATTCAACTCAATATAATTTTTCTATATTTAATTAAAAATCATACAAGTCACAGCATTTTACTAATTGTAAAACAGAAAAATTTTCAAATGGAGTTCAATGGTTAAAGTACCAAACCTTGCTCTTTAATTCCCTTTTGCTTTTCCTATTGTGGCCGAAATTTGTAAGTGGAAAAGAGAGAGTTTTTTCTTCATTTCATGATATATATATATATATATAAGGGAAATAATGATCACCTTATGTGTTGGATAAATCCTTTAAGACCACTTGTCCACCTTTCTCTTTCTTCATTTAATACTCATGCTAAATGGTTACTTTTGATTGGCCAACAAGAGATTTTTATAGTTTTCTTTCCCATTACTTCTTCCCACTTGTCCCTCTTCTCATTGGATACCCTAAAGTTGTCCCGTGTTACTCATACGGTCCCGACACGAAATCGGGCCCACTTTACGTTCCGACGATTAATCGATCGTAACTTTTAAATCGTGCGTTTTCGGGAAAAATTGAAACCAACGGTTATGACCCGATTAATCTCTAGAATATTCTTCCGAGGTCGGATATGGGCACTATTAAGAACTTCCGACACTTAATTTTTAAGTTTACATAGTTGCCCCTAACTTTTGAGAAATTCTCACTTAGGTCCTTTTGATATCCTTACCTGACCTTGCTGTCTTTCTTTATTAATATGTTTTTACTCACAACTCTGAATTAAGTAATTCTTATTCCCACTGAAACTAGACATCCGGGGCTACATTGTGTCAACATTTCAGGTCGATCTGAGCTATATCAAATTTTTGACGGTCCTTTGAAGTCAAGCCTACTATGCTGTCCTGAGGCAGCTTGCACATTGTCTACTAAATCCATCATATCTTATTCTGTACAACTCCAAATTGGGTAATTTAAAGTTATACGTCTATCTAAGACACAAATAAACAATTAAGTCTTCTTTGAGACTCTCTAATTCTGTCATTAACTTGGATGAAATTTGAGCTCAAATTATAGGTCATGTTCTAAGCTCCTTTGTTCTAAGCCTAAATCATATCCTCTATGTCTGTTTCTTACCAATCTGGAATTCGGGATGTTACATAGATTCAGCAATGAGGTTTTCCATGTAGAGGCAACTGTATTTTAACAAGCTTAATTCCATGGTGCAGACTTATAATTATAACTTACACTATATTCTCTTAAGTAAACACTATGGTAATTTAAACATGAAAGAAAACTATACTGCTTAAACGACATACTTAATATTTACAAAAAAAATAAAATAAAATGAAAGTACACCTTTCGTTTGAGTTTACGGTATTGCAACTGAAATGCCACTAAATGAAGCAGGAATTATAATAATGCACATATGTCCACCATATAATTTTTTTTTGCACAAGAAAATTCACAATTTTATTACCGTCGAATCAGTATAAACTGTTCAAAGAAAGTCAATCACCCAATACACAACTATCCAGAACCCAGAAAAAACAACTCAAAAAAATATACATCAAACATAGCTCATAGCTACTGTAAAAATAAGAGAGCAAAAAAAAGCATGTACAATAGCCATAATAATCAGACACTAATAATTACTCATCCAAACGATTCAACAATGAATATTAGTAAAAAAAAAAAAAAAACTCAACCATTAAGCCACAACACCACATGCATAATATCTCTTAATCTTTTGCATGCACAACCCCAATCAATATTCACCAATCGATAAGGGCAACTCAGCCCCACCAATAAACAATCTCATTAAACTCAAACAACATCAAAACCAAAGCAGCGAAAGTAGCAATAAGAAAAAGCATAGGCAAAAAATAAATCCACCTTAACTAAAAATTCATATTTTACTCAGTTGTAAACAAAATGCCCCTTTTATAACTACAAAAATGTTTCAAGAAATAAAATCAAAGGAACTTTTACCCTTTCATTTTATATATTGACCTCAATAAATTAGAATAAGCTTCGGTTACAACTCAGACGAAAAGAAAACTCTCCAACGAGAAAATTTCACTAACAAGTTGATTTTTGGCTTATCTCATTTTGCATCCTTCTTTTAAATTGATTTACCCTTACAAATTTCCTTCGTTCTCTTTTTAAATTGATTAACCCAAAGAGTTCTCTTTCAAATCTATGGATTTTGCTTCCAAATTGACAGATTTTTTTTATATTTCAAATAGTTAAGGTTTTAGGAAGAAGTAATTGCAAAAGAAAATATAAACTTTCAATTTGAAATGTGTATTTTAACAAGACAAGATGATAAGGTATTTAGTTTTAGAGGGTATTTTTATAAATAAGAGTTTAGGTAAGGTTAAAGGAATTCAGAATTTCTTATTATTTTATTCAGGGTATTTTTTGGATTAATTCTCTTATAATTTTTAACTAAATAACAAACCCTATTTTTTATTTTCACTAAAAAAAATGGAAAATAAGAATTATTTTTTACAACTAAACCCTTTATTTGGCTCGCTCTCTCTAATTTAATTCCTAAACAAGTAAACCAAGTGAAAAATTATTCTTGCTTAAATTCAATATATATTTCTTGAGCATAATCTCATTAATCATCATAGAGAATATCTATGACACGTGTGAGTATTATTATATATGATTTGATTCAATTTTATAAAAGGGTGAGTTGCATATCTAGGTAATAATTTTCTAATAATATCATATCATATATTTAATTTTTCCTTTTTTTTTTAATAAAAGTTGGGTTAGGTAGAAAACTAATTTAACCCCAAAGTCCAATGTATCTTAAGCCCATATATTGAATGCCCAAAGCACAAGTCATAAACTGTGGCCATAAGACTTAGTGATATTTACAGAACACCCTAAAAAAAATTTTATTTCAAAAATATTATAATAATAAAAATAATTATAATTTTAAATAAAGTTAGAGTAAAATTTTAAAATAACTCACCCCTTATTAAAATAAGATTTTTTTAAAAAAATACCTCTTTTCTCATTACAATCAAAATTTTACTTCAATTTTCATATATATTTTTTAAAACTTTACTATTAAAAAATTCTAATAAAATAGTAAAAATTAATATTTTAAATTATTTTTTTAGTATATAAAATGTTTTATTTTTTATAAAAAAAATTAATTTTAATTATAAAAATAAATAATACTCATAAAAAATAAAAAATATATATAAAAATATATGAATAAAAATTATTAAATTTATTTTAAATAAATTTTACATATTATATACATAAAAATTAAAAAATATTAATTTCATTATGTAGATACTATGCAAATATTTAATAGATATTTTATATATTTGGCAGATAGATATTGTAGTTGTTTGATAAATATTATGTATATATAATATATTTATTTATGTATTTTATGTAAATACTGTGTTGATATTATGTGAATATAAAATTAAAAAAATTAAATTAAAAAATATTAAAAATATTATGTGGATGTTAATAAATATTTGATAAATATAGTAGGTAAATAATGTATGCTTTATATATATTATTATTTATTATATGTGTATTCTAAATATATTATATTTATATTATATATATATTTTGTGTATGTATACAAAATATTTTTAAATAAAAGAGCATATATAAACAAAATAGATAAAAAATAAAAATCAGAAAAAATAATAAATAACACTTTAAAATAGTAGAATTGAAAAAAAAAAAAATGAAGCGCGCGTTCATAGAATTTGACAGAAAAGTTGTTACTCTGATAGGGGTATTACGTGTAATTTCCGCTAAGACTTTGTGTCTTATTGGTTAAAAATTTGAAATTTTTTTAGCTTGCAGTTGGTCCAATCGTCCAAGCTTTGAAAAGTGCGGCTGGGCTAAATTTAAACTTTTGGAGTTTAAACATGGTCCAATTCAATTACAAATTAGCAAAATTGATGTACAACCTAAATATTTTCCAAACAAAAAACTTTATAAAGGTCATATTGTATTCTTAAATATTTATTTTTATATCACATAATTTAAAATTTGGATATATATTAAGAATATTTTTGCTATATTTGCCAGTTGATTTTGAATTTTCAATTTAAAAATAAAGTCAATCACAAAATCTAGAAATCTAGTGTATGCATTTTATAGTTGATTTTTAAATTTAAGTTTAAAAAATAAAGATAAATCTAAAACTCAAAAATTCAATATTTATTAAGTATATAGCTACCACCGAACATATAAATTAGTTAGTAATAAACTATTATAATTTAAATAAAAGTTTTAAGCTCGATTTTCTGAACATATAGCTGCATAAAAATTTGATAGAAAGAATTTTATCGCTTTTGTGGTCATATTTTACTCAATTCCAAAAGGATAATTTATATAAATAAATATATATAAAAAATTAAGTTATATTTCTTTTTCAAATTAGCTTTTCATTTTACTTGCTACAATACTTGTCCTTTCTTAATAAAAATTAAGTTAAACCGTAAGTTAATAATGATTTTTTTCTTTTATTGCTTTTTACATTCTTTAGGCCTATTATATATATGCTTTTGTTTCCTTTATACCAGATATTATTCTTTATGTAAAGAATAGTAGCAGGGGCTACATGGCTGCATTTTCATTTCTTCAATCATGTTATTAAATTATATTAATTTTATTATTGTGTAATCAATATTATAAAATTATATTCATATGTAATTATTTAATTAAAAGTTAAAAGTTTCAAATATAATTTATTAATTATTAAATTTTAAATTTTATATAAATTATTAAAATTAAATAGAAAATAAAAAATATGAAATAATATTTTTTTAAAAGCTTAATGATGTATTAGCCTCAAAACACTCATTTTTTCCTCAGCTTTTATATATATATATATATATATTGGTCTGCATGATGCGCCAATATAATTTATTTTTTAATATACATGTTCATTGCTCATTTATTTTTATTTTCCACAAATTTGCAAATGAATTTTTTCACATGTCATTGGAAAGTGTCATTGTAAAAAGGTTGGTGTATCTTTTTTTTTCTCATTTTTATAGTCAAATTTGATAGAGTTTTATTGTAAAATGGTTTTAGTATGACCTATGCTCCTTGAAGATAAAGGATGGAGTATGCATTTGCGAAACACAATTTTAGTTATAGAATGGTTCAAAGTAATTCATATATAAAACTAGGGGTGAAGGCGCGAAGCCAAGATAGTATAAGTAGGCAAAATTTTTCTTGGAAGTCATAATTTTGCTTTTAATCATCCCTTCTTATTTTTGTTTTAGTACTCATCATATCTTTCATATTGTTACTATTTTATAAATTTGTAATATATTAATAGATCAATTTTCATTTGCCAAAAAAATTAAATTAATAAAAAAATATTAGAAGTAGAAATAATGAATTGAAAATTCAAAAGCAAAGATAAGAAATTAAAAAAATTAAAAATAAAGATTCTAATTTATTTTTTTCTCAATTTTCTTTTTCTTTATGGTGTTTTCAATTGATTTTTAGGTCCTTGATTTATTAGTTGAATTCAAATTAATTTGGTCAAAGTTTGTCTTATCTTTAATTTTCTTTTGTCTTTTTTTGCGTTTAAATAGTGCTATTTTTTATTAATTTTTTAAAAGAAAAACTATTTACTTGAGAATAAATAATTTGCATAAATTAAATTATAGGGGCAATTTCAAAATTTAAAAAAAATAATAGAAATTTTAAAAATTTTAATATATATATTTAAAAAAAGAAGAGGGACAGTTGCCCCTTCTTTATAAGTGGTCTTACCCTTGTATATAACTGCTACTTTTATGTAACAATAGTCATGATTTAATTGCAATACTAAAAATAATGCAATACTAAAAATAATTAAAGTCATAATTAAATACAATTATACACAATTAATTAATACATTCTTAAGCATAAATTTGATGTTAGGTAGCACTTAATTCAATGTTATTGAAATTGTTAAAATTGTAAATACATCATTTATTGAAATTATTGGACAAAATTACCATAGTGGGCATTAGAATTTGGTCAAACAAAAATACATGGTCATAATTCAAAACCTCTTCTGAGGCATGATCAATTGCAACAATACTGCCAACTAGTTAGCCTCAGAAGTAGACTATGGACCGTCATAGTGCCTCTTAGGCATCAACCACCATGAGATAAGGCTCAAATGAGTTGTGAGTTAATGAGGTTGTTCTGTCGAACCTGACCTTGACCTTCCTCTAAAGAAGTAAGTGCTCTCAAAGTTTTGAAGTCTCTTCTAGCAAGCCCTATTGAGAGTTCACATAGTGACTTCTCATCAAATGATCTTTGCCTTTATATTTTTAATTTTGGCTTGTCAAGAAGGTGTCAAAGAACAAAATCATCCATTTCATTGATCTAGCAAGTTGAGCTCACATTCCTTAAACCATCTCTTTAGTCCCATCTAATTGTTTTTCCAATTTCTATATGATCTTTGCAACTTTGATTGATAAGCTGATTATTTTTTATAAAAAAAATTCAAAAAAAATTTAAAAATTAGGTTATTATATTTTTATAATAATAAATTTTTGATTTACATATTCTTTTTACCAATAACAATCCACAAACCTTTTAGGTAAACAAAAGTAAGTTTAATGGATATTTTGGATTTCAAAGAAAAATGTTTAAAGTTGACCAATTAATTCATTGATATTTGTGATTACTCCGTTATTAAATTGTATCAATTATTAATTTATTTTTAAAACTTTATTTATTTATTTTTAATATTATTATGAAAATAAAAGAAAATAATTAAATTTTATACTCAGATTATTAAAAATTTGTATAACACACCATTTATATAAGATACCATTGTAAGGGGAGTACTTAACTTTAAAAAATTATAATAACATGCCAAAATATTATATGATAATAAATACACATATAATTTAATTAATAAATTCAAATTCTATTCATTTGGAAATAAGAAATTTTTAAAAATAATGATTTTTATTTTTGATTTTAGTTTTAGTTTTAGTTTTTTTTTTTAAATAAAAATGTGTTTAGTAATATCACTGAATTTTATTTTTTTTATTAGATAAGAAATAATTTTAAATAAATATGAAATTCACAAAATATGATTTTTAGAGTTTTAGTTTTGAGAAAGATATATATCGGTAATTTTTTTTCTCTATACTAATTTTTTATTATGTTTTTTTGCTCTTTTTTTATTTTTATTGTTTTTGCAAATATAATTATTAATTGAGGGGTTTGTCTTTTTAATTTTTATTTTTCTTTATTTTTAATAATTATATTTTATTTTAATAATTATCTATAATATCTAATTAATATTATGATGTATTATTAGATAAACAATATAATTTTTCTAATAGGTAAATAAAATGTATATTTGTGTTTGTATAATTAAAAAGTTATGATATAATTTTTAAAAAAGAAAAAATATTTTTAAAAAATATAAATAAAAATTGAAAGTAGTTTTGATTTTAAAAAATAAACAATAAAAAATTTAAAACATAAACCAACGGGCCTTAAGCAAATTCAATTCTTTTATTTACCCATTTCATGAATGCATAAGCACAATAGTAGAATCAGAATTCAAAGAGAGAGGTCAAATTTTTTACTCTTGATTTGATAATAATTATGATGTGATAATTATATTTTATAAATTTGTATATAATTTTGATATTTTTAATGTTTTGGTTACTTTGTTGATAAATTATATGCTAATAGTTTAAAATAATATTTTATAGGTTTAATTTTAATAAATTCATTCCCATAAAATTAATATCAATTTTTTTCTTTTTTAATATATGGTATTCCGATAAAAAAAATATCTGCAAGAATTAAACCATTTATAAATAAAAAAAATTCTTATTTATTTATTTATTTATAATGGAATCATGATAATCAAATTTAAATTAATAAAAAATAACAAATTCTTTTATTAATAGAGTTAATTTATAATTATTTTATTTGACTTATTATTATTCATAAAACATGAAAACTTATTGAATATATTGAATATATTAAAATATACTATGGCATCCTTCTAAAATTTCAAAAAAAATTATATTTAAGTGATAAAATTGTATAGTATACAAGACATATTCTTAAATTGCTTTGTATAGTTTACAAGACTTATTCTTGAATTGCTTATTATGGACGCATACAATTTTATTAAATCTATGATTATTAATATGAATTCCATGATACATATTAAAAATAATTGTAGATAATAAATTGGCGGAGTATACTTATAAATTTAATATATATATATATATTAAATTAAAGAAAATATAAATTTATATATGTCATCGCCATCATGATTAGAAGTAAATATTTTCTATTGAAGTTGAAGTTATAACTTGTAAGAGCTAGAAAACTCTAAGTATATATTTTTATTATTATCTAATATTCTTTAATTTCTTCATCAATTTATTATGCAATTTAATATTTCAATTATCTCAATTTTAAGTTTTTCTCAAAATTATTAAGTGAAAATATTTACAAAAAAATTAAAATTATACATCAATATGTCATTATATATATTATATATATATACAAATTTAATATATAGTATAATAATATATATATATATACCAATAATATATATACATATATATTGGTGGAACCAAGAAGGATCCATGGACCACCCATGCACCCCTTAGTTTCGCTATTACATGAGTATTTTATAATTTGGGATTTAACCTAAAAAATATCATCCTTATATTATGTTAATATATGTTAAACTCTACTAATCTTAAATAGACTATAATTTACCATAATATCCTTAAAACTAAAAAGAAAACTTTACTTTTTTCTTCCTCTCTCTCTCTCTTCGTCTCTCTCTCCCTTCTATTTCTCTTTCTTCTTCTTTCTCCTATCATAGATCTCCTCATTGCTTTGTTCTCTTTGATCGTAAAATCAAAAACTCTACTCATTTGTAACTTCAACTCTATTGTTATCTCATTCACCATGTTTTTCCTTCGATTGAACATCCAAAACACCATATTTGAAGTTTCTCCAATATATTGGGAATTTAATATTGCGGTAAGTTAATTTTTTTTTTTGTTAAACTCAAGTTTGTTAAGGAAATGAGAGATTATAAAAACCGAATGCATGTATGTTTTGAATATTTTCTATAGTTGATTTATTTTATTTCTCCATGGATTTGAATCTACTCATTTGTTTAGTTTTTCATTTTAATTTCTGGATTCATAAAAAGTTAAATAAAGTGTTATGGATTTAATGTGAAGTAATAATGTGCATTGTTGGAGGCTATTATGAGCTATTAGTAGATTGTTAGGGGTTGATATGGTATGACAGAGGGCTGTAATAGGTTGTTAGGGGTTGTAATGCAGTGTTATGGACTTTATGTGTAGTAATACTGTGTAGTGTTTTAGTCTGATATGGGGTGTTAAGGCTCTTTAGGTGTGTTAGGGGCTGATATGGGATACTAGACACTATTAGAGGCTGATAGAAGGCTATTAGAGGCTGTTAGGGGATGATAGGGGCTGTTAAAAGCTATTAGGGAGTGTTAGTGACTATTAGGGGGTGTTAGAGTCTGCCAACCTCTAATAGCCCCTACTAGCTCATAATAAGCCATAATATCCCTTTAAATAGTATCTATCATCCCCTATTAGTCTTTAAAAGCCCCTAACACACCTAAAGGCCCTTAACATCCCATACAAGACTAAAATACTATACAGTATTATTATACATAAAGTTCATAATACTGTATTACAGCCCCCTAACAACCTATTACAACCTCTATCAGACCATATCAACTTATAACAATCTACTAATAGCCCACACTAGCCTCCAATAATACGCATTACTTCTTCACATTAAATCCATAACAAAGTAGTAGATTTAAAATCATTTATAAATAAAAAAAGCAACCATTGAAAACATTTAAAAAACAATTAAGACGTATGTAATTGTAGGTTGTTATGGTTTATATAGATTATGATGTGAGTATAATTTATTATTGTATTTGTAGGATATTGATGGATGGATTCAAACTAATCGATGGATGAATTTATTTAATGGAAGAAATTATAATTTTCTTCCAATATGGGAGGAAATTTGATGTGAACATTAGCAAGTATGTTGGTGGAGATGCTAAATATATTTTCTTGAGTAGAATGATTGATTTTAATGAACTTAACAAATCAATATCCTAAGCACTTCATACTGACAACACATCAAAAGTTGAATTCAAATTTGTTATTGGTCATGATGAACATCCACTTTATGATGTCGTAGATGATAGGTCATTTAGGATATTCATGGACATTAATATAGAGGAAGGACGTAAACATCAATTGATTGTTTGTGTTGAAGAAGGTGCATATAAATCTGGGTATGATAGTAATGATCCTCAGGGTGTGAAAAATATTATCCAAGTAGAAATATCGGATGATAATTTAATACCAGAAGATGCAAATATAAAATTTTCACTGGTGACTGAATCTTTTCATGTAGACACATAATATAATAAAAATGAACATGATGTGCCAAATTCATATATAGAGGAATAGACAAAACATAATGATGTCATTCCGCAAGAGCGTAACGTCAGGGCAGAACCTATTAATGACGATGATCCAGAATTTTAACATTCTACAGATAATGATCACAATAATGTCATTGCTTTTTATAGTAGTAATATGGCAGAACATACTACAGACAATGAAACAATTGTAACAGACTTATTTGCATCTAAGAGCAATCCAAAGTTGTTAGGTAAAAGTTATATATCTAAAACAATTGAGGAGAAAAAAAATATTTAAATCAAGAAATGATATTAAGACAACTGTGTCACTCATTGTAATTAGGTAGAAGTTCCAATTTAAGGTCTCCAAGTCCAATACCACTTTCTTCATCGTGCATTGTATTAACAAAACTTGTACATGGAGATTGAGATAAAAGTCTTGGAGATCCAAAAGATTGTTGAATGGTGACAAAATATGTGACACAACATACATGTTCGACTAATTTTGAACAGACTAGACACATACAAGCAACTTGTTGGGTTGTCGCTGAATGTGTTAAGAAGCGATTCATAAATCCTGAGAGGGTTTCAAATCAAAGGATATTATTGACGACATGTGTAATAAATTTGGTATTGAGATTAGTTATTCTGTCGCATAGAGGGGACACGAGGATGCATATGAGAAAATCATATTGGGTACTCCAAAATATTTTTTCTCAATTGTGCTTGTATATTTGCACATGCTAGGCGAAACAATTCCCGGGTCAGTTATACGTTTACAATGTTGTGATGATAATAGATTTTTATATCTTTTCTTCGCTTTTAATGCTTCAATTAAAGGATTCAAATATTGTAGATATGTAATTACTATTGATGGCACTCATTTGAAAGGGAAGTATCATGGAGTGCTTTTTACTATCATTTGTCATGATGCAAACCAACAGATATTCCCTTTGGCATTCGGAATTGGTGATTCAGAAAATTACACATCATGGATATAGTTTCTAATAAGGTTAAAGGAAGCTTTCGGTGAAAGACCAGATCATGTCATTATTTTTTATAGACACCAAAGTATCCAGAAGGCTGTAGCAGATATTTTTTTCAAATGCATTCTATGAGATTTGCATGTATCACTTGTTAAACAACTTAAAGTGTAAATTTAAACATATAATGAAGGACCTTGAGAAGTACTACTACAAAACAGCTAAAGCCTACAAAATAAGTAATTTCATCACACTTTTTGGTGGTTTTTGTATTTTCATCCCTGGTGCTAGAGAATATCTAGAAGGTGTTCGGCTTGATAGGTGGACGTGGTCTCATATGCTTAGAAGGAGGTATAACATCATAATGACTAACATTTCTGAATTAGTTAATGCTATGCTTGTAAATGCTCAAGATCTTTCAATTACTGCATTTGTTAACGAAGTCAAAAAGATGTATCAAAGATTGTTTTATGAACGTCGAAAGAAAGCAAAGGAATCCACGGATAAAATGGCAACAAATGTTAAAAAAATTAAGAAAGCGAATGATGATAGCACAAAAAATGAATGTAAGTTCTTTATTTTTTCAATGTCAAATTTCTTTATTTATTCTTCCTCGTTTGTCATTATTTATGATATTGTCATATATCATTGTTAATGATATTTTGCAGATGAAGCTTTCAAGCAACAACAAATATGATGTTAAGGAAGTAGAAAAAAATTATATTGTTGATATATCTCGAGGAGTTATTGTTGTAGAAAGTTTCAATTAGATCATCTCCTGTGTGAGTATGCTCTTGTGGTTGTTAGAAAAAGCACCCATGACACTTATGAGTTGTGTTCTCCATATTATTCGCTTGAGTCTTGGTATGAAATATACAAAGAAGTCATAAATTTAATTCCTTATATTATTGATTGGTCTATTCTGGAGCATATATATAATGTCACTTTACTGTCATCAGATGTGCGTACATTAACTGACAAGCGAAAAAAATGCAGAATTCCTTTTTTAGGCAAGAAAAAATCTCAATCTAAATATATTCGTTGCCGTGAGCATGGCCACAATAGATCTACTTGTCAAAACTTCATCTCTTTGCACACCATTTCAAGATAAACAAGTGTTAAAAAAATAAAATAATATGTTGTATTATTTATTGTATTCATAAACTATTTAATGATTAATTATCGAATATTGTTAGCATAATTGACAGTTTATTCAACCGATACATAAAATGTGTCTTTTTTGCCAAATTATCATGATAGGTTGTTGAACTATTGATATGAGTTGATATCGAATGATAATTTAATCTCGTGATTTATATTTCATTATTTTTGTTCAATATGATTTTTTACAGCATTCATTCTTTACTGTAACTGACCTGTTATAATATTATAACTGAATTATATTAGTGAAGTGTAAAGTTATGTAATGGACTAACAAGGATGATAGGGGGTCATTAGGAACTATTAGGGGCTGTTAGGGGCGCATACCCTGATAGCTCATATCAGCCTATATTAGCCTCTATCAATCCATATTAGCCACTATTAGCTCATAACGATAATCAACCATCAGTTCCAGACCTGATGAGGCACATAACAGCAATCAAACATAATCCACAAACTAAGTAACAATGAACACAAAAGAGAATATTTATTCCAAAAATATTAGAAAAATTCATCAACACTACATGTTTTAAAATTCAAGTACTAATGGACATTAGACCTGAATAGCAGTAAAATGATTATAAATGAGACTAAATAATCAGATTATCTTTGAATAATTAACTTAAATGAAACTTATATAAAAACATAAAAAGTATGTACATTAAAATTAAATTGTAATATTAGTATAAAAGTATGAATCATTCGTCATTGCTACACTAAGAGTCCATGTTCTTGTTAGTAGCATGGTACCACAAGCTCACTATTGTATTGTATCTCATATCAACCATGTGATCTTATGTGCAGTTTCAAATATCAAGTCCATCAGTTATAAAAAAATCTATGAATTTGGCGACAAAGTAACCACAATCCATATGTAGTGTATTCAAATGTAAAATAATAATTACATAAACAATCACCGCACATCTTACGCTGGTCAAAGGCATCATTAATATAATGTTGCTTTTGTCTTATGTAATATAATATAATGTCGATATCATGAAATAAAATTTCATATAACAGTTATATTATATAAAGCAATGTACTAATATTATGAGTTAAAATAGTATTTATGGTTAATTATATGTTGATTCTTACATCATTTATTAGCCGAACATTAGTTGTCTGCATACAATACTAGAAATCTTTAGTTGCGACTTTATAAATGGTCAAGTCATATGTCTCACCTCCAGGCAGTAATTGATCGATATCTTTATCACTGCATTTTGTGTAATAATAATATTAATACAATAGTATTAGTAAATTAGTGTGTATAATAAAGACTTATAAACATTGCTTCATAGGATCTCTCTTTTTGTAATCTTGGAAATTATTTGTTCACCATTATTCAAAACATATGATTTCAGCGGAAGAAGGAGATTGCAGTGGGTCCACCCAAGCATAAGAGTATAAGATTTGTTATTTTCTATCTTTCGCAAGACTATTTGAAAATTTGCACATCTCTCATGTTTTCTACCATCAGGCATCCAAGGACCTCTTATGTATTTTAGAATAGGAATAATCTTTCTCTTATGTGCAACACCCACTTCAAAAGCGGTTTTACTTACAGTCATAAGTGAACAAGCATGTGTGTCACCATTGCCGCCAGAATCTGCGTTATCCTTTATGAAATATAAAGCATATTTACAAAATCTGGATTGAAAAAAAATATATAGAAAAAGGTAAGATTAAAAAAAGAGTTGATTTATTAATACGTACGAAGGTTGGGGTGTCTCATGAGGTGTAATTTGGTGAGAAGGATCATGGGTGAAAATTACATTTTCATTCTCTTTAATTTGGCCCTCGACATCCTTCATTCTCACCATTAAAGACTTCATTTTTGTAAGGATCTCTTGATTTGATCATGCAAGCATATATGAAGTTCATTATTTTTCTATCTCGGTATTTTATTTTCTTCCAAAAGTATTTTATTATCATCTTCCATTGCTTTGTATTGTGCCTCAAGAAGAGTAATTCGGTCAAGCATTTTACTCAAGTCAAAGGCAGGAATGCTCAAATCTCCAACAATATGAACCTTTATTCTCTACTTTTGGGTCCCCTCCACCTTTTCATCAAGTAACTAACATCCTCACACAAAGGTAATACAACTAAGTCTAGATTACTCGCTTCTTTGGCAGACATATACATTGGAGCCATAATCAAATCCTATTTAAACCAAAATATTATTAAGTTTAATAATATAATACAATAGGTACACAATATATATTTATATAAATAGTACCTAAGATACTTGATCGAGAATCTTGGCTTCAATATTTTGATACGACATCTTTTTGGTTAAGTTTGTTCTCCAATTCAGCATCCTTGGAGACCCATTGGATATTCTCTTTACACCAATTTGTTCAAATGAACCTCCATCCCAAAAATTGATATTGCATCAAAGAACCTGCTTAATGAGAATCCTTTAGTTTTTTTCATCTTCAACTTCTTTAAAATATATTTCCAATTGGAGCACAAGAACTTCCAACTAAGTTTCTCCTAGGTAACATTGTTGAATGCTTCCACATTGTCAAAAAGTCCTAGAATGGTTGGATCAATATTTGAAGCCCTAGATTTTCCAATTATCAGAAGCTCCACTAGGTAGGCAACTCCTAGTTTGATTTGAAGATTTTTATCTCGTGCCTCATGGAATGCATCCAACAATTTCTCCTTGTAAATGTCCCATATTGTTGTATTAGGGATGTGTCGGCTGCCTCCATCTCCTCTATCTCATTTATCCCAACGTAGGGTAAGCCAATTATTAAGCAGTATTCATCGACTCCCATTCGTAGCACATCATTGTATATTTTAAACTATAACTCGTCAGTCACTGGATGGTGCACTTGACGTAAGAATATATATGTGATTAAGTCAGGTCAATGAACAAATCTATGTTTATCTATGTTGAGAAAGTCTCCAACTTTGTATTTATGAAATGCTGCCAACTACATAAAATTAAAGCAGAATAAATGAATAATCAAATATTTAAGGATAATACAAACATGTGCTATAATTTCAAACTAATACAGTATAATATATCTTCTGCTCATCCTTGCCAAGAACATTATTTATATCGCGGATAATATTCAAATCCATTGACACAGAATTAACTGGGCGGTACTTCCAATCAGACTGAGGGATGACATATTCTAAATCCTGTGAAATGTTAGGCATTTGTAAATTCCTTATGAACTCAGAATGATTCATTTTAAACTTACATCCTTCGTACTCACTTATCAACATTTTCTTCACCAGATGCAAGTTTGTCATCATTATCAATATCATCACTATCTTCATCATGTAATTCTAATCTTGCAAACCCCTTATTATTATTATCCTCCTCTTCCGGTAGCCCCTCAACATTTCTTCACTTAAGTATTATATGCCTTGAGGTAGTGGATAAAGCATATGAACTTATAATTTGAATAACTACTTTTTATTTTATAACAAGAGGAGATTGATCACTTTACTCACTGATAGAAGGAAAATTTGAAGCCATGTAATTTAAAAAAAAATTAAAAATTGTATAAACTTATAACAAGTAAACTAATAAAGATAAAGCTTAATATAGAGTAGTAGGGGTTGATGGAGGTTGTTAGGATTTGTTACCCAACAAATACCCTTAACATCTCCTAACAACCTATAACAACTAATGCTAACATTTGCAAACATCATGTGAATGATTGCTTGTTATTATTAAGGGTTGATAGGGGCTGATAAGGGATATTAGGGGTTGTTATCCTAAAACTCCATAACATCCCATATCATCCCTTAATAGCCTCTGACAGCCCATAAAAATCTTTTAAATGATAATTACAAATGTAAGTATAAGTTGTTATAAGCTGTTAGGGGTTGTTAAGGGATGTTAGGGGATGATAGGGACTGTTAAAAATTGATAGGGTAGCAACTCGTAACAACCCCTATCATCCCCTACCAATAATCAATAATCCTTCAAACTCTATTTGCATATGCTATTATAAGTTGTTATAGGATATTAAATTTGTTATATGATATTAGGGGATGTCAGAGGCAGTTGTGGACTATTAGGGTAACAGATCCTAATAACTCCTAACAGACCATAGCATCTTATAATAGCTTCAAACATCTTATAATAACCCATAATATCATCCCTTAGAAATCACTATCAACCCTCATCCAATAGAGAACACAATATTAATAAAAAGATTACTTTATCAACATCAACTATCAATACCATTCACAACACTTACTACATTCATTAAAAAAAATTATAATTTCAACACAAGACTTATGCATAAGAATTAAATAAAAAAATCAACACATTACACAAGACATAAAATTGCCAACAAAAAAAAATCTTAAGTATCACCAAGTACCTATAACACAGACCATAATTAATAAGAAAAACAACATGTCATTTCTCTTTCAAGTAATTAATAAGTACTTAGTTGATATAACCATGAATTTAAATGTCATAAGTACTTAGCTAATGTCGAATTTAAATGTCAATTAAGTATTACCCTCAAAAAATCAAAATATATATTCATAACAATGAATTCAAGCATTAAGTTATTCTGAAATCTTTTCTAAAGCTGACATATTATAAGTTTGAACAAAACCAACTTCACATGAGTTAAAGCAATTTAGATTGCAACACCCCATCTTAGCCTACGTTTATAGACCAAGATGGACTGTTATCTCATGGTGATTGTGTCTTAATATTTTACTTAGCAAATTTTAAGTGCAGATTTTAAAAAAATCTTGCCATAACCTCCCCTAAAAATGGAGGTCCCAAGTGTAGACAAAACTGTTTTTTTTTTCTGATTTTTGAAAACATTTTTACACAAACCAATGCGAATACAAACAAATTCAATACACTCCCAATGATCCACCCTTATAACCTCAACTACAATCTTGCAAGAAGAATTCACACTTCTATATTCACAACCCAACTCAATTCAAAACCATACAGTTATTATACATTACTAGATTTACATGTTACATCAAGTTATCTCTTTGTATTGTTCAAATAAGTACATGCCAGTTTCTAATACCAAAATACAAAATAAAGAGCACCACTTAAGTTTGTTGATGACCGACAAATCGCAGGACTCCTCTGCTCGCTACTGGCTCCTTGCTAATAACCTACGAGTTTAGAAGAAACTAAACTCGCTAAGCATTGCTTAGTGGGTACTTTAACCATTGCCGAATATAAATAGTGCAAGGAAGGTTTGTTGAAACACATGTAAAAGTAGAATACTGCATAATTAAATTATTTTCATACAATCATCATATTTATATTTTCTAATTAAGTTAAGATTCACATTCTGTATGTAAACAACATGTAATATAACTTCATTATAATTACGAGTTAATCTGCTCCATTAGGTAATTATGAATACACCAATCTTGAAATGAGACCTTGTATAGAGTTACGCGTGGTCTTGACCTCACACGACTAATTGCCATGGTCTTGGTCTCACACGATATGGAATATACAAGATAACTGCGTGGTCTTGGTCTCACACGACTAGTTGCCATGATCTTGACCTCACACAATATAACCGCACGCGCGTAAGTAATATCCCGACCGAAGCCGTTAAGACAGTACTACCGATAGGATGGCATGCCAAACCCCCATTCCAGACCGGTTTTACCCATTTACCAAGTAGAGCATAAATAACATTTCATATATACCTATTCACTTCGTATATATACCACATATTCTCCATGTATATACAATATATATTTACACAATATCACATATACTCACATATGTATCATATGTATTCACATATTTTCCATCTTAATTTATTCTTCATATCATAATTAAACTCAATACCAAAAATAAAAGGATAAAACACCCACACCAAGTTTTTGACCAAGTTAATAATGAAAAATTTCCATATGAACAATAAACTCTGGTTCTTGACCCAACTTGATCCTTGTTTTAGAAAATTTATATAAAATAATCCACTTGGCTAAAAACTCTAAAATTTTTACAGAATTTAGTTCAGAATCTTAAAATCATTCCCTTAAAATTTTATATCAAACTGGACACAAAATCTTGGTCAACTAGTTCACCCAACCAGACTGCTCCAGTCGCCCTGCATCCTGGCAGCAGTTCTGAATTTTATAAATTCCGTAAATTAAATTCAATCAATGTGGTTCCAAATTATTTTTCTAAAATACTAGACTTACTAAACAACAACATATCCAAAATTCAACTCAATATAATTTTTCTATATTTAATTAAAAATCATACAAGTCACAGCATTTTACTAATTGTAAAACAGAAAAATTTTCAAATGGAGTTCAATGGTTAAAGTACCAAACCTTGCTCTTTAATTCCCTTTTGCTTTTCCTATTGTGGCCGAAATTTGTAAGTGGAAAAGAGAGAGTTTTTTCTTCATTTCATGATATATATATATATATATATATATATAAGGGAAATAATGATCACCTTATGTGTTGGATAAATCCTTTAAGACCACTTGTCCACCTTTCTCTTTCTTCATTTAATACTCATGCTAAATGGTTACTTTTGATTGGCCAACAAGAGATTTTTATAGTTTTCTTTCCCATTACTTCTTCCCACTTGTCCCTCTTCTCATTGGATACCCTAAAGTTGTCCCGTGTTACTCATACGGTCCCGACACGAAATCGGGCCCACTTTACGTTCCGACGATTAATCGATCGTAACTTTTAAATCGTGCGTTTTCGGGAAAAATTGAAACCAACGGTTATGACCCGATTAATCTCTAGAATATTCTTCCGAGGTCGGATATGGGCACTATTAAGAACTTCCGACACTTAATTTTTAAGTTTACATAGTTGCCCCTAACTTTTGAGAAATTCTCACTTAGGTCCTTTTGATATCCTTACCTGACCTTGCTGTCTTTCTTTATTAATATGTTTTTACTCACAACTCTGAATTAAGTAATTCTTATTCCCACTGAAACTAGACATCCGGGGCTACATTGTGTCAACATTTCAGGTCGATCTGAGCTATATCAAATTTTTGACGGTCCTTTGAAGTCAAGCCTACTATGCTGTCCTGAGGCAGCTTGCACATTGTCTACTAAATCCATCATATCTTATTCTGTACAACTCCAAATTGGGTAATTTAAAGTTATACGTCTATCTAAGACACAAATAAACAATTAAGTCTTCTTTGAGACTCTCTAATTCTGTCATTAACTTGGATGAAATTTGAGCTCAAATTATAGGTCATGTTCTAAGCTCCTTTGTTCTAAGCCTAAATCATATCCTCTATGTCTGTTTCTTACCAATCTGGAATTCGGGATGTTACATAGATTCAGCAATGAGGTTTTCCATGTAGAGGCAACTGTATTTTAACAAGCTTAATTCCATGGTGCAGACTTATAATTATAACTTACACTATATTCTCTTAAGTAAACACTATGGTAATTTAAACATGAAAGAAAACTATACTGCTTAAACGACATACTTAATATTTACAAAAAAAATAAAATAAAATGAAAGTACACCTTTCGTTTGAGTTTACGGTATTGCAACTGAAATGCCACTAAATGAAGCAGGAATTATAATAATGCACATATGTCCACCATATAATTTTTTTTTGCACAAGAAAATTCACAATTTTATTACCGTCGAATCAGTATAAACTGTTCAAAGAAAGTCAATCACCCAATACACAACTATCCAGAACCCAGAAAAAACAACTCAAAAAAATATACATCAAACATAGCTCATAGCTACTGTAAAAATAAGAGAGCAAAAAAAAGCATGTACAATAGCCATAATAATCAGACACTAATAATTACTCATCCAAACGATTCAACAATGAATATTAGTAAAAAAAAAAAAAACTCAACCATTAAGCCACAACACCACATGCATAATATCTCTTAATCTTTTGCATGCACAACCCCAATCAATATTCACCAATCGATAAGGGCAACTCAGCCCCACCAATAAACAATCTCATTAAACTCAAACAACATCAAAACCAAAGCAGCGAAAGTAGCAATAAGAAAAAGCATAGGCAAAAAATAAATCCACCTTAACTAAAAATTCATATTTTACTCAGTTGTAAACAAAATGCCCCTTTTATAACTACAAAAATGTTTCAAGAAATAAAATCAAAGGAACTTTTACCCTTTCATTTTATATATTGACCTCAATAAATTAGAATAAGCTTCGGTTACAACTCAGACGAAAAGAAAACTCTCCAACGAGAAAATTTCACTAACAAGTTGATTTTTGGCTTATCTCATTTTGCATCCTTCTTTTAAATTGATTTACCCTTACAAATTTCCTTCGTTCTCTTTTTAAATTGATTAACCCAAAGAGTTCTCTTTCAAATCTATGGATTTTGCTTCCAAATTGACAGATTTTTTTTATATTTCAAATAGTTAAGGTTTTAGGAAGAAGTAATTGCAAAAGAAAATATAAACTTTCAATTTGAAATGTGTATTTTAACAAGACAAGATGATAAGGTATTTAGTTTTAGAGGGTATTTTTATAAATAAGAGTTTAGGTAAGGTTAAAGGAATTCAGAATTTCTTATTATTTTATTCAGGGTATTTTTTGGATTAATTCTCTTATAATTTTTAACTAAATAACAAACCCTATTTTTTATTTTCACTAAAAAAAATGGAAAATAAGAATTATTTTTTACAACTAAACCCTTTATTTGGCTCGCTCTCTCTAATTTAATTCCTAAACAAGTAAACCAAGTGAAAAATTATTCTTGCTTAAATTCAATATATATTTCTTGAGCATAATCTCATTAATCATCATAGAGAATATCTATGACACGTGTGAGTATTATTATATATGATTTGATTCAATTTTATAAAAGGGTGAGTTGCATATCTAGGTAATAATTTTCTAATAATATCATATCATATATTTAATTTTTCCTTTTTTTTTTAATAAAAGTTGGGTTAGGTAGAAAACTAATTTAACCCCAAAGTCCAATGTATCTTAAGCCCATATATTGAATGCCCAAAGCACAAGTCATAAACTGTGGCCATAAGACTTAGTGATATTTACAGAACACCCTAAAAAAAATTTTATTTCAAAAATATTATAATAATAAAAATAATTATAATTTTAAATAAAGTTAGAGTAAAATTTTAAAATAACTCACCCCTTATTAAAATAAGATTTTTTTAAAAAAATACCTCTTTTCTCATTACAATCAAAATTTTACTTCAATTTTCATATATATTTTTTAAAACTTTACTATTAAAAAATTCTAATAAAATAGTAAAAATTAATATTTTAAATTATTTTTTTAGTATATAAAATGTTTTATTTTTTATAAAAAAAATTAATTTTAATTATAAAAATAAATAATACTCATAAAAAATAAAAAATATATATAAAAATATATGAATAAAAATTATTAAATTTATTTTAAATAAATTTTACATATTATATACATAAAAATTAAAAAATATTAATTTCATTATGTAGATACTATGCAAATATTTAATAGATATTTTATATATTTGGCAGATAGATATTGTAGTTGTTTGATAAATATTATGTATATATAATATATTTATTTATGTATTTTATGTAAATACTGTGTTGATATTATGTGAATATAAAATTAAAAAAATTAAATTAAAAAATATTAAAAATATTATGTGGATGTTAATAAATATTTGATAAATATAGTAGGTAAATAATGTATGCTTTATATATATTATTATTTATTATATGTGTATTCTAAATATATTATATTTATATTATATATATATTTTGTGTATGTATACAAAATATTTTTAAATAAAAGAGCATATATAAACAAAATAGATAAAAAATAAAAATCAGAAAAAATAATAAATAACACTTTAAAATAGTAGAATTGAAAAAAAAAAAAATGAAGCGCGCGTTCATAGAATTTGACAGAAAAGTTGTTACTCTGATAGGGGTATTACGTGTAATTTCCGCTAAGACTTTGTGTCTTATTGGTTAAAAATTTGAAATTTTTTTAGCTTGCAGTTGGTCCAATCGTCCAAGCTTTGAAAAGTGCGGCTGGGCTAAATTTAAACTTTTGGAGTTTAAACATGGTCCAATTCAATTACAAATTAGCAAAATTGATGTACAACCTAAATATTTTCCAAACAAAAAACTTTATAAAGGTCATATTGTATTCTTAAATATTTATTTTTATATCACATAATTTAAAATTTGGATATATATTAAGAATATTTTTGCTATATTTGCCAGTTGATTTTGAATTTTCAATTTAAAAATAAAGTCAATCACAAAATCTAGAAATCTAGTGTATGCATTTTATAGTTGATTTTTAAATTTAAGTTTAAAAAATAAAGATAAATCTAAAACTCAAAAATTCAATATTTATTAAGTATATAGCTACCACCGAACATATAAATTAGTTAGTAATAAACTATTATAATTTAAATAAAAGTTTTAAGCTCGATTTTCTGAACATATAGCTGCATAAAAATTTGATAGAAAGAATTTTATCGCTTTTGTGGTCATATTTTACTCAATTCCAAAAGGATAATTTATATAAATAAATATATATAAAAAATTAAGTTATATTTCTTTTTCAAATTAGCTTTTCATTTTACTTGCTACAATACTTGTCCTTTCTTAATAAAAATTAAGTTAAACCGTAAGTTAATAATGATTTTTTTCTTTTATTGCTTTTTACATTCTTTAGGCCTATTATATATATGCTTTTGTTTCCTTTATACCAGATATTATTCTTTATGTAAAGAATAGTAGCAGGGGCTACATGGCTGCATTTTCATTTCTTCAATCATGTTATTAAATTATATTAATTATATTATTGTGTAATCAATATTTTAAAATTATATTCATATGTAATTATTTAATTAAAAGTTAAAAGTTTCAAATATAATTTATTAATTATTAAATTTTAAATTTTATATAAATTATTAAAATTAAATAAAAAATAAAAAATATGAAATAATATTTTTTTAAAAGCTTAATGATGTATTAGCCTCAAAACACTCATTTTTTCCTCAGCTTTTATATATATATATATATATATATATATATATTGGTCTGCATGATGCGCCAATATAATTTATTTTTTAATATACATGTTCATTGCTCATTTATTTTTATTTTCCACAAATTTGCAAATGAATTTTTTCACATGTCATTGGAAAGTGTCATTGTAAAAAGGTTGGTGTATCTTATTTTTTTTTCTCATTTTTATAGTCAAATTTGATAGAGTTTTATTGTAAAATGGTTTTAGTATGACCTATGCTCCTTGAAGATAAAGGATGGAGTATGCATTTGCGAAACACAATTTTAGTTATAGAATGGTTCAAAGTAATTCATATATAAAACTAGGGGTGAAGGCGCGAGGCCAAGATCGTAGAAGTAGGCAAAATTTTTCTTGAAAGTCATAATTTTGCTTTTGATCATCCCTTCTTATTTTTGTTTTAGTACTCATCATATCTTTCATATTGTTACTATTTTATAAATTTGTAATATATTAATAGATCAATTTTCATTTGCCAAAAAAATTAAATTAATAAAAAAATATTAGAAGTAGAAATAATGAATTGAAAATTCAAAAGCAAAGATAAGAAATTAAAAAAAATTAAAAATAAAGATTCTAATTTATTTTTTTCTCAATTTTCTTTTTCTTTATGGTGTTTTCAATTGATTTTTAGGTCTTGATTTATTAGTTGAATTCAAATTAATTTGGTCAAAGTTTGTCTTGTCTTTAATTTTCTTTTGTCTTTTTTTGCGTTTAAATAGTACTATTTTTTATTAATTTTTTAAAAGAAAAACTATTTACTTGAGAATAAATAATTTGCATAAATTAAATTATAGGGGCAATTTCAAAATTTTAAAAAATAATAGAAATTTTAAAAATTTTAATATATATATTTAAAAAAAGAAGAGGGACAGTTGCCCCTTCTTTATAAGTGGTCTCACCCTTATATATAACTGCTACTTTTATGTAACAATAGTCATGATTTAGTTGCAATACTAAAAATAATTAAAGTCATAATTAAATACAATTATGCACAATTAATTAATAAATTCTTAAGCATAAATTTGATGTTAGGTAGCACTTAATTCAATGTTATTGATATTATTAAAATTGTAAATGCATCATTTATTGAAATTATTGGACAAAATTACCATAGTGGGCATTAGAATTTGGTCAAACAAAAATACATGGTCATAATTCAAAACCTCTTCTGAGGCATGATCAATTGCAACAATAGTGCCAGCTAGTTAGCCTCTGAAGTAGACTATGGACCGCCATAGTGCCTCTTAAGCATCAACCACCATGAGGTAGGGCTCAAATGAGTTGTGAGTTAATGAGGTTGTTTTGTCGAACCTGACCTCGACCTTCCTCTAAAGAAGAAAGTGCTCTCAAAGTTTTGAAGTCTCCTCTAGCAAGCCCTATTGAGAGTTCACATAGTGACTTCTCATCAAATGATCTTTGCCTTTATATTTTCAATTTTGGCTTGTCAAGAAGGTGACAAAGAACAAAATCATCCATTTCATTGATCTAGCTAGTTGAGCTCACATTCCTTAAACCATCTCTTTAGTCCCATCTAATTGTTTTTCCAATTTCTATATGATCTTTGCAACTTTGATTGATAAGCTGATTATTTTTTATAAAAAAATTTCAAAAATAATTTAAAAATTAGGTTATTACATTTTTATAATAATAAATTTTTTATTTACATATTCTTTTTCCCAATAACAATCCACAAACCTTTTAGGTAAACAAAAGTAAGTTTAATGGATATTTTGGATTTCAAAGAAAAATGTTTAAAGTTGACCAATTAATTCATTGATATTTGTGATTACTCCGTTATTAAATTGTATCAATTATTAATTTATTTTTAAAACTTTATTTATTTATTTTTAATATTATTATGAAAATAAAAGAAAATAATTAAATTTTATACTCAGATTATTAAAAATTTGTATAACAGATATACGTACACACCATTTATATAAGATACCATTGTAAGGGGAGTACTTAACTTTAAAAAATTATAATAAAATGCCAAAATATTATATGATAATAAATACACATATAATTTAATTAATAAATTCAAATTCTATTCATTTGGAAATAAGAAATTTTTAAAAATAATGATTTTTATTTTTGGTTTTAGTTTTAGTTTTTTTTTAAAAATAAAAATGTGTTTAGTAATATCACTGAATTTTATTTTTTTTATTAGATAAGAAATAATTTTAAATAAATATGAAATTCACAAAATATGATTTTTAGAGTTTTAGTTTTGAGAAAGATATATATCGGCAATTTTTTTTCTCTATACTATTTTTTTATTATGTTTTTTTGCTCTTTTTTTATTTTTATTGTTTTTGCAAATATAATTATTAAATGAGGGGTTTGTCTTTTTAATTTTTATTTTTCTTTATTTTTAATAATTATATTTTATTTTAATAATTATCTATAATATCTAATTAATATTATGATGTATTATTAGATAAACAATATAATTTTTCTAATAGGTAAATAAAATGTATATTTGTGTTTGTATAATTAAAAAGTTATAATATAAATAAAAATTGAAAGTAGTTTTGATTTTAAAAAATAAACAATAAAAAATTTACAACATAAACCAACGGGCCTTAAGCAAATTCAATTCTTTTATTTACCCATTTCATGAATGCATAAGCACAATAGTAGAATCAGAATTCAAAGAGAGAGGTTAAATTTTTTAGTCTTGATTTGATAATAATTATGATGTGATAATTATATTTTATAAATTTGCATATAATTTTGATATTTTTAATGTTTTGGTTACTTTGTCGATAAATTATATGCTAATAGTTTAAAATAATATTTTATAGGTTTAATTTTAATAAATTCATTCCCATAAAATTAATATCAATTTTTTTCTTTTTTAATATATGGTATTCCGATAAAAAAATATCTGCAAGAATTAAACCATTTATAAATTAAAAAAATTCTTATTTATTTATTTATTTATAACGGAATAATGAGAATCAAATTTAAATTAATAAAAAATAACAAATTCTTTTATTAATAGAGTTAATTTATAATTATTTTATTTGACTTATTATTATTCATAAAACATGAAAACTTATTGAATATATTGAATATATTAAAATATACTATGGCATCCTTCTAAAATTTCAAAAAAATTATATTTAAGTGATAAAATTGTATAGTATACAAGACATATTCTTAAATTGCTTTGTATAGTTTACAAGACATATTCTTGAATTGCTTATTATGGATTCATACAATTTTATTAAATCTATGATTATTAATATGAATTCCATGATACATATTAAAAATAATTGTAGATAATAAATAGGCGGAGTATACTTATAAATTTAATATATATATATATTAAATTAAAGAAAATATAAATTTATATATGTCTTCGCCATCATGATTAGAAGTAAATATTTTCTATTGAAGTTGAAGTTATAACTTGTAAGAGCTAGAAAACTCTAAGTATATATTTTTATTATTATCTAATATTCTTTAATTTCTTCATCAATTTATTATGCAATTTAATATTTCAATTATCTCAATTTTAAGTTTTTCTCAAAATTATTAAGTGAAAATATTAACAAAAAAATTAAAATTATACATCAATATGTCATTATATATATTATATATATATATACAAATTTAATATATAGTATAATAATATATATATATATACCAATAATATATATACATATATATTGGTGGAACCAAGAAGGATCCATGGACCACCCATGCACCCCTTAGTTTCGCTATTACATGAGTATTTTATAATTTGGGATTTAACCTAAAAAATATCATCCTTATATTATGTTAATATATGCTAAACTCTACTAATCTTAAATAGACTATAATTTACCATAATATCCTTAAAACTAAAAAGAAAACTTTACTTTTTTCTTCCTCTCTCTCTCTCTTCGTCTCTCTCTCCCTTCTATTTCTCTTTCTTCTTCTTTCTCCCATCATAGATCTCCTCATTGCTTTGTTCTCTTTGATCGTAAAATCAAAAACTCTACTCATTTGTAACTTCAACTCTATTGTTATCTCACTCACCATGTTTTTCCTTCGATTGTAACATCCAAAACACCATATTTGAAGTTTCTCCAATATATTGGGAATTTAATATTGCGGTAAGTTAATTTTTTTTTGTTAAACTCAAGTTTGTTAAGGAAATGAGAGATTATAAAAACCGAATGCATGTATGTTTTGAATATTTTCTATAGTTGATTTATTTTATTTCTCCATGGATTTGAATCTACTCATTTGTTTAGTTTTTCATTTTAATTTCTTGATTCATAAAAAGTTGAATAAAGTGTTATGGATTTAATGTGAATTAATAATGTGTATTGTTGGAGGCTATTATGAGCTATTAGTAGATTGTTAGGGGTTGATATGGTATGACAGAGGGCTGTAATAGGTTGTTAGGGGTTGTAATGCAGTGTTATGGACTTTATGTGTAGTAATACTGTGTAGTGTTTTAGTCTGATATGGGGTGTTAAGGCTCTTTAGGTGTGTTAGGGGCTGATATGGGATACTAGACACTATTAGAGGCTGATAGAAGGCTATTAGAGGCTGTTAGGGGATGATAGGGGCTGTTAAAAGCTATTAGGGAGTGTTAGTGACTATTAGGGGGGTGTTAGAGTCTGCCAACCTCTAATAGCCCCTACCAGCTCATAATAAGCCCTAATATCCCTTTAAACAGTATCTATCATCCCCTATTAGTCTTTAAAAGCCCCTAACACACCTAAAGGCCCTTAACATCCTATACAAGACTAAAATACTATACAGTATTATTATACATAAAGTTCATAATACTGTATTATAGCCCCCTAACAACCTATTACAACCTCTATCAGACCATATCAACTTATAACAATCTACTAATAGCCCACACTAGCATCAAATAATACGCATTACTTCTTCACATTAAATCCATAACAAAGTAGTAGATTTAAAATCATTTATAAATAAAAAAAGCAACCATTGAAAACATTTAAAAAACAATTAAGACGTATGTAATTGTAGGTTGTTATGGTTTATATAGATTATGATGTGAGTATAATTTATTATTGTATTTGTAGGATATTGATGGATGGATTCAAACTAATCGATGGATGAATTTATTTAATGGAAGAAATTGTAATTTTCTTCCAATATGGGAGGAAATTTGATGTGAACATTAGCAAGTATGTTGGTGGAGATGCTAAATATATTTTCTTGAGTAGAATGATTGATTTTAATGAACTTAACAAATCAATATCCTAAGCACTTCATACTGACAACACATCAAAAGTTGAATTCAAATTTGTTATTGGTCATGATGAACATCCACTTTATGATGTCGTAGATGATAGGTCATTTAGGATATTCATGGACATTGCTATAGAGGAAAGACTTAAACATCAATTGATTGTTTGTGTTGAAGAAGGTGTGCATATAAATCTGGGTATGATAGTAATGATCCTCAGGGTGTGAAAAATATTATCCAAGTAGAAATATCGGATGATAATTTAATACCAGAAGATGCAAATATAAAATTTTCACTGGTGACTGAATCTTTTCATGTAGACACAGAATATAATAAAAATGAACGTGATGCGCCAAATTCATATACAGAGGAATAGACAAAACATAATGATGTCATTCCGCAAGAGCGTAACGTCAGGGCAGAACCTATTAATGATGATGATCCAGAATTTTAACATTCTACAGATAATGATCACAATAATGTCATTGCTTTTTATTGTAGTAATATGGCAGAACATACTACATACAATGAAACAATTGTAACAGACTTATTTGCATCTAAGAGCAATCCAAAGTTGTTAGGTAAAAGTTATATATCTGAAACAATTGAGGAGAAAAAAAAATATTTAAATCAAGAAATGATATTAAGACAACTGTGTCACTCATTGTAATTAGGTAGAAGTTCCAATTTAAGGTCTCCAAGTCCAATACCACTTTCTTCATCGTGCATTGTATTAACAAAACTTGTACATGGAGATTGAGATAAAAGTCTTGGAGATCCAAAAGATTGTTGAATGGTGACAAAATATGTGACACAACATACATGTTCGACTAATTTTGAACAGACTAGACACAGACAAGCAACTTGTTGGGTTGTCGCTGAATGTGTTAAGAAGCGATTCATAAATCCTGAGAGGGTTTCAAATCAAAGGATATTATTGACGACATGTGTAATAAATTTGGTATTGAGATTAGTTATTCTGTAGCATAGAGGGGACACGAGGATGCATATGAGAAAATCATATTGGGTACTCCAAAATAATTTTTCTCAATTGTGCTTGTATATTTGCACATGCTAGGCGAAACAATTCCCGGGTCAGTTATACGTTTACAATGTTGTGATGATAATAGATTTTTATATCTTTTCTTCGCTTTTAATGCTCCAATTAAAGGATTCAAATATTGTAGATATGTAATTACTATTGATGGCACTCATTTGAAAGGGAAGTATCATGGAGTGCTTTTTACTATCGTTTGTCATGATGCAAACCAACAGATATTCCCTTTGGCATTTGGAATTGGTGATTCAGAAAATTACACATCATGACATAGTTTCTAATAAGGTTAAAGGAAGCTTTCGGTGAAAGACCAGATCATGTCATTATTTTTTATAGACACCAAAGTATCCAGAAGGCTGTAGCATATATTTTTTTCAAATGCACTCTATGAGATTTGAATGTATCACTTGTTAAACAACTTAAAGTGTAAATTTAAACATATAATGAAGGACCTTGAGAAGTACTACTACAAAACAGCTAAAGCCTGCAAAATAAGTAATTTCATCACACTTTTTGGTGGTTTTTGTATTTTCATCCCTGGTGCTAGAGAATATCTAGAAGGTGTTCGGCTTGATAGGTGGACGCGGTCTCATATGCTTAGAAGGAGGTATAACATCATAATGACTAACATTTCTGAATTAGTTAATGCTACGCTTATAAATGCTCAAGATCTTTCAATTACTGCATTTGTTAACGAAGTCAAAAAGATGTATCAAAGATTGTTTTATGAACGTCGAAAGAAAGCAAAGGAATCCACGGATAAAATGGCAACAAATGTTAAAAAAATTAAGAAAGCGAATGATGATAGCACAAAAAATGAATGTAAGTTCTTTATTTTTTCAATGTCAAATTTCTTTATTTATTCTTCCTCGTTTGTCATTATTTATGATATTGTCATATATCATTGTTAATGATATTTTGCAGATGAAGCTCTCAAGCAACAACAAATATGATGTTAAGGAAGTAGAAAAAAATTATATTGTTGATAGAAAGTTTCAATTAGATCAACTCCTATGTGAGTATGCTCTTGTGGTTGTTAGAAATAGCACCCATGACACTTATGAGTTGTGTTCTCCATATTATTCGCTTGAGTCTTGGTATGAAATATACAAAGAAGTCATAAATTCAATTCCTTATATTATTGATTGGTCTATTCTGGAGCATATATATAATGTCACTTTACTGTCATCAGATGTGCGTACATCAACTGACAGGCGAAAAAAAAGGCAGAATTCCTTTTTTAGGCAAGAAAAAATCTCAATCTAAATATATTCGTTGCCATGAGCATGGCCACAATAGATCTACTTGTCAAAACTTCATCTCTTTGCACACCATTTCAGGATAAACAAGTGTTAAAAAAATAAAATAATATGTTGTATTATTTATTGTATTCATAAACTATTTAATGATTAATTATCGAATATTGTTAGCATAATTGACAGGTTATTCAACCGATACATAAAATGTGTCTTTTTTTGCCAAATTATCATGATAGGTTGTTGAACTATTGATATGAGTTGATATCGAATGATAATTTAATCTCGTGATGTATATTTCATTATTTTTGTTCAATATAATTTTTTACAGCCTTCATTCTTTACTATAACTGACCTGTTATAATATTATAACTGAATTATATTAGTGAAGTGTAAAGTTATGTAATGGACTGACATGGATGATAGGGGCTATTATAGGGGGTCATTAGGGACTATTAGGGGCTGTTAGGGGCGCATACCCTGATAGCTCATATCAGCCTATATCAGCCTCTATCAATCCATATTAGCCACTATTAGCTCATAACGATAATCAACCATCAGTTCCAGACCTGATGAGGCACATAACAGCAATCAAACATAATCCATAAACTAAGTAACAATGAACACAAAAGAGAATATTTATTCCAAAAATATTAGAAAAATTCATCAACACCACATGTTTTAAAATTCAAGTACTAATGGACATTAGACCTGAATAGCAGTAAAATGATTATAAATGAGACTAAATAATCAGATTATCTTTGAATAATTAACTTAAATGAAACTTATATACAAACATAAAAAGTATGTACATTAAAATTAAATTGTAATATTAGTATAAAAGTATGAATCATTCGTCATTGCTACACTAAGAGTCCATGTTCTTGTTAGTAGCATGGTACCACAAGCTCACTATTGTATTGTATCTCATATCAACCATGTGATCTTATGTGCAGTTTCAAATATCAAGTCCATCAGTTATAAAAAATTCTATGAATTTGGCGACAAAGTAACCACAATCCATATGTAGTGTATTCAAATGTAAAATAATAATTACATAAACAATCACCGCACATCTTACGCTGGTCAAAGGCATCATTAATATAATGTTGCTTTTGTCTTATGTAATATAATATAATGTCGATATCATGAAATAAAATTTCATATAACAGTTATATTATATAAAGCAATGTACTAATATTATGAGTTAAAATAGTATTTATGGTTAATTATATGTTGATTCTTACATCATTTGTTAGCCGAACATTAGTTGTCTGCATACAATACTAGAAATCTTTAGTTGCGACTTTATAAATGGTCAAGTCGTATGTCTCACCTCCAGGCAGTAATTGATCGATATCTTTATCACTGCATTTTGTGTAATAATAATATTAATACAATAGTATTAGTAAATTAGTGTGTATAATAAAGACTTATAAACATTGCTTCATAGGATCTCTCTTTTTGTAATCTTGGAAATTATTTGTTCGCCATTATTCAAAACATATGATTTCAGCGGAAGAAGGAGATTGCAGTGGGTCCACCCAAGCATAAGAGTATAAGATTTGTTATTTTCTATCTTTCGCAAGACTATTTGAAAATTTGCACATCTCTCATGTTTTCTACCATCAGGCGTCCAAGGACCTCTTATGTATTTTAGAATAGGAATCATCTTTCTCTTATGTGCAACACCCACTTCAAAAGCGGTTTTGTCATAAGTGAACAAGCATGTGTGTCACCATTGCCGCCAGAATCTGCGTTATCCTTTATGAAATATAAAGCATATTTACAAAATCTGGATTGAAAAAATATATATATAGAAAAAGGTAAGATTAAAAAAAGAGTTGATTTATTAATACGTACGAAGGTTGGGGTGTCTCATGAGGTGTAATTTGGTGAGAAGGATCATGGGTGAAAATTACATTTTCATTCTCTTTAATTTTGTCCCTCGACATCCTTCATTCTCACCATTAAAGACTTCATTTTTGTAAGGATCTCTTGATTTGATCATGCAAGCATATATGAAGTTCATTATTTTTCGATCTCGGTATTTTATTTTCTTCCAAAAGTATTTTATTATCATCTTCCATTGCTTTGTATTGTGCCTCAAGAAGAGTAATTCGGTCAAGCATTTTACTCAAGTCAAAGGCAGGAATGCTCAAATCTCCAACAATATGAACCTTTATTCTCTACTTTTGGGTCCCCTCCACCTTTTCATCAAGCAACTAACATCCTCACACAAAGGTAATACAACTAAGTCTAGATTACTCGCTTCTTTGGCAGACATATACATTGGAGCCATAATCAAATCCTATTTAAACCAAAATATTATTAAGTTTAATAATATAATACAATAGGTACACAATATATATTTATATAAATAGTACCTAAGATACTTGATCAAGAACCTTGGCTTCAATATTTTGATACGACATCTTTTTGGTTAAGTTTGTTCTCCAATCCAGCATCCTTGGAGACCCATTGGATATTCTCTTTACACCAATTTGTTCAAATGAACCTCCATCCCAAAAATTGATATTGCATCAATGAACCTGCTTAATGAGAATCCTTCAGTTTTTTTCATCTTCAACTTCTTTAAAATATATTTCCAATTAGAGCACAAGAACTTCCAACTAAGTTTCTCCTAGGTAACATTGTTGAATGCTTCCACATTGTCAAAAAGTCCTAGAATGGTTGATCAATATTTGAACCCCTAGATTTTCCAATTATCAGAAGCTCCACTAGGTAGGCAACTCCTAGTTTGATTTGAAGATTTTTATCTCGTGCCTCATGGAATGCATCCAACAATCTTCTCTTTGTAAATGTCCCATATTGTTGTATTAGGGATGTGTCGGCTGCCTCCATCTCCTCCATCTCATTTATCCCAACGTAGGGTAAGCCAATTATTAAGCAGTATTCATCGACTCCCATTCGCAGCACATCATTGTATATTTTAAACTATAACTCGTCATTCACTGGATGGTGCACTTGACGTAAGAATATATATGTGATTAAGTCAGGTCAATGAACAAATCTATGTTTATCTATGTTGAGAAAGTCTCCAACTTTGTATTTATGAAATGCTGCCAACCACATAAAATTAAAGCAGAATAAATGAATAATCAAATATTTAAAGATAATACAAACATGTGCTATAATTTCAAACTAATACAGTATAATATATCTTCTGCTCATCCTTGCCAAGAACATTATTTATATCGCGGATAATATTCAAATCCATTGACACAGAATTAACTGGGTGATACTTCCAATCAGACTGAGGGATGACATATTCTAAATCCTGTGAAATGTTAGGCATTTGTAAATTACTTATGAACTCAAAATGATTCATTTTAAACTTACATCCTTCGTACTCACTTATCAACATTTTCTTCACCAGATGCAAGTTTGTCATCATTATCAATATCATCACTATCTTCATCATGTAATTCTAATCTTGCAAACCTCTTATTATTATTATCCTCCTCTTCCGGTAGCCCCTCAACATTTCTTCACTTAAGTATTATATGCCTTGAGGTAGTGGATAAAGCATATGAACTTATAATTTGAATATCTACTTTTTATTTTATAACAAGAGGAGATTGCTCACTTTGCTCACTGATAGAAGGAAAATTTGAAGCCATGTAATCTAAAAAAAAAATTAAAACATTGTATAAACTTATAACAAGTAAACTAATAAAGATAAAGCTTGATAGAGACTAGTAGGGGTTGATGGAGGTTGTTAGGATTTGTTACCCAACAAATACCCTTAACATCTCCTAACAACCTATAACAACTAATGCTAACATTTGCAAACATCATGTGAATGATTGCTTGTTATTATTAAGGGTTGATAGGGGCTGATAGGGGATATTAGGGGTTGTTATCCTAAAACTCCATAACATCCCATATCATCCCTTAATAGCCTCTGACAGCCCATAAAAATCTTTTAAATGATAATTACAAATGTAAGTATAAGTTGTTATAAGCTGTTAGGGGTTGTTAAGGGATGTTAGGGGATGATAGGGACTGTTAAAAATTGATAGGGTAGCAACTCGTAACAACCCCTATCATCCCCTACCAATAATCAATAATCCTTCAAACTCTATTTGCATATGTTATTATAAGTTGTTATAGGATATTAAATTTGTTATATGATATTAGGGGATGTCAGAGGCAGTTGTGGACTGTTAGGGTAACAGATCCTAATAACTCCTAACAGACCATAGCATCTTATAATAGCTTCAAACATCTTATAATAACCCATAATATCATCCTTTAGAAATCACTATCAACCCTCATCCAATAGAGAACACAATATTAATAAAAAAGATTACTTTATCAACATCAACTATCAATACCATTCACAACACTTACTACATTCATTAAAAAAAAATTATAATTTCAACACAAGACTTATGCAAAAGAATTAAATAAAAAAATCAACACATTACACAAGACATAAAATTGCCAACAAAAAAAATCTTAAGTATCACCAAGTACCTATAACACAGACCATAATTAATAAGAAAAACAACATGTCATTTCTCTTTCAAGTAATTAATAAGTACTTAGTTGATATAACCATGAATTTAAATGTCATAAGTACTTAGCTAATGTCGAATTTAAATGTCAATTAAAGTATTACCCTCAAAAAATCAAAATATATATTCATAACAATGAATTCAAGCATTAAGTTATTCTGAAATCTTTTCTAAAGCTGACATATTATAAGTTTGAACAAAACCAACTTCACATGAGTTAAAACAATTTAGATTGTAACACCCCATCTTAGCCTACGTTTATAGACCAAGATGGACTGTTATCTCATGGTGATTGTGTCTTAATATTTTACTTAGCAAATTTAAGTGCAGATTTTAAAAAAATCTTGCCATAACCTCCCCTAAAAATGGAGGTCCCAAGTGTCGACAAAACTGTTTTTTTCTGATTTTTGAAAACATTTTTACACAAACCAATGCGAATACAAACAAATTCAATACACTCCCAATGATCTACCCTTATAACCTCAACTACAATCTTGCAAGAAGAATTCACACTTCTATATTCACAACCCAACTCAATTCAAAACCATACAGTTATTATACATTACTAGATTTACATGTTACATCAAGTTATCTCTTTGTATTGTTCAAATAAGTACATGCCAGTTTCTAATACCAAAATACAAAATAAAGAGCACCACTTAAGTTTGTTGATGATCGACAAATCGCAGGACTCCTCTGCTCGCTACTGGCTCCTTGCTAATAACCTACGAGTTTAGAAGAAACTAAACTCGCTAAGCATTGCTTAGTGGGTACTTTAACCATTGCCGAATATAAATAGTGCAAGGAAGGTTTGTAGAAACACATGTAAAAGTAGAATTCTGCATAATTAAATTATTTTCATACAATCATCATATTTATATTTTCTAATTAAGTTAAGATTCACATTCTGTATGTAAACAACATGTAATATAACTTCATTATAATTACGAGTTAATCTGCTCCACTAGGTAATTATGAATACACCAATCTTGAAATGAGACCTCGTATAGAGTTACGCGTGGTCTTGACCTCACACGACTAATTGCCATGGTCTTGGTCTCACACGATATGGAATATACAAGATAACTGCGTGGTCTTGGTCTCACACGACTAGTTGCTATGATCTTGACCTCACACAATATAAACCGCGCGCGCGTAAGTAATATTCCGACCGAAGCCGTTAAGACAGTACTGCCGATAGGATGGCATGCCAAACCCCCATTCCAGACCGGTTTTACCCATTTACCGAGTAGAGCATAAATAACATTTCATATATACCTATTCACTTCGTATATATACCACATATTCTCCATGTATATACAATATATATTTACACAATATCACATATACTCACATATGTATCATATGTATTCACATATTTTCCATCTTAATTTATTCTTCATATCATAATTAAACTCAATACCAAAAATAAAAGGATAAAACACCCACACCAAGTTTTTGACCAAGTTAATAATGAAAATTTTCCATATGAACAATAAACTCTGGTTCTTGACCCAACTTGATCCTTGTTTTAGAAAATTTATATAAAATAATCCACATGGATAAAAACTCTAAAATTTTTACAGAATTTATTTCAGTATCTTAAAATCATTTCTTTAAAATTTTATATCAAACTGGACACAAAATCTTGGTCAACTAGTTCACCCAACCAGACTGCTCCAGTTGCCCTGCATCCTGGCAGCAGTTCTGAATTTTATAAATTCCGTAAATTAAATTCAATCAATGTGGTTCCAAATTATTTTTATCAAATACTAGACTTACTAAACAACAACATATCCAAAATTCAACTCAATATAATTTTTCTATATTTAATTAAAAATCATACAAGTCACAGCATTTTACTAATTGTAAAACAGAAAAATTTTCAAATGGAGTTCAATGGTTAAAGTACCGAACCTTGCTCTTTAATTCCCTTTCACTTTTCCTATTGTGGCCGAAATTTGTAAGTGGAAAAGAGAGAGTTTGTTCTTCATTTCATGATATATATATATATAAGGGAAATGATGATCACCTTATGTGTTGGATAAATCCTTTAAGACCACTTGTCCACCTTTCTCTTTCTTCATTTAATACTCATGCTAAATGGTTACTTTTGATTGGCCAACAAGAGATTTTCATAGTTTTCTTTCCCATTACTTCTTCTCACTTGTCCCTCTTCTCATTGGATACCCTAAAGTTGTCCCGTGTTACCCATACGGTCCCGACACGAAACCGGGCCCACTTTACGTTCCGACGATTAATCGATCGTAACTTTTAAACCGTGCGTTTTAGGAAAAAATTGAAACCCACGGTTATGACCCGATTAATCTTGAGAATATTCTTCCGGGTTCGGATATGGGCACTATTAAGAACTTCCGACACTTAATTTTTAAGTTTACATAGTTGCCCCTAACTTTTGAGAAATTCTCACTTAGATCCTTTTGATATCCCTACCTGACCTTGTTGTCTTTCTTTATTAATATCTTTTTACTCACAACTCTGAATTAAGTAATTCTTATTCCCACTGAAACTAGACATCCGGGGCTACATTTTTTCAACATTTCAGGTCGATCCGAGCTATATCAAATTTTTGATGGTCCTTTAAATTCAAGCCTACTATGCTGTCCTGAGGCAGCTTGCACATTGTCTACTAAATCCATCATATCTTATTCTGTACAACTCCAAATTGGGTAATTTAAAGTTATACGTCTAGCTAAGACACAAATAAACAATTAAGTTTTCTTTGAGACTCTCTAATTCTGTCATTAACTTAGATGAAATTCGAACTCAAGTTATAGGTCATGTTCTAGGCTCCTTTGTTCTAAGCCTAAATCATATCCTCTATGTTTGTTTCTTACCAATCTGGAATTCGGAATGTTACATAGATTCAGCAATGAGGTTTTCCATGTAGAGGCAACTGTATTTTAACAAGCTTAATTCCATGGTGCAGACTTATAATTATAACTTACACTATATTCTCTTAAGTAAACACTATGGTAATTTAAACATGAAAGAAAACTATACTGCTTAAACGACATACTTAATATTTACAAAAAAAAAATGAAAGTACACATTTCACTTGAGTTTACGGTATTGCAACTGAAATGCCACTAAATGAAGCAGGAATTATAATAATGCACATATGTCCACCATATAATTTTTTTTGCACAAGAAAATTCACAATTTTATTACCGTCGAATCAGTATAAACTGTTCAAAGAAAGTCAATCACCCAATACACAACTATCCAGAACCCAGAAAAAACAACTCAAAAAAATATACATCAAACATAGCTCATAGCTACTGTAAAAATAAGAGAGCAAAAAAAAAGCATGTACAATAGCCATAATAATCAGACACTAATAATTACTCATCCAAACGATTCAACAATGAATATTAGTAATAAAAAAAAAACTCAACCATTAAGCCACAACACCACATGCATAATATCTCTTAATTTTTTGCATGCACAACCCCAATCAATAGTCACCAATCGATAAGGACAACTCAGCCCCACCAACAAACAATCTCATTAAACTCAAACAACATCAAAACCAAAGCAGCGAAAGTAGCAATAAGAAAAAGCATAGGCAAAAAATAAATTCACCTTAACTAAAAATTCATATTTTACTCAGTTGTAAACAAAATGCCCCTTTTATAACTACAAAAATGTTTCATGAAATCAAATCAAAGGAACTTTTACCCTTTCATTTTATATACTGACCTCAATAAATTAGAATAAGCTTCGGTTACAACTCAGACGAAAAGAAAACTCTCCAACGAGAAGCTTTTACTAACAAGTTGATTTTTGGCTTATCTCATTTTGCATCCTTCTTTTAAATCGATTTACCCTTACAAATTTCCTTCGTTCTCTTTTTAAATTGATTAACCCAAAGAGTTCTCTTTCAAATCTATGGATTTTGCTTCCAAATTGACAGATTTTTTTTTTATTTCAAATAATTAAGGTTTTAGGAAGAAGTAATTGCAAAAGAAAACATTAACTTTCAATTTGAAATGTGTATTTTAACAAGACAAGATGATCAGGTATTTAGTTTTAGAGGGTATTTTTATAAATAAGAGTTTAGGTAAGGTTAAAGAGATTCAAAATTTCTTATTATTTTATTCAGGGTATTTTTTGGATTAATTCTCTTATAATTTTTAACTAAATAACAAACCCTATTTTTTATTTTCTCTAAAAAAAATGAAAAATAAGAATTATTTTTTACAACTAAACCCTTTATTTGGCCAGTTCTCTCTAATTTAATTCCTAAACAAGTAAACCAAGTGAAAAATTATTCTTGCTTAAATTCAATATATATTTCTTGAGCATAATCTCATTAATCATCATAGAGAATATCTATGACACGTGTGAGTATTATTATATATGATTTGATTCAATTTTATAAAAGGGTGATTTGCATATCTAGGTAATAATTTTCTAATAATATCATATCATATATTTAATTTTTCTTTTTTTTTTAATAAAAGTTGGGTTAGGTAGAAAACTAATTTAACCCCAAAGTCCAATGTATCTTAAGCCCATATATTGAATGCCCAAAGCACAAGTCATAAACTATGGCCATAAGACTTAGTGATATTTACAGAACTCCCTAAAAAAAATTTTATTTCAAAAATATTATAATAATAAAAATAATTATAATTTTAAATAAAGTTAGAGTAAAATTTTAAAATAACTCACTCCTTATTAAAATAAGATTTTTTTAAAAAAAAGTACCTCTTTTCTCATTACAATCAAAATTTTACTTCAATTTTCATATATAATTTTTAAAACTTTACTATTAAAAAAATTCTAATAAAATAGTAAAAATTAATATTTTAAATTATTTTTTTAGTATATAAAATGTTTTATTATTTATAAAAAAAATTAATTTTAATTATAAAAAATAAATAATATTCATAAAAAATAAAAAAAATATATAAAAATATATGAATAAAAATTAATAAATTTATTTTAAATAAATTTTACATATTATATACATAAAAATTAAAAAATATTAATTTTATTATGTAGATACTATGCAAATATTTAATAGATATTTTATATATTTGACAGATAGATATTGTAGTTGTTTGATAAATATTATGTATATATAATATATTTATTTATGTATTTTATGCAAATTCTGTATGTGAATATAAAATTAAAAATATTAAAAATGTTATGTGGATGTTAATAAATATTTGATAAATATAGTAGGTAAATAACGTATGCTTTATATATATTATTATTTGTTATATGTGTATTTTAAATATATTATATTTATATTATATATATATATATATATATTTTGTGTATGTATACAAAATATTTTTAAATAAAAGAGCATATATAAACAAAATAGATAAAAAATAAAAATCAGAAAAAATAATAAATAACGCTTTAAAATAGTAGAATTGAAAAAAAAAAAAATGAAGCGCGCGTTCATAGAATTTGACAGAAAAGTTGTTACTCTGATAGGGGTATTACGTGTAATTTCCGCTAAGACTTTGTGTCTTATTGGTTAAAAATTTGAAATTTTTTTAGCTTGCAGTTGGTCCAATCGTCCAAGCTTTGAAAAGTGCGGCTGGGCTAAATTTAAACTTTTGGAGTTTAAACATGGTCCAATTCAATTACAAATTAGCAAAATTGATGTACAACCTAAATATTTTCCAAACAAAAAACTTTATAAAGGTACTATTGTATTCTTAAATATTTATTTTTTATATCACATAATTTAAAAATTGGATATATATTAAGAATATTTTTGCTATATTTGCCCGTTGATTTTGAATTTTCAATTTAAAAATAAAGTCAATCACAAAATCTAGAAATCTAGTGTATGTATTTTATAGTTGATTTTTAAATTTAAATTTAAAAAATAAAGATAAATCTAAAACTCATAAATTCATTATTTATTAAGTATATAGCTACCGAACATATAAATTAATTGGTAATGAACTATTATAACTTAAATAAAAGTTTAATTTTCTGAGCATATAGCTGCATAAAAACTTGATAGAAAGAATTTTATCGCTCTCGTGGTTTTATTCTATTCAACTCCGAAAGGATGATTTGTATAAATAAATATATTAAAAAATCTAAAATATATCAAAGTCAAATAAAACAATAAAAACATAAAATAAACTAAATATATACCACTAAAATTAAATTAAAAGCAACCAAATTATAAATTCTAAACAAAAATATAAAAAAGTACTTTATTTAATTAAATTTATCAAACACCTTATGTGCATTTGCATAAGACAAAAAAACATTAATTCTCTAAAAATTCTTATAAATATACAAAAAATTAAAACACGGAATTGAGCAAAAAAAAGAAAAATTTAATGACGTGGTTCTCCATGGTTAAATTACAAAAAAAAAAAAAGGAATTGCCTTAGATCCACATTAAACCGATCATGTGATTCTTCAATAACAATTTTTGATACCTACAAATGAATTTCCAGCCAAATCAAAGTCTTTGGATCATAGGTATAGATTAGTAGTGGCGGATAGGGGTGGCAGTGAGTCTAGTAATTTCGTATACCCAACTCGATCTGACCCGATTATATAGAATTTGGATAGTGTATAATAGGATTTAGGATGAGTATGGGTATTAAAAATCAAACCCGCATTGAGTTCGGATTGGGTTTGAGTTCATGGGAGAAGGGTACCCGCTATCCAAAGCCGTTTATAGAAGTGAGTTAGGGTAACGAGTAACCGCGAGTACCCTTCAAAGTCGTTTATAAAAATGAGTTAGGGTAATGGGTATTGGCGGGTACCTTACCCGTTTATCTCATTTATAAATATTATTATATATAGGTTATTGTTGTGATTTGAACTCTTGATTTTTTGAAAAAAAAAAAACTAATACACATTTTGCCACTACAATACCTCAATATTTTTGTTAATTATCTAACTCAAAAATAAATAAATCAAATTAATAACCATATGGAATTTATGCATTTAAATCAATATTATAAATAATCATTATTAATACATATAATTAATATAAAAATTATATATATATAATATAATTGATACATAAAAATATAATATATTATATAAAACCAATTATATATATTGCTTATGATAAAAATGGTCAATGTTATAAACTTGATTATATTAACTATAAAGTTTATTATAGTTAATATAACATCATCAATATAATATGTATATATATATGTAATACTATACTATATATATACTATATATATATATATATATATATTACTTAACATATACTATATTATTTTTAATAAAATATAATAATATATATAGTAAAAATAAAGTATATATGTAATATATATTATATATTATTATATTTACATAGTAAAAATAAAGTATATCTATAAAATGAAAATAAGTGATATATATTATATATTATTATATTGACATACTATAAATTATATGCAATATTTGTATATGCTATATAATACATATCTTTACACTATATACCACATATTATATGTAGTATATGTATACCTTATATACTATGCTATTACATATATATATATAATCAATTATTTTTATTTTGTACTATAACATTACCACTTTTTTGAAGTGTTGAAATATTTTAATAAACTGTCAATTTTTATTTACGCATTGATAATAATTTTAATCTAATATGACATTAATAGAAATAATAATTATTAATATTTTAATTATATCTACTAATTGTATATCAATTAATTTGGGATTAAGGTTTTGTTATTCATTATTCATGGATCTCTGGGTAATTTAATAACTAAAAATTTTAAATTTACTCAGAAATAATATGGGATGGTTCTAAATATTAGACTATATATTGTGTGAGTGTATATATTATAATTAGATGTATTATATGTTAATATTTATATATGTGTATATATAATATAATATATATATTATTATATATATATATAACCTAATCTCTAATTTCTCCTAATATCTCCCTTACCTAATCTCTAATTTCACTACCATCTCCCTCATCTACGCCGTCACCCCTAACCTCACTGCATTGTCTCTCTGAGTCAATCACTATCAGTTCTCTTCTCTTCTCTTCATCGTCATGAAGGAAGCTCTAAGTCGCTGTCTCTTCTCCTCTTTATGTCGTAAAAAAGGTAAGCTCTTTTCCTCTCCTTTTCTCAAAGTCTCTGTTTCACTCTTCACTAATCATCTCAGTCTCTCTCTTCTTTATCATTATCTCGCATGATCTATCTTCTTCCTCCCACATCGGTTTTTTCACGATCTACTGCCATCTAAACATCATTTATCAATACCTCTGGCACCATTGGAAAGCTCATCATCCGATGAGTCCAACATCACCAAAATCACCGTTGTCTGACGCTAGAAGCTCCTTCACTCTCTGTTGTAGTGATTTTTTTGGTTAATTTTTTTTATTGTTTTTCGATCAACTTTTCGACGAAATTGGTATTTTTATAAACTTCTCTTCTTAATATTCATTTTGGTATATCATTTGTAAAATTTAGGCAACTTTTATATTTAGTCAGAATCCTGCGACGACGATACTATTCTAAAAAATATATATAATAAATGATAGTAAGTCAGGTATTAAAACTGTATTATAATATATAATAAATGATAGTAAGTCAGGTATGAAAACTTTATTATTTAGAAATTGTTAATTAAAACAAATTGATTTATTTTAAATAATAATATATAGAATTAATGTATGTGTAGTTAGATTCCAGTATACAAATTTATGATTTAAATTATAATAAATAATTCATCATTGAAATAAAAGTGTGAATTATCAATACTTAGAATTGATTAATTATATATATGAAATTGATTAACTAATTTAGATTGGTTAGCTAATTAATTATGAAATTACTAAATAATTTAAATTAAACAGTAAAAGTATTAATTGTGTTTAGAGTTCATAAAACTAATTATTTAGTTAAAATTTATAATATTATAATTAGTATAATTAGGTTATTATTATTATTGTTGTTATTATTATCATTCAAGTTTGTTTAATTATACCAATTAAATAAATTTTATTTTGTTAGTTACAAGTTCATCTGTCAATGTAAAAAAAATTAGCATCAACGAAAATAATAGTTTGATGAAGACAAATGTTTCTAGAAATGTTATAATGCCACCCAAGGTGAGTATTAAAAGAAAGAGATTATGAGTCTGGGAGCATTTTGAGTCAAATAATGATGAAAATTCTCAAAAAAAAAAAAAGAGCTAAATGTAAATATTATAGTAAATCTATTGTATGTCCATCTACTAGCAGTATTAGTTATTTAAGCAATCATTTATCTAGGTGTAAGAAATATCCGTATAATTTAGATAATAGTCAAAATACCTTAGTTTTTAAACATCAACAAGATGTAGTAGAAGAATGTAAGAAATATTATTCTAGGATGATTATATAATAGATGAGTTGCAATTTAGGCATGTGGAACATCTAGGATTTCGTGACTTTTGTCATGTAATATAACTGCGATGTATAATTCATTCTCATAATGCATCGGACAATGTTGTAAAAAATGTTTTGATTATACAATTCTCATCTGTTGCTTCTAAATCTACATTTAGCACCAAAAATAGGACTTTAGATAAATTTAGGAGTTGTTTTATCAAAGATTAATGCGAAGATTTAAAATTTTAATATAAGTGGTGGTGTTGTTAAATTATTTTATTATTATTATTAGTTAAATTTGAATTCATTTTGGATTATCTTGAAAATATTTATTTATCTTGCTTCTTTTTATGGATTTAAATTATTTTATTTAGAATGTGTAACAATTTGATGTTGAATATTAGATATTAGTTTGGTTTGAAAATATATTAAAAAACTCCCCAATCGCCCATTGCTCATCCCTAGGAATGCTGGTAAGATAATAGAATTTTAATTATGTTTTTTTATATTTATTTTATATTGGCTTTTTAATGTTTAATTATAAAATTATGTGGTATAAATTTTATTTAGTAAAATCATAGTAGCATTAGATTTTAATTTATAATTATTTAAGTAAAAATATTATAATTATATAATTTATATTTTATTATGTTTTAAATTTATATCTTAAACGGATATCGGGTATTAACGGGTAATAATAAATGAGTTTGGGACATATTCGAGTAATGAATATATATTTATGAACAGATTTGAGATGGGCACGAGTATTTTAAAATTAATCGGGTTCGAAAACGGACATGACACTTTTTGCTGATACCCTGTCCGTTACCACTTGTAGTAGTAGCAGAGGACACCCCCCACCCCCACCCCAATATATATATATAAATTCATGCAAAACACTTGAGAGTGTTTATTTTATTTTATTTTAAGAGTTAGATGGTTGTGTTTATATATAGGCATGCAAAGAAGGCTTAGAAATTTTTATATATAAATATACATAAATTCATATATAAATATAAAATTCATATGCATATATATAAATAAATGTGTGTGTATATATAAATGAATATGTATATATATAATTTAAATGAATTATATATATAAATTCATATATAATATAAAATTCATATATATATATAGATAAATGAATGTGTGTATAAATAATTTATATAAATTATATATATATATATATATATGAATTTAAATAAATTTTATTTTAATTCATAAAATTTTCATCAAAATTCATATATACATAAATAATTGATTGCTTGACGTGTTGTATGGAGAATTATATTTTTTAAAACAATAAAAAATGAGGCTATTATGCAACATTTTCAAAATATGCAAAGTTATATAATATAATTACCATATATTAGGCGTAGTCAATTTAATAATCTAAAAACACAAATTAATTATTAAATTATTATAATATTAAATATTTAATTTTATAGTAAACTTATTTATAATTTTTTTATACAAAAATTTAGCCCATCTTAGATTAATTATTGGTTTTTCCGCTGTAAATTAGTGTGTTTGGCTGGCTCGAGGAAAAAAATAAAAACAATTGAGATATATAGCTGAAAAAGAGAGAGAGGTGTTGCCTGGATGATTTTGGCATTGGCAGAATAGAGGAGCTAAAGAAACTTAGAAAAATAAAAAAGTAAATAAACTTAGATAATTTTGTATATAAATTCATACATATGTTTATAAGGTTTCTGGAGAATTTTATACTTTTTTTTTACTTAATTCAACAATTTAAACAAATTGAGAAACATACACTGTTTGTTGAAAAACAAGTTAGACATAGTTGTTGAGTTGTGAAAGTTATTCTAATTAAAATAGAAAATTTTGTTGGAAGTATATAAAATAATTTATACACATTAATACACATATTATTAATGTATTCTATGAATTTTATGGGAAAATATTGAGATCTGATGAAGAAAGAATCGGTGAGACATAATTTATCCATTGAAGTTTGGTCAAGACAAATTGTTAAACACTTGGGAACTTATTTATTTAAAATAAGTAAATGGTTTTGGAAAATTAGGAAATATTTTATTCAAGTTAGTATACATGTTACGAGGATCTATTAATAATTTTAGATTAAGGGAGCAACATTTAGAAAGGTAAATAAATTGGTAGAATATAAATTGTTGATAAAATAGAATAAAAATCTTTGAATTCGGATTAGGGTTTAGGAAGAATTTGTGTAACAACTAACACCTCGGATGAATTGGATATTGAGTGTTCAAGAGAGAGATTGGAATATATTAATCATGATGTGTTAAGCTATGGCAAGAGACTAAAATGTTACATGTGTACTTGCATTTCCATTATAGGCAAAAATGTTCAAGTAGAGCTTGTGGAAATCAAGGATCTTTAGAAGGTTTAGCAAGTTGTTGGTTTTTGGAAGATAAGGTGAGAAATATTCACACTAATTTTTTTGTGTCAAATGGTTTTGGTTCAAGTTATATTCATATGCATTATGTGTTCATGTGATTTTTATGCATGTATAAGCCATAACCCAAGCCTATGTACAATTTGCTCAAGTTTATGTACACGTCTTTTTTCAAGTGCAAGCCAAGTCATGTTTTCAAGCAAATATCCAAGCAAGTCTGTTTTCATGTTTTCAAGTAGAAGTTCATGTTCATGTTTTAAGTCAAGTTCATATTGTAACTCCAAATTTTATGTTCGCAAACCTTGCTCAAGTTCAATGCATGCTATATTCTTCCAAGTCTCTTGCCATACTTTTATTACAAGTACAAATCATTTTACAAGTTACATATTAGGTTATATTTCAAACTTAAAACAAACATATGTTCATGTTTTATATTTCAAGTTTAATCAAGTTCATGTCATGATCATGCAAGTTGATGTTCATGTTGCTTATATTTTCAAGGTCAATCCAAGTTTTCAAGCAAAACAAGCTAGGTTTTAAGCAAGTTAATCTTCATATTTTAAACTAATCACCAATCTTTAGTATTCATAAAATGTTTTACAAGTGCTATTTTAAAGGCTTTTCAAATTGTTTCCATTGAAAGTGTTTCAATAACTTGCCTTCAAACATGTTTTCAATGTGTTTTAACTCATGATATTTCAAGTATCATTTTCTATTCAAGCTTTTCAAGCATAAGGTACAAGTTCTTTCCATGTTTTGAGTTAACAAAGATCATGTTATGAAATAATTTCATGTTTTCAAGTACAAGTTATCAAGTTTTTATATTTCAAGATAAATATATTTTACAAGAAATTATTTTAAGGCTTTTCATTTTCAAGTTGTTATGTTAATGAGCAAAAACCCTGCTAATGGAGAGTAAGGCATTATATAGTGTATACTATTGGCCTAATGAATAGGGTTTCACTTATTCATGCCCCACCTAGAAGAGAGTCATGATTCCAGGCATGCATTTTGGCTTAGTATATGACTATTCATGACAAGTTATGGACACAATGTGAGTCATTTTATAAGTTATAAGTTTCAAGTTACAAGTTCAATCTCAAGTTAGAAGTGCAAGTGACATGACTCAAGTTTATTCAAGATAAGCAAGTATTTAGTCAAGCAAGTTATTATTTTAAGTTTTTCATTATTATTTATTCAATTGTCATGATTATCCCCATTTCAATTTTTCTCATTATTTCAAGTTTTCATGATGTTTATTTGATTATCTACATTTATAATGTTTTTAAATATTGTACTTTCATTCATGTGTACTTTCAAGAAGGATTGATTCTAAACCCTTTTTACTCATGTCATAAATTCATGTTTTACTATGACGACCTCACAACATCATTTATGGTTCAATTTTGCAGGATTAGAAGAGGCAAGCTTCCTATTTCTTTCTTCCAATATGGAAGAGTTTGCTCTGGTTGTTGGTGTAAAAAATTATTCCAAATTGACACTTGAGGTGTTAGCATCTTTATTTCAAGGGGGCTGCAGTTGTTGGGTCAAAATGGTATGGTTCTTAGCTTGCCAAAAATTGATTATTCTTAGTAATGTGAAGGTTGCATTTATGGAAACAAAGTAAAAATACATTTCTTATTGGAAAGACATGGAGAGCATCTACTTGTCTACAGTTAATTCGTGTTTACTTGTGCGGGTCAATGAACACAAAATCTTTTGGAGGCAACTATTTTTTACACTTTACAGATGATTTCAGTCGTATGAGTTGGGTGTATTTTATAAAATTCAAGTCAAAATCTTTTGAGAATTTAAAAAAATTTAAGGCTATGGTGGAAAAACAAAGTAGGTATATGTATTAAAGTTCTCCGTTCAGATAGAGGTGGTGATATTTTTATCAAATGAATTAACCATTTTGTGAAGAAAATGAAATTTGCAAGGAATTGCATCATTATTGAGGTGGAAAGAAGTTTATTAAAAGGTAAGAGACTTCCAAATTAATATTGGATAGAAGTATTTGCTACTACATTGTATTTGCTAAATATGTCTTCTACAAAGGATGTGTTAAATCAAATACCATATGATACTCAAAAAGGTAGAAAACCTTCTTAAGTCAGTTAAGAATTTTTAGGTATATTCCTTATGCGTTGACTAACGCTCAAATGCACCAAAAACTAGATGAAAAGTCATACATGTTATTGTCTTGAATCCAAAGCATACATATTATACAACACTTTTAGTGATAAAGTGATAATTAGCAGTAATGTCATATTCAATGAAGTGGCAAGCAAGAATTGGAGTAGTAGTAGTGTTAGAATTCAATATAAAACTTCATTAGATGAAGAGGTAAATTTTATGTTAGCAAATTCAAGAAATTCCTCTCCCCCAACTTCAAGCGATAGTAGCCAACAAGTTCACCAAGTTCAAGTTCAAAAAATAATGGCCCATCTTCTTCAAACGAGTAGTCTGGTGAGACACCTACAAGAAAATTTAGATCTTTGTAAGAGCTCTATGAATCTTATGCATTTGCTTTACTTATTTCAGATCCCTCAACTTATGAAAAAGTAATAAAGGTGAAAGTGTGGTAACAAGAACTCGTGACAATTAAAAAAAAATGAAATATAGGAGTTGACAGACTTGCTTGGAAAAAATGTTATTGGCTTGAAGTGTATATTCAAAACAAGGTACCATACAAATGAAAGTGTACATAAGCACAAGCCTCGCCTTGTAGCACAAGGTTATTCATAACAACAAGGCATCAATTTCCAAGAGACATTTTCTCCCATTACTTAGTTTGAAATAGTGAGAACATTCTTAGCCTTAGCTGCCTAATTAAGGTGACTTATCTATCTACTTAATGTGAAGTTTGCATTTTTGAAAGGTGAATTGGAATAGATTTATGTTGCTCGACCTGATGGCTTTGTGATCAATGGTGAAGAATAAAATTGAAAAAGGTGTTGTGCAAGCTAAAGTAAGCAACACAAGCATGGTACAACAATTTCAATTCATATATTTTTGTAGAATGAGTTCTAAAGGAGTGAAAAATGAGCCTACTATTTACCTGAGAAAGTGAGCTAATAAAGCTTGTTATATGCCTCTATGTTGATGACAAAATTTATTTGGTCTCATCTCTTTCTATTGTAGTTGAATTTAAGTATATTACGATGAGTAGGTTTCGGATAACAAATTTGGATTTGTTGCATCATTTCTTTGGGCTTCAAGTGAATTAAGGAGAAGACAAAGTATTTTTTTTGCAAAGGAAATATGCATTAAACCTACTCAAGAAGTTTGGCATGGTTAATTGCAAATTTGTTAATATGCCAATGAATGTGAATGAAAGTTGCATCTTGAAGGCAGTACTAAAAAAAAAAGTTGATGCAAGAAGCTTTAAAAGTCTAGTTAGATGTTTGATTTATTTTGTTCACACATAGCCAAATATTTCATTCTTAGTTGGTGTTGTTTCAAGATTTATGAGTAATCATTCAAAACAACATTTAGGAGCTAGAAACAAAAAGGATTTTACATTGTTGTTGAGACGTTGGGTTATGGAATTTGGTATACTCAAGTTTCAAATTTCAAATTATTTGGATTCACTGATAACGATTGGATGGGCTTATTGGATGATAGAAAGAACATTTTCAAGAAATGTTTTTAGCCTTGGGTCAGGAACAATAACATAAAGTTTAAAAAAAAATAAGTCACAACAACATTATCATCTTGAAAGATAAAATATGTTGTTGCCACTGCCTCATCTTGTCAATGCATATGGCTTAGAAGAATTCTTATTGATCTTCATCAAAATCAAGAGAAGGCAGTTGAAATCTTTTGTTGACAATAATCCAGTAATTCATCCAATTGCAATGGCCAAAAATCTAGTAATTCATGGAAGAATGAAGTACATTGACATTCATTTTTTATTTATTTGAAAACTAATGGCAAAAGGGGAGATTATTTTGAAGTTTTACAAAGCTGCAAATATATTTACAAAAGCATTTCCATGGCAAAAGCATATCTACTTCAAATTGCTGCTTGGTGTGTCAAATCAAGAAGGTATTGAAAATATGATTCAAAATTGACAACATTACATTTTATAGTTATTGGCTTAGTATGAATCCTTAATTTTCTATATTTAGTTGAAAGCACATTTCTATTAGCACCGTTTATTTTTGTATATTTATTGCTTTTGTCAGTTAGTTGAGTAGTTTGTTTATATTTAACTTTTGTAGACGGAAAAGATAGAAAGTTATATTTTTGGTAGGATATGGGTAGAATAAAATCCCTAATTTTAGGGATCTAATTTTCCTATTTTCTCTAGGTTTCCTTGTTTATAAATCTATCTTATTTTGTAACTAATTATAATTAATAAAAAAAAGTTTCTTTTCAAAACTTACATGGTATGAAAGCCTAGGGCTCGATCATGAACTTCAAAGTCGTCGTTGTTTGCAACGGTTCATCCTCGTTGGATGCAACTAGCATTACAAACACAATGGAAGCTGCAAATCAACCATCTTTTCTATTGTGATCTTCAATTGTTCCTCTCTGTGAGAATTCCTTTCAAGTCACCATTCACAAATTGAATGGAAAAAATTATCTTGAATGGTCCCAATATGTATAGTTGGTGATCGATGGCAAAGGAAAACTAGGTTATCTAAATGGAGAAGTCAGACAACCGGCCAATAAAGACCAGAAATATAGGCAGTCACAGTCTAAAACTCCATGGTGACTACTAGGCTTATTAATTCCATAGAACCAAGTATTGGAAAGCCATTCATGTTCTTACTAATTACTCATAATGTTTGGGAAGCAATTTGCAAAACCAATTCTAATTTAGAGAATTACTCATAATTATTCAAACTAAATACCTCAATGTGGAAAATGTAGCAAGGAAATCATAAGATGACCACTTGCTACATGATGACTAAATGGAAAAAGCTGCATATGTTCAAATATGAAAAATGGGATAATCCCAATGACAATGCTCAATACATGCAGAAGTTAAGAGAAGTTGGGTGTTTGTGTTTTTAGTTGGTCTAAACAAGGAGCTTGATTAAGTCAAGGGATGCATTCTTGGGATATGACTTTTACTGATAATAAGAGAAGTTTTTCAGAAGTGCATAGAGAAAAGGCCAGTTGTCATGTAATGTTGAAAAATATTAATGAATCAAAGATAGTTGGCGAAGGGTTGTCCCTTGTAACTCGTGTCTCAGAGATAGATAAAGGAGGAAAGCAATGTCCTTGGTGTGAACATTGTAACAACAATGGCACACTAAAGAAACTTGGTGGAAGTTGCATGAAAAACCAATAAATGTGAACAAAAAGGGATAAAATAATAAGTAAGGATGAGATACTCGAGCCTTCGAAGCTAGCTGAACTAACTCAAAGTAGGAATCTTCTTCTGAATCTCTTCCTTCTACAAAAGAGCAGTTAGAATATCTCCATAAAATATTTCAATCTTCTAGTTGGTAATGTTTCCTGGTCCAATCAGGTAACTCTTTCATTGTGTACCAAATCCAATAGCCTTTGGATACTTGCTATTGACCATATGACTAGAACATTGCTTTTTTTGTTCATGTAAACCTTGTGCAGGAAATGAAGAAGTAAAATATTGCAAATGGATCATTTACTACTATTGCAGGAAAAGGGACAGTGACATTAACTTCTTCCTTTATTCTAAAAGATATTCTTTGAATTCTTACTTTACCTTATAATCTCTTATCCGTCAGTAAGTTAGCCCTTGATTATAATTTTCACATAAATTTTTAGTCTTCTTATTTTCAATTTGAAGATTTAACCTCAGGGAAAATGAGTAAGAGGATGCTAAATTAGATGGTGATCTCTATATTTTCCATGGATCTCTCTTTGAAAGTATATTTTCCATGGATCTCTCTTTGAAAGACAAGACCAAGAGGCATTTTCTAGTTCTATCTCTATACCAAGTGATAGTCAAATTATGTTATGGCATTACCGCCTATAGCATCTAAATTTTCAATATTTAAAGCATTTGTTACCTAAGTTATTTATTAATAAAAATGCACTTGAGTTTTAGTGTGGAACTTGTGAATTGGCAGAGCATCATGTGACTGTTTTTTCATCACAATCATATAAAAAATCTAAACCATTTATCATGATTCATAGTGATGTTTAAGGGTACTCCACAGTGCCCAATTGGTCTGGAAAACATTGGTTTATAATGTTTATTAATGATCATACCTAAATCACTTGGATTTTCTTATTGAGGAAAAAGTCAAATGTTGCTTTGTTTTTCAAAGTTTCTATAATATGGTACAAACAAATTTTGTACCAAAATCAAGATTTTTGAAGTGATAATGAGAAAGAATTCTTTAACAAGATGTTAGGAAATTTTTTACAATGAAAAAAGCATTATTCATCAAACCACTTATAATAACACTCCTCAACAAAGTGGTGTAGCTAATCAGAAAAATAGGCATTTCCTTAAAATTGTTAGGGCCATTAGTTTTCAAATTCATTTCCTTGAAATTGTTAGGGCCATTAGTTTTCAAATTCAAGTGCCATAATACCTAGAGGAGAAGCTATTCTAATAGTCACATATTTAATTAATAGGCTACCCATAAAGATTTTGAACTACAAAACACCAAAATAAGTGTTTTCAAAAAATTTTCCTCATACTAACTCAGATTGGATATTCCTTTAAAAAAAATTTACAAGTATTTTTTTTTTGTTCACAATCATGACCCGAAAAGGTCAAAATTTGATCTAAAAGCACAAAAATGTATTTTTGTAGGTTACTCTACAAAAATACATTTTTGTAGGTTACTCTACAAATCAAAAGGGCTATAAGTATTTTAATTCTATTTCTAAAAAATTATTTGCGTCTATGGATGTCACATTTTTTGAATGATATAACCCTATTCCAAGGCTCATCTTTAGGGGGAGAATAGTTGTAAAGATGTTTCTTGAGAAAATTTTATTTTTGAGATTATTCATGATGATAATTTTTTCCTTAAGGATGATGCTTTAGTGGACAAAAAGAATCGATTAAATACTAAAAATCAAAATCTTATCAATGATAGGCATGTAGTGGTGCTAACTCAAAATCCTACAATTGGAGCGAAGAAAGACACTAATCATTTCAAAGGTTTTGTATATTCAAGAGAGCATCAAGCTCAAAAGAGCAGAGACATCATCCCACAACACCACCAAGACTCTACTCAAAGGTTGGATCATAAAATTCATGGTGAAGCTCCTCTTATCCCAAAAATAAATAATTCAGGTAACCCAAATTATGTTTCTTCTAATCTTGACTTTCCTATTGCACTCAGGAAAGGTACTAG